>JABBWA010000017.1:0-594975 GCA_016628065.1 Suillus lakei
TATCAACCAGCTCCTCCGTGCCCTGAAATACCCACCACTCCCATCGGACCCGTTTGCACCTGCGCCTCCGAATGCACTTATAGAGGCCGTTAAAGGCTGGCCGTCAAGCGATATCCCCAACCGTGTGCTCATGCGCATAATCGACGAGACGTATCAACGCTCCGTAGGCCCGCATGCTCTCAAGTTGAACCGCTACGAAGCATTTTCAAGCGAGGTGTATGGCGAACTGATGCCCTCGTTCACCTCGGATATCATCGCCGCCACACGTCTCCACAAAGACTCCTTATTTATGGACTTGGGGTGTGGGGTGGGAAATGTGCTGGTGCAGGCGAGCCTAGAAACGTGCTGCAGAAGCTACGGAATTGAGGTGATGCCTACGCCCGCGGAGGTGGGCAGAGAGCAGCTGAGGCAGATGAAGAAGCGTTGTAGGATGTGGGGACTTTCGATGGGAGAGGTGGAACTAGAGGAAGGAGACATGCTGACCAGTCGGAGAGTGACCGAGTTGCTACCTCAGGCGGATGTTGTACTGGTCAATAATAAGGTGTTCCAGCAGTCGTGTCAGTGAATTTCTTTTACTCACGATAAACCATATTGATCACGTTACAGTGAACGAAGCATTACGCCCGCGGTTTCTAGATTTAAAAGAAGGCGCCATTGTTGTCTCCTTAAAGCCGTTCGTCTCCTCTCTCAATGCACGCGTTACTGAACGCAACGTGAGTGACGATGGTTATCTGCTTCACGCATTTATCTCATATGACTCCACGTAGGTGGATGATATAAGCGCGATATTTGATGTGTCTGAGCGGCCCTACCGCTCTGGCAGCGTTTCATGGGGCAGCGGAGGTGGCTCGTATTATCTACATCGAGTCGACCGGGAAGGCTATGCGGTCATCAAACAGCAGTTTGAGAACCAGCGCGCAAGGAGTGCGCGTGCCTCACGGCGGTGACAATTTATTAGACATTTTGCTTTCACTGCCGTTGATGTTGACCTGTCCTACGCTGGCATTTCAGTAGTGTATCATGAGGCGATCTATGCACCAGGCTTATTGATGTGCAAGCCGAGCCTTAGCGTCGACACGTACAAGTAGTTCTGACATATTACTCAAGTTGGAGGGAATGATGAAAGCAACATTTTTATTCTCCCATCCAATGACCTGGAAGAGAAGTCGAGGCAAATACAACAAATTCACATGAGATTCGAGAACCGAGGACACTGGAAGGAAAAAAATTCAATGGGCGACAAGATAGCACCAGGACTCGCCAAGGACTCGCGTATTAATCCAAACTGATTGATTTTGGGTCATATTGTGTGTTAAGATAAATCGTCTCTCAATCCATCACTTTTCCTTCTCATTTGTCCTCCAACAGGCATCTGAATATTAATCCTTACGTACTTAACGTTCACAATTTGATTTTCTGTTCTGGGGCATCTATCACGTAACAGATGCATTGAACCTGTTGCCGAACGCAGGAGGATATCATCAGCGTGGCTCAGCGCGGCCAAGTCGTCCATTCTGAATTGGCAACCTGAGCGGCTCCTTATGGAATATATGATAGTCCACGCAAATTTTTTCATCAGAGGTAAGGGAGACGGAGACGTGCTGTCTGGATGGGTCGCCATGTTTCGAAATCGCAGATGTCATCTCATCATCCTAGGCCGAGCAACTGTAGTGACTCGAAGCAAGGTTGCAAGATGGATGCGAGAGCAAGGGAGAAACAAGCCCATCATTCTTACAATGAATCCAACAAGCGGATAGGCGATTTTTACTACTACGGGGAAGGGGTCAGAAGTGTAGTCTAAGGAGCTCAACATTACGATCACTCAACTCACATGACGAATACTTATGTGACATAAATCAATGAGCGTCTCCCTAAAACCCGCATTTTGAGCATGTTCTTACCTACCACCATGAACACAGAAATATTTAGGCAATATTATTATGACGGTGTATATACGGTCTACATAGGACACCGCCCCCAGATGACAATAAATGGGATGAAAAGGAGAGATAAAAGGATGAAAACAAGCTTTGCGCTCCAAACAAGACTCAATATCCGCTTGATATCCGCATCTTGGCATCCAGCCAAGGCTACCAATGATGAGAGGAAATCACGGACTGTACGTCGACCCTAGTGGTAAAGACAGCGAGGCTATCATCATTGTCCCGGGCGGGGGTAGAGAAAATGCCAGCGTCGACATATTTGTGCAGGTTAAGCATCAGCCGCGAGATTAGAGTAACGGACATGCTGCTCCGGGGGCATAGTCAAACTTCGATCCATATTTATCGCACCAGCCACTCACCAGCTAGTAAATGTGCTCAGAGTGCCCCTGATGATATCCTTGCCAATCGCCGGGAAATAGTCAACATAAATATATGATACAGGTTGGTATGCTCACTGAGCCACACTGAACCAAGCGGTGAGCGCGCGACCAAAAAAATATTTCATCTGTTGACTCACATAGTACGTCAGGATGTTCGGTACATTGAACAATGTCATCGCTCTGAAGCAAAGCGGGTCAGATTCACTTGAATCACAATTTCACTAGTAACCTCACACGAAGTACATTGCACCTGCGTCCGGTTGGTTCAGTATTCACAATATCGATTAGTAGCGAAAATTTACCGTCCTGAAACATAACAACAATAATATTTCTTCTGGGCATCACCAGAGAGAACCGCAACAATCCTCTAATTTTGAAAATCCTGGACACTGTGAGGACAAAGATGAGTAATTCATAACCAGATAGGGCCACCCATGTAATCCCGAGACCTGCAAGCCAGGATATCAAGCTACGTGCGAATATGTCTAGAGTTCACTGACGGATATTTCTACAACAACTTTTGAGCAGGCACGCAGATCCATGAAGATGACATACATCTCTGTTGTATATATTTGATAGCAGGCAACTCCTCCTTGCAAGTTGATCACAATGCTTGGATACCGACCAAAGGTTTCCCTCTAGAAACGGTCAGTAGACTCTGGAGTCAACAATCGATGCAAACACGCACAGCAGCTCCTCCCACAAAGGCAAGGATGATAATTACCAACAAAGCAAGCAGGCGCTTGTCACGGCCGTAGAGAGCATACGTGCGAAGAGTCAATATGACTGAAATTTTCAGCGAATGAATTCTCGAAATAAACATCCACTCACCGCAAACAATAAATACTTGTAAAAAAACGAGCACTTGTTTCGATAGCGTATATGTCGGACACCTAAGTCTTTGTTGAGCAAATGAACAGATATTCAAGAACCAGAATCGAACCTCTGCAGAAATAAGTCGTGAGCCTGCCATGCGAGTACATGTATAATGAGATGACAGAACCTCAACTGAGTAAGGCAAGAAAACTCCAACTAAGCCATAGATATTTCCGAACAGAGCGACATAGCGATTGAGCAGAAACAACACTGCAGATAGCGCCTTCGGACGACACCAAATAAAATCAATCTCTTCTGTGAGGGTCGCCATATGATCGTATAGCAGGATAACTAGTAGAATTTCGTGTTAACGTTCTGACGGCAAAGATAATAATTCCTAGTACTGTTTGGCACCAGCATAGTGTAGAAGGACATCGACCTGGGGGTATTATGTCACTATCAGCCTACCAAAATACGTGGTGCATCTACGCGTGCGTGACTTACATTTGCTTTGCTTGAATGATATCCATTACGATGAGGCGATATGCAGCAGAGGAATGTTTGAACACTTCCGGCGCAGTATTATATACAGAACTCAGGCCGACGTTCCCGCGCAATCATCAATCATTGACCAGGCGATGTGTATGCAAACCCACAAGGTCAAACTCACGCGGTTCCCGTTGGTTGGTGAGTCAAAAGGGTCCTAGAACGTATAGTGCTGTGTCATAGATCACATCAATGTTACTAGCACATGAACTCTTCATGAAGAACTCATGAACCAAGCTGATAGATCACTAGGCTGTTATAACTATTGCGGGCCGAAACACTGCATACGCATGCATGGCGATCAACTTGAAGATGGATCCGGAAGTAACGTTGGCGACATCACCAAATTGGTGGCGATGCAGAACAGCCCGTGCGCGTGAGAACCAAATGTCGATTGCTGTAGCTGCAGCCTTGCAATGACAGTTAGCGCTCATCTTCTGCCCAGTGCAGACCCCAGGGGCCAGCCCCCTGTAGGCTGGGTGGATTATGTATTGTACAATGATCTCGTATTTTCCTTAGTGTTCGCAATAGCTAGAACGTTCGTGGTTCCGTTGAATCCGTGTTTCAACTTCTGCTCTGCGTGGTGTTTTCTCAGTGTTTCCGAGAAGGTTTGACAAATGGACAATCTACAAAATTCCCCGCATCCCCCCGGGACCCCAAAGTCACTGATAGACTTGCCCTCAACGCTAGACCTTCACGTGTTGCAGAAGAGGGAATTTAGAACTGGGATTGATTCGGCGGAGCTCTCGTGTTCGGTATCTGTTCACTTGGTATTTTGCGCCTTATCAAGTCGACTTCTCAGCCACGTATTTGTTCTGGTCCATCACTTTGTAAGAGACAACGAAAATCTGGGCCACAAAATACATCTTTCAGTATCTCTCCGACTTCATCGGGTTGACTAAACCCTAATTCAGAAGGAACGTTGTCTTTGTTTTATTAGGGTCTGACTACGGGAGACTAAGACTGAACGAGCTGTGGCAATGTTTTCATTTCATAGAAAAAGCTAGGAGGTACAAATTGCTCGTTCACAGGATATTCATGTATCTAATCATAGATACAACACTGTCCGCGTCGTCCGCTTCTCCATCACCAAAAGTCTCCCGCATCAGGTCCGCAGTGGTTTGCATTGGCTCAGAAGCTTTGATGCCCCCTGAAGATTCGTTTCGGCCGATATGGCCTGCCTGATATATATCTCGGCATGGGCGGTGGTGACTGGCGGATGGAAGATCTGCGATCATGTCGATGTCGACCATAGCAGGGCGAGGTCGCCGACGGGGATCGGTCGTCTTCTTCGACGCCATCGCCTTCTCGAATATGCGAGAAACGCCATCAAGGACGCGCTTCGTGGAAGTGCTATCTGCGCTGATCGAAAGTCCTGAAGTCGCATTGGACTGAAACCAAGATTCATCCCTGACGTCTGCCATCTCGTGGTCCACTATGACGTTGATCTGGGAATCCACCAAGCCCTCAACATCTGGTGACCATTGTGGCTGACGCTCATCGAAGCTGCACTGGTATGAATTCCGAGGCCTCACGAAGGGCAATATTTCCCGGGTCGGTTTATTCTCGTTGCGAATGCCAATAACAGCTCGCTTGCGCTTTGGACTGGATTGTCCACACTCGTATTGGTCGTATGCTTCGCCGTGCATATGCTGGCGCGCATAGTGCGTATGAAGAACTTTCAGATCTGGCATTGTCGAACGCTGAAAACGATTTTGCGAAGCAGATCTACGCCGGAAGGTGGCCCGGGACTGGATACGTTTCATCCTGTCCTCGAGTGTCCAAAATTGCGTATTTTGTGGACGTGACCTCAAGGGACGCTTTGATCTCTGACTTGAAAGATAGTAAGTTGGAGATGACAGAGTCCCTGGCATCTCCCTTGCGTGAACTGAAAGGAATCTAGCCTTTAGTTCCGCCTGCCAATGATAGATGAGGAGCCAGCGAGAGTTCTTTGGGGTATAACTTACCCACTGATTTGCGGCGCATCGCAACAAAGGTCCCGGTGCTCCCTGAGCATCGATGAAACCCTGTCCCAACGATGCAGGGATACCATAGTTTGGTGGAGAGAAAAAGACTGGGGATTGGTAGGTGTCGAATTGTCCGATCATGGTAGCCAGCTACTAGCATGGACAAGTGCACAGGATAGGAGACAATTAGAGGATATAATATAGGGGCAGGAAAGATGGCAGCACCTTATATATCATGGTCTTGAATAGAACGGATGTCTCAAATGCATCATTCCAGTCTGAATTGCAACCTCATCAACGATGTTTCGAAGGCTTCATTATATCGGGGGTGATATACGTCTGCATGGTGAATATGATTGAGGATTATAAAAGATATCATACTTAGGACCCGAGCCAAGGGGAGAAGAGAGCTCCAGAAAGTCTCAGCGTTCACGCCAAATCGGCTCGCTGGTGCTCGTTATTTGGCCATTGTATCGACTTTCGCTGAGTTACTGCAAGCATGCTGATGACATTGATCGAGTTCGAATGTAGACTGGCTGCAAGAAACACGTGAAGCGGAGAGGAAGTGTGGCACCATGCAGGAATGTCCCTCCACGTAGCGCCTTGCGCATAAGAAGATGCATAGCGCCAGTCGCAGATCTGAGCGCTTCGTCTATACAGGAAGATATATGGAACTTTAAAAAAGACAACTTCAGCGAATGGGCGTCGAACTATGTTGTCTCCAAAACATTCACCGTGTCTCAGCTTACAGCCTGTGCCTCCGATCGCTGGTGGCCGAGTTGGTCTGAACGGAGCTTCTTGCGAGCGACGCCCTAGGATCTTGTACAGGACAAAGCTGAGCGCTGATCGCTCACTTCGCAGCGATCTTGGACTCCTGCAAAGATCTCTTGCGCATTCTCGAATAACGGCGCAGCAACTCCTGTGCACACAGTCCTGAAGCTATCGTGGGGGTCAATATTGTGTTCCTGTAAGCAGGTAGTTGGTTAGCAACATGTTGTGATGAAAAGATAGGTCCTTAGTAGACTCACCAGACATATTTGCCCTTGCCACCGTGCTCCAGTTCTACTATCTCAGCAGGCTTCCCTCGACGAGGACGCCGAGCACCAACCATGTCTTCCCCGACCGGTAAAAAGCAACACACGCCAGCTGTCAAGCCCCTTCAGACGATGAAAGGTCATACTGACAAGGTAAAAGGTGTTGTACACCTGCCCGGCGGACAACACATCATCACAGGTTCGTGGGACCGCTCACTCAGATTATGGGATCTGGGGAGCGGTGCACAAACAGGTGATGACTAACGAGATGAGGGGACTCTGGGTATACTGCTCGCCGTGGCGTTGTCTCCAAACGGAGACACTGTTTCGAGTGGAAGCGATAATGGGACAGTGAGGTTGTGGGACGTCGAAACGGGGAGGGTCATTGCCAAATAGACAGGGCACAATGGTTGGGCGCGGTCAATGTGCTGGAGTGGAGACGGTAAGAGAGCGATGAGCGGATGCTTGGACGGCACAGCAAGAATGTGGGATGTCGAGAGCGGATAAACAATGTTGAATCCAATCAAGACAGGGCGCGTGGATATTAATGTGATCTATTCACCCGACACGTCAAAATTCGCACCAGCCGGATTCAACAAGAACACTGTAAAAATCTGGGATGCAAAGTCGACGGGCGAAAGTATTGCTCTTCACATTCGAACACAAGAAACTTACGAGCTTGGCTCGATTAGGATATTCGGCACTGCCACTTGGAAGCACACAAGCTTTATCAACGCTATCACCATGACCGCCTCCTTGCGATTGCATGATAGCATGATGAGACCTAGCCTATTACACAGGAGTTTTGTAACGACTGACGACGTACATGTGACAGGCGTGCTTGTACAACGCTGGCGTTGCGCTAGTCTGATGAATGCTCCTCCCCACCGCTGTGGGGCCCCAGTCTCCGAACGTTTCCAAATTCTCATCCGACTGAGCAATTCAATCATATCATTAAACGAGCGACGGTTTTGTCAGTCTGTTCTGCTACAGCGTGTGCATCGAGGATGGCGTGGAGAGCAAGTTCGCAGCGAACTATACAAAATCAAGATAGAAACAAGGAGGATGGTGTTCGTAAACCCCTTTTCGTGACATGCTGTACTTTGATGGATTTTAACATGGAAACACTGACATTCTATAAACATTCCAAATCCTGTGTATACGAGTGACGTGAAAGAAACACATCAAGGTGAGATAATGAGACATCTAATACATAAATCGACAGTTTCAGACCCGGGACTGAGATGACCCTGTGGCTTCGATGAGACGTTCCTTTTTACGCAGGTCAGGTGCTGAACACACGAAAATCATTGAGAAGACACACCTGTGCAAGTTTCTGCCCTTCGGATAACGCATGGAGGCAAGACCGCAAGCCCTTCAAGCACCACTGCCTTTCAAGCCAGGAGAGGAGGTGGCGATTCCAGAAGAGCTTAAATGCACGGTTGAGCCTGTCATCCCCTGGACTCGGAGCTCGCGAGAGATGGAAGACCCAGTTTTGGCATGCGTACTTCAGAGCGTCAGAAGCTGATCGACTCCGCTCCCGTGCCTCGTTTGCAAAAATTGCAAATGCGGTCATAGCATGAATGATCTCTATGTCCGGTAAAAGACAATCTTCTGGAAACGCAGATGTAGAATGTTCCTGGGGTCGTAATGCAAGGAATGCCGGAAATATCAAGAAATCTGGCAAGTTCTTGAACTGTTGAATGACTTGGAAAGCTGGCCGTAAAGGTGATTCTGGGACGATTGGGTACTCGCTGATGGCTTCCAATGTGCTTGAAAATTCTTCCATTGTAACCCAGACGGACGCAGCTGGAGATATCTGCCATGCTTGACCATGGGGCGTCTGCAGCCACTCTCGCCCGCTTTGGGTCTGTAGCCACTCTCCGCCCGTGCCATATCTGCAACCACTCTCGCCCGCTGCTGGTTTGCAGCCACTTTTTCCCGCTGGGTGATTGCAGCCCGCTCGGTGTTCGCAGCCACTCTTGCCCTGCTGGAGCGTGCAGCCACTCTTGCCCTGCTGGAGTGTGCAACCACTCTCGCCTACCCTCTTGGGTCTGCAGCCATTTTCCGCCACGCCAGGTTTGTAGCCACCTTTTCCCGCTCTTGCTCCCCAGCCACTCTTGCCCGGTGCCAGTCCTCAGCCACTCTTGCCCGCGTTCGGTGTCCAACCACGATCGCCCGCTCTCAATCTCCAGCCACTCTTTCCCGCTTTCGGTGTCCAAACACGATCGCTGGCTCTGGATCTCCAGCCATTCTTTCCCGCTTTCGGTGTCCAACCATGATTGCCCGTTCTCCGTCTCCAGCCACTTTTTCCCGTTGTCGGTGTCCAACCACAATCGCCCGCTCCTGGTCACCAACCACTCTTTCCCACTTTCGGTGTCCAACCATGATTGCCCGCTTTCAATCTCCAGCCACTCTTTCCCGCTTTCGGTGTCCAACCACAATCGCCCGCTCTCAATCTCCAGCCACTCTTTCCCGCTTTCGGTGTCCAACCATGATTGCCCGCTTTCAATCTCCAACCACTCTTTCCCGCTTTCGGTGTCCAACCAAAATTTCCCGATGCCAGTTCCCAGCCACTTTTTCTCGTGGTCGGCGTCCAAACACGATCGCTGGCTCTCGATCTCCAGCCACTCTTTCCCGCTTTCGGTGTCCAACCACAATTTCCCGATGCCAGTCCCCAGCCACTTTGTCTCGTGGTCGGCGTCCAAACACGATCGCTGGCTCTCGATCTCCAGCCACTCTTTCCCGCTTTCGGTGTCCAACCACAATCGCCCCTCCCAGGTCACCAGCCATTCTTTCCCGCTTTCGGTGTCCAACCATGATTGCCCGTTCTCCGTCTCCAGCCACTTTTTCCCGTTGTCGGTGTCCAACCACAATCGCCCTCTGGTCACCAGCCACACTTTCCCGCTTTCGGTGTCCAACCATGATTGCCCGCTTTCAATCTCCAGCCACTCTTTCCCGCTTTCGGTGTCCAACCACAATCGCCCGCTCCTGGTCACCAGCCACTCTTTCCCGCTTTCGGTGTCCAACCATGATTGCCCGCTTTCAATCTCCAACCACTTTTTCCCGCTTTCGGTGTCCAACCAAAATTTCCCGATGCCAGTCCCCAGCCACTTTTTCTCGTGGTCGGTGTCCAAACACGATCGCTGGCTCTGGATCTCCAGCCATTCTTTCCCGCTTTCGGTGTCCAACCATGATTGCCCGTTCTCCGTCTCCAGCCACTTTTTCCCGTTGTCGGTGTCCAACCACAATCGCCCGCTCCAGGTCACCAGCCATTCTTTCCCGCTTTCGGTGTCCAACCATGATTGCCCGCTTTCAATCTCCAGCCACTTTTTCCCGTTGTCGGTGTCCAACCACAATCGCCCTGTCCAGGTCACCAGCCACTCTTTCCCGCTTTCTGTGTCCAACCATGATTGCCCGCTTTCAATCTCCAGCCACGTTTTCCCGCTCTCGCTCCCCAGCCACGTTCGCCCAGTGTCATTGCACAGCCACTCTTGCCCACCGCCAGTGTGCAGCCAATCCTGTGCCCTTTGGGTCTGCAACCACTTTCGCCCGCTCTGCGTTTGTAGCAACTTTGCCCCATCTCGAGTATTTAGATGCTGTTGCCCTATCTGGGTTTGGGTCTGCAGCAGCTTTCGCCAGGTCTGTGTCTGCAGCCAGTCTCGACCGCTTTGGGTTTCCAGCCAGGTTTGTCCGCTGTGGGTTTCCAGCCAGTCTTCTCCGCCGGTTGTTAGCCACTCTCGACCGCCGCAGGTCTGCAGCCACTCTCGCCCGTACCAGGTGTCCAGCCACTGTAGCCCGCTGCTTGTCTGCAGCCAGCCTCCTCCACTAGTAGTCTGTAACCAGTCTCGCCCATTGCGAGTCTGCAACCAGTCCCGCCCGCTCTGAGTCTCTAGCCAGTCTTGCCAGCTGCGGGTCTCCAGCCACTTTTGCTCGTCAGGGTCTCCAGCCACTTGTTGCCATCTCTGAGCCCACCGTCGTCCTTTCTCACTCCGCAGCCAGCTTTCCCCCTCCTGGGTCAGCAGCCAGTCCCTCCCTCCTTGGGTCCGCAGCCATGTCTGTCCGTCCGAGGTCTCCAACCAGGACCGCAAACCCGAACCGCGACTCCCCCGAAGCCATAGCAGGCCTATAAGAATGTGCAGTGGCTCCGGTGGCTGGACGATGAAGGCTAACGATTGTTGTAAGTTCTGGGGGTCGCGAGGTTGCATAGCCTGATTCTGCGACTTCAATTCTGAGAGCGCATCCATGAGAGCAATGCTTTCTGGAATGTCTTCAATCATCAAGCGGAAAGATGAATGAGCGAGCAGGGAATGTGGTGACGTGATGAATTGTAATCCAGGGAGGTTGCAGTTTGAGAAGTCTGAAACATAGTCACGAATGGACGAGTGGTAGATATTCACGGGCAGGTTGCTGTCGGCGGGAATATCCATGAATGACCGTAGCTGTATCAGCGCGGTCGCGGCATCACTGCCTTGACCAGGGCCAAGGAGCTTCGAGATCTGTGAGATCGGCAGAGGGTCTGCCAGTGCAGCAACAATGGACAAGTGCTGGTATGCCCGGTTGGGGTCCGAACAGGTGGAGAGGATGCAGTTGTATAACCTGAACACCTCCGTTCCAGGTAGAAGTTCATTCGTTAGCTCGAGCATGAGCTCGAGGCGATCCCGGGGATCGTTGTATCCGTCATCAACAAATTTCATCATTGTAGATGCCACGATGAAACGTCTGCCAGCTCGGCTCGCCAGCCGCCTAAGTTTATCTGCGGTAGGCTGCGGAAAATCAGTATGGCGACCTCGCAACTCTGTGAAGGAATGCTGCAAGAAAATACAGATGTCATTGTCGACATCTTCGCCGTCTAACGAGATGGTGCCAGCAACGCCTTCCCCGGAAGTGTTCACCGGTATCTCGCATACCAGTGGGCGCATCTCTTCTTTTTGAATGGCTTTACGGATATGCTCTTCCAAGCGACTCGTGAGGAGAATGTGGAACACGGGAAGTTCAGGATCACAAAGAGCTTGGCCGAGGAGGGAGATGAGATCAGTGACGGTTTCAGGTCTGCATTCATCGAGGGCATCGACAACAAACACTGGAGGCGGACATTCGCGCAGCCGGGATTGCAGGTGCCACAGAGGTTGGCGAAATAACGCCTTCATCTGGTCGCGAAGAGACTTTCCAGGGTCTAGAATGGCGGGATTCTCGCGGATAGCTCTGTTCACGTCATTCTGGACGCTAGGAAAATTGCTCGCAAGCTGGTAAGCAAGCGTGGCAAAGAAATAACCGGTCATACTGCGGTTCGTGTGCTTGCGCGAGAAAAAGAATGTCCCCGCGAGCCGTGTTTCGATTTTTGTCTCCTTTGTCATCTTCAGACTTTTCATCCCTTCAGCTATGGTAAATGCCACAGCAGACTTTCCGACGCCTGCCGTGCCATGTAGCCAAATGATTTGACTCTGCTTTCGGTTGTCCAATAATCCATGAATGTATTTTCGAAGATCCACCCGGGTCTCTTCCAAACATTTCGGATGGGGCTGGCGTTCAGGGGAGTCATATTCGGCACCCAGGACAGCGACCTGGGACAGCTTCTCCCAAGTTCCTTCGGCCATTGCTAGAAGCTCGCCAGGAACTGCCAGTGAGGTCAGAGAGCGAGACAGGCGATAAGGGAAGGAAATACTTACATTGATAGGAACTTATTGACAGAGGTTGATAATAGAATGTGACACAAAGTGTGAGTTGGAATGAGACAAGTCGAGGAAGCACTAAAGTTCAACGGTGTAATCAGAAATCGTAATGGTGGCTGCATGACTATCTTAGAGGGGACGACGTACGACGACGGTATTTGAGGAATCAAAATTTAAGCTGTAACTCCGTTTGGAGTCCGGAGGAAGCTGTGAAACGTTTTCAATCTTGAAACGATACTTGGGTATCAGTCTGCCCAGTAAGCGTATTCTACTGGGCAGGCAGGCAGCGAAACGATCGAGTGATGGAGATAGGAACGTTTTAGAAGGACGTTTTGAATAAAGTGGACAATCGGTTATAGTGCTGTTCAAAGCTCAATGGATGGTGGTTGAGTGCAATCAAATTGAAAGGATGAGCGGGCGCTTGTCTGGCTGCAAGAGGACTCGGACACGAAGGTTGCTGTGTGGCCTAGCACCGTTAAGTAACCAAAATTGGAGAAGGTCAAAGTTGAACACGTCGGTATCGCTCCATGTGATGAGATCTCACCCTGCATGGTTGACGTTGATTGCTCGATAGCCTCTGCGAAGCTGAAGTGAATGCCTTCAGCTATATTGTGACATCATCACTAAGTAAGTACTGCAGCTGGCAGGTTTAGTGATCCATGCAAAACTTCCGAGTTTTTGACACACCCAGTTTTGAACATGCTTAGATACTCTCACTACTCCGAGTCGGGTGTAAATCTGAGGACTGTCGAAAACCCCAGCAGATCAAGTTGTAGGAGCTGACATTAGATTGTATCGGCTCGAGTGCGAGATCACGGAGCTCGTGGCTCCCAAATCGTGATAGTCTCCTTTCGAGAGTCGTTGTCCATTAGCTTTAGTGAAACAAGACTGTTGCGAGCCTTGCGGACACTGACTTCGCCCCGAAGCCCGAAAAATATTGAATTGCAAGGCAGTTCAGACATCACTGCAGTCAGCTGCTTGTTTCCTACACGTCGATTCTACGTGAGTAAGCCACCCACGAGGACGAATTTGTCAGATGCGTTGATGCATTGAATACGCTCGAGCAACTTCGACCCGCAGATTTTATGCCTCCCCAGTCCCACCAGTGTGATTATTTGCTTCATACAATCCTCGCATAATCACACTCCTCCAACGACCATCCTTTTTTTCCGTGTAAAGCATTAACCAGCTTCTCCGTATGTTGGACTACCTGCTACTCCCAGCTGACACGTTACACTTGCGCCTCCGCCGCCATTAGGAATCCCGAACAAAACACACTTGTTGATAGCTTGAGGTGCAGGATGGGAAATGAACTAGCGCATAGGGACTGTTGGACCTTAAACAGGGTCAACCCCCTCGAACCACGGATCAGTGAGCAATTCGGCAGCACTAGCCCTGTCAGCGAGATTCGGACGCAAGCATCTCCGCATCAGAGTAGCCACGGACACCTCTTCTTCCTCTCCTACGACGTGGTAATATCTGATGGTCTGCTCAATTGGAAAAATTGGGATCGGTACCTCCGCTATAAGATCACCTGTGTGTGTGAAATTAAATAACTGGCGCCAAGAAGCAAGGTTAGGCTCACAATCCGCTTTAAACAATTGAGCAGATCGTCGACCGGCCATAAGTTGCTCTGGGCTGAACTGTAACTTATCATCTGACGTAGTTGGGAAGTTATCGGGTCGAGGTTAAGTTCATGTAAGGGTTCCGATTTGAAAATGGCGATGGGTGAGACTTCAAAAATCTGAAGAGGGTTCGTTTGGTAAGAGGGATGTAGCAGCAGATCAGAAGAGAAGTACCGACCAGACATCCGAACGTCCATATGTCCACTTTTTCATTCCATGGTGGTCCTATGATAATCCCAGGCGGACGAAGATCAGGCGCAGTGATCTCGTCAGTGAGGTTGGTGGAAATTGGCTGGGCTGTGGAACAGCTCCGACAAATGAAGCACAAGTCTATTGGCGGACTTGCCACTGCCAAAATCTGCGAGTACGAATGTTCTCTGCATGGCCTCCTCTAGAGGAGGTACCGGGAGCGACTGCAACATTGTGGCCTGCATCATCCTATCATGAGACTCTTCCGGAGGGTGTCGGCGGGATGGGTCAGACTCAAGTCAGTAGCGGACATGCGAACATCGAAGAAAACATTGGAGAGGTGTAAATTGGTGTGAACTATGCGATGGCTGTGTGCATGGGCGATTGCACATAGCATGTGTAGAAGGATGCGTTTGGCAAGGGGGAGGAGGAAGATTGGGTCACAAGTTTGATCTAGTTTGCTCGCATCTCCACCTAGGACCGGGGTAACGAAGTAGGGGTGTTCCCCAGCACTGCCTTTGCCACAAATTATGGAGTCAGACAGGGTTGAAGACAGAGTGGGTTCGGCGGGGACGAGACCCAACTGAGCATCGTCCGTTCTAGAAAGCAATCTTGTTGAAACAGATCACTTGATTTACTGATGAGGCTTTTGATAGCGACATATGAATTGTTCTAGAAAACATCAGCATTCAGATTGATCAAAAAGAACCAACTATTTGGCGTTCACTGTGTCGCGGATGGTCCAGCAAATCAGACGACGGTTGAGCAGGTTCCTCGTATTCGGCGATGCCGTTCAGAGCAATATGGTGGCAGCTGAGTGAAATCAATTTGTCAAAGCGTTCGGCAAAGCTTGTTAACCTCCCGCAAGTTGCCGAGCCTCACCAGGGGCAAAGTTTGTGATTATATAGGCTACCGCGAGTACAACCAACCTTACATATCTCTTTCCCAATGTATTTGCCAGTGGCTACTCGTCTATCAATGGCGTTCATTTAACATTTCCACAACCTCCTCACTCGGGTTGGTTTCAAACAAAGTGGTGTGTGAAGCAGCCTTGATGGTACTGCGAAACTGTGGTTATTGCCTATTCACTTCTATACTACACAAATACAGACTCCGCACGTTGCATTTTTCACTATCCAGCCGGGTGTGTTGTGAGAAGTCGTGGGACCTCCGGCATTGATGGCATGATTGAGCCTAACCTATCACACAAGAACTCTGTATTCACTAACAGCTTACATGAGACAGGCGTGCTTGTACAGCGCTGGTGTTGTACCAATTCGCTGATCGCTCCTTGCCACCACTGTGAAGTGGTAGTGTTAGATTTATAACCCATGCAAAATCCGATACAACACCTAACTACTAATTACTCCCGAATTGATGTCTCTCATCCGACAGAACCCTAGGGGTCAGCACCTGCTTCACATTTTTCAAAGCTAGACTACTTATCGGCAAGTAGTGTATTACCGTCCGGTAATTTTGAGCGCTTGGACTCGAGCCAACGCAACCACTTTTCACGGTCCCGAAGAAACACAAGTGATGCCAATGATACATTTGTGACAGCCAATCGATCGGTGTTACTTACTTGGCCAGGGAGCTCACGCCAAGAAATATGGAACGACTCTGGCTGGTGGATGCAGGCTGGAACTCTGTCACAGCAGAATCCGTGCATCGGGGTGCCAGCGCCATGTCTAGGAAGTTCTCTTTCATCTGCTGCTACTCTTGACGTGCGGGCAAGATCATGCGGAAGATCGCAAGACCTGTCGAGACTCAAGAAATACCCTCTGTGCGTAACTTCGTTTATAAAAATACGATCTAATTGTGTTCGGATAGATTGAGAGACCTAGTGGGTTCTTCAGAGGTCAGGTAACCAGGTTGTCCGAGTCGTAGATGGAGAGGACTTGGCTCCGCTTGACCTTCACGCTTTCGTCCATCGCGATCGTTCGTTTCTGGTATGCTCTAAGCCACCAGCGGCACTCGGGTCCTCAATTTCGTAATTACGCCTTCAACCACCATGTAAACAGTGCCGAAGCTTTCAGCCGCGCGCCAAGCGCTTTGCATCTGGGCGAATACTAGACTACAATATCTCATGTGAGTTCTTTGTTTGTTGCGAGCCTTTACTCATCAGCCTGTTTGCAGCGCCAGGCTCTGGATTCATCTCAAGATGTTTCGAGGAGTAAACTTATCGATGAGGACGATGCTAAAGATTTGGAGCCTGCTCAGCGGTGTTTGGTCGCAACGTTATTGAGAGGGTCTGCTCTGCTGCGGCGTGTGTAACGAGGATAGTGAAGATTGCGAGTTCGCAGTGAACTAGACAAAATTGAGATAGAAACCAGGAGGATCGTGTTCATAAAACTCTTTTCATGTCATGCTGTACTTTGATTGATTTCAACATGGAAACACTGACATTCTATATTCAATATTCCGAATCCTGTATATACACGAGCGGCGCGAAAGAAAATATCAAGGCGAGATAATAAGACAACGTGACATCCAGTACATAAATCGATAGTTTCAGACCCGGGACTGAGATAACCCTGTAGCTTCGATGAGACGTTCCTTTTTGCGCATGTCAGGTACTGAACACAAAAATTATCCAGAAGACACACCTGTGCAAGTTTCTGCCCATCGGATAACGCGAGGAGGCAAGACCGCAAGCCCTTCGAGCACCACTGCCTTTCAAGCCAGGAGAGGAGGCGACGATCCCAGAAGACTTTGAAGGCACAATTGAGTTTGTGGTCCGTTGGATCCGGAGCTCGCGAGAGATGGAAGACCCAGTTTTGGCATGCGTACTTCAGAGCGTCAGAAGCTGATCGACTTTGATCCTGTGCTTCGTTCGCGAATATCGTGAATGCGGTCATAGCATGGATGATCTCTATGTCTGGTAAAAGACGACCTTCTGGGAACGCAGATGCAGAATGTTCCTGGGGTCGTAATGCAAGGAATGCCGGAAATATCAAGAAATCCGGTAAGCTCTTGAATTGTTGGATGACTTGGAAAGCTGGCCGTAAAGGTGATTCTGGGACGATTGGGTACTCGCTGATGGCTTCCAATGTGCTTGAAAATTCATCCATTGTCACCCAGACGGACGCAGCTGGAGTTGTTTGCCATGCTTGACCATGGGGCGTCTGTAGCCACTCTCGCCCGCTTTGGGTCTGCAGCCACTCTCGCCCGTGCCAGATCTGCAACCACTCTCGCCCGCTGCTGGTTTGCAGCCACTTTTTCCCGCTGGGTGATTGCAGCCCGCTCGGTGTTCGCAGCCACACTTGCCCCGCTGGAGTATGCAACCACTCTTGCCCGCCCTCGGTGTGCTGCCACTGGCGCCCGCTCTGGGTCTGCAACCAGTGTCTCCCATGCTGGGTAGGTAGCCAGTCCCAACCATCTTGGGTCTGTAGCCAGTTTTGCCCGCGCCAGGTCTGTAGCCACTCTTGTCCGCTCTTGGTATGTAGCCACTTTTTACCGCTCTCGGTCTCCAGCCACCTTTGCCCGGTGCCGGTGTGAAACCACTCTTTCCCGCTTTCGGAGTCCAACCACAATCGCCCGCTCTCTGTCTCCAGCCACTCTTTCCCGCTCTCGGCACTCAGCCACTCTTGCCCAGTGCCAGTGCGCAGCCACTCTTTCCCGCTTTCGGAGTCCAACCACAATCGCCCGCTCTCTGTCTCCAGCCACTCTTTCCCGCTCTCGGCACTCAGCCACTCTTGCCCAGTGCCAGTGCGCAGCCACTCTTGCCCGCTTTCGGTGTCCAACCACAATCGTCCACTCTCAACCTCCAACCACTTTTGCCCGGTACCAGTGCGCAGCCACTTTTTCCTTCTTTCGATGTCCAAACACGATCGCTCGCTCTCTGTCTCCAGCCACTCTTTTCCGCTCTCGGTCCCCAGCCACTCTTGGCCGCTTTCGGTGTCCAACCACAATCGCCCGCCCTCTGTCTCCATCCACTCGTTCCCGCTTTCAGTCCCCAGCCACCTCCACCCAGTGTCAGTGTGCAGCCACTTTTTCCCACTTTCGTTGTCCAACCACGACCGCCCACTCTCAGTCTCCAGCCAGGTTTCCACACGCTCAGTCCCCAGCCACCTTATCCCTGTGTCAGCGCCCAGCCACTCTTTCCCACTTTCGCTGTCCAACCACGATTGTGGGCTCTCGGTCTCCAGCCACTCTTCCCCGCTCTCGGTCTCCAGCCACCTTTGCTCGGTGCTGTTGGGCAGCCACTCTTTCCTTATTTCAGTGTCCACAGACAATCGCCCGCTCGAGGTCTCCAGCCAGGTTGTCCCGCTCTCGGTCCCTAACCACCTTTTCCCGGTGTCAGCGCCCAGCCATTCTTTCCCGCTTTCGGTGCCCAACCACGATTGTCCGCTCTCGGCCTCCAGCCACTTGTTCCCGCTTTCGGTCCCCAGCCACCGTTGCCCGGTGTCAGTGTGTAGCCACTCTTTCCCACTTTCGGTGTTCAACCACGATCGCCCGCTCTGTCTCCAGCCACTCTTTCCCACTTTCGGTGTCCAACCACGATCGCCCGCTCTCTGTCTCCAGCCACTCTTTCCCACTTTCGGTGTCCAACAACGATCGCCCGCTCTCGGTCTCCAATTGCCCGGTGCTGGTGGGCAGCCACTCTTTCCTTATTTCAGTGTCCACAGACAATCGCCCGCTCTCGGTCTCCAGCCAGATTATCCCACTCTCGGTCCCCAGCCACCTTTTCCCGGTGTCAGTGCCCAGCCATTCTTTCCCGCTTTTGGTGCCCAACCACGATCGCCCGCTCTTGGTCCATAGCCACCTTTGCCTGGTGGTGGTGTTCAGCCACTCTTTCCCGCCTCCGGCGCCCAACCACGATTGTCCGCTCTCGGCCTCCAGCCACTTGTTCCCGCTTTTGGTCCCCAGCCACCCTCGCCCAGCGCCAGTGCGCAGCCACTCTTTCCCACTTTTGGTGTCCAACCACAATCGCCCGCTCTCAATCTCCAGCCACATTTTCCCGCTCTCGCTCCCTAGCCACATTTGCCCAGTGTCATTGCGCAGCCACTCTTGCCCGCCGTCAGTGTGCAGCCAGTCCTGTGCGCTTGAGGTCTGCAACCAGCTTCGCCCGCCCTGCGTTTCCAGCCAGTTTTTTCCGCTGTGGGTTTCCAGCCAGTCCTGTCCGCTGTGGGTTTTCAGCCAGTCTTTTCCGCTGGTTTCTAGCCACTCTCGACCGCCGCAAGTCTGCAGCCACTCTGGCCCGTACCAGGTGTCCAGCCACTGTAGCCCGCTGCTTGTCTGCAGCCAGCCTCCTCCACTAGTATGTAACCAGTCTCGTCCACTGCGAGTCTGCAACCAGTCCCGCCCGCTCTGAGTCTCTAGCCAGTCTTGCCAGCTGCGGGTCTCCAGCCACTTTTGCTCGTCAGGGTCTCCAGCCACTTGTTGCCATCTCTGAGACCACCGCCGTCCTCTCTCACTCCGCAGCCAGCTTTCCCCCTCCTGGGTCCGCAGCCAGTCCTTCCCTCCTTGGGTCTGCAACCACGTCCGTCCGTCCGGGGTCTCTAGCCAGGACCGCAAACCCGAACCGCGACCTTCCCGGACCCATAGCAGGCCTATAAGAATGTGCAGTGGCTCTGGTGGTTCGACAATAAAAGCTAATGATTGCTGTAAGCTCTTGGGGTCATCGGTTTGCACAGCTTGGTCGTGCTCCTTCAATGCTAATAGCGCGTTCAGGAGGTCTGTGCTTTCTGGAATTTCTCGCACCATCAAGCGGAAAGAGGAATGAGCGAGCAGGGAATGTGGTGAAGTCATAGATTGCTGTAACTGTACTTGTGGGAGTCTGCAGTTCGAGGGGTCCAAAACATAGTCGCGAACAGACGAGTGATATATATTCAATGGGAGACTGCTGTCAGTAGGAATATTCATGACAGATCGTAGTTGTACCAGTGTCGTCTCGACATCCTTTCCCTGGCCAGGGCCAAGGAGTTTCAATATCTGTGAGATCGGTAGAGGGTCTGCAAGGGCTGCGACAATGGACAAGTGCAAGTGTGCCCGCACGGGATCTGCACATGTAGAAAGGATGCTGTCATATAATTCGTACACCTCTGTTTCAGGTAGCAGTCCATTTGTTAGCTCGAGCATGAGCTCAAGGCGATCCTGGGGATCATTGTGTCCGTTATCGATAAATTTCATCATTGTAGAGGCCACGATGAAACGTCTGCCAGCTCGGCTCGCCAATCTCGTAAATTGATCCGCGGTGGGCTGCGGGAAATCAGGATGGTGCCTTTGCAACTCTGCGAAGGAATGCTGCAAGAATGTATATATGTCGTTGTCAACATCTGCACCGTCTAACGAGATGGTGGCAGCAACGCTCTCCCCAGAAATGTTCACCGGTATCTCGTACACCAGCTGGCGCATCTCCTCTTTTTGAATGGCTTCACGGATATGCTTTTCCGAGCGACTCGTGAGTAGAATGTGGATCACGGGAAGCTCAGGATCACGAAGAGCTTGGCCAAGCAGGGAGATCAGATCGGAGACAGTTTCGGGCTTGCATTCATCGAGGGCATCGACAACAAACACCGGAGGTGGACACCCGCGCAGCCTAAATCGAAGGTGCCAAAGAAGTTGGCGGAAAAAATGCCTTCATCTGGTCGGGAAGAGACTTTCTGGGGTCTAGAAGAGCGGGATTCTTGCGGATAACTGCGTTAACGTCCTCTTGAACACTGGGAAAATTACTCGCAAGCTGGTAAGCAAGAGTCGCAAAGAAATAACCGGTCGTGCTGCGTTTCGTGTGCTTGCGCGAGAAAAAGAATGTGCCCGCGAGCCGTGTTTCGTTTTCTGTCTTCTCCGTCACTTTCAGACCTTTCATCCTCTCAGCTACAGTGAACGCAACAGCAGACTTTCCGACGCCTGCCGCGCCGTGCAACCAAATGATTTGACTCTTCTCTCGTTTGTCCAATAATCCGTGGATGCATTCGAGAAGGTCTACTCGGGTCCCTTCCAGACATTTCGGATGAGGCTGGCGTTCAGGTGAGTCGTATTCAGCGCCCGGGACAGCGACTCGGAACAGTTTCTCCAAAGGTCCGTCGGACGAATAAGAAACTGTAAAACGATGTCAAAGAGCAAGAGGGAGTATAAGAGGAGATACTGACATTGATCCCAGTCACTCATCAACAGAGGTCAATGATCAAATGTGACGCAATTGCGAGTTGGAGATAAAACAACTTGACACTAGCTGTGGTCGACTGGTCAGAAATCGTATCGAGACGGCTAAGTATCTCGAGGGACAACGTACGAAGACGTTAATTGTCGAGGGCCCACAACAGGTTAGGCTGTGGTATCTGTCCGGTATTACAAGCTTTGTGTCCGACGCTGATGAATAACAGCAAGCTGTAGAGTGATGGAGATATATTGCAAAGCGTCTCGGGATTGATGTTTCAATGGTCTTGGTATTACTTTTCAAAGTTCACTGAACATATGGTGGTGGTATGCAGTTGAAGAGCACGACAAGTAGACGCTCGATGTACAGCAAATCAATTATGCGTAGTAGTTCACAGGAGACAAATTCAGTGTGTGGTCTTGTACCACTCACCATGAACTCGCACCGTCAACTCGTCCAGTATGGCGATTTAGAGCAATCACAGCAAACGAATGGCGCAAGCAGCTCAGCAGCAGCTTCTCATTCACGTCAATCACCCCCATCCAAAAAACGCAAGAGGTCAAACCAAAAAGCCAAACGTCCCAGAAAAACCGCCCACTGGGATGAACCAGGAGATAATCAGATGAACTACGACGATGCCAGTGCCCAGGGTGAGGACGATGAAGTCGAAGAGGGGGAGAGTCGGGAGCTCACGCACGAAGAAATATGGGATGACTCCGCGCTCATCGATGCCTGGAACTCTGCCACAGCAGAATATGAAGTACGTCAAGCAAGTGCTTTTGCATCTGCCACTTTTGACACTCTTGCAAGGCGTTCCACGGGACAACGCAAGACTGGAAGTCGAACGCTGTCAAGAAATCCTCTCTGTGCGTAACCTCATTCATGAAAAATATAATCTAATTGTGTTCAGATGGTACAACATCCCCTATAATAGTTCGAAGGAGAAGGCTAAAACACCCACTTCAACGAATGTAGTCTCTGCAGAGACCGCCAGTCAGGATGCCGCAGAGGAGGACTCTGCCCCGCTTGATTTTGATACTTTCGTCCCATCATATGACCCTTCGCTTCCGGTACCCTCTGAGGCCCCAGCGGTACCCGAGTCCTCGTTTTTCATACCTGCGCCTTCAACTACCATGGTAAGCCGCGACGAAGCTTTCAGCCGTGCGCTAAGTGCGATGTATTGGGGCGGATACTGGACCGCAGTATACCATGTAAGTTCTTTGTGAGCCTGTTGGGTACTACTTACTCATCCTGCTTGTAGTGTCAAAACCAGCATTCCTCTCAAGAGGCTGTCGAGGAGCCAGATCATCAGGAATACGAAGAAGGTGATGAAGAAGCTCTTGAGGATGATGCTGAAGATTTGGTGCCTGCTCAGCGGTAATATGGCCAAAACGTTATTAAAAGGGTGCAGACCTCTGGTGTGCTACAGAATCGAAGGTGAGGGCCCAAAGCTACGGGATCATTTACTACTCATCTGTGTGCTACCCGAGACTGGTATAAGAATGAGCAATTCAATGTCATTACTGGAACGAGTGGGTGGCCATCCTACGGCGTACGCATGCGACAACGTGTTCGAAAGGTGATGAGATAAGAAGAAAAAGAGTGATGCTTCGAGAATATAAGAAAATGGACTTGAAGACGTTAAAGCTCTCAATTTGACGTCTTGACCGCACCGTCATTAGCTCGATGAACGATGGTCCTCAGGTCATCGACACCGAGACTACAGCGATGTTGAACGATGAGATATGCAGGCATGAGCAGTCTGGTGTGCTTGCCGTCGGTTCCTCCAGCTCTCATGACATGATTATAAACAAAGATCGGCGACATACAGAACTACTCTGACCTGATTTACAGCATCTTACAAAGCAATTTCGACATCCAATCTCGCCAGATACGAGTAAACATCAGGAGACATCCTATACTTAAGGATGCCAGCAAACACCATCAACGACCTCGATTTCTTCCTGAGCGCTGTCAATGTCTGAAGAAAAAACTGTGAGAACACGAATAATGATGCAACTCTCTAGTACAGACCATTTGCCTCGTAGCTTCCGCCGTAGCAGAATTTTTGATCGATTGGTGTACAGCCGCTAATGCCTCCATCGTCAGCGGCAAATAGACTTGCAGATTGCGTTGCAAGGCATCATGCAGATCCTTGAACTCCTCCGCCTTCCGCGTGATCTTCGCAACATCCCCATCGAGAGGAATGAGATCAGTAGACTCCATAATCTTCAATAAACATCAGCCTTGACGGGATCAGGAAGACTGAGATGAGATCGCACCTCAAGCACAACATCAAACCGCCCAGAGCTTTTCGCATTCAGCGCTTCCCTGACGCGCAACAATCTTACAGCGGCATCTCGATCCTTGCCCACTGCCCGGTTCGTGCGCTCGTAATGCCTCAAAATCTCAACGGCCGTGCGTTCGATTATTTTGCCCTTCTCTGTTTCACCTGCAGGCTGCGCCAGCGTGTTGCCGAGCGCCTGGGCGAGGCATGAAATGACAGTGCCGTAATCCCCAGCGAGGTTGTAGAGCTTGATAGCCTCAGGAATGCGGTCGTTTTCCTCGGAGTCCCGGGCAGCGCGGATGAGGATTTGTTCGTTGTACTGGGCAGTGTTTTGTAGATGGAGAAGAGTGGCGCCCTGTTCGATGACGCCGCTCTGCAGGAGAGGTGAGCCATGTCTAGTGTCAAGTGAGTTAAAAGATGGAACATACGAATCGCGTGCCATCGGGCCTGAATCCACCGACGAGTTCTTCCCAGGCTGGACCCGAGTGAGCGAGAACGATGATGCGCCTCACGAGCTCCCAAGCAGTCTCTACATTCTCTCTGCCGACGCCGTCGCCCTGGTCCGCCGAGAGACAGACGCAGTAGACATACTGCAGCGCTTCTTTCGCGTCCATCTTGACGAACTGGCGCACGTATCGCCAAATGAGCATCGGCAGGCTGAGTGCAGGAGGTGAGAGCGGGGAAAGGGTCACTGAAATTCTATGTGAGTTATATGCCGGTGCATTTTTTGGATGTGTACGCACAAGGACTGATGTCAGATGTTTCAGCGCGAGACGGGACGCGTAGAAGCCCGTGGTATGCAAGCGCGATGGCAAGGTGGACGGCTTCGATTTCTGTTTCTGAGTGCTCCCATAGTGCAGCCACAGCCTAAAAAATGATCAGTATAGAACCCGGACGTGCGTGACGCTGCATTTACCCGCTCAAACTGGCCGCACATGAGCAGAACACCAGGCCACACACCCTTCTTTGCACCGTCGAAGTGGCGCTCTCCGTAACTCAGGAGAACTTCTGTGAGCCCACGGAGACCACCCTCTTCCTCTTCATCGACCTTCTATGTGTCAGCCTACATTCTTTAAGAGGCACAAGAACGTGCGC
This sequence comes from Suillus lakei, assembly GCA_016628065.1. Classification (NCBI taxonomy): domain Eukaryota; kingdom Fungi; phylum Basidiomycota; class Agaricomycetes; order Boletales; family Suillaceae; genus Suillus; species Suillus lakei. Next base: position 24,654 of record JABBWA010000017.1, read on the forward strand.
ACCATTGCAAGCTGGAACCATAGCCAATCCTCAGTCGTCATCGTCACTTGCGGCACTGTTCGCCGTGAAGGCTCGAGTTTGCCCATGAGTTTATAGAGTGCAAGTTTGAACGGGTCTGCAGATGCAGAATGCAACATGTGCGCGTTGTATACTGTTTGCAAGTGGTCGCGATGGGGTTTGGGTAACCTGAAGGGATAGGTAAGATATAACATACATCTCTCTGAACAAGATCTTACCGTCTTTCTGGCGACTCGACCCATGAGCGGAAGTGGCTCACGAAGCTGTCTTCGCGGTGCTCGATGGCTTGCTGCGACTTCAAGGCTTCATCAAGAGCTTCTTGTGCGTGACCGGTGCGTACAAGGTAGTACAGCTTGGCCCACAAAGGCTGGCCAGCTACAAGCTGTGTGGCTCGACTGTCAGAATTTGAAACAAAGCTCAGCACGAGTTGTTCTCACCTCTATCCGATCTTCCCACTGCCCGTTTTTGTAATATCTCATCAGGAGGAAGGCGCGTATTTTGTTTGCAACACTAGGGTCTCCCCCAAGGCGAGCTTCCATAGGCCTCGACTGGATCGAACGTTCAATGATATCCCAAAACTGATCCTCGAGTGCCTCTCGTGAGCCTTTGGCTATCTGTGTCCGCAGAGCTGCAGCCTCCCGAGAGTCGCTGTCCCCCAAGTAGACCCGCGCGTACTTGCGTTCGAAAAGTGGGGCGTTCAAGATGTGAGCGCCTGCGTGTTCCACAGGGGGCAGAGCAGGAGGTTCACAGGTAATCTTTGCAAGGACGTGGAAGTTTTGGAGCATTTGTTGTGAGGAAGGCTGTATGCACAAAGAGTGAGACATTTGGCATTCAACACAGTGAGAAATACGTGCCTCTGAGTTTAGGCTGGCAGCGGCTTGCATGAGGAGATGGATGACGGGACAAGATGTTCCGCGTAACCTTGCAGCGTTCAGTTCGCTGATTGTACGGTCATATGCCATCATCTTGCTCTGCATCTGGAGAGTCAAACTGGGACCTGTGCTTGCCTGTTCCACCTTGTCAATAGATGAGCAATGCATATTTGGAGTTTGGCTGACCGTCAGCGCAGCCTTTCCATGGAAGCTCTTTTTCATTTCAGCAAGAGCTTTGCTATCACTGGTAGCACGACCTCCCAGCTCTTCAAACACGCGTCTCTTTTTGGCCTCCCAGTCTTTGTGACTGCGCTCCTCAAGCAGACGATAAAAGTGCTCTTGAGTTTCCCTCCGACCTTCTTCTATCGTCGAAATAAGATTCTGTTCGTGAGCGTGACGGAGATAGCCTGCGACATCTGTATCTTGGAGGGGCTGGAGGGGAGAGAAGGTGGTGGAGGTATTCAAGTGTGCGATGGAGTTGGCAAGGGCGGGAGCATCAACGTGAGCCTGTGCCAAAAGATAGTTTCTGTCATGGACGTTAGAACATTGCTCGCTATGTTTGTCGCATTGCTCACGCTCGGTCGGCATCGCTGGATGCTCCAGGTTGTCGTGATACAAGTCTACGTGACTGTGCCTCAATCTGATCTAGTGAAAGGTTGACAGAGGGAAGATCAGGCCGTGAAAGATGTGAGTTCAGAGCTCTTGACGAGTTCAACAATGAAGAGAGGTCGGATGCCATCATGCCAAAGCTCGGTGGCGTAGTTCAAGGTAATTCTTGGTTACGTTTCAGGTTTCCTTTTCCAAGTTTTCAACGTATGAAAGTATGGTGAACACCTCCGGAGATGATGTTCGGGAACAAAAGTATGAAAACACGTCACGGGACCATTCAGGCACGACTGCTTGAAAAATTGGTCATGGGAAGGGGAGGCTCGCCGCAGGCGAGCCGAGGAGCTTGGAAGGGGTCGGCGCTCGGAAGTCGGAAAACCATCCCAGGGGGAAGTCTCTGGGAGTACCGAAACCTCGCTACTTTGTCCATTGGCTTTCGGCCAAATGATTTTATACATATGTAAAGACAATCTCCCAATGATATAGCTTATTTCTGATGTCAGATTCAGACGGCAGCGCTCAATATTCCCGGCACAATTGACATTGAACGCCCACCCACGCGCAAACATTGATATTACTACATGGTTCCCAATGGAATTCATAACGGTTCGTGTTCCTTGACTCAGACCCTAGCTAGTGTGACCTAATTTAACCCTTTAGCCCATATAATTTTAACGGTGAGAACACGCTTCTTCCTGCAGGTTGGTTACACCCTGGATTATATATATTTCTCCCTAACATCGTGGTAAGGCTACTACACTATTCTTGCACCGGATACCAACATTATTTTATCTTCCTTAGGCCCATTGTCCACTACCAGCTCTGGTGGGCTACTTTGTGCGAATACCAACATCATTCTATCTTCCTTATCGCCGCTCGCACTGCATCACTGCCAATGCCACCCTTGAACATCGAGGTAGGTTTTACTACTATTCTTATGCTGGATACCAACATTATTTTATCTTCCCTAGGACCGTCTTCCTACTCCCATTCACCTCACACATCTGCTCGCACTCAGCTTCACCACTCTTGCGCTGGATACCAACATTATCTTATCTTCCTTACTCCTCACACTGGATACCAACATTATCTTATCTTCCTTACTCCTCACGCTGGATACCAACATTATTTTATCTTCCTTACAGCTCCTATTACAATATGGTGCGTCATTCAACTACTCATCTCACTCATCCTCGTCTTTGACGTCATTGCCCTTATTCTTTTCCTCATCCTTGTCCTCATTCCTGCCCTCCTTGTTTTCTTTTTTCTCCTCCTCCTCTTCTTCCTCTTCCTCATCTTCTTCGGTTTCTCCATCCTCACCATCACTGTTAGGCATCACCTGCCTGTTTATTTTCGACACCGCGCACCTCACAGCAGCAACCCGCATGGCCTTGGCAATATTTTCTGCCTGCTTGAAGGTGCTCGAGTGTTTGTACACGTCTCGTATCATGCTGGACTGGAAGCCTGAGCAGTTGGCAAGTCTATCCACTTCTTCTTCAAACCCAAACTTTGCGAACTGCGCGATATCTGTGGTGTGGATTTGAGGGTCTATGCGAGGGACCCTGCCATTGGCCTCTGGGCTGCTGTTGGTGGTGACGGCTCTCTCGGTATTTTCAATCTTGTTTGTCTGGCCATCGCTGGCGCCCATTTCCCCGAAAGCAGACTTAGAAGTGTGCAAGTGTGGAGTCATTGAGTATATTACTGTGTACCATAGTTCTCGTTAGCTTCAATTTGCTTCCCTGAATGAATATAGCTAGGAAATTTAAATGTTTTCAACCCACCAATCGGAAATAAAATCAACGGTGACTTGGTACGGCAGTTAAGCAAAAATTGAATAAAGCTAGCGTGGTGGTTATGGTAGTTCAAAGTAAAACAGTCCCGACCCCTAAAACACATTTTCATTCCATCTCCCGCCACCCAGGTACACGCACAATTTCAACACCCACACGCATGTCAGTCTTTGAACCGAAGACAGTCCTCACGCTTCTCAAGCACTCGACAGCTGTCTCCCCTCTCAAGAAAAACACCTTTGAGAAAAAATGGAGGGCTAGCGTGAGTTTCTTGACTGGCTTGAAGTGCACTTCGTACATACATTTGACACCTTGACTAACAAAAAAAAAAAGGTCGAAAAACGAGTCAGCACATGGAATGAGGCGCGCAGCCATATGAACAACCCACGTCCACAGTTCCAGCTACAGTGGGAATCTGAGATTGTTGAGTATGTCCAGTTCCTGTGGGAGAAGACAAGAACACGGTCAAAGAAAGGTGAACCCGGCAAGCTAGGAGTGAATGTCCCATTGCTTGGGCCTCGGTTTATGCCTCCTTCGTACCTGCACATCCAAAAGCGGTCAGGTGGTGGAGCTGTTGAGCCGAGGATACAGTACCTCAAGCCACTCAATATTGTGCACCCATTCTACTATCCACAGCTTGCACGGTGTCCGAGATGCGGGTCCGACAAGGACACGACTTGGGAAGGATGGACAAGCAAAGGACCTCGAGAGCTGCATGGTATCTTCTGTGAAGAGATGGCTCTCGGCGCTCAACTGCGTTGCAACCGCTGCAAGGAGACATCAAAGTCGAAGCTGAAAGCTAGGAATGGCACCACTCACAGTTCAGACTCAGACTCCAGCATCGAGGGCTACTGCTTCACAACGACCAGCACAGTGTATTGGAAGTCCTGGGAGCACTGGAGAATACCGCGTGAGTCTTGTGTGCACGGCAGAAGTGATAGATCTGACTTACTTGGGCCTCGTCAGGGGGCATACCCATCTTTTTCTACCGGTGTGCATTGACGCGGGACTTGTTCGATCTCCTCGTTGAGTTGCGGCCATCTTCGACATCTGCCGGTCTTGAAGAACGTATCCGGCGTCAGTGTCCATGCTGTTGTTGATGCATTAACTAACGCACCTACATCAGAGCTGCATCTGTTTGAGTATAAGTGCCGAATGCTGGAATATCTCGAGGCATACAGCACTTACGAGTCATTAAACAGCTCGGCGAACTCGCTCACACTTGGGCATTACTTCAATGGCGCTGCTGGCGGCATGACCGCAGGAAGACAACCTGGACTTCAATTATTCTCAGAACCGGACGATCAGCTTGGCTATGACAACAAGTCCATCTCACATGAGATCATCACTGAGGTCTTTGTTGATTTTACGACTCGCACCAGGCAGAAAGAGAGCGCGCTGTACTTAAAGTCATTATCTGGTAAGTACTACAAGACCAAATAGCACGCGCATGGACTTACTCACTGTTTCTTTGTCAGCAATATGCGGTTCTCTCGACAACACCTTCAAGGCAGCAAACAAGGCGACACTGACGAACAAAGATGGGCAAAAGACAAGGGAGATCAAGGGCGGGATACTCACGGTGCTGAACGAGAGCAATGAGATCATTGCTTGGGTGAGTGCTTCGATCTGACTTTGAAAAGTTGGAGGCTGATAGTGTGATATGCCCTGTTTGCAAGTGTTTCTGCCAGACACGTGCAAATGCTGAGATTACCGAGCTACTGCGTGGCCTCAAGCGGCGCCATGATGTCCTCAACCTCCCACAACCAAAGATGATGGTTGCTGACAACTGCTGCCATATTCACAGCGCAGTGACTTCTGCCATGCCTGAGACAGAGGCCAAGTTGGATGTCTGGCACTTTAGTGCAAGGTATGTAACTTCGGCATTAGCTATACTACTCTGGCTAACAGGATCCCTCACCAAACGTGAAGATACGTTGCTGCGATCTTGAACACGAGCAAAAGCCCATTCCGTAGTGCCATTGCTGCCGATATTTCGGGCACGATCCTCAAGAAGCATGCAGAGCATGGACGCGGAGCAGAGTATTGGGACCGTGGTGAGCAAGAGCAGCAGTCTCCTTGCAGCTTTTGAGAAATGGGCCAAGAAAGGTGTGTGGTCAGCAGCGGCTCAGAAGGTAAGTCTGCCTGCTTCATAGGGAGCGGAAATTGACACTCACATCATCATATTCTACTAGGTACATCAGGAGCAACTTAAACACGTTCGAAAAGGGTGCCTCAAGCGCTCAGATCAAGACATCCGGTCTGACGGCAGCCGCGTTGAGGGCACTGCACAAAGGCTGGAACTCATTGCAGCGTGCCCAACCAAGTGGGATCCTGATGCTGTGCGCGCTTGGTCACGACTTCAGTTCTCCTGCCGAAATGTGAGGGTTGCCTCCAGTAGGCGTGAAATGACACCCTTCGTGAAGTTCACACACGGCTCCCACCACGTCCACCTCTGTACCCATATAGCGAGGCTTTACAACAGACTGCGGGAGAAGGATGGCTGCAGCACACTGCTTGCTTTGCCTGAACTCCCTGACAGTGGACTCTGGCTGAAACCTTCGGGTTAGTTATGTCGGATAATGCAGCCACCTTTGGTGGTTTGCTCATCAAGGAAGAGCCTGAGACCGTGGACACTGACCTCGCACACGACTTCGAGATATACACAAACACTCTGACCGGTGGGACTGTAGATTTCGCGTCCCAAGCCAGCCGCAGTGTCATTGTCAATGACTGGGAGATTGATCCGGTGCTTCTCGAACAACCCGCTGCACAGCCCACTCGCTCTGCAGGTACATTGAAGCCTTCAACTGATGCCATGGTGAGTGACGTCAAATGATGTCGCCTGTTGCTCATTTTTTAACTAACTTTTCAACAAGACTGTTTCTAGCAGTATTCTCGTTGTGCCTCCCTCTCCGACCAAACGAAAGGCCCCTTGCATCTCATTGGACTCTGACGACGAGTCAGACAGCACCAATACCACGAAGCGACTGCGGACTCTAGTCTCTCAGCCCACAGGCAATGTGTTGGTACCGCCAGGCAGTCAGCAGCCAGAGGCAGAGGTATTTTTTCTCCTTTTTCTCACAGCGATGTCAACTGATCCGTGCTATGGTGCTACCTACAGCGGATGCCAACTACGAGGTGTCTGAACAGCACTGGCGATGGCCTGCGTACAAGTGCCAAGACACTCGACGGCTACTTCTCCTCGGGGTGCATCACAGCACGAGATGCCAAGTCCTGCAATGAACCCAGCAGTACTGACCCTTTCTCCTCTTCGACCACCATCAGCACCAGCACAGCCCCCACTAACACAATCCACGGCAGTGTTGCTGGTGTCATCCGACGAGTCGAGTCGTCTGGCCAAACACGATCCCAGCTATTATTCTCCCTTACCACCGGGATTGATCCCCGTTCATTGACACTTCAAGATTCTGATGAATTTTACCTATTCATGGAGATGCGCGCTGAATTCAAGTGGGTGTCCTATCAAATGTCCTCGAAGCGTTGGGTCCTGGCTACCGAAGAGTACAACCATCAGTCTCGCACAGAAAAAGGGCAGTTCTGTTGTCAAGAAGAACCCGCAGGTGCTCCTACGTGCACTGGGTGACATCGAGCCGAAATTGATGAACCGGATCATCAAGAATGAATATACCTGTAAGTCATATCCGTCCCATACTTCTCTTCTCACAGTTTCTGACATCTGGACAACAGCAAAGAGAAACGACGAATCATTTTGGCGCCGTCATTGTTCCGTCGTCTCCCTCGTCAAGGAAGAATGAGGGAAAAAGGTCAGTCCCTGCATCACATTTGCGCCAAGTTCAAAACACTGAACTTGTTCTGTTAGCCCCGAAAGGCACAGACATGCTCGCGCTGTCAAACGATCATGTATCCTGGCCCCGAAAATTCACCACTCAACCACAAGCGGGGCTACTGTGCCTGACGGTGTCAAGCAGGTGTCGAAGAACAACAGCGAAGAGCTTCCTCCCTGGCCTCAGCCTCAAGGTGTCTTCTCCGAGGGCCAGCACATTTCACCCTCACGCATTTTTGTCAGCCGTTCAGCATGTCTACGAGTATGTTTTCTTGCAGGGACCGGGAGAGATGGATTTGCTGGAAACGGAAGCCTTCGCGAAGCTGCTTTCCTCGCGCACTGAGATCCGCGAGGATGGCGCAGTGCTCTTCCAGGCTGTTCACTGACTTCGTCGTTGACCCATCCACCCCCCGCGACCGCATCGTCACCCACAACGACAAACAGTGGCTGAGAATCAATTTCCTCCAGCAGCCGTAGAGTCTCGAGTTGTGTTTCGCGTTTTTTTTGCATCTTAATGTCTCTGTTTCTCCCCTGCTTTGTGTGCCCCCCTTCCCCTTCCTCTCACCCTAATAGTTTTACTTTGTTCATTCACACTCACACATGCAGTCTTTCCCCTCCCTTTCAGAATTGTTTTCAGTGGGGACTTGGACACTTTCAAGTTGTCTTCCCCCAGCCTTAATTCACGCGGTTTTTTGTTTTAAGGGCCAGGGTTTGAAACCCCAGCACCATTCAGAGAGGCTCAGGCTCCCTAAGAAGGGGGTAGGTATGTTTCTACATTCATTCACTCGTTGCTCGTCGTCCCCGCCGTCGCGTCGCCGTTTGTCTTTGTCGCCTAGGGCAAAATTGAACCGGTCACGTGACGACGAAACTCACGTGCTTTCGAAAAGGTCTGAACGGTCCTGCGGTGTTTGAAAAACGGTCAGACCGTTTGTAAGCCTCCCCTTCCCATGGCGCAGCTGCCGACTGCTTTACAAATTACAAATTATAGATTTGCAATGTTGTAGTATTAGACCAACCTGCGGACCGCGGTTCAACATAGCTTATACAGCCCTTAAATACTTATAACGCGTCTCTAACTCTATTCTTATTCTTTCGTGGTGACCATGAGAAGGATACGAAGGACAACAACGCGTCAAGGCAAATTCGACCCACAGGACGCTCGCCGTGTCAAGCACACCCGCATCGGCGTATGGGACCTCTACGAGGATCGCCAGACTGATATCCCAAACATACCAGGCTCATCAAGATTGGAGACGTATGCCCAGATAGTCCAGAGCATGCCCCATGTACTGCGCATGTTAAAGGATATACTCAGCATCAGACAGTGCTGGTTACTACTCTCTGTGTTCTTTGTATTGGAGGTCTTAGCCTCTCTCATACCCGCCATCTCCCTATGGTATGTCCCGGAGCTTAATCTGACCTCTGTACTTCTAAATCGTCTTTGCGCAGGTACTCCGGACAACTGCTGCGCCTTGTAATGCCCTCATTGTTTCCATCTGTACTGCCCACTTATATCTCACCTAGGTAGAGACCGCAATAGCAACACGTACTGTTGACACAACAGTTCTCATTCATGTTGCAGTAGGACGTGTTGCATGTACAGTCGCAACTCGCCTTCTCCAATACGCCCGAAGCCGCATCGTCATTCCCATCAACATGTCCATCAAACAATTCTATGCTGGCCACATATTCCACTCCATGGCACGCCTTGACGTGCCCACCTTTGAAGACTCTGCCGTTCAAAGGCAGCTCGAGTCCGCGTGGGCGTCTCCATGGGGCTCTAGCGTCGCTTGGCAAACTGTCCAGAGTTCGACGAACGTCGTAATGACGGTTATTCGTCTCCTCTCTCAGATTTCGGTTCTATTTGCAGTTTTGCGCGAACAGCAAGATGGTCCCCTTCTTGCGATTCTCAGCTTCTCCCAATCTATATTTCAATGGTACAGCACAAGCAAAGGAATGTTTAGCTCCTTAGGCAAGTCAAAAACCTGTGTTTTGAGCGTTCCACTGAGCCAGTCGTGTAGTTTGGGCCGCTACCACGACCGACGAAGATTATATTCACATGCAAGGCCTTAAGCACCTGGTCGATAATCCTTCACACCGAAAAGAGCTTGTCGCAGGCAACCTCAGTGAATATATCACTGCACGTACGTCGCTTTATGTTGTCGAACAATCTCAATTTAACGCGTCCTGAGACCAGAATTTCGTAAAGTCGCTAAGCGCGTCGGTGACGATGCGGGCGAGTTCCCAGAGTTGCGTCGAGCCCATGCACTCAAGGATCGTTTGAGTATCGCGTCCATCCTCCGCGAACCAATGCGCGAACTACCCCAGGTACTCAACACTGACGTCAAATTTGAGGAAGCTGATTAAACCAACCAGATCGTCTTCACCCTGCGCGCAGTGCAAAAACCCATGTCCATTCCCCTCTCGTTGGCATCACTCACGCTGATCAATCAAACATCCAACTCGTTCAGTACCACACTTTTCTCGTTGTTCGGAGAGTCATTCTCTCTTGCGGAGCAGTTTGCCAACGTACGCAAACTATATGAGATCGAGAACGTGCAGAATAAGGTGGTGGATGGCACGAAACCGTTCCCGGAGAACCAGCAGGCTCTCAGGAGTGGTATTTCTGTTGAGTTCAGGTTGATTACTATTCGCTGCTTCATTCAGCCGTCTCTGATGCATGTACGCTAGGAATGTTTCGTTCCGGTACCCTGGTTCAGAGAAGTATGCTCTCCAGAATGTTTCGTTCACAATTGGAGCTGGTCAGCTTTGCGTAAGTACCGCAGCTTTTGTGATGCTCTTCCTCACTGTGCTTGTAGGTCATTGTCGGGGTGAACGGCTCTGGAAAAAGTACAATCTTGAAACTCATCTCCCGCATCTACGACCCGACAGAGGGCACTATCCTTATTGACAACCGTGACATCAAGACCCTCAGACTGGCCGACCTCCGCGCGGCCATGTCCACCCTCTTCCAAGATTACACGCACTTCCCCCTCTCGGTAAGCATCGTCCTCGCACACCCCAAAAGCAACCTACCTAACGCACATGCAGATAAGCGAGAACATCGGACTTGGCAACCCTGCCCTTGCACATGACTACGACAAGGTCCGCGAAGCCGCCCGTCTGGGCGGCGCAGAACAATTTATAGATGAGCTCCCTGACGGATTCAACACCTACCTCGACCGTCCTGTTAAAGATTATTATGGGGGCCTTCCTGAAGGCACCACGACGCTCTTTGGTAGATCGGTCGACTACTCCCGCGTGCGTGGTGCTGGGGGTCTCCGTGCGTCTGAGGCTTCAAGCCTCAGTGGCGGGCAGATGCAACGACTTGCGGTGTATGTTTTTCTTTGAAACGAAATCGGGCTGTCGGTGTTGACTGTTCGAATAGCTCCCGCACGTTCATGCGCTCATTGGTCTCCGAGACAGAGTCTTCCGCAGGCATGCTGTTATTCGACGAGCCGAGCGCCTCTTTGGACCCTACGGCCGAACACGGTGCGCTGCAGTACATGCCCAATTTGGGATGACTAACACTTCTGTCGAAATAGATCTTTTCGAGCGTCTACGGAAGTTGAGAGGCAACAAGACCATGATATTCTCATCGCATCGGTTCGGGAACCTCACCCGACATGCAGATCTCATTTTGTGAATTTTAGTCTGCCTCCACCTTGATGATGGCGCTAACAAAAGAGCTTACAGGTACATGGACGAATCTGTTGTCCAGGAAGAAGGCACGCACGACGATTTATTGAGGAGAGGGGGAGAGTACGCTCGTATTTGGAATTTACAAGCGAAAGCTTTCATTTAACGAACCAGAGGCGAAGCCACGTTAATACCACAATCATGAACCTTGGAATCATTCTTGCGCTCATACAAGCAATAGTCCAGACTCCAACCTATCGGCGGTGCGTGTCAGTGAATCTTATCGTAATGCGCCACGCAATCGTTCACGCAAGCTAAATGCGTATAAGGACATTTCACTGACACCTTAAACTTTCGATGCATTCCTATTAGTGCACGCCCAACCATTTTCCGAGTGTCACATTTGACACTCGCGCGGCTGTTGTTCACCAATCCGTTCTGCAGCAGAAGGCGACGCAAGCAGCTTTCATGCGAACAAGCTGTATGGAGACTCTTCGGCTCCATGCGATACGAGGCAAGATGCAGACCTCGAAATATGACGGTGTGAACGGGGCGGTGATCCAGTGAAGCATGTCATTTTCGTAACGACTGCACTTATCCAGATTTGACGCGGAGCATCGTATTGCAAGCTCCGGTAGCGCCCTTTGGCTGTGCAGTGTGAAACAATACAAAGAACCTCTGCAGTTTAGAGCAACACATTCACAATCCCCATAGCAAAGCCGCCTCGAACACCATCAACCTCCACGAGAAGTGGCGAAAGACAACGCTGCCCATTTCTTAAATCATTTCATTACCACACCCGAACGAGCGCTGGAAGACCAAAAATATGCTGTAGAGGTCCCGGCCTTCACGATAGACGACGAGAGGTTAGAGGGGAAATAGCTTCATGGCTGTGTTTCTAACGGCACAGTTTAGCGCTGCCAGCCAGGATAAAAAAGGCGAGTACAACTATAGCTCAAGATACCCAATGCTTACCACACGTGCCCAACACTATCGAGCACTACTAAAATGACAGATGAAGCAGAGCAGCCCATCATTCCAATCACCGAACCTGTTCAAAGTTTTGAAGATCATGAAAATACAGTACTCGCAGTTGCAGTCTTCCCTGATGGACGACATATGGTGACGGGTTCAGCAGACAGGATGCTTCGTCTGTGGGACCTGGAGGATGGTGTTGTGTTGAAGAAGATGAAGGGGCACCGCGGCCGGGTGCGGGCAGTGGCAGTATCACAACACAGGCCATTGATAGCAAGCGCTGACAACGGAGAGCTCATCGTCTGGGACAGAGATACTGGAAAATCTCTCACCCCTACCATCAAAGCCCACTCCATATTCATCTACTCGCTGGACTTTTCGCCGGATGGTAAAATGTTGGCGTCTGGGTCGTTGGACCATACGACAAAACTGTGGAACACGGTAACGTGGAAGCCAGAAGGAAATCTAATCAATTGTGGTGCAGAGGTCTACAGCGTCCGGTATTCGCCATCAGGCGAACTACTTGCCATCGCGACAAACTCTGATATCCAAATTTGGAATCCAGTGATGAGGGATTGCAAAGCAACCTTCAAGGATCACATGCACAAACTCTATGTAGGAATCAGTTTGCCACTCGCCTGGAAGCCCGATGGCACAGGGCTTCTCTCAGGCGGATGTAGAGTGGATCCAACCATACGGGAATGGGATCTATCCACCCCGGGACAGCAGGTCGGTGATCCCTGGAAAGGCCATAATAACGACATCAACGCTATCGCCGTGAACTCTGATGGTACTCTGGTTGCTTCCGCGTCTACAGACCATGATGTCCGCCTCTGGCGGCTCTGGGATCGAAAAACCATTGCCATATTCCGGCACTCTAGCTGCGAGGTGCGCTGCGTTACATTCTCCACGGATGGCAAGCGCATCCTCTGTGGAGGTGACGACAAGAAGATCTCAGAATGGATAGTACCCGAGCACGCTTTGTGTGATCTTAAGGTATGCGTCTATTCTTGACTCGTATGACTTAATGTGACCTGCTTGCAGATCCTCACTATAAACGCATGCATAAAAAGAGACTTGTCCACAGCTAAAGATCTGCTAACAAGAGAGATCGACGCTGATGCCAACAACTACAACTCGTACGCTAATCGCTCATTTGTCATGGCGCGAAAGCACGACTGGGTGGGCGCGCTTCATGATGCTTCCAAGGTCAGACAGACCTGCCCTCGTTGGCCCCCTACCAAAGCTAAATTTGGTTGTGGCATAGTCCCTCAGCATTCAACCATCGCTGATAGGCTATATCTCCATGGGTATCGCCCTTGGCGGGAAAAAGCAGGTCTGGGAGGCGATCAGAGCATTCGATCTCGCGTCCATGTTTACGAATGGAGATCTGAAGGCCAATCACCACCTTCTCTTGATCAAGGCAGGTTAAATGGTCTCACATACTTCGTGCTTCATTATTTTTTTTCAGGCTGTCGCACTGTTTAATGCAGATCAACATGAAGAGGCGATTTCGCGTGTCCGAGAGCTGGCTAAAGCTTGTCCGAGTGCTGATACTCGTGCATGTTGGATTGTGGAGGTAAATAATCAAGCCCAGACCCGTGTATTGGCACTGATTTTTCTGCGCTTCGCACACCAGGCATATCTACATCTTCAGCTCGGAATCCATGCCTCGGATGATGCGTGTCATAACAAAGCTGCTGACCACTTCACTGCCGCTGTCAACACCAGTGCTTCCTCGTCTAAATTAGCCATTCATTCCAAATATGAGGACTTTGTCGTGGTGCGTTGATAAATGTTTTTCACGATCAATTACATACTTGGTGCAGCTCTTCGGGTGGGACCTCAAGTCCTTGTGGCAAACTGTAAACCAGAGACGGTGCTTTGCACTCCTTGATGCAAGTAGACTTAGAGAAGCCCTCGAAGCCCACCGATACATGATGGATATGAGTGACGAGAGCACAAAGGCCAACTGCCTTGATTGGACCACTAGCAAGTTTTCTGAATGCCAATCAGGCTATAATTCTCACCCAGTTTCCTTGTAGCTTTCAAGCAACGATGCAGCGCGCTCTATGCTGCTGACGGAAACGCCGCGCTCAGTGCGAGGGATTACGACACAGCTATTGCCCTATACTCGGCCGCGATTGACCTGGCTGCCGTAGGCGATACCATTTTTGCAAAGCGAAGTGAGGCAATGTTGGAAAAAATGCTATGGGAGGATGCACGTCTGGATGCGCAAAAAGTGCGACGGCATTGATTGTTTCGTGATCAATACTCATTTTTGTGATACATAGGTAATTGAACTCAATCCTTCGTCGTATACTGGATACGAGTTGAAGCATGCAGCGCTTCTCGGCTCACGACGCTTTAATGAAGCCATCGATGCCTTCCAAATCATGCTCTCCAAGTTAGGCACCGCTTCCGATCCGGAAACACGAAGTAAGTCCCAAATCACACATCTGTCAACAAGCTTAACTCCCTCCCCAGAGCTGCGCCAGCAGTATCTTGATCGATTAGAAGCAGAAGGTGCTATTCGAACGGTTATTGACAATCAACTCGAAAACACGCCGTTTCGTCTACTCAACACCACCACTGGGCTCTTGTGTGATCGAGATGCGCAGATAAACGCCTTCAGCATGAGCTCGGAGTATAATGAGCTCTTATTATTCACAATGAAGCATTCAGCACTTCGAATGGAGCGCATCGAAGGAGTGGTAAAGAAGTACTTCCGTTGTGTCATGCTATCGCATAGGTGGGAAGGGAAAGAGCCGACACTGCGCGACATCCAGGACAGGGTTGTATACAGTATGGTTCCGGTCGGAACTGTGGTGAAGTTGCAGAAGTTTTGCGAAGTCGTTCGCGATAAGGGGTATCACTGGGCGTGGATGGATACATGCTGCATCGACAAGCATAGCAATGTGGAACTCCAAGAATCACTCAACTCCATGTTTGTCTGGTATCGCCACTCAGCGCTTACGATTGTCTACCTGTCGGACGTTCCGCCTTCGTCCGAGTCTGGCGCACTTGCAAAAAGTGATTGGAACAGACGAGGATGGACGATTCAAGAATTTCTGGCTCCCAAAGTCATTCTCTTCTATCAGAAGGATTGGACCCCATATCTTGACGACTACTCTTCCAACCACAAAGAGTCCGCTGCCATCATGCAGGAGTTGCGGGGTGTGACGGGCATAGATCCAGGATCCCTCGTCAACTTCCATCCAGGCATGAGAGACGCCCGAGAGAAACTCACATGGGCATCGACGCGTACCACCACGCGGCAGGAAGACATCGCATACTCACTGTTTGGTATCTTCGGCGTCCGCCTACCCGTTGATTATGGTGAGAAGCAACAACATGCGCTCGGGCGGCTCTTGCAGGACATCGTGGCTCAGTCGGGTGACATCACTGCCCTGGACTGGGTCGGAAAATCATCGGAGTTCAATAGTTGTCTGCCAGCTGACATCGCCTCGTACGAAGACCCGCCATATGAGCTGTCACCTCTTTCCGAAGTTGGGATTCAGACATCGGTCTCGTCACTGCGAAATGCAGTGACTGTAAATTCCGCTTCTGAACTTTATACCCTGCTTAGCGTACAGCCCGCTCCTCGTTTCGCACACCGCCGGCTGCACCTACCCTGCATGGTATTCCGTGTCACAGAAGTCAGACGGAGCCATGCTCAAGACGAACAGTCATATTTCACGTATGAAGTCAAGGCAGATGGGCTGCGTCATCTCTCGATCAAAACGAGGGAGAAGCTCAACCAGTTTTCGCTGGCACGACCCATCCAGAAGACAGTCTTACTTGTCCGTCCGTGGAGCCGTCGTCTCCTCGAGCTGCCTGCATTGTCAGATGAAACGCAGAGCGTTGAAGATGCGTCCGTTCCCCAGTCTGCTTCGCAGAATCTTGCCGACGGGGGTCTTGGAGGAAAGGGGACGGTTGATCTGGATTCTTACTCGCAAGCGTTGCGATTGATTATTCGCCTTGGGCAGCAATTCAATGCGTTGTTACTTCAGCAGCACGGCGGAGAATATAAGAGAATCGCGTCGGATCGCGATATCATCGCACGCGTCGGAGACATTACTTCTGTTCAGAACATGATGGACGTTAGGATACTAGAGATATTGTAGATTTTGAAGAACAGACTTGGGACCCGTACACGGCCATGACATAAGCATGGAATCCTTTTTTTTTTTTTGGGATGATAGCCACTTTTTATACTTATGGCGCATATTACCTCTTGTAAACTCTAAAGCACCTAATCGATGCCACAGCATTGAATCTTCCGTCATTATCCATAGGACGACCATTGTGCTGCTCTTGCGAGAATGCATTACTTATCCACAAGGTCGATGCTCATTCTCTATTCTCCAACTGGAAGTTCGGAACGAGGCGCAGGCGGTGAGCCCGAGATGTTACCGCATCCCATACAGGTATCGATGCCGCGGCTAGGGATGAGTAAGAAAAAAAAAATCTATGTGCCATGCGTATGTTGCACTCCCATCTCATTTTTGTATTCTCATCCCCCTCATCTTTCTGACTTTGCACTGGTTTGCAGTGTTGTATTCGGGATTTGCCTAGCGCCCCCCTCTTAAACACTACATATAACTCTCCAACTTACTTCGGTTATCCCACCAGAGTCAGACAAGACACGAATGGCAACAGACGCAAGAAAGTCAGACCCCCAGGATACTCGCCGTGTCAAGCACACTCGCATCGGTGTATGGGACCTCTACGAGGAATGCGACAAAAAATTACCACGCAAATCGGGTTCACCAATGTTGAAGGCATTTTCCCAGATACACAATAACATGCCCTACGTGGTACGCATGTTCAATGAAATACTCAGCATCAGACGAGTCCGAGTATTGCTTCCCGCATTCTTGGTAGTGGAAGTCTTAGACTCCATTACACCCGCGATTTCCCTATGGTATGTCACAAAGCTCTGGGTGATTCCCTGAACATCCATCACATCTTTGCGCAGGTGCAATTTGCGACTGCTCCGACTTGTGATTCTCTCTTTGCTTCCACCTTCACTACACACTTATCTCGAACATAGGCGGAGACCACGATGGAAACACGCACTGTCGACATGACAGCAGTTTTCCACGTGGCAGTAGGACGCATTGCGTGTGCAGTTGCCACGCACCTTCTCGCATGCGCTCAGGACCGCATCATGATCCCCATAAACATGTCTATCAAACAATTTTATGCTAGTCACATATTCCACTCGATGGTCCGCCTCGACGCACCCACTTTTGCAGACCCGGCCACCCAGAATCAGCTCGGTTTTGCGTCGCACCAGGGGGCCAGAGGCAGCAGCACTGCATGGGAAACTGTTCGGGAGTTGACGAGCCTCGCAATGTCGATTATTAGTACGCTTTCTCAGCTTTTGGTCCTGTTTACGGTCTTGTGGAAGCAGCAAGATGGTCCACTTCTTGCGATCCTTGGCTTCTCGCTATCTATGTTTCGCTGGTATGGGACACGACTAGTACCCAACTTCGATCAAGGGAGTATGTCAACAATCGATGTTCTGGATTTATCTGAGCCAAATATGTAGTTTGGGCCGCGACCACGACCAATGAAGATTATATTCGCATGCAAGGCCTGACGATCCTCAGTGGTGCTCCTTCACACAGGAAGGAGCTTGTCGCAGGCAACCTCGGCGAATATATCACTTCACGTATGTCGACATACCTTCCGGGACAACCTCATTTTGACGCGTCACGAGCCAGAATTTCGCGAATCCGCTCAGCGCCTCGGCGACGATGCGGGCGAGTTCAACGAACTGGACACAGCCCGTTTTACTAAGAAACGCCTGGGCATCACGTCCATCCTCCAAGCAACAATGCACGAGCTGCCTCAGGTAGTGAAGATTGATAGGGCAGTTGATGAAGCTGACTAAACGAACCAGATTGTCTTCATGCTGAGCGCCGTGCAAACGATGGTCCCCCTCTCCTTTGCGTCACTCGTGATAATGGAATATACATCTAATTCATTCATTTCGACACACCCCCTGCCATACAGAATATTCAATCTTGCTGCACGTTTTACCGGTGTACGTGATCTATATGAGTTCAAGAACGTGCAGAACAAAGTGGTGGATGGCATAGAACCGTTCCCCGAGAACCAGCAGTCTCTCGGTGGCGGTATTTCTGTTGAGTTCAGGTGCCTTCACTATTCGTTGCTTCATGTAAGCGTTTCTGAGGCATGTCGTGTTTCAGCAATGTATCATTCCAGTACCCTGACCAAGATAGGTGTGCTCTCCGGAATGTTTCATTCAGGATCGAGGCTGGTCAACTTTGTGTAAGTACCTTCACTTTTACAATCCTCTTTATAACCGTGACCGTAGGTGATTGTCGGTGGAAACGGCTCTGGAAAGAGTACGATTCTGAAACTCATTTCACGCATCTACGACCTAACAGAGGGCACCATTCTTATCGACAATCGCGACATCAAAACACTCAGACTCGCTGACCTCCGCGCTGCCATGTCCATCCTCTTCCAGGACTACACGCATTTCCCCCTCACGGTGAGCCTAATCTTCGCACACTTCAGGAGCAATTTACCTAAGCATACTCAGATACGGGAAAACATCGGACTTGGCAACCCCGCCCTCGCACATGACGAAGACAAGATCCGCGAAGCTGCCAAGATGGGCGGCGCACGAGACTTCATCGACGAGCTCGCAGACGGATTCGACACCTACATTGATCGCCCCGTCAACGACATCTACGCGGACCTCCCTGAACCCGTCGACTACTCTAATGTGCGTAGTTTTGGGGGTCTCCGTACTTCCACGTTTTCGGGCCTTAGCGGTGGACAAAACCAGCGACTTGCAGTGTACGTGACAATTCCTTAATATCTCGGGTGCTGGTGCCGACTGTTTGCCTAGTTCCCGCACACTCATGCGTTCCTTGGTCACCGAGACCAACTCTTCCGCTGGAATGCTGTTATTCGACGAACCGAGCGCCTCCCTAGACCCTACAGCCGAACACAGTGCGCTTCCCTGTTTCCAAGCCAAGTTTGAGATTCTTATACCTGCTGAAATTAGATCTCTTCGAGAGCCTACGAAAGTTGCGGGGCAACAAGACCATGATATTCTCCACTCACCGATTCGGGAACCTCACCCGACATGCAGATCTCATTTTGTAAGTTTTGGTCTTTCTTGAATGCCAATGCTCGCGCTGACGTTCTTTGCAGGTACATGGATGAATCCGTCCAGGAACAAGGCACGCACAAGGAATTGATAAGGAAAGGGGGAGAGTATGCTCGTATTTGGAATCTACAAGCAAAACCTTTCCTTTAATGAGACGAGACCAGAAACGCAGTCATTTCGTGAGTCCTTCTGAGCGCTAATACTTACACCGACGTGGGACATCGACGAATTTGTCCAGAAAGAAGGCACCCGCAATGAACTATCGGCGAGGCTGGTATTTGGGATCTACAAGCGAAGGCTTTCATTTAACAACCCGAGACCACATTGTACAATAAGCCGGACTATTATGTACCAATCCTCACGCATACATCGCGGCTATGCAATAGTCAGGAAATACCACATAGAAAAAATATAGCAAAACGCGAGAACAAAATGTGGGAAAGCAGGATAAATGATGATCTAGCAGATGATAATACAAATGGGAATCCATGGTTGCTAGTTCAATGAACTGGGAGACGTTTGCTGCTGCTGAGCCAACGACTTTGCTTTGAATGTCTCCAAGATATGATGCACACCCTCTGGCTCTAAAACGACCTTCGTCCCGTCACACCGTGCCTTCTTCGTGAACTCCGTACATAGGTGGTTGACATCCGCGTCCTACAAACTCAAATCAACAAAAGCCATCCCACTACATGATTAGATACCAACCTTAAATTGAGGATGCGACGTAATCGTCCGCCACGCTTTCAGAACATCGATATTTGCCGGACTCTCCTTCGTCTTCGGGAATTGCGAGCCCTCACAAGAGACCATATTCCCACCTTGGGAGAAATCGCTTGTCTTGCGCACGGTGGGCTGTGTGAACGGCGAACTCGTAAACGGCGAGTCACCTGATACAGCTATATGCTTCGCGACATCCTCTCTTGTCGGACAGCGCGACAGAGGCCCTCCGGGATTTACATTAGATGCCGGTTCGGAGGCCGAGGGCGGACTTTCGGCGTCTTGTCGGGACATCGTCCAGCTGAATGGACTTTGGCCGTTTGACGTGCTAGCCGACGATGGTGATGATAAGGGATGTGCGGAAAGGGGGGAAGCCACGGAGTTTTGTGAGGATATACTACTTGGTGGTGATTGGGCGTTCCCATTTCCGTTTGCGTGCGTCACGGGACTTAGAGTGGGTGCGGGCGGGCTCTTCATTAGTGTGCTGAAATCAACGGGTCCTTGGCTATTCATGAACGTCCCGCCGAAAAGCTCGTCTAGGCTGTGGTTTTGCATGTAGTCAGAATGACCTGCAGACTGCAAAAATTCCGCTGTGGATTGGCCATTTCGTGTGCTATTCCAGGCATTCGAAGGTGAGGGGAAATTGAACGGGAATTGGTTCAAACCGTTAGCGTTGTTGTTGTTAACGGTTTCGTTGCTGGTAGGACCATTGTTCAACGAATTGGAATCGGTATCGGCAAACGACATGAAGAATGTATTAGTGGCGAGAGTCTTGTACTGGTTGGGAGCTGGCAGGGCATATTGGCCATATGGTGAAGTAGAAGGATCAATTTGCATTGAACCTGAAGGGATCTCATCCATTGCGCTAAGCAATGAGGGATCAAACGTTGTCAATGAACTCCAATCAATGTCGCTAAATGGCTTAGGGGAGGAATGTAATGCGGGGGGAGCGGGGGGAGGTACTGCTGGAGGGGAGCCAAAGAAGCTAAATGGCGCTTGAACGGTCGGAGGTGATGCAGATGAAGATGCCTGTGGGTGATCGATCGGCTTCGGCATTGAAAAAGTGAATTGGGCTTGCTTGAGAGCAAGGTTTTCCTCCTGAAGGCGTGCGAGAAGATCTCGTAAATTAGAATTTTCATTTAGCGCGTCCTTATTCTTTGCCTCGAGAGCGGCTACCTTATCCTCCAACTGAAAACCGGCCCGTGAGTGACAGCAGTGAGTTGAACCGGCTGACTCACATCTTTGACATGCTTTTCCTTTCGTTCTCGGAAGGCGCGTTGAGCAGCACGATTTTGTTCCTTTCGTTTGAGAAGCCGTGTGTCATCCTTGATATGATGTGAATTAATTTGACTGTAGCTTTGGAAGCCGACGGGGCTACTAACCTGAGACCCTCCCGACTTTCGTCTGGACGCTGACCCTTTTTTTGTGCTGCTCGGGTCGTCAGCTGCTCATACAAATGGAATCTTAAACGTCAAGGATAAACACAAGGAACAATAAGTCACGGACCAGTGTGTTGATTCTTCGTACTTGGACCCTCCTCCATGTCGTCATCGCTTGCTTTGCGCTTGAGCGCGGACTCTTCATTGTCATTGCCACGGGAGAAAGTAGACTGGTGCCTGGAGCGTGGATGATTGATGCTGTTGATACTTGGTGGGCTAGGGCTGCTATCATCAGAAGGCGGTGTAAGACCTGGCAATGGAGGATTCTGGATGCTCTGGGGGTTTACGGCGCCAACGTCATTGGCATTGATGTCAGGAACTGTATTAGGGTATTGTTTTTGAAGGAGAGCTAGAAAGTCCTCATCGCCAAGCTGAGAGAACTGAGATGGAGTTTGCGATAGATCCCAGAAGTTGTTTATAGTGGGGAACTCCATGAGATTATGGTCTCTTACACGGGCTAGATAGGATGAATGAGCCAAACGTTACCAAAAGTCGTGAGCTCGCTGTGGGGGACGATGGCGAAGAGGAAAGAGAACGTTGATAGCGAAGATGAAGCTAAAGCAGTCAAGTCAGGAGAATGAGATACGGGGGTATGTGTCGGAAGAGTAGCCTTCAATGACAAATCACGGGTTTACCCCCCCCCCCAATATTAGTTTTTTTAATTTATCTAACGTTATATTTCAGTCGTCGTTGCCGACGGCCAAAAGTACTCGTCAGTGTAGTGACGCAATTGTTGGGGGGGTCGTTCTGTACCTTGGTTGCTGACTTTAGTTCCGCGTTGATCGTTACAATCTGAGTTTGATGGTAAAATATGACGGTTATCATGCACATAGCCAACAGAAAGTCCAATACACGATCACAATGCCATATGTGCCAATCAGATGGGCCTTGCCTTGCACGTGCGGCCCCGCGGTAGCCACCACTTCTTTGACTCGACTCTGTGCTCGCTTGTCGGGTAGCATCAATGTCCGAGACTCCGAGGCTACCAGTTAGTACACCGGCCTAACATGCTTTCAATAAATGAGGCTCGTCCATGACATGTCAGACATGGGAGCTACAGGGATTTGCTCTTTAGTGATTTTGCAATAAGGTGAAAGAAGTTCCTTCCGCCTCGCTAGGCTACTCAAACCTGATCTCACAGTCAAATACTACCCAGCGCACCCCACGGATCAATGTTTAATGCTAGAAACTCGAGGGTCTCTGTCAATTTTTGACAACTACTGTTTTCGTACTCGGTTGATGCTTTTAAGTACTTATTGCAATGCCTCTGACCTCCACTGATATCATGTCCGTCGCAATCCCGTCTGTCTCATGTGGGTCTTCGACCCCATGCGGCATTATGCAAGCTTCTAGTTTCTCCCTCTCGCCGTAACCAAACCATCAAAGGATTTAAACAGCTTGGGGCTGATCCCAGGGATCAAATTCAATATTCACAGCTGCACAACTTTCATTGTGCTTCTTTTCAACTAATCGCTACAGTTTCCCTAGCCTAAGCCTGATGGTGTGTACCAACGACAACTCCTTATTTATGTAAGGAGTTGGTGGTGCTTCTTTTGTTGTATTCAAAGTTTCCCCGAGGAGAAATATCGCAGCTGGCTCTAGGCGTCTTGGATCCTTGGCTCAGAGCTTCCCTTTATAGACAACGATCAGAGGATCGCGGCCCCCAGAACAGTACTCTGCAAATTCACGCATACGGTACACTGAGCTGCTCTTCTCAAGCTCTTCCCCAGCACAATCCCACATGCACACTAACCGTCTCTTGTCTGATAGTGATCGCTTCTTGTCATTTAAAATTAGAACCCTTTGTCTCGCTACCTTGTTGCCGTTATTGCACTCGTCCGAGTTCACCGAATTTTGGCTTGCGATTTCGGGAAAGTGAAACATGTGAGTGTTATCTGCTTCAACTTCTTCCGCAGTCAATGCCGTTTTGATACCGCTTTCCGCAGTCCTTGTCATTTTGACTCGAAATGGTTTGATCGCTCCTCTCACGGTTGTTCAACAGCCTTGAAATGCTTGACCTCTGTCACGCCGGTGAACAAAGGCCATCGAGTTTCTGGTTCACACAATACAATACCCATTTCACGTCGGAATTTGTAGGTCTGCTGAGTTACAGGCTGTCGATTGCCCGCCAATATTAATGGCTTGGCCGTGGTCACCGCATCAAGTTCAGAAGGGATGCCTAGGGATGCGCATCCTTGCGCATTGCATGCTCCATATGTACCTCATTTCAAACGCCTAAACTACTGTTTCTGATCGGACCCCAGCTCACCTGTGAAATAACCGAAGATCCGAGCCCTTCTAGCCCCCCTAACTGTAGCGTTGATCGACTCTCAGCAAGCATATCAACCGATCACGATCGTGCTGGAGCCTCGGTAACTTGAGCTATGTATTATACAAGACTGCGTGGAACCATGATCATTTGTTTCCAGCCCCTCGGACGTGATTGCGTCTGGGAAATGGATCGAGGCACCCACTCGGGCCACCTCCGCCGACCCACTTGTCAAGTGACGTCGAAGTGATGCTCATAGTTTAAACCATTCATCAAGTTTATCAGATCAACTTTTCGAACATTCCTGTGCCTGACTCAAAGTCGCTACGGATTAATACATTTGGTTTCGGCAACACTTCAGCTTGCGGTTAGCACAAGTTAGCAAACCAATACTCCCCATTTCGGCCAATTAAATTAATCATGTGATGACATAGGCAAGATGATATACAATAAGTAAGTGTGTCGTTGAAATGTGTCTGGTATCAATATCGCTCGAAAAGGTCACTGAAGCACAAAGATGGTTAGCTTTCGCGGATATGAGAATGCACCGACGGCGCAAAAACTACGTACATAGTATTCAATCTCAAGCTGTTGTTGTCAAGCGACGGATCGTCATGAAGTAATGATGAGCACAAGGACCCTTGGGTGGTGATAACACGTACAAAAAGAAAGGCCACGTTCCGGGGCCACAAAATGTTAAGGCCAACGGGGTTATAAATTTGGGTATTTATTCCCTCGATCCTCTGCTTTAGCCGTCGCATCTCCTGTGCAAACTTTGTTCAGCATGCACGCCACACCGGGGGCATAAAGACGAACCTTATCGTAGTGTGACGTGAGGAGAAATGTTGAGAGGTGCAGGGTGGCAACTGCGAGAAAGTTGTAAATAAAGGAGTGGCGGGCGCTATGCGCGGATATGAGAAGCTCGTTGATGTCATTGATGGTCTCCATGAATTGGGTCGGTGTTATCTGGTAATGGGGTGAGAAAACAGTAAGTGGTGGATATGAACGTTCAGTACTCGACCGTCAAACTCAATGGGATATATTGAAGAGAACTGAGTCAGTTCCCCTCCACCATAATCCCTTTCAATGCGTACAATTTCTCGAGGGTGGTGAACACCAATTTGTCCAACTGGTGGCGTTCCGTAAGCCGAGTCTGATGGAGGTGGTCCATAGTAGTACGATGAATGGGGAATCAAGGGTCGCCGATGCCTGTGTCGGAAAGTCAAGGTCAACATAGAAGAAATTACTCAAATAAAAGATTCAGAGCGTACCCAGTTTGTTGAGACATGTACACTGGGGACCTTATAGGCGAGTAACTTTCAGTTTCAACGCGGTCATTGTTGTCAGGCGGCGGATCGATGATATCCCAGGGCTGAGGTGAAGGCTCCCTAAATTCAAGATTTAGATGCGCTGGTTTACGATTTGCTCGCCTCCGAGGCTTCTCATCTGTCTCTGAGCCGATATGGAGACTATCATGATCGTGTAAGGACAGGCCATCAATCTTGGCTTGTGACTCCGTGCGTGCAAGGGGATGCCATTCATGGTTAACAATGTCGACCTCCTCCAGACCCTGACTTTCTTCGTTTTCCAGTGGTGGTGTTAGGATGCGCACGCTCGTGCTGTCGGTGGTAGGTACGCGAGTGAGTGGTGGGCTCAGTGGCAGCTGCTGTGTTGGGGTGTTTCTGTGCTCCACTTCAAAACTATCCAATTTTCTCAATTCCACCTGTTCTGCCCCTGAAGTTTCCTCGTTGGTGAAGTCCATGCGTGTCCACGAGGTTGCTTGAGAGGAAGGTGGCTGCGCAGGAGCAACGAGGCTGGACGTAGCGGAAGAAGAAGACGACCGCGTGTTGTGAGTCGTCGGTTCTGTGGATGAAAGAATCTGTTGAGAGTGGGTATGGGATGTCGATTCATCGTTCATGGGAATTTTAGGAGATGTCATGACTTGTCAATGTCGCATTTGCAAGGTCGAGGAGCACTAAGGCTGGCTGCTTGGTGTTATTCAGTAGAAGTCTGAGCAGTGACAGACGCTTTGGCAGAGAATGTTCCTAGTAGATGTGTGATATAGTATGAGTTTTTAATTCTGATACTTGAACGAATCTCAGTGACGAGGATGGACGTGGTGAAGCGGAAATAGATTTGGTTGCATTTTGTCATCTCAACATCTACACAAATCTGGTGCTGATTTTCCAATTTCATTGGGAGATATGCTACTTGTCCCAACTGTTCATTGATGCACCTCTCATTAGTTTTGGCTGGTTTTCAGCACTCGGACTTCATCAGAGTGTGGCATGATCCATTAGAGTATCGTTATCTATGCATGGCAATACCAATTATCCAACCGCATCCTTGTAGTACAAACAGCGGTGGCCCTGGGGGGCCTCCGCAAAGCTCGCAGGCACACCTCTCGACGTCATCAGAAACTGATCATCTTTTGAAGAGCCTTCTATCTAGGAGACTCCCGGTCGGAGATAATTGCCTCTCGGAGCTTAGTGTCACAGGTAGAGCTCTGCAAAGCACCTACTTAGAACACTTAAATTGTCAGCCGCGCCCAACCTGATCTTACGGCTCCGAAACCCAAGAAAAGGCACGGCTGCGAGGCATCTTTTCCGCATGCTGAATCCCGTCATGAGCGGTTGGATATCACCGAGCATTGTCAGTGCTGCGTCTGTTATTTTAGTGACATATGGTTTGCGAACATACTTTCATTGTATACAAATCTCGTTATTCTCAAGCGTGCTGGTAACATTTTGGCAACATGAAGGAAAAGAGATGGATATGCGGCGACAGGTCATCGTGAATAAATGCGGCAACTTCAGGCTTGTTACTGAGATATGACCCTGGAGATCGAAGAGATGTTCCTATGCATAGGTAAGATGTTGAGTCGCAAAAATGAATGAAAACACTTACACCTCCGCAAGTTTCTCCCAGATAAAATGACAAGGTAAGCGCGCAGAACTCCCAGATACCACTGCCTTGCGATCCAGCGGAGGGAGTGGCGATTCCAGAGAGCCTCGAGTATATCGTGTCTCACCATGGATTCGATGCTCACGAGAGATGGACGGCCATCGACGAGGGGGAAACTGAGCAGTCCGAGAGGGGTAGCAGAATTTCACCCCTCGTCAACCACAGAAAGTTGAACAGCACCTTCGCAGCTTTCTAAAAAAAACATAGATGCCATTGTAAAAGTATGCCCTATTTGACAGGATGATAGCTGCGATGCCTCCTCAGAAGTTTTCAGGAATCTCGCGTACCAACAGGCGCACCTCTTCCTTCTAAAGCTGATTTGCGCTTCTGGGCGACTCGTGAACGAAGGTGACAGGTGACAGGTGACAGGTGACAGGCAGCTCAGGTTCACCAACTTGAAAAGCCCGTGCAAGGAAAAGGATGAGATGACCTAGCAAATTCGGTGGCGGATGTGCATTTATCATCATCAACAAAACAAAGGAGGATGGAGTATACTCGCGCAGTCTGAATCGAAGCTTCCAGAGGGAACAGCGCATTTGTTTCAATTGAGACTTGTTGAAGTCCATTCGGAAGGGCAGGATTCTCCATGATCTACCAACTCTGTCAAAGGGGGTCCAATCGTGCGACAGCGTGTGCTTTGCGAGAAAATAACGATGCTGCGAGATGTCTTTCGTTAGCTATGTACCTGTTCTCCACAACAGCATAAGTATAGTCTCCCCTAGACAGATGGATAGAAAGAAGACAGCCGTTCCTTCTACAGAGACTTTTATACACCCGGCGTGCCATGCAGCCAAATGAGTTGTTTGGTTGTCTAATAATGCGTGGATATCGTTGAGAACGACGCCTGAGTCCTATCGAACCGCGCTCACAAGAGAGGGTGGTTTGAGGCTGCTTCAACCTGTCTCGCAATTTGTGTCATTATCATTGCCAGACTACCAAGTTAGAAGGAATGGAACGGCTTAAGTTAGAGGACTTCACATTAAGGCTCCGACTCTTCTTTTCGTTGTATGTGAGATGCGTTTATAGGCATCACAGAAGTCCCACACTATGTAATGCACAAAGCGTGGCATTTGCAACTCTACGGGCTGTCTGACAATTGTGTTCAAAGTATCTTTACATGCGAGTGTGTGAATATTATCTGTATTATGCGATACTGCATATCTGCTTCGTCAATGCAATCATAACAGGGTCAAGCTTCAAGCCTGAATAGCAAGCGCATACAAAAACATAGGGGTATTCGATGGGTATTAAGGAGGAGTAGGAGCAGTTCTTTCTTGCGAGCGAGCAGGAGAAGTGGTTGGCTTCATTGGTGGAGAACCTGCTGCTGGGTTCATGACCTCAGAAAGCTTTCCTCGTGACGGAGGAGTGGAAGAACGGTGCGAGTCGAGAATCATCCGGTCATCAGATGGAGAAGGGACGCTTGATGCAGGGGACAGCGTAGCAATGGGAGGAAGTGCAATAGGAGCAGATGGACTGGTATGCGATGCATGGCCAGGTCCAATGGGGCGGGGATGAGGCGGAAGCACTACAGCTAGCTGCGGTGGACTAGTAGGGTAGTGAGATTCAGTATGACGTGACTCAGGCGAATGCGAGGGCTGGGTGCGGAAGGGTATAGGTGATGGTCGCGACGAAGGTATGGGAGTGTGTCGTGAACCTGATGGAGATGACACGCTGCGCTTGCCACCATCCACACGAGAACGCTTTGTGTCCATCTCATCCGGGGCGGGGCTCAGAGGACGCTTGAGGGAGCCCGAAACTTCGGGGGGTGAAGGACGGCTGCGCGAGGAAGAGACAGAGCCACGGTCGGTGGATGAAGGTTGCATCTCGGGTCGGTATTGCGAGAGATGAAGAAGTGTTTCTATGCCTTCGTCATAGTCATCGTCTACTACACGTGAAGGTGGACGAGGTGTTGCGCTTGTAGGTGAAGGCTGCAACGACCTGCTTCCCGAAGAAGACGTCTCAGGACCCTCTTTCGCCGAGAAAGAGCCGATCTTGAATGTAGCAGGCATGTTCGAAGGAACTCCATTAGAATCCGACCGACCAGACTCATCCTTCGCGCGTCGCTGCCTTCGCTTCTTCTCCTTCTTCGGTGCCTCCCCAATGACCCCAGTACCAGCGATGCTTTGCGTGTCCGAATCCTTGCTATCCTTCGTTGGCTTCCGTTTGCGGTCGCGTGCATCAGGAGCAGGAGTGGGTCGCGGGCTCTCAGAGGGGCGCGAGTTGGCTCCCATATGGTGAGGAAGCGGATGTGGAATGCCTTCTGGCGAAGTTGCGAAACCCATTGACTGCCTGCGTTGCTCATGCAACTGACGTTCCCGCTCATACTCCCGTGTGTCTCTTTCCTGCTCGCGTGCAGGGTCGTATCGCCAGTGGCCACCCTCAGGAGGACCTGGTGGTGCAGGTGAACGAGGGTGAGGGGGACCACCTGGGGGCTTAGAGTCCCAGTACGCACGAGACGGATGTGCGGGCGGATGTGCAGAGCGAGGGGATGTCTCCATTGGACTGTGTCCACGAGGACCGGGAGAACGCGAGGGATAATAGGGTTGCTGCGAAGGATGTGAGGTGTATTCAGGGCGTCCTCGACGCTCTCGTTCACGCTCCCATTCACGATGATGTTCAGGAGGTGGACCACGCCGATCCCACGCCATATCATGCTCTGGGCGAGGTGCCTCACGAGGGTAATTAGGCGGCGATCGTTGTGCCAGGCTGGGCTGGGCAGGCCCCACAGGTTGCCTGCTTGATGGAGGATAGTTTGGGTACCCAGGACCTGGAGACCGGACGCGTGAATTATGTGATGGCGGTGGCGAAGCGGACGTCGAAGGGACCCTGAGTGGACGTCCAGGGAAGTGGTCATTGTATTGACCAGGACCATGAACGGCGGAATTACGAAGCTCCTCCGTTTGTACTTGCTGCTGGGGAACAGGGTGATGAAGGAGGAGAGTTTGGTGGCCAGTTGGCCCGCGACTTGGGCCCTCACGCGATGAGCCAGAGTAGTCACGAGGATGAGGTGGACGATCAACGTCCATAGGTGCGAGGGGTGTATGTGACGGCATATGACGACTCTCGTCCAGCACTACAGGCGGTGGAGGACCACCTCGGAACGGACCAGGTGATGACCTAGAGGCGGGTGCGGGTGCAGGAGGAGGCAAATGAAGATTGTCACCGCTAGGTGGGCCGCTTGACTGAGGCCGGAAGATTGGGGGACGAGTTGATGTTGATTGCAGCAGCAGAGGAGGACCAGTGAGTCCTGGAGGAGGGACGACGGCGCTAGCATAAGCAGTTGGGTGCACGTCCTGAGGACCTGGTGCAGCAGGCAGCTGACCACCAGTCGCTTGCGCATTCTTGAGGAGCTGGAGACGCTGCGAAATGACGTGATTTCCAGGGTCAAGTTCGCTGGCACGAGCATAAGCATCGATGGCGTCTGAGATCTGGTTGTTGCAGCTCTCGTAAAGGCTGCCCAAGTCAAACCAGACCTCAGAAATATAAGGGTTGATGCGGATGGCACGCGAGTATGCATCAAGAGCGTCACGGAATTGGTTGATCTGGAAATAAAGGACACCAATCGAACACCAAAAGGTGGGGTTACGGCCATCGCGGTAAACCGCCTGCTGGTAGGCCTCATATGCCTTGTTGTACTTCTGACCGGCCATGTAAGCACGACCAAGGAGATACCAGCTTTGAGCGTCTGAAGGGTCTGTATGACGGCATCGATTGATCAGAACCAAAGGTCAAGATAGCTAAATTACAATAACCTACCAGCTTCCAGGCTCTTGGTCAGGTACTGGATGGCAAGCTCTTGGTTCTGGAAAGAAGATCCATCTTGGTGATACAACCACCCTAACTGCTGTAGAACCTTGGCATGCCCAGGGTTGTCAGCAACAACACGTTCATATGCGTCCTTAGCGCGGACATGCTTCAACAGACGATGAGCACGCAGAAATTGCGCCACAGGATAGGTAAACTACTTACGTCTTTCTGTTGCTCGTAAACATGTCCAATCTGGAACCAGATGTCCGCATGGGCGAGAGGACTTGGAGGATTGCGCAGGATGCGATCAAAGCAACTGAGCGAATCATCATATTTGCCCTGCTGCTTGTAGATAATGCCAAGACGGAAGAGAATCTCATTTGCCTTGTCAAAATCTAATTCTGCGGAATGAATATCAACCAAGATGCTTCGCGAAGCAGAACAAAGCCAACCTTTGTCCATCTTCAGGACAGAAGCGAACGCCTCTTCGGCGTGGTCCAAGGATCCGTACCGGTCATAAAGTATACCGATACCGTACCACAACTTAGGATCCTCCTTAGTGTGGACATGAGGACGGGAAAAGACGTGGCAATGTGACTACCTGACATACCTTCGGGTTAGGGAGCAGGTACAAAGCCTGCTGATAAGCGGAGTAAGCCTTCTGCAGATCATCCTGCATGAGATAACAATGGCCTACAATAGAACAAAGGCCATGAGCATATACGGATATTGCAAGGTAAGATGAACTAACCGAGTGCGCTCCATACTTCGCCGTTGTCTTCTTGTAATTGAAGAACGCGTTGGAAATACTCGACTGCCTAAAATAGGAAGAGGATGACATCAGCCCCTGCCACGTGAAGATCTGAGATTGGAAACGCGATCTGAGATAAGGCAGGGCGCAAACGAAAAGTGACAGATAGGCGACCAAAGGGATATCCTCGGAGGACATCGGCTTCGACGCGGGATTGGCACGAAATAGCATCACGGATTTTGCCTACCTTTGGATAATTTTCCTTGATCCGCGCGATTCCCGCAACTTGTGTAAGTCCAGACAGGGACATCGGGTTATGCCGTAGAGCGTTTTCATATGCTGTGATCGCATGTTCAAGGTCACCCATCTGCTCCGCGACACGCCCTGGGAAAACAAAAGCATTAAACTCATTAGCCGGTTTTCTTTGAATAGGAAGATGAAGAAACTTACCGATCAAAAGCCACGTTTGTTCGTTAGCCACTGCCAACTTGTGAATGACGCTTGATGGAGGAGGCGCAACGCCGTTTGAGGCGGGAGCGTTTGGGACTACGACAGGCGATACGATCTGGTTTGATGCTGTGTGTGCATGGGCCGAACCATTTGAAA
The DNA here is from genome assembly GCA_016628065.1 of Suillus lakei. Lineage (NCBI taxonomy): Eukaryota > Fungi > Basidiomycota > Agaricomycetes > Boletales > Suillaceae > Suillus > Suillus lakei. The sequence continues at coordinate 56,014 of JABBWA010000017.1, forward strand.
GAGCTGGCGTAGTAGGCAAGGCCGCTGCATTGCCATTGAGATGAGGTGGATGTGCTGGTGCTGCTTGGTGCTGAGGATGGGTGAGGATAGCATGAGGATGAGAATGAGCAGGTGGGTCGTGCATGCGCACGTCCCTGTCAGACTGACGTTGCATGTGTCTGTGGGACATGGTAGAAGGCGATTGACGCCAAGTGGATTAGAGACAGAAGCGAAGAGGGGAAAGTTGTCAAACCTTGGAGGATGATGTATTATATATGAAAACTGCGGGAGAGGGGAGATCAGGGCCTTGGCCGTCGGCTACTTTCACGTACTAGTAACAGTGATCTCGGCTCTTTTCGCATGTGGAGTTTTCATGGAAGTTTGTCCAATCTTGGCCATAGCGTGAGTTAAAGAGCTTAACGGTCGAATCCAGATTTAGTAATAAAATTAATCGCTGTCTTTGAAAAAGTTGATTGAAATGCCAATCCGCGTAATGCCGTGCCACCTTCGGTAGCTTTACGGCAACCCCTTCCAGCAGTCTGACGTCCCAGATCTGGAACGATCTCGGAGGCGATACTAAACTCCTACGTACCATTATATTGGTTCCGACTTGCCATGAATACTGTTGTCAGCCTAGCTTGCTAATTTCTCGCAGTTGAGAGCTGTATCCAGGGTCTATTCATACCTCTTCTGGAAGTCCATTTCTAATTTACCCTTCACAATAATCAGGTACCCTCCTGTCAAAGCTTAGTGGCGCATGGCAATCTTGATCTTGTTGTCATTTTAGGAAAATGAAATATTGCAGGTTCACATTTCTGTTGGTCTCTTACTACTTGGCCGCCATCTCTCGCTTCGCTAAACAGCTGACTTCCACCCGTCATGATGCATCGTAATCTCCACGTGCGCAGGTTTGCACTACTCCTTAGACTATCCATATTTCATGACGAAACATATCATTGATGCGATGTCACGGAGAGTACGTGTATCACCAGCGCTTTGTTAGAATGCTTTGTTTAAATCCACGCTGCAACTCAAGTGCCCCCATCATGGCAATTTATCTTATGTCCATTCCTGTGTGCTTGTGCGGCCTTTTCGGTTCACTTACACTCACCACCTGGCAGATCTCCGTCGAACCTGCCGCGAACCCTGAGGCCTGAAGTTGGTGCCGGCCACCTAATCTGTTGCTATTATTCAATTTGCTGACGCGATGTGCCAACGATGAGGCTCACAAGCTTCCTTTTTTTTTCTCCGAGAAGACAATGACCACGCGCTGGACCAAGAAGGAAATTACATATTTCCATCAATCAGGATGAACCAGCGTCCCGCTGACTTCGTTTCAAGCACAGCGCTGGTACTTAATCGCCTCACAACCATGAATGAACGCGATCCTCCGACCGGATAGATCTACCTCCGTCCTAGTCGGTGCGCTTCGGATTCATCGATCAGTAACTGATCCCCCTGTAAGCAGTCGTTCTTTGCCGTGGTAACAATTTCCGCAGTCATTCATATCTCTCTAGAAGTTCATAATAATGAACCTATTTTGCAGTAGTGGCGCTGACCCTATCCAAAAAATTGCATGAACCTCCTGCCTTACGTTAAAATCTTTCCCCAACAATGACTCATCTCGAAAATTACCAGAAACAGCATAGAACTTCCTTTGGACTATACCAAAGTGAGCACTCAGCGACTCGGAGCTGCTCAGGCTTAGAGCGTGCGAAGGATCGTCAGGCTTATCGGACCGGCGAATAAGAGACTTTCCGTCGGCAAAGTTCGGAAGAGAAGAGGTGCAAAATAAGAAGCGCTGCGTGCCAGCAGGCACATTTTGTAAGTTGGGGCAGGTTGGGGCGGTGTGCTGCGGTGTGGGGGTGTCTGACCCAGATCAACGACGTGAAAATGCGATGCGACAGGTGGGTACACGCACCGATGGGAATTGGCCAAACTAAGCGGCGCCGCACAGGGTCCCGGCAAACTTGTTAACGTCGTTCAGGTTGAGTGGCTGTTGATTGCAGGGACGGATACACCGCTTACAACCACATGCAGACTGCACCCGACTAGATTCGTTTGACAGTAACGAGATGGTCAAGTCCGCGGGAGATGAAAAGATATCCACGAACGTATGCATACGTATGCGTGCATATACCCACGGTCGTCTGAGTGATAGCGGTTCTTTAAAGCCAAGTTTGAAATTTGATCTTCCACCGTGCTAAAATAGGCTTGGAAGATAGAACGGTCACCGAGATGCATCTTGACGATGGCGTTCCCATTAATACTAGTACTGTGTGGAGGCCTCGTCATGTGACAATGCCAGTCCTATCAAAACTTACATGAGCGTATATGCGGCCAAATATAAAGTTATTCACATATTCACCTTCAAAACTTCATGGATCACTCGCCTGCCAAAAGTCCGTGCCCTTGATCATGCAGTCATTCATTGTATATGTATGATACAGGCTTTCTTTTGATGGGAAATATATCTGGGGTTTCACAGCTTTTTGAACGCCTGATTCATTAATGAGGTTATAAATGACTTTTCTTGGAGTTCTGATGTAGCATAGGTGCGTTGTTGGCTACCTCGCCTGGTTCTTAAGTTGGAACACGGGAACATGTATCTCAACGCCGCACAGTGCTCTATCGATCGACGGAATGCGATTGTTGGGTCTTATATTCTCGATTCCCGGGGCCAGCTGATCATGCAACTTGATCAGGCAAGATCTCAGTATGATTGTACCGAAGGGGGTGCAATTCCAAATGATGAATAATATCGCAGACAACCATTCGTTCGGGAAGAATATACTAAAGTCTCAACGAATCGAGTCCTGATCCAAGCAATTTCCGACTCGGAGAACATAAAACGCTCTTTGCTTCACTTTGCCGCAAAGTTCGGGGAGGTGACCCAACGTCGCAGCCAAATACTCTGAATCGCAGGGTCTGGTTGAAGTCTGGTGTACGTCACCGTTGACAGTAGCACGAATAGTTACAACCACGCGTATCGATTACAACGGACTGTCCGCACGACATCGACATCCATTTGGAAATACGTTTATTATATTTATGGTGCACTGCTCAAGACAATCCTCAAAACAAGGTGATCTTCGGCAAACGCCACACTGCTAAAACATGGAGTGATTGTGATGCTCAGCGGGCACGCACGGCCTGGTGACTAAGGTGAGAACATGGGGTAACACTTGCGAACTCTTGACATACTGTCATCGTGCGATGTGACGTTGCAATCTGAATCTCCCCTTTGAGAAGGTCTGAGAAGGTCCCTTGGCATGACAGGATAAATCCCAAAGATAGCCGATAACTCGTAATCATCACGCCTGAACAACAAAACCGACTGAGAACCGAGAATCGTGTCCGCATGCTAGACCATCGTAGTAATTACAATAATGTCTCTTTGTATCCTAATTATGAGACGTGGCCACAAGATTTCCTTCCTAATTGAACACGTACTTCGAGCCCTAAACGCTGTGGCGGCAAACGGAATAAATCATTCCAGAAAACAGGGCAGCTCGGGGCGGGGAAGTGAGTAACTGAGACGCCAAAGATAGACAAGCGTGAAGGGAAGATCCGTGGTCATTTGGCAGATATGAAAAGGCCATCATGAGATATTGCCTCTTTCGCTGAGGCGCCATAGATCTCCAGAGATGCGGCTACAGGTTGCGATATGATGATCATGAACGTGGTGTCCTGCGGTGTCTCGGAACTGAAAGCCCTGGTCCAGGGAACAAAAGTCAAATATAGCCCATTCTTCCACGCTTTGTTTGTTGTTGTTTGGCAGCCCTGTCGACTTGTGTTTAACACCAAGGACAAGGAACGAGAACATCAATTGCTATTGAATTACTGCGATGACTCGTGAGTCACTGAATTTTTTTGGGCGATATCATCCTGCTGATGTCATTGGTAATCTCATGCACAATACAGGAGGAAATCAACGAGACACGGATCGGGCGAAGGCCGCCAAGAAGCAAGCTGCCTTGAACAAATCCAAAGCAAAGGAAAGTAACACATCGCTGGCAAAACGCAAAGAAGCGTACGTGTCACTTTCCGCACCGTTGAAAGTGATGACGAGCTCATATCCCCCTTCTAGTGATGCGGAAATTCTAAGAGCGAAGCAGAAGGCATGACCTTTAGTTGTTACATCTGCCCTCGTACTGTTCGGCTCACTCTACCTGATCGCAGAAACGAGACGAAGAGAAGGCCGCAGAAGCTGCTGCAAACCCAGCCAAATCGATTAAATAACACGAGCCTATGGTCAGGTTTCCGAGATCCTGACCGTGGTCTCCGATTGTTATCAGTTAGGACTTGGAGACTTTTGGTGGGAGCATCTATCTGTTCATATCCTCAATACCGTTGCCTTACTTCCATAGCTCTTGATATTGCACTGTTTTCGTCGTATTGAACTCAACTTGCGCAAAGCTGCGACACTTACGCGATGGGCTGCATTAATTTTGGACTCAGCTATATCAAATCTCAACTATGTATTCGTCAGCTCTGTGCATTTTCTCCGAGTAGTATCCAATCAGAAACAATTAAAATCTAAGGCATCAGAATTAGGACTCCCTCGCAACACTCGAAGTACGATTGAACAGGATTGAACCTTGTCCTATCACCCGTTCCACAGGCTGGGTCTTGCGGCACCTTCTCAAGACGCCATACAAGACGCCATATATGAGATAATCGCACGGATCGACAGATCACTGGGGCGATTAGTCAGATCATGGACACATTAGACTTCAGAATCAGCATGTAGATTCTCCCTTGTCGTCCATGGTAGACTCAGAAGCGACGGCCCCAAACGGTATTCTGAAAATGTAGCTAGCTGACTGGGGCTCAGGAGATTCGGATCTTAGGATTGCGGAGGTATCAAATATTAATTTTATAATGCTGTACATAACTGTACTGTCAGGTTTCTCATGATGAACATGACAGCTAGGAGACATTGTTGACAAGGGGCGCCGTTCCACGTTCTACTGCCAGGCTATTCCCAATTGTTCCTTGTCTGATAAGTTCTCTCAGCGAAATAACTTAAATCCGTCCATTCAGGAAAAAAGTGACAGGGTCCTCGGGTGCCCCACATCCTTACCAATTACCTCAACAAGTGCCGTCAATCAAATGAACGCTATATTTACCAAGAGGACGGGCTCCGGGTCTCCGGCATGTCAAATGTTGGCTTTTCAAATGTAGTGATGCAATGACTCATAGCTTTAGATAAAAAGCTTCTATGCCCAGGCAGCCCTGAATCCTCCAGCTGGATCTCCCTGGATATTTAATATTTAAACCTTGCTAAACATGCGAGCTATCAGCGATCAAATCACGAAACCGATACCGATACCGACCAGATACGGATCCATTATGCCTATTTCATACACGCGGTCACAATTTAGATCAACAAAAGCAATCACTTGTAGTCGAATGCCAAACCTTGTTCCCATGGCAGGTCCACACTTGACGGATGTTGTGATATGATCCTGCGTGCTCACCGTGGGTGATGGGCCATGTTGCATGACAGAAGCAGTCGAACTTCATGCATGCTTGTTCCGATCACGCGTGATTTGAGTCGATAGATTTTGCCTCAGAGACAGCCATCTCTTTCGAGGAACTATCATTTGTTTGTGAGAGGCATGACATACGTGACATGTGGCAGCCCGCTCATCGGTTTGGATGCATTCAGAGCCCACAGCCCAATAAACAATTTGACTCATTTGCTCGCCGAGTTCCTGGATCCAAGGTGACATGCTGTAGTCTTGACTCTCGATGCCCGACGTTTTAGGAACACCGGATGGATCCGGATAAGTGAGGAAGCGCTCGCGCCGGTGTTTCTCCGTGTCCAAAAACGTCTGGTTCGAAGACTAGACTCATCCGTTTAGAACCAATTAAGCGGCTAGAAGAGTAGCCCACTAGTACGTTTAACCTACTAGCTCGTCTGCCTAAATCAGCAATAGCGCCTTAATTCCACTCTGGTCCAGACGTCTTGATCGGAACGTGCATGAAAAATAAGAAAAATGCTTGATATGCATCATGTGGGTCTATACTATGCAATGATCCGTGCCCCATAGATTTAATGATAGAGAAAAGAAACCAGTCATTTTACTTTAATCGCCTGTCCGCCTTCTAGACGTCTTCTGCGAGGTGCATCTCCGGCGATATCGTCATCACTTCCAAGTCCAGAACCCCGAGGTGCAGGCCCAGAAGGAAGGTAATGATGAGGAAACTGTGTCATAGGAGGAACTTGATACGTTGGCGGAGAATGTGCAACTTCGTGACGCGAGCGGTACAGGGAGAATAAGGAGTTCACGAAGACCGTCAAAAAAGTTAGTGACGTCAACGTAAAAGCCTATGCACAAATATGTAATCAGCACAGCGCACTGATCGGCAGGGACTCGCGTGTACTAACCAGTGTTTTCCAGCTGATGGGCTCCACAAAGCCATTGATGACGTCTGCAATGAGTTCCGCGCCTACTCGAGCACGGCCAACTATGGTTGGGTCGCGATCCATGCATGTTTTCCAAGATGCACATTGTTGGATCATGGCAGGCACAGCATTACTTTCACAGAGGTTGTTCCTGTATTGTGTAGCACACATGCCGATCTCTTGCACGATATCTGACGAACGATTCATTTAAGCAGACGCAATAACCGGGATGAAGATCATACCCATCGAGTATTCTGAGATGCGGTGTTCAACATCACGTTGTACTGTGAGAATGAACTGCACCAGGAGATAAAGAAACACCATGACCAGGGACAGGTTAAAAAAGAACTGTAAATATCTTAAGAAGCATGATCAGCGCACTTGGAGAGTGGGAATGAAAACGACCTCACCCTAGCAGGACCTGTGGCGTGTCTGCCTGTGGCGCTGGGGCAGCCGGCATGTTGAGTGTGTAGTGGTTTGACGTGTTTCCTGTCACAGGCCCGACATGATCTGCATCGCCATCAGTTTCATCCTCACTACCGTACCCCGGGTCATCGCGAAATGATACAGCGTGTTGGCTTTTTGTACGAGCCTTCTGCCTCGAGTTGAAAACCCTTCTGAGCGCCCCTGTGGCAACTATTCTCCCGCTTTCTTTCTCAGAAGCCTCAGGTTTAGGAGGGCTAAGCTCGGACATATCCACATCGCGCAGCTCCTGTGCAGGAAATGCTTTCTGAGGTGAGAAACCCACGGGAGGCGCCCATGGGTGGACTGGAGGAGTCTGCGGTGCTGGAGTCTGAAAGATGAAAGGCACGTTGCGATTTTCTCCAAATATAGGCGTTTGAGGTGGATGAGGAAATGCCGGGCTCGTGGGTTGAAGGTCGTCGAATGGGCCTGAAACTTGTTAGTTAGGTTAGAATTCAAACATAATGAAAACCCACGTTTTCGAGGCGTATTCAAGTCATTATTATTAGCCCAGACTGGCTTTGTATTACTGCTTGGTCGAGACGTAAACTGGAAGTCCATTGGAGCCTCCGTCGATCGCTGTCCATGCATGCGAGTATTCATAATATCACAGGCGTTTTAGTGGAAGTAGACCGCTGCTACTTAATTCAGAGCGCCTTTTAAAGCGAATGCCACAAAACGTGGTTAAACAAGTAGAAAGTGCCAAAGGCCACCAGACGGTTTGGTGCAAAGTTGCAACACGGGCGTGACAGAGACGCGTGTGTCACACAATTACAAAACTTGCTCGTCACGCTCATTACTTTTGGTCACGTGGCAGACAGTCTTAAGAATTTGTTTCCAGTCTCATTGCTCGATGTTGTCGACAATGAACGCTACTTGGAGGGCAGCACTAGCAACAGCTAGAAGTCAGGCAAGGGCAAGCTCTCTACCGTCATCACGCACATTGCACCATATTTCCAGCACATGGGGACCCCCATCAGCGAACCTCGTGCCTATAGTCATCGAACAGACAGTAAGCTGCCATGCATTCTTCGGTTGTCTCCGGCTCAGCACCCCACCTCGTGCGTGCAGGGAAGAGGCGAGCGATCGTATGACATTTTCTCTCGCCTATTGCGCGAACGTGTAATAATGTTATATGGATCTGTACGTCTGCTGTTCTCCCAAGCCTCGGGCTGAATTAATTCATCACGTTGGCCTTCCAGATACGGGATACAGACTCAGCCCTGACCGTTGCACAACTCTTGTTCCTTGAAGCCGAAGACTCCTCTAAACCAATACACCTATACATCAACTCCCCTGGAGGAAGCGTGACTGCAGGACTCGCTATCTATGATACAGTATGAGTGCTCTTGTCTCTTTGCTAGCCAATCTCACATTTAAAAGATGCAGGTTTGAGTTTCCGCGGGATGACATTATTTGTGTCTGACGCCTACTTGTCCACTTTCAGTACGTTTCTTCGCCGATACACACATATTGTGTGGGACAAGCATGCTCCATGGGATCCCTATTATTAGCAGCAGGTATGTCCCTTGGAACCTTTTCATTTAAAAGAGGTATCACTGTGGTCTAGGCGAAAAGGGAAAGCGTCATTGTCTTCCTAATGCCAGCATAATGATCCACCGTGAGTGACAGTGGCGGCGGCGACCATCACATAACTCATATTATTCGCTTGCAGAGCCTTCTGGAGGCGCCTCTGGGCAGGCTTCCGACATTGCAATTCACGCTAAGGAGATTTTGCGTGTGAGACATCTACTGACAAGTATATATCAGCGACATTGTGCCAAAGTAGAGGAGAGTGAGGCATTGGGGCTGGAGCGGTTCGGTAAGTTCTTCCTTCCTTTGCAAGGCGACCATATTGACTTTTGTTCAGAGAGGGCTCTGGAGCGAGATTATTTTATGACGGGCAAGTTTCCTCATATATAATGACGATATTATCTCTCACAGAACATTTTTAGCACAAGAAGCTCTTAACTTTGGAATTGTTGATGGCATTCTGGAGAAGAGACCAAGTTCCGAAGGCGATTCAAATTTGCATGATACACGAACTTAAAGCCCTTCTACTCCCGATGGGCGCGATATAGAGCTCGCAATGGAAGCCCCTTTCGCCTTTTTTGTAATCTTCTCTACGCCCATGTAATCTTTGCTGGTGATGGGGTAGGGTAGCATGGCTTGTCTTACACGTGAAATGGACTGATGGGGCCAATGCTATGAGTTTCTAGATAGGCCACCTCCCCTGAACTATGTGGTATTGAAGACCCCTACCTTTATTGTGAAAAACATCAGACCGCAGATCCCCGTTTCCAGAATCCTTTATGGTGATCGGCATATCAAGGGTAAATTCTCAGGTCGGCGCCTCCCCAATTAATCGATCTATCTGGCTTCCTGGTGCCAACATGTTGTGTGGCGGGCGTAATACCCTTCATTGGGAATTACCCCTTGCATAAACTAACAACAGCAGTGACTTTGTCATGGTCGGTTTGAAAGATCTATATGGCATATATTGAAACGGCGTCGATGGTGCTCTCGAAATCACACGCACCGTCGGTTTGCCCTCGGTGCCGGATACTAACGGTCGTGAAGGAGATTATTGATGCCAATCCATTCCTCACTCGACGTTCCCCGCCGCGTACTCTCGTGGCCTCGAGTTAACATGTTCCAATGTACAGTTACTTCGATCGGACGATTGTCTTATGTATGCTCGTCTATTAATATCAGTACCCGGAAGTGTTCTTCAAGCTTCCAGTCGTGAGTATCATCTACATATAACTTTCTCGCAGGTTGTGCGGATCCCCGACGTGTGGGATACGTCTCGGGACCTGGACCGTCTCCTTAACCGGCCTTGCCCACGCAAATACCACGGACCTGCATATAGGATATGTAGCTCACCCAAGATTAACGCGGATAGATCACAGGATGGTTCACCAAGTGCACCCGGTGAGCATCATGATCGAATGAGGGAATACTAAATAGCCTTTGCCATTCCAGGCTGCGCCTTTTCAAGCATTAACAAAAGTTCCATGCTCGTGTGCGCTGTGCGTGCACCGCAGCCAGTCTTCCATCATTTCGGGCAGCTCGACCTCAAGGCACACTTGCGATCTCAGATCGATGCCTTATCAGCATTTCACCAATATTTTAGCACAGCCATTTGTGTGAGCGCTTCGTCAGGAGAGATCCCCTGGGTCCCACACGATCCGCTGATGCGAATGCTTGCGGATGCTCATCGGGCCACATGAATAAGGCGGGATGCTACCAAGGGACAGGGTCTGGCATCTGTGTCATCGAAAGCATATATAGCTACGCGGATGCCCTCATTCCGCTGACCGTTCCTCATAGATAACCTCACTTTGCAATTGGCCAGTCCCATCAGAACAATGATCTATTTCGTATAAAAGCTTGGTTTATGTGGCTCTTAGCACACGCACGCCCCTGCATGGAAGTCTTTCAGCCACCTTGTTGCCTTTTCGAGCTCTTGGTGATCATCCCGCCGGATCAGACCCGGAACAGCGATTGATCAAGGGAGCGGGCTATGGTTTGCTCTGGCCTCGCAGTGATGGCATATTCTAGGGATGGTTTAGGATGTGACAAGATAGACAATGAGATAGATGAAACTATGATGCCGCTCAGTGGCAGGACCCTTGGTATGTGGCTGATCAAATGAAGTAACCTGGTGTCAAGCACTACATATTAATTGAAAGAGGGGGCAGTGATCTCCTTCCCAAATGGAAGAGCCAACGTTATGGAGAGTGCTCAATAGATAGCCCAATATAGCTCCCTTGACTCTGCATTTTGATTGATGGATCGGAATACCAACAATCTCGACAACCGTGATCTCATGGAATCATTGGAGGTCCAAACCGTGGTTGATTCTAGTTCCGGCGAGACCAACTGCTTCAGTACAAGGAACGCCGCACTCGCGGATATAGAGGGGGTAACGCTACAGATAGGGATACAGGGGGACGCCGGCACAATCAGTGAAAAAGAACTTGGCAAGGGGCTTTTAAAAGAAACCAAACGATGCAGGGCACCAAATCCTGGCGCCTCCATCGTGCGCGGACCTATTAAGTGTCCATGATCTTCGCCACTAATGCATGCTGTTGCGGGAAAGGAAGTGGCGGCGATTACCCCTTCCTCCCCTGCCTCCGCCATTGCCTCCTTGCCCATTACCTCCATTGCCTCCTTGCCCTCCACCTCCATCTCCATTACCTTGGCCGGATGAATCAGTGGATGAAGCGGCGGAGCTTGCTGCAGTCGCTGTTCCACCTACAGCTGTCGAGGGCGCTGCGGAACCACCTCCAGCACCGGCGGCAGCACCGTTGGCGTTGGCGTTAGCATTATTACTGACAGTAAACTAAATGGATAATGAGTGCATGGCAAACATGTGTCGCGGGAATGAACGCACGTAGACTGCATCGTCAAGAGATCCATGCTGTGCAATGGGCACCAAGACCGGTTGGTGGTTTGCGGCACTGTTGATCGTCGAGATCTTGTATGTCCCTTCAGGAAGACCATTCGTCACGTCCGCCGTGAGGATGCCATTATTAGCTGGGTCGTCCAGGCCCTTGAAGAACGAGAACTTGTTAGGGTCAGTCGGTGTCGTCTGCGTGAGTGAGGTCAGCTGCTCGATGACGACATGGGAATGCCCCTGGATCTGCCCTTGTCCATTAAGTTGCTGGGGTGCGGAGAAGTAGTTCTGTTGGGCATTGGTAAAATGCCCCGTCTCCATGCCTTGAATGGCGAGAGAGACAGTGAACGCCTGGTTCGGCGGAATAACGTCGAGGTTCTTCGGGTTGGTAAATTTGGCGGAGGGCATGTTCGCCGCGGAGGGGATGGAACCCATAGGTGCGGGGTTGCAGGACCCACCAGCGGTCTGCTGGCCATTGGTGATCGGCTCATTGGGGACCGTCAAGCAGAAGTTGATGAAGTTATTTGATGAGGTGAGTGACGCGACCTGGCCAGCGGCGGGTTGACCCTGACCGTCATTCTGGAAGCCCGTTGCGATGACCGCTGGGTCAAGAGCTGAAGAAGTACAAATGAAGACATTATGCCAAAAAAATACAACAAAAGAGACATACTCAGGGAGCTCTGTGGATCGTTGCCACCGTTGCCCCCTCCCCCTCCCCCGCCGGAGGAAGATCCACCTCCATTTCCGTTGCCATTTCCACCACCTTTCTGGCGAACGACTAGACCAGGCTCAGGAACGGCAAAGCCAGCGACCAGCGAGGCAAAAGCAGGCAGGGTAACAAGAAGTCGAAAAGAAAGTTTCATTTCGAAGAGAATGTACAATAGGCTTCGCAGAAGCCGAAAAAGAATGATCAGGAGAAGGCCCCTACAAATCTGTTCCGGCGTTCATCGTCTTCCAAAACGACGGAAAGTAAAAGGATGGCACTTACAATAAAGCAGCACGGCTGCTAGAGAGAAGGCGATGCAAGGAAAAGTGACAATAAAGAGAACGGTCTGACATTTATATGGTATGAAATTCCAGGTGGCAGACGGCGTACTCCTAGCTTTGAAGGTCACCAGGGGAACTGCAGCGAGCGGCATTGGGCCACAAAGACAAAGACCACGACACGATCACGACAGCCATTCGGCAATGTCAAATTCCAGCAAGTCTTGAAGAAAGTGCTCAAGAAAGTGCTCCAAAGGAAGCCAAAAGGATCGCCGTGAAACAGCACTAAGTGTGGAGAAGTAGACTCACTGCCAAATCGGGGATGTCGACATCGCAACAACGGTGTTGTTGTTTAGCAACTGCTTAGTCAGCAACACAAGCATGTCCCAAGAACAGCAACCGGTGTCTGATAAGATCAAGAAATAAAAACATTGAGCGGACCTCGAGGGAGTCTACGAAGACCGTGTAGGAGACCGGAATTTGCAACGCCCAGGAAATTTGCCAATCCCGGAGAACGGGCCTTGTCCAGAGTTTGGTCAGATATTTTGGCAGATGAACGTAATGAGCCAACAAAGCATCTGCGAAAGGCCGTCAACGAGACTGGACACGTATCATACATGCAGAAAATTTAGCAGCCACGTAGAACAAGTCATCGGTACCAGAGTGTGGTAGGCAATGTTGCAAGAAACACCGTCCCCTGGTATAAGGCATTTGTGCTGAGGGGTATATTAACACAGTAAAATGATCAGTTACACGGTAGACGCGTTCTACTCGTACTTTGTAGACGTTTTGACCATGAATGATGCGAGCGTGTCTATTTCACTGACTGCATGGTCCTGGAAATGTCTCTCTGCAATGGCAGCGAGGATTGCTTGGATCTCAGCGATGTCTGCCAAGATGGGCGTGCGACTCTCGCTTTCCTCGAGTAACCGCGAGCTTCGTCGGCGGCTTGGATCTTTTGTATCTCGCCTTGGCCTGTTCCCAGAAGTGGGGATCGCGAATGGACTGAGGCCTCGTGGATTCTGCCGTACAGGGTCAAGGAGAGAATCGGGAGAAGGTGGATCTGCTGCGGTTAAGGGTGATGGGTACACGGGTGGAACGAGATTGAAATGAGAGAGGTAACGATAAAGCCCTGCGGTTGGCATGTTTCTGAAGTCAATCTAACGGGGAATGTATCAGTGTCATGGTGGCAGGCGTCACGGAATCCTCTCACTGCGCTCTTTAGGTCATTATCTGCAGACTTATCTGCCCTTCTGCTGATTGCTGCGCCGTGTTCAACTCTCTTTCGTTTCCCGCGTGGCTCTCCCTCTGCCCTGTCCGCTGCCTGTCTCTTTGTCCCTGCGACTCCAAAGTAGGCTGCATCGTCATTTGGCTTCTTGCGGGCCTGAGGACGCGATCGTGAGCCTGATATCGAACCAGCGTTGGCTGATAATATCGCTACTGCAGACATATTTGCGTTTGAAATGATGACTTAGCGAACAGTTTCATCATGAGTGACATTCTCACGGCGCTTATCATTTTATCTTTTCGGTTAGTCCTCGAATATGAAGCTGTTTCACTAACAACCTCTAACAACCTCTAGACCAAGGCTCTGCAGGACTAGTCCGGCTGTATAGGCCGTTGTACGGCTTAGAAACACTTGCTAGCCTAACGCGTCCTTAATCGCGATAAGTTCGGTTAAGTATTGCCATACTCTCGCAGATAAATAGAATTAGAAATCTCATACGATTCCTGAGCTTCTCACTTTCTGTCTTCAACCAACAATGTCCACCTTCGGATCCCTTTTCCGCGTAACTACCTACGGTGAGAGCCATTGCGCCTCTGTAGGTGCGATTATCGATGGATGTCCTCCTGTATGAGTCATTTCCGCCCGTAATATAAACCAAAGTTCACGATATGCTACAGGGACTGGAGCTATCTCCACAAGACATTCAGGTGCAGCTGAGTCGCAGAAGACCAGGACAGAGCAATCTTACCACACCTGTGAGGAGCTTTTCTATTTGTGTTTAATATTCTCACCCCGAAGTCTGCGATAGAGAGACGAGAAGGACCTTGTGCATGTGCAATCTGGTATCGAGCAAGGCGTCACCCTTGGGACGCCTATAGGCCTCCTCGTAAAGAACGAGGATCAACGCCCAAAGGATTATTCTGAGACCGATTTGTACCCTCGCCCGAGTCACGCAGACTACACCTACCTCGAAAAGTATGGTGTGAAGGCTAGCAGTGGAGGTGGACGTAGCAGTGCACGAGAAACTATTGGTAAATTCACGTCAATTGGGATATTCCTCAAAGTCTAATTCAAAATTTATTTGCACAGGGCGTGTTGCAGCGGGTGCGATTGCCGAGAAATATCTCAAACAGGTGTTCGGCATTGAGATCGTCGCGTTTGTCAGTTCAGTTGGCAAGATCCATCTGCCGTCCAATGTAGTACCGCCGTCCCTCACACCGGTGGATGGGGACGAAGACAACGATGACGTGGCAGACGCGTTAACACCCGAGTTTAGACAGTTACTGGCCACGATTACCCGGGAAGAGGTTGACAAGCATCCCACACGCTGCCCTCATCCAGGAACTGCAGAACGGATGACGAAGGTGAGTAATATTTCCTCCCTGACGCCTGTCGTAATTAGTAACCAACTGATGATCACCAATAGCGTATCATCCGCGCTAAAGAGTCTATGGACTCTATTGGTGGGACGGTGACATGCGTCATTCGTAATGTCCCGTCAGGTCTCGGAGAGCCAGTTTTCGACAAGTTCGAAGCGAAACTTGCACAAGCTATGATGTCGATTCCTGCCACGAAAGCTTTTGAGGTCGGCTCGGGCTTCAGAGGAACAGAGGTTCCCGGAAGCAAGCACAATGACGCTTTTATCGTAAAAGACGGCAAACTCGGCACTTCCACTAACTGGAGTGGTGGAATCCAGGGAGGCATCACCAATGGCGAAGACATCTACTTCAGGTGCGGAATTCCACCTTTCAAGTCATACCTAACTCACTCTTGTCTACTGCAGGATCGGATTCAAGTCACCTGCGACCATATCGCAAGCACAACACACCGCACAGTATGATGGTACACCGGGCACACTCGCCGCTCGTGGGCGTCACGATCCTTGTGTTGTCCCTCGTGCTGTTCCCATTGTTGAGACCATGGCAGCCATTGTCGTCATGGACCAGCTGCTCATTCAAAACGCACGCAAGACTGCCGCTGGACTGCTCCCTCCCATCACAACGCTCCCACCCACCATGGTGATGCCGTCGCATTGATAATAGAATGAAGATCTCGATAGAGGATATAGACCAATATCTGTCAACAAGAATATATTGGATATAATGTGATGCTAGTGTACAAAGGTAGTTGGACCAAGGTAGCGCGAAAGCAAAGGGTCACCAATGAGGTCACCACACCTGGGTGGTGTCTCCTACATGCTTGAGATCAAAGGATTTCGCGCAGCGATTTGATGTTATTCTTCAACGTCAGAGCAGTCCACACAGAGGCAGCAAACAAGTGGCTCAAGTTGCCACCACCACCACTGAAAGAACGTGAGCAATCCCCGCTGTGTAGGTGGTTTGGCTCCTCACGTGGCGGTTCAGCAGTCTCCCGGGCCACTTGCCGAAGGTTTCATCTATCACACGTTCTCGTTGCCTCTCCATGTCCTCATCCGCCCCATTATCTTCGTTATATCCCCTTGCATACGAGTACCTGCAAGGGGGTTGTAAGAGTGGCGTGTGTTCGTTCACAGGACTGTGATATGGTTCTGGTGGGTTACTTCTGAGTCGTGTTTTCCGCCGACTGGTGGGCGATGATGGCTCTGAAGTATAGCTTTGTGATGCGAGGATACTTACTCGCTGCCCCAGTGGGCCCCATCCTTTTGAACTTGCAGCATTCGCAGAGCGCAATGGTGCAGAAATGGATGAGCAAGGAGAACCCGATATTGACGAAGCACCAGACGGCAGTCCATCAGAAAGTCGTCTGCGACGCATGCCAGCAGTTATCCGTACACGAGAGCGAAAGTGGACGCGTGGGCTGGAGCGATCACTAGAGCCCTGAGGGTCATCTCCGGACACTGTTAACTACGTTCAATGCATTGAGACTAACTGAGCACCCCAGGTTGCATGTGACAGCGTGCGGGCTTACATAGGGTCGAGGCCCATCGAAAGATGAACATCTTTGTTTAGAACGACGTATGAAATCGATTGTATCCTCGTAACATTCCTCGTCCTCGGAATCAAATGTAATGCTGTGGCGGCAGACTTCCCTTGGTTCCCTACTTTTGTCCTGCCTGTGTTGCTGATTAGAGATGATATCTGATTCCTCTGAGAAATCAATTCAAAAATGATTACCCAAAGCGAGAAAGTATTGCGTGAGGTTAGACGAAGACAGAAGTTTCATATCTACATACCTTTCATTTTGCTTTTGCGGCTCCTTGCCAGGTTCCCCTGAGTATCACCCTGAGTCCTATCGCCATTCTGCATTGCGGTAATATCCGTTTTGAGCGCACTGCTAGCTGCGATGCTCGCGGGAGACATGTGGGATTTTGAGATAGTAGTCTCTGTTGGCATCTGTGTGGGGAAAGCACAAAACAGATGTACTTGGTTGAAGTCGATTGGGTGAGGTAATAGCAGGGTAATAGATGGCACACGTGCCAGTGCCACGCCCCACATAATTTGAACTTATGGCCGCCAATGACCACAAGTCGGAGGTTGCAGTTTTTGGGATTTTGACATCACACAGGCACAAGACGGATCCCGGGAAACGCTGAGAAAGATTACAGAGCGTCATGTACACTGGCAGCAACAATCTGTTTATATAATTCAGTGAGAATGCATCGTCGTGTGATTTATGTAAGTAACTATTGTCCTGATAAAATCTCCTCGATAGCTTGCTGGACCACAGCAGCATCGTATTGCGGTATTCCGGAATTGGGCGCACGTTCGGATCTTTTTCCGACCAAAATACACTTGACACCGAGTGTCTGTAGGTATAGGAAATGATAAGTCTGATGGTGGCCAGGGGTGGAAACACGAGGCAGCGGCTCACGGTCATAGCTTCGACGTCTACTGCTACCTTTGTCCCCTCAAGATATACCAGATGCGTGATGAACGCTGAGATCGGATGCAGTGGAACGTTTTCTAGCCCGTTTGGCGGGTATTGCGAATTCAACACCGAGGTGATAGCTCTGCGCTGTTTGAGATCAAGATCCCAGGGCAGAATAAGGAATCACCTGATATAGTCAACGGCGGTGTATCCATCTGTTTCTCTATCATTACTGCCGTTTACTGTTGGAGATGAATGCACTGAGTCTAGGTGACCGGACAGTGCCGCAGGACCTACACAGAAGCGCTTTGACACGTAGGAGCCGAGATCCCGCGATCGCAGATGCTACGCCGCGGAGAGCCAGGCAGGGAATGATGCTGAACATTCTTCATTAGGAAGATGTTTCGAGTCCCTGGATCGCGCACTCGCCTCGTCCACAAAGATCCACATGAGTACACCAACACCTCCGAAGTTGATAAGTTCTTGATAAATTGAGGGTTTGGTTTCGGGTACACTTCATGGCCATACCCATTGATATAGTAGAGTCCTGATGCAGGATAGGTACCGCGAATCAGACCCTGAAAAAGGTTCACTCACTGCATATTCGAGAATGGAGAGGCTCATATCCGCCTTCTTTGGCTTGTTGACTGTACATAATGTTAA
Organism: Suillus lakei; assembly: GCA_016628065.1. Classification (NCBI taxonomy): domain Eukaryota; kingdom Fungi; phylum Basidiomycota; class Agaricomycetes; order Boletales; family Suillaceae; genus Suillus; species Suillus lakei. Next base: position 73,954 of record JABBWA010000017.1, read on the forward strand.
ACCGATTCTGCGGTATGATCTCGCCTATTCCATCTATGGGAGATAGCGGATCCAAAGACAGCAGCTCCGAGTCAGAGGAGATTGCAGAAGCCACTGGATGCGATATTTCACATTGGCCCAGCAGCTTCGCGCCATTCTCCTACAAGTCACGTCAAATGGAACAGATCCCCGATCTGAACATCAGCACGAACCAGTTCCGCTGCAATGGTAGTGATATGATTCGTCACAATGACTGGCAGAATGTTTGCCTTAAAAATCTTGTTCAGGGATGCGCTTCTCTTTCATTCATATGTTTTATGACAAACACACCTGGCTATTCGTTATTGTAGAAAATAAAAATATTGCGGACGGCAAGGACCGGAAGAAGCCCTGCGCGCCTGCCAGGAAGTAGTTACCTATGCTGCGGAGCGTAGGTCTGACTCAGTGCCAAGAGTCCGCCGAGACAACTACAACCAACCTTCCATTCAAGAAGGAAAAGTGTTTGTGTGCTCGCTTGAGGACTTCATTCTCAAAGTACACCAGGAAACCTAATTGAAGCCGTCAACATGCCGAAGTTGGCGTCCATTATCAGCATTACCTCGGATGACTTCCTTCCGGTCGTTCGGGATGCCCGACCACAGAGGACTTTGACCTTCGATGATGCCCCGCCATTCAGCACGTGCTTCATTCTCAGAGACGTTCAAGGGTAATCTGTAAGACAAAAGGGTGCGCACGGCATCGAGAGGCGAACCAGGAGGAACCAGAGGGATCAATCTGACAAGCCTTGAGCGAATGTCACCTTGATTTCTGCATGAGCACATCCCAAGCTGAGCGTGAAGTGTATTCACCTATAGATGGTCCACCGAGTACCCTGATTATCTCACTAGACGATCCACCGTCGTCCGAGACCGGAAGAACGTAACATGCATTTTCGAATGCAGCGCATATGGAGTTCCCGCCCGAACCACCGGATATCACCAAGAAAGACAGTTTTGAGCCAGAACTTGCGTCTGATACATGATTCTGGAAATGGTCATGGTTATCTGTTACTAGTGTTAGATCATATCCATCACATGTTTCATGTGTTGTCCTTGCGCTATCTGGCTGCAAGGGGAGGTCGAACACAGATGAGTTCGAGCTGTCCATCCAGTAGTAGTAAGTGTTCAGTTGAGTTCAGGTTGAGAACAACACGGCGAAGGTTGTTCAATATCCAAGGTATACGATGAGTTAACGAAGATCAGGTTCAAGGAACTTTAGCAGAGGCACTGAACTAACAACGTAGGCGCTGATGACATTATACTCCTACTAAATTGCTCGTGACGCGGACCCACCTAACAAATTAATTTTATCACATGTACATAGAAGATTCGAAGTTGCACTGTTGGCACGAGCAGTAGCTGCTTCACTGGAACTATCGTATAGCATTCAATTGTCATGTCAGTCAATACGAACATGGATTCTGAAGGATATTAGATCTAGAAACTGGTAAAGACATTGCACAGCCAGTCGACGCGGCCGTGGCACCCGGCGCGTTACTACGGTATCCACGCCCTCTGCTCTACGTTGAACTTGCATCGCGTTAAACGATATGGTTTGTAACTTTCCAGCCTTGCCAGGTTTTTACCGGACCCTCTTTTTGTACATTGAACCACGTAAGTATTTAGGCTGTCCCTCACACTCAAACGACAGAATCATGGTCGTGCTGCAGTGTCGACCGTATCACCTGCCGTCTTGGCGTGGTTCTTTCCAGGCGCCTCCTGGTTCCACCATGAACTGATACCAACTGCAACTGCTGCTTCTGGACCGTTAGATGCTAGGACTACAATGGCCATTTGGCAGCTGGGAAACTGTGCATCTTCCACGTCTACTTTGTACATTTTACCCAACTGATGGATCATTAGGCTACCTTCTCCTGGGTTTAATTTCCTCGCTGGTCTTTAGAGCTATCCGAGATACTCTTCCGAACAATCCGGAGGCTCAGGAGCGTATACTTGGAGCAAGCTTCACTGCACTGGCGCTGGCAGACGTGGGTTCTCTCCGTTGCTCATACTTATTCACTCGTCTAACGAGCTGTATGGTAGGTAACACAGTAAGTCTTAGTACCATGCAAATGTTTTCCCTACGCAACATGTTCCAGTATTGCTGCTTCATTTATTGGCCTCCCCGACGAGCTCAAATACTCCTTTGACAAGTGGAATCCCATGACCCATGGTAACATCACATTTGTGATCTTCCTCTTGAGCGCAAGGTATGTCATGAGCAAATGCACTACCAGGCTGCACTCACAAGCAACTTTGCAAGACTTGCCTGGTTCGCGGGAATTGGTCGTATCACCTATTACTACGGGAAACGGGCCAAGGTGGAATGAGCACTTAAATTGTTCTCTATGACAGTGGGACGCTAGGCGATTTCACATTCGATAAAATTTGTGTGAGATATACACATCCAATTCTACTGTACAAATTTGAGCAGTGTCCAAATCTACAAATCGATCGGTATGAAACTGGTCCAATCTTAGTCGTAATGCACCACTCCTCTGTGCGGTGAGCGTCGATGTTGGTAGGGGGTCGAAAGAGAGAGTAACAGCGCAACAGCCGCTGATCTGCAAGGTTCCGACGAGCATCGGGCGAAGAAACGCCCCCGCCATGACGAGGAACTTCAAGAAACACAGGTGTATGTTCACCTGCCGTGGGATGATGCTGTGCACCGCTCCGAGCAAGTGTGAGGCACAAGATGAATGTGTTTGCTTGCGGTGCGAGCATATATGGCTCATAAGCCAGGCGGAGGCGGTGGTGGTGGAATATTGCTGGATGGGATGATAAGCTTGCGACGTGCGAGGGCCGTAGAAGCTAGCAGGGTAGACCATCAGTTCGTAACATACGAATACATTCTGACGGAACTCGCGAAGGTAATGCTCGGACGGAAGGACAGCGGCCCATAAGGGCATTGAGGCATTGCCTGATCACTGGTGCGAGCCCAAGCAGAGGGCTTAATGGGGGCAAACCACACATTGGATCCCGAATCCCGATTATCGTCATCGTCATACTATCATACCAATCGATCAGATGTCCAAAAATATCATGATAGTAGCAAGCGTATGTTCCACCTGCAATGTTGTATCCCGTTCGTGATCTGCGTTGATAATCATTTCTGGCATTATTAAGTCGGCTATTCCTCTGACTGGTTTTGGGGAGTCGGTTGAGTCCTCGGTCAATAGAGGTGATCAAACAAGAATGGGGAGCGCTGTCAGGTAGAATGGATATTGTGCCCAGCAGATCGCATTCCAAGTGAAAGTGTCGGCTTCTTCATACTCTTCCGGTCCAATCTCGCCAAGAATGATAGAGTGCGGAGTCATCCATCCACCATCCTTATCTCCGATTCTTCCAGGGGACGGCCACGGTGTCGATAGGAAATACGTAGTGGACGTGGATGCGATATTGTGCATCTCAGCCGCCTGATCTTTTGAATGGACTTCCGGTACGTCATCACTTTGCACATCATCTTAACCAACGAGCGTCGCGCCAGCTTCGAGAACGGCACCATGGACGACCTTGACATTGCTAGAACTTGACTCTGATGTCTTCATGTTTGCGTCCTGCCGTGAATACAAGGTTTTCACAGGAGTAATGATAGGTGATTTCGATCCCCTGATCAGTATAGTCAGGTTGGCACAGGACGTGTCTGAGTCAGCGTCAACCATAGGGAGTGCGTGTGGAGCAGGGAACACATAATCGCTGGTATGGAGGTTGACTGCACTGGATGGCAAGGCGGAGAGAATGGTTGAACCGCGAGAGGGTGTTGCGGCTTTGAGATTTCCGTATACGTAAGAGACTCAGTATTTGGAGCGAGATTAAGAAACGTTGACGAAGTAAGGCAAATAACGGAGGCATCTTGACTTCTAACATTGACTTGAATGAGAAAGAATCGTTGACAGGTTACCTATCAAAAGCGGCTCCTGGTGAGGGATGAGATCCGCCTGACTGCTTGGAAGAGACCTCAAACGAAGGAACCCTCGCACAGGAACTGTCTCGGGACCCACCATCATGGCATTCCCCGATCTGGCGAAGGACAACCCGCGGTGATGTCGCAATCTGGCTGTCTGTGCTCTCGACTCCGCCAGGTGCGTTCGACCGTTGCTCAGAGCTCAACCAAAACGTACTGCAATAATCTTCACTCGTGGACTCGAAGATAGCTTCGTGGTTGGAAAATAACTCGGGAGATCCGACTGGTTTGGAAGAGACCACCTTAAATGAAGGAATCATCGGTGTCGTCTCGGGTGAACACAACTGCCTCATCATTGTTGCATTGCCCGTTTCCGCCAAGGCCGGCCCGCAGTGATGTTGTACATTGACTATCTGGGCCATTTACTCCGCCAGGTGCATCCGACCGCTACTCTGAGTTCGTTGAGAATGAACTGCAGTGATCTTCACCTGTAGACTCGAAAATAGTATCGTGCTTCGAAAAATAATCTGCCAGTCGAAATGCAAGTATCAGTGACGTTGGCTTTGATATCGTCAGAGATCGAAATATCGAAATTAATCGGAGGTTAATATGGGTCTCGTTGATCGGCAGAAATGTTGTCCGTCCGTGAATCAGAAATAGCAGAGAGAACAGGAGGCTGAGTCGAAATACCATATACGAACATAGATTCCGTGTTAGAAATGATGGAAGCATTCTGTCCGCCGATAGAGCGATCAGGGAAAGCGTTGTTTCCGAGGTCGCCATTCAGGTGAGTAACCGCGAACATTTCGGCACCCTGGTCAGCCAAAGAAGGTACACGAATTTGAATGTCAAGCGTGAGGACCACAACGAAGGCGTGGCCCGGACTGACAGTCGCACTAGGAGCCAAAGGCATGGTGACATCGGCGTCACCGGCGTTAATTTCAGGTTCATCATCAGTTGCCATCGCGGATCCAGATTCGGTGGGCTGTGGTGATTGTTTCCGCATACTCTCTTGACATGTAGCGGCCCTGAGAGTGATACGTTCCTGTTCCTGTCTCTCGTAGGTATGCATAGATGCCCGTTTAAGCCTGGCGACCTTTTGTGAATACGCGGGGAGATTCGAGTCGCAAGACAAGAGCGCATAGGAACGGAGTCAGGCACATCTATTGACGGTGAGGTTCCGTTCACTGCCACTCGGCACAACACCTGGATTGACAGATTTCCGACGTTCGTGTGCTGGTAGTGGGATGGTGCGGGGATATTGACGTGGTTCCCGGCGTTGACTTCGTGAGATCTTAATCTTCTTGGATGGTGAAGGATTCCAACCTTCGACAGACCTTCCTACATCCAAAATGAGAACGTGCTCGTTTGGCACCAGGAGATGGTATCTCGTCATACAACTCTCCGTGAAGCAGGTGGCGAATATACTCGGCGTGGATGATGGGGTCCACATCGATATTCATATGGGCCAGGCCACCTCGATTGAGGTTCGACTCGTAGCTGCAAAACGTTGTGCCTTCATCCATGCATTCTGGCGATATACATCTCAAACTGAGTTGCAATGGGGAAATTGCCAAGACCTACCCATGGCAAGCGTGAATACCCGGCGTAGGTAGTTACCAACTCTTGCCTATCCACTCTAAATTTTCTAGCTAGTCAAGGGGGTTCGCTAGCTCCAACTATTCTGAGGCGTCGTTTTAAAGAGCCTGGGAAATAAATAGATGAGTGGTCCGAAGGAGCTTCCCGATGGGCGAGCTGGCGTGCAGCTGAAACGCTATTAAAACGGTGTTGGCTGCGTAGCGGGCTTTATGCTCCCCTCCCTTCGTCTGGTCCGATCGTTGCGAAGATCCTGCAGGCAACGGACTCTTTCCAATAGGACATCGTAGTGGGGAAGCGTAAGGGGCTTTTTGGCGTGCAATGAGGGGGCGGCTTCTGCAGCCATGTTGTTCCACGGCCATGTCTTGCGGGCTATTTAAACTCGAAATCGATAGCAAAGTCACAAATCGCAATCGTAATTGAAAATGACAAGTGTTGAGGCGGCGGCGAGGGACCAAGTATTGGAGGAGGCTGAAAGGATAGCGTCAGGGCCGTATACTTCATACGCCCGTCCGAATTCCACATTTTATTGGACAAAAATTTGCTCGACGTGGCTTGGCATGCGAACGAAGGAACGCCTTCCTCGTAGGGGGCGTACAATTAATGACATGAACATTACACCCCACAGTGCCCAATATGAAACGGGCATCTAAACACACAATTTACAAGTCCGAGTAATATGCTATGTTGATATTACCGGGACGGCATCTGAGCACTTCCTAGCTGGAGAGGCCTACAGTGAGCGCAAAGCTAATCTTCGTGAACACACCGACAGAAGCCCGCCTGTAAATAATAGAGGGTAAGTAATGGGCGTCAGTCTGCAGCACTACGGTGTGGGTCCTGTGCACATTTATAGTAGTCAGGCGTGGGACACAAAATAACTAGTTTCTCTTCCATAGACATTCAGATCTAGACGGGACTATGTCTAAGGACATAATTCCCCAGGAAGAGTCCACAAGGCCCAAGAAGGACAAGAAGCAGAAAAAGGCCAAAAAGGCTGCCGATCCTACCAGCGACGAGCCCAGAGGTCTGCATACTTCATTACAACCTGTACCCCTCCTGACCGGTCAAGGCAAGCCAGCTGAAAAGAAGGATAAAAAAGACAAGAAGAAGAAACACAAAGAAACTCATGATCCCGAGGTTATCGCTGCTGTTGTTTCCGAGGATGCTGAGATGAATGTAGATCCTCCAGCAGGTACGTGTCCTAAACGCATCATGTTATGGTCTGCACGATCAATTATTTATCACAGGATGTGTTGAGGATAAGAAGAAGTCAGTCAAGTCTGCTTTCAACGTTGAGGAGACTGCGATTGAGGTAGCTGTTGATATACCATCAGGTAAGTATATCCTTTTTGTCTGCTCGAATCTATGAAGTAATTATCATCCAGCGTCTAAGGACAAGAAAAAGAAGCACAAAGATGCCAAAGGCTCAGATGACGCAGATCCAAGTCCCGGTGAGATTATTCAGAATCAGTATACACTCAACCGTCCTGACATACCTAACACTAGATGGTGAAAGAGCCTCGAAAAAGCACAAAAAGCGCAAGCATGATGCTGCGCAAGACATAGACTCAACAGACAAACCTAGCCCCTCCAAGAAACACAAAAAGAAAAAGCATGATCGCGAAGCGGAACCCACATCTGCTGACGCTACAGTAACTTCCCAACAATCCTCGTTAGCTATCCCATCCTCACAGCCCTCAACAAAACCTTGCTCTCCTGCTGAAGCAGAAGCCTTTCTTGAAAAGCACAACATCACCATCAGTACCCAAACAAACAGCGACGCCGTTGTACCTGTGACATCGTTCGACCAGCTCAATATACCGGATGGCCTACGGGGCGCATTTACTGGCTTCAATGAGCCTACTCCAATACAAGCGTGTACATGGCCGCCTGCGCTCAAAGGAAAGGACGTAGTGGGCATTGCGGAGACGGGGAGGTAGGTTTTGCAGTTTTGCATGCGATTGCACTCTAACGCTCGTGTCTGGATACAGCGGGAAGACTCTGGCATTTGGCATACCTGCCCTCGCACAGCTCATTGTTTCACCCAAAAAGCCTAAGAAGAAAGAAAGCACAATATCTGTACTTGTCGTCGCCCCAACACGTGAGCTCGCGATCCAGACTCATGACGCACTCTCTGCGCTGGGCGCACCGTTTGGCATTGCTAGTGTCGCGGTGTTTGGTGGTGTCCCGAAGGATCCACAGGTCAAAGCACTGGCAAACGGAAATACGAATGGGAAGGTCACCAGAATTGTTGTAGGAACGCCCGGGCGCATAATCGACTTGGTTCAAGATGGTGTCTGCGACCTGAGCAGGTGAGCTTATTCTTATTAAACGGGACATCAACATCTCAAGCATTGCTCGGGAATTAATTTGTGCAGAGTAAATTATCTCGTGCTAGATGAGGCTGATCGAATGTTGGATAAAGGATTTGAAAATGATATCACGAAAATAATTTCATATACCATTCAAGGGGAGGGGCGCCAGACCATGATGTGTGAGCACTTCCTCCGTTCTATTTCGCGTTTCCAATTAATTTCAATCTCAGTTAGTGCAACGTGGCCTGAAGCCGTTCGTCGATTGGCGAGTTCTTTCCAGCACGATCCTGTCCGAGTCACTGTTGGCAGCGATGATCTCACAGCAAACAGTCGCGTTGAGCAAGTCGTTGAAGTATTTGATGACCCCCGTGAAAAAGAGTCCGTATCTCTTGGTCCTTGCATTATTCTTGTCTCACTATTTGGTAGTAATCGGCTTCTCAAATGCCTCAAAGATCAGTCACATAAAAAAACGTCACGCAAAGGCTCTGATGAGGCGCGCATCCTGATTTTTGCGCTCTACAAGAAAGAGGCAACGCGTATTGAGCAATCGCTGAGGCGCGCAGGTTACGATGTCGGTGCGTTGCATGGGGACATGTCACAAACTGCACGCATGGACGCACTCGAAAAGTTCAAGACTGGGGAGACGGGTTTACTGGTAGCCACGGATGTTGCCGCACGGGGGCTAGACATTCCCAATGTTGGAGCTGTGATAAATTACACCTTTCCACTGACACTTGAAGATTACATCCACCGAATCGGACGCACTGGTGCGTGCTGATTTAGTTATTTCGGGTGCAGAGTCTGACAAGCACAATCCACTCAGGTCGCGGTGGACGCTCTGGTAAATCCATAACCTTTTTCACAGGAGAAAACCACGAGCGAGCATTGGCCGGTGAACTTGCACGCGTGCTCCGCGAAGGCGGGTTCGATACGCAGGCAGACAACCTGAAACAATTCCCGATGACAATCAAGAAGAAGGGGCACGCAGCATATGGAGCTTTCTTCCGAGACGATATCACTGCTGCGCCCACGAAGATAGTATTTTGAGTAGTGCTGAGAAGGGCATGGGAATGTCCATCTAGTTATAATGCACGGCAACTGTGCATGTAGTTGTGCTACTGGCTTCAGGCTACCCCTTACTTGCAATTGTGATGGCTTGATTTTCGAGCTTTGGCAAATCTGATAAGCAGCGAGCGGCAATTTTGTCCCTGCTGACTAGGACTACTTACCCTATCGCAATTAATATCAGCTTCCTTCCACTTCGGCAACAACATCTGAATCGTGACGCGTGTTTCATCACCATTGTTTTTGCGACTAGGCCATCATTTCCGAGGCAGCCATATCAACCAAACGCAACAAATCAGGGACACAGCAAGGCCTCACTTGTAAAATCATTCTCAGCCAGCGTCTAATATTTCGTGTCAATCGACCATGATGGGCCTTTTCAGCCAGGCTGGATCCCATATCAAGAGGGCACGCGGTCTCTCCGTGGACGATAGGGCGCCAGAAGACACAGAACCTGACGATACTTCAATCCTGTCCGTCATTCTTCCTTTACTTACTCATTCCTTGCATAGACCCATGATCGTCCTCGATGCTGATTCTGCTTACAGAGACGAGAATGAGGGATCTGTTATTCTTTCGCTGATATCCCAGCTCAGGTACGTGCTGTGTGCTACGTGTCAAGGCTTCGGTTCTGACACCTGGACAAGAGTTGGGATGGACCTGTCCAAAGTGACCTTTCCTACGTTTGTGCTTGAGCCCCGGAGCATGCTCGAGCGCATCACAGACTTCATGTCGCACCCGGATCTCATATTCGGGCGAGTACACCGTTACCTCTCCCGCTCTCAGGCATAACCCCCTGCCCAGTGCTGAGAAATGCGACGATCCAGAAGAGCGATTTACTCGTATCCTTCAGTACTACCTCGCTGGTTGGCATATCAAGCCAAAGGGCGTAAAGAAACCGTAAGTCTCCGTCCATCTTGTATCATCAGCCCCTGGTTAGCGAGCGCAGATACAACCCCGTTCTTGGAGAGTTCTTCCGTTGTAGATATGACTACCCGAATGGTACACAAGGTTTCTTTGTCGCTGAGCAAGGTACGTCGCTTGTGCAGCCGACGAATACCTACTGGCGCTTACCAGTCCACTCTTCAGTATCACACCACCCACCTATCTCCGCATTCTTTTATATTTCCCCTGCAAACCGTGTCTGCATCGTCGGCGAGCTCAGACCAAAGTCTAAATTCCTTGGCAATAGCGTCTCTACTACCATGGAGGGCGAGAACAGAATAATGCTTATGGGCGTGCCAGACGATGGCGGTGTGTAGTCCCAGCCTATTATGCGTGCGCATGCACAGACATGCCGTTACTGACTGTGCATGGCAGAGTACGTAGTAACGATGCCTAATATGTACGCAAGGGGGATTTTATTCGGCAAGATGGTACTTGAGCTAGGTGACACGTGTGTAGTGAAGAACGAGAAGAATAGACTCTTCTGTGATTTGGAGTTCAAGACAAAGGTCACTACGCGGCTACCTGGGTGATTGTTGTCTAACACTGTCTCAGGGCTTTTTCTCTGGAACATATAACGCAATAGCTGGACGTGTACGCCGAGGAAACTCAGACATAGGTGAGGTGTCAGGGCGGTGGAGTCACGTCATGGAATTCAAGAGTATCAAGGTTTGCCAAAGAACCGTCTTCTCAGTAGCAGCTTCCTGATCTAGTTTCAGAGTGGGAGTAAACGCGTGCTTTTCGATGCCGCGAAAGACGGACAAAGCATAGCACCGAAATATGTGCCGGACATAGAACAGGAACCGTATGAATCACGCCAGTAACTTGTTTCAATTTACTAGTTAGATATGCGGCTGATCATAGTGCCTGGATGCGCAGCCTATGGAAAGACCTTACGCAGGCTATCGAGGAGAGGAATATGGAACGTGCTACGGAGGCCAAGAGCGCAGTGGAAGACGCCCAACGCGAACTGCGTCGCAAACGAGAGGAGAGCGGTGAGAAATTCATTCCTCGCTACTTCGAGAGACAGGACGGACGGTGGGAGCCTAAACTCAAGTAATGCCATCTTGCACGCCTCTGTGACCTCTACTGATGCCTCCCTTAGGATCCCTCGAGATGATTCTTCTGAAGCCATAGATGCAGTGCAAACCTGGATATGGCCGCCCACGGCAGAGTAGCGTTTACCTGACATATACACATTTTCATTTTGACGTTTATCTGTTCTTGCTTTGCTTGTGTCTTCACCCACCATCACATTTACATCTTATCCCACGCAGTTGTAACATAACGCGCATCCGTTGGATTGTACCTGTAGCAAAAATTGAAGGGTATATACGACGATGGATCCAATGAGAGTATCAGATATGAAATGAAGGAATATATAGAAAAGAAATGCGGCAAAACAAGTGCTAAAAAGCAATCGATTAAATCAGGATATCATGATGTGGCCAAAATGAGCAAATGCGGGTAGTATCGAACGGTTACGAGTACCAGCCATCGTCGTCCGGTATGATTGAAACTGTACTTGGCGTCGGGGATGCAACTGACCGCGAGGAGTATTGAGAAGCGAACGAGACCACAGATTGAGGTCGATATGATCCGATGGGTCGCCTGGGTTGAGGAGTGGCAGGTACTCCAGGATCAAGCTGGGGATATCTACGTGGTGCGTGCATTGAATCCCGAACGGACGGAGACGATTGGGGAGGAGTATCGCTACGGGGTAGGTGAGAGCCATTCATCTGCGCGACTGGTGTACTTGATCTGTCCCCAGAAAAGACGGTACTTGAACGCGAATCAGGACGAGGGGGAGACTCTGTATGCCCAATTTTGATGTACGAAGACACCATAGATGGGACCGGGGTTGCCCTGGCCTTCGAAAGGTCAGTCTCAAGCCGAGCGACTTGAGCTTCAAAGTTTGCAACCTGGTCGCGTAACTTTTGTTCTCGGTCCTGCAGATTAGACATCAATCAGAATGCATCACGCAGGACTACTGTGATTCCTACCTTCACCAAGCGATCCTCTGCTTCCTTTTCTTCCAGCTGAAGCTTTGCAAAAGAATAATCCGCATCAAGTTGAGCATGAGCTTGCTCTACCTCATCGAGTCTAGTACGTGTCGTCTCCAATTCACCCTCATACTCTTTCGCACGATTCTCCCACTCAGAGGACCGCTGTTGGGCTTGTGTCAAGTTCTGTCTGGCGGCGTTTGCGGTGCGTTCAGCATTGGAAATTTTGTGTTCATGTTCCCTGAAACGCTTTTGAAGCGCCGCGTGCTCGCTTTCGAGGATACGACTCTGTTCACGAGCCCGTCGGAGTTCCTTGAGTTCTTCATTGCCAGCCTGGTTCATAAAGGTAGTGAGCATGCTAATTTGCTCAGCCGCGCGATGGAGGTCATCCCAGTGGCTCTGTTGCGATAGCAGGTGCTCATGCTCTTTCTGCAGGAGTTGAAGAGAATGCACAGCCAAGTCCTTCTCATGTGTCATGAACTCCACTGATGTATCCAATTCCCCGATCTGAAGCGCCATCAGACGACGAATGAGGTCAATAAAGAGAGCGGCGTACCTTGGAATTGAGGTTGGCTTGCTCTGCCAGTGCCTCCTTGTTCGTCTTCTCCAACTCGCTAATGCGTTCCTGATTGGTTTGTGTTACAACGTCCGAAGCTTTGAGGCGTGCAAGACTTTGAGAAAGCGCTTCCTCTAGTTCAGAAATCCGCAACCCGACGGCAGCAGTATCTGTGCTCTGGGTTTTGATAGTACTCTGGAGTTCTTCGACTTGAGCACGGAGTCCATCTCTCTCGGACTCAATATCCTTGAGGCGTTCAGCGAGGTTGTCTTTCTCCACCCGAATTTGGCCATGAGCTCCACGAGCCTTCGCCACCTGTACCTGGTGTTCAGCATTCGCTGCCTTGAGTTTACGAATATCTTCCTGGTCTCTCTTTGAAGCGTCCCTGGAGACTGCGAACTCAGCGTGGGCGGTTTGAAGGACGCTGACGGCTACATGTAACGCCTCAGGTAGCGCGTTCATGCGTTCCGAAAGATCCTCGCGGAGGGACTTGTGTATCGAGAGAAGCTCCTCGTTTTGTGTGGAGGAGGGCAGATGAGTGCTAGCCAGGGAGTTGATGGCGACCTCCAACCGGTGGATAGCCGATAAGACTTCTTCGTTACTCTGCGACGACGCTTGGGCTTGCAGCTCTTGACTACTCAACTGCATAGCGCACTTTAGATCATCAAGCTGAGCAGGGAAGTTGGCGACCACGGCGTGGAGATCGGTGTGTTTCGAGGCAATTTCGTCGCTCTTTTGGACCATAAGCTGCTGACCCTCACCCAGCGCATCCAGCTTGGGGACCACATCATTGATCGAGTGGAGCAGGCCAGAGACACCCTCTGTGACTTTGCTTGAAACGACTTCGATGTTGAACGCCTTGTCGCGAACAGCAAGACGCGAGTCTAGACGCTCCACCACTAGATCAGCTACTTGTTCCTTGATTTCATGTGCGTCGATGGGGGCAATGACGCGGCGAACTTCAGCAGTGATTTGGGCAATCACTTCATCGGTATCCAGCGTCACCTTGGGCAGCAGAGGGATGATGCTATCCACGATCAGCCCGGCGGTTTCCCGTTTGTCGGCTGCGAGGTCAATCAACTGCTCAATATTTGGCTTGACGGCTTGACTGAGCTGAGCAGTGAGGACATTGTAGTCGACAGCTTCAGGTTGTAGAGCCTTAAAGGTGGGTGTCAGAGCAGCCATGATATCAGTAATCAGGGATAGCCGTTCAGGCTCGTCTGCGAAAGGACGAGAGTATTTGTCGATTGGTGACGACAGCTGGCCAATGGTGTTAATAATGACCTGCATGTTCTTCTCGTTCAATTGTTCCAGAGCGGCAACATCTGTTGATGATCCCGTAGGTCCAACTTGCTCGAGGCGATGCACGAGCTCACGCAACTCTGTCTGTATCATCAGCAGGCTCTCTGCATGGCCTCGCTGCACCACATCGCGGATGACCGCAAGGTCCAGTTCGCCACGGGCGTCCATCTGGCTGTCGTCGAGGCCACGAGCAGCAGACTCCTGGAGTTGGGTACGGAACAAGCCAACAACCTCCGTGATCATATCTTCTGTGGCAGGGCTGATGGACGGACCACCTGTCGAGGTTCTGGTCCGGGCGATTTCAGCACTGAGAGCTTGGAATTTCTCGGTCAATGAAGCCTCAATCTTGTCCTCTAAAGCTTGCGCCTTGAGACGCTTCGTGAGGTTGAGGGCAGGGATAGAAACATTTGAAAGCTCCGAGGTGTGAGAGTTGTGAGCGCTTTGCAATGCAGGCAACGAGGAGCGACGTTTGATAGCAGGCGTAAAGATGTCAGGAGACTCGAACGGTTGTTGTTGAAGAGGGTCAGCGACAAGCCGCGATTGTGAACGCTGCTGTAACATGGAGATGGCGGGCGCTGCAAGGTCGTCGAGGGACGGCCGTTGCGAGTGCTCGAATATCTCGCGGGAACTCAGCCGAGAGCGCACAGTACGGCGAGTTTTCTCATCACCCACCAGAGCTTTGAATACACCAGCAGGTAACGTGTTGCTAGGTGTAGGATTCTTGAAATCTAACGGGATAGGCGCGCGTTTCGGCCTAGGTAGGTGCGATTGATGGGAATGTGCTGGGAATGCCAAGGAAGTCATCGTTCTGGGGTGATTCACAGTCGCCAGCCGTCTGTGCGTGTCCAGGTATCTCGATCTCCTGTACTCCATCCTCATCAGGCAAGGCGAGAGTGGAGAACCCAGAAAACGTGAGAGGTTGCAGTGGCCCAGCACTTGTGTTGAAATCTCTCGATCCCAACGTCCATGGCGATGTAGGAGCAGAACGACGGCTGCGGGGAGTCTCGCCCAATGCAGGGAATCTAAATGAGGCCATGTTCTCTTTGCCACTGTCATCATCCTCATCCTCATCAAATGATGAGCGGGATCCACGGCGCTGCCTTTTCTCCCGTCCTTGTTGAGCACGTACCGGCGGGACTGGCAGAGGCCGCGGGGGCTCAGGCGCGGGGAAAGCCATACGAGGCACCCCTGGTGGTGGACGGAACGTGAACCCTGTGGGCTTGAACTCTTGTGCAGCCGCATTGAGTGGCTTTCCGAGGGACGGTATGCGTGTATGGCTAAGAGTGGGAACCTGCGGCGGTGCCATCTCGAGGGACCATGAACCAGACAGCCTGGCTGAACCAAACACGAAAGGCTCTGCGTGTGGATTGAGTGCCCCAAATGAAGATGACTGCGGGATGGGGGTCGGTCTTTCATTGTCGACATCGAGCTGCTCAGAAATATTGCGCGAGTGAGCGAGGGCGGGGTCATGCACGGAATATTGCCCTGATTGACCACGTGAGTGGGGAACAGGAGGGAGAGGTCGCCTTCCAGTTGTAGACGTCGATAACGGTCTAACTGGGAAGTCTGCTGGATCTACGCCGAGGAATGCCGTATGCAGTTCTCCTCGGTGATCCTCCTCGCTTGGATTCGAGACAATATCATAGTCAACGCGCAAAGACATGCTGAGGCCATCACTCGGAGGAACAGGAAAGTTGGGCAGACGCCTCTGGTTTCTCAGCTTCATGTTTCATTTGGCGCAAAATACGGCGTTGCACCCGGTTTTGACGAGCCCGCTCTTCATCTGAGGGATTAGACCACTCGCCAATGCTCTCCTTCAAGTTAGTCAGGACTGGCGCGTGAATAGCGCAGAAATTGTGACGCATACCTCGTCGTCTGATTGTTCCCTATCCACGTGCATGTCTTCCGATCCCGTCCACTCTCCAACAGCCTCTTTATCAAGGTCATCAATGCCTGGGTTGCCGGCCGGACTCCGAATGGGCACCAGATTAACCTCTGACATAGCCCCCTCCGTGATGCCACCGACCGACCGCAATGATAACGCAGCCGACAGTCGTGACACATGCCTCGAATGCAACCTGCTCAGCGCAACCGCCGTCGCATCTCTTCCTGAATCTTGACCATCAGGTCCTTCACCATCAATTACAGCATTGTCGTCCATGTCAACGGGTATTTCTTCCTCCGGAGGCTCTTCCTCCTCCGGGATGTCGAGGCCGAACCCGCGTATGAAATCAGGACGACTACTTCCACGAGAGATACCAGGAGGAATAAGCGATGGAACAGAAACAGGAACACGACCTTGTGGAGCATGAATTCCGTCGATAGGAGCAGGGAATGGCTCGGTAGGGATGTTGGTTTCGATGCTGTCGGAACCGAGGACTGCGCTCGGACCAAAAGGATTGAATGCCGCGCTTGGAGTGTAGAAATTTTCGTGGAGCTGAGGAGGATGTGCAAGGGACAGACTGTGACCATGCCTGTTTTGGAATCGAGGAGGAAGTTGATGTGGAGAAGGAGATAAATTGAATAGTGGCTGGGGCGAACTCGACAGAGAATTTAGTGAGGATGCAGTCTGAGACTGCTGCAATTTATTCAACTTGAAGTGCAGCAGAGACGGGTCAGCAGGAGATGAAATCTTGAACACGTAAAAACACGCTGTAAGTAAAATTGATATGCAAGATGAAAAAAGACACACCGATGATGCACGAGCATGAGGGGCATGAATTGGAAGGTTACCTCCTGAACCTCTCTCTACACCCAACCTCTCAAGCTTCTCTTCAATGACACTCAGCTTTATAGCGTCCCACGCAGCCTGTGGAAGTGTCAAACTCTGTGTGGGAGAAGCTGAGAGACTCGCGCACCTTGCCAGGAAGAAACACGTCTACCGTATCAGGGATGTCCCGCCGCCATGAATCGGGTGGATAGAGCTCAATTGAGGTTATCTCGGGCGCGATAACCTCTGGCTCTTCCGAGTTCATTGCAGCTATCGGTGTTCGTGCCCATGACGGACGCGTTGATAGTGCTCCGATATCACCGGGGATCGTCTCCACCGGTATATTTACGACAACCTTCTTACCCTTTGGGGCTGGAGTGGGTGCAACCTGTGGAGGAGGGAAAGGGCTATGCTTGCGCCCTGGTCCTCCAAGAGGTGCTTTTGGGGGACCACCTATGCTAACGCTGGGAGCTCTTCTATTCCGAGGAATGAATGGTTGTCCAAATGGCGGGCCCATCTGGGGCGGAAAAGCAGAACCCAAGGGAGTCATGGGAATGGCACTCGGTGGTGGGTAACCTGGGAAATGAGACATGCTTGCGTGTGCTTGATGATGCGCGTAGGTGGGACGAGCGGGTGCAGGAGGTGGTTGATGAGGAAAAAAGGATTGCATAGGTGTTTGAAGGGGAGGACCATTCATGAAGTAGGGTGGAGGATGAAAACTATGTTGGAGAGCAGTAGGAAGAGCAGGTGAAAACATAGGTTGCCTGCCATCAAAAGGCTGCTGCATGGTGAGCATTGGAGGTATGCTAAGCCTAGGCGGCGGTTGACGCGGATGTGAATCCATTACGCAGAAATTATGTTTCTGTGCACAGACGCTGTGAGCAAATTGACGCTGAATATCAGTACTTTCAGTGACAGTAGACTGAGCTTTGCACGCTCTACGAATCTTCCTCTGGGTATCTTAAAACCAAAGCATGCGCAGGAGACGCGCACACCTCTACGCTGCAAGTCTGGCAGTCAGACGTGAGGACAAGAACAATCAAAACGAAACACTAAGAAAATCGCGTCCATTATCCAAACCACGTGGCTTTGCCCCGGATTCATTTATACCGCAGAGGTCATCGTCTCATAGGAAATACAGAACAGTCGTGCAGAAAAATATAAAGAAAACATGAAGGTCAATGGTAAACTCAGTCATCCTCAAACATAGACACATCCTCCGCCTCTGAAACAGAATCTGACTCTATCTCAATATACTTCTTGGTCTTTGCTCGTGCTGGACGCTTCGGCGGTGCAGGTGGTACATCTGAGTCGCTCGCAATGATGATCTCGTCGTCGCTCTCCTTCTTGGCAACAGCTTTCTTCGCAGGAGCCGGCTTGGTGTTCGAGGGTTTTCGAGCAACAGGCTTTTTGGGCTCCGAGGGGCCAGGTGGTTTCTTGTCGAAGAAGTCGGTCACCGGGGCTTGACTGGTCTTCATCTTTTTCGCCGCAGGCTTGATGTGGTCTTCATCGCTGTCCTCCTCTACCTTCGAACTAAATAAATGGTCATAAGCTAGTTCCTTTTGCCCGCAAAACAAGCTACCTTTTCCGTTTGGGAGGTTCCTCCTTAGCTTTGGCTTTGCCCTTGCCCTTCGTTTGTGCCATCTCGAACTCTGAATCAGAGTCTGCCTTCGCCTTCCTCCGCCCAGGTAATGACTTGCGATGTTCAAGCGTTGTTTGTTTCTTCTTGATCTTCTTGCCGTTGGCATCAAGTAAGGACTTGTTGTCAAACTCTCGACATGATTTCTGGCACGGGACACTCAATCTCGTGGTTTAGGAAACAGCAAGGCGAACTTACCTCCCACTCCTTCATGAAAGTATCCAGGTCCTCATTCCACAGATCATTGGGACTGCGCTCGAGAAGAGCGAGAAGCTCAGCATCCTTGTCTGCCGCTTGTTGCAGGAGTTTTTCGATCTAGATAAATACTCAGAATCAAAACGCAATAAAGACACTGATACACATACCTTCTCCCTCGTCAAGCTCCAGATAGCCATACCAAGCAAGTAGTCATAATCGGTCGTTCCAGCATCTTTGACAGTCTCTTCCGCCTCGTCGTCTTCGTCTTCGGACTGGACAACATCCTCCATCTCACCAACAGCCTTCGCCTTCGCCTTCGGCACTTTGGGGAATGGTCGGAACTTGAGCCTGCGCAGCTCAGCCATAAGATCGTTCTTCTTGCGGTTTGACACGACAAGCTCCTTGTCCACAATCATCTTCACGAACCGTGCCTGGTTCGAGAGGCGCTCAAATTGCGTTTGCAGCTCATTCGCAAGGAAATCCTGCGTAGCAAAAGAACATAAGGACTTCAGCCTCTGAATTCGCAAGAACCGCTTGCCTTTCGCTTCTGGTAGTATGCAAGCCTTTGCGGGTAGAACTCTTCGATGATCTCCTCAGGGGAGGCGTACTTCTGGATCTTGCCTTCAAAATTAAAGGCCATCATGTTACTCGTGTTGATCTTGGACGTCAGCTTGAAAAACTCCGCGAGACCCTGTTCCTCAGCTTTCTCGACGTCCTTCGCGGCCATGCTAATCACGAAATGGATGTTCACGTTGTCGTGGTGTTCCTTGTAGTCCTGTTTGACTCATGCTTCAGTAGACGAACAACACGACCCCTGAATGTGTGGTACCTTGATAACCCCGTCACCCTTTTCACCAATCATGGCCTCGAGCTCAGCCTTGTAGTTTTGAGTCCACTTGTGAATCGGGAGCTCTGTAACCTCGACGGTGGTGTCATTGACCTTGCGGGCGAAACCAGTGACGTCGTACTTGTGGTCACCGACTTTCTTGATTGTGCCTTTGAAGCCGCGCCACCAAGGCAACATCGGGACCATCTCTTCGCCTGCCATCAAGCGGCGCAGATTATCCACAATGTCAACAGGGTTATAGCAGGGAATTGTCGTGCTCCAACCTGATAGAACGGTCAGGTCGCCGAAAACATTATGTGAGTCTGCTTACCAGTTCCAATGCCCTCCGTACCGTTCACGAGGACGAGCGGGATAACAGGCATATAGTACTCGGGTTCAATCCAGTCATTGTCTTCCTTCAGGTACGTCAACAAAGGAGCGTCCGCAGGGTTGAAGACGGCGCGGCTCAAAGCCGACAGCTCGGTAAAGATATAACGAGCCGAGGCATGGTCTTTACCGCCCTGGTCACGCGTACCGTACTGACCATTGGGCAGGAGCAAGTTCAAGTTATTGCTACCAACGTAGTCCTGGGCCAAGTTCACGATGGTCATAGTCAAACTGGCTTCACCGTGATGGTATGCGGCGACCTCGGAGATATAACCTACGAGTTGCGCAACCTGCGCGAACAGTTAGAGTTGGCTGAGTGTGTAGAATAGTGTACATACCTTGACTTCCTTCTTCAGCTTACGCTTGAAGCAACCCCAGATGACTTTGCGCTGGCCAGGCTTGAGGCCATCCGCTACTGATGGTATAGAACGAACGTTATCTGCCATGGAGAATAGGATCAACTCTCGGTTGATGAAATCTGAGTAGGGAATCTCGTCTATGTTGTGGTCGAGATATGTCCCAGGCTATACGGCACGAATGAGCCTGTGATAGTATACTGTTGGATGCTCATTCACCTTGAACTGGCGGAGCCATTCCTTTCGATCATCGGCTTTCTTCTTGCTGAAAGCAAGGTCGATCAGCTCCCTGTCGCCTTCTTGTGTTGTTGCGAAAGGGATCATGTGCTTAGCCATGTTGCTGAAGTAGTAGCGAGCATCGGAATCCTTGCTTGTTCCAAGACCCTACATTGTGCATGAGAAAGGTAGAAGATGCGAGACAAACAGAAGAGACCTTGTAGTACTTCGAATCCCACTTGTGAGCATCGGGGGTATCCTCCAGCCACTGTTCATACTCTGGAATAGTGAAGAAATCGATCCGTTGTTTCCCCTTCGTCACCTTCTCGCGTATAAGCGGAAGAAGACATTCCAAAAGAAAGTTGCGTACCCTCACGATAGGTGTCACAAACTCAACCAAGAAGTTCGGCAATTTCAATAATGACGGGTAGAAATGATCCAAGAAATTGATGAGCAGACCCTTGATATGAGATCCGTCATGGTCCTGCACATAAAGTGTTGACTTCCCATCCCATTAATAGCAGCGATTCAATAAAAGGACTGACCTGATCCGTCATGATCATCAAGCGTCCATACCGCAGACTACCGACATTGCTGTACTCCTTGTTGTGCTGGAGACCCATAATCTTCTTGATGTTCTGGATTTCTTCGTTCTTCATGATCTGGTCGTGCTTCGCTTCCCGGACGTTGAGTAACTTTCCGCGGAGCGGGAAGACGCCGAAGTTGTCGCGACCAACAACACCGAGTCCGGCTACAGCCAAAGCTTTCGCAGAGTCACCCTCGGTTAAGATTAGTGTACATTTTTCAGCCTGTTTTGTGCCTGCGTTGTTCGCGTCCGCGAGTTTGGTCATTCCCGTCAACCTGCATGATATCGTAAGATCAACATTCATTGTATAAAAGTTCTCTCTCACCTGTTGCGCTTGCTTCCATCGGTTTTCTTGATCTGCTGGTCAGCCTTAAACTTTGCCCAGTTGAGAACGTGATCAATAATCGATGATTTCTGAACTGAACACCGATGAGAGTTTAAAATACGCAACTCCACGAGATACGTACCTTTTTTCATGAAGTCTTCGGACAATGCGGGCTTAGTGCCGAACTTCGAGGCGGTCAATGTCAGCGTCTCCTTAGTCTGGCTGTCGAATGTCGGGTTCTCGATGAGAGCATTGACAAAGATCCACATATGATTCTTAATCTGTGCAGGCTTCACCGTCGCGGCCTTGTTTTTCTTCCCAATAGCAGCGATGAGGTTCTTCGCGATCTGGTCTGCCATGTGGTTGACATGCGTACCGCCCTTCGTGGTTGCGATGGAGTTGGCGAAGGAGACCTGCTGAAATGCACCATCTGATACGGCGAACGCTACTTCCCACCGCGGGCCAATCTGCTCATATATCATAGCTGGCTTTCCCTGCGCCGCCCCTCCTGATGCCTCTGCAGCCCCTGCCGCAGCAGAGTTGAGGTACATCTCAACGTACTGCTTGAAGTTCTTGATCTTCAGACGCTCGTCGTTCAGGAACACCTTCACGTCCCTGACTGTGCCCGCGAGATCGTACACACGCCGCTTGAGTAAAGACAAGGTATCCTCGTCGATGGTCTGCATGCCAAAACGCTGCAAGTCCGGCCTAAAGGTGACCTTCGTGTACTCCTCGCCCTTTCCGTTCTTTGTAATCTTTGCAGTCCCAACCTTGCTCATGTTGTTCGTCCATGTCTGCTTGTACTTCTGGCTTGTGTTTTTGTCTGCCGTGTCGACGGTGAATTCATGGGAGTAGATGTTGGCAAGCTTGGCACCGTAACCATTACGACCACCGGTGAGCTTCTTCTCGTCGTCGTCATAGTTGGAAGAGGAGAGCAAGTGACCGAAGATCAATTCGGGGATGTACATTTTCTCTCGCGAGTGCATCTCTATGGGAATGCCCTTGCCATTGTTGTAGACAGAGATAACGCCCAGTTCAACGTCAACGTTCACTTTAATAGTATCCATGCCGGAGTCGTTTATCTATGGCAGTTGGTTAGCAATGCAAGACACTGGGGTCGTGCACCACACCTTGTTGTCTGCAGCGTTGACGAGAATTTCGTCCACAATCTTGAAGAAACCCGGGACATATTTGACCTCTCTATGAACCATGCGCTTGGTCTCCGAATCATACGTCCACATTGGCACTGTGATTGTTTCGACGCTTCCGATGTAGGAATCAGGACGTTTCAAAATATGCTCTAGTTGAGACAACTGCCGGGTTTCTGTTGTAAGCAATGAATCGCTAGCGTTCCAGCATACGTACTTTGGTGTAAGTTTCCGACGCTGTCTTGTTCTTCTTCGGCGGAGCTAGTACCTTCGGTTTGGATGGGCCTGCACTCTCATCGCCTGAATCAGCTTCATCGACGTCCATTGTGCTGTGGTCTGCATTGTCGTCCTTATCCACGAGTATCTTCTTCTTAGGCACAGCCTTGGGTTTTGCAGGAACCTTCAAAGGTTTCGATGTGGGTTTCGTCGCGATGGTCTTTTTTGCTGGTGCTTTCGTCTGCAAAGTGGCACTGAGTTGCGCAATTAACAACTCATCAGGTACGACTCACTATCTTCTTGATGGGAGGAGCGTAGTCCTCACTCTCTGTACCTGAGACATTTTCAAGGTCAAAACTCTCCCCTCCTGAAGAGCTCATTGTTGAAATGAGTCACCCGGTCGCAATCTTTGATGTTGATGATGAAGCTAAGAATAATAATAGTAGGAACAAAACGCGGTCGCGTCACGGTTCCCGCCAAACGCGTCAACACGTGATCACCACGCAACCAAACTGCTTCAAACAACGCAGCGCCGGTCGGGAAAGGTGAAAATCAATTCAAATATGCATCACTTTCAAGATAAAGGACCCGCAAATATTGTGACTTTGAGGAACAGTTGTCTGATCCGTACAAAAGCTGAGTGAAATGGCAACGACTCTAAATTGACATTGACTCCAAATCATGACATTTCCCGGAAATTTGGAATAGATTGAGCGACAGTAACGACTGATCAGGATCCCGATACAAACTACCATCATGGCCGTGCTTTGATGTTGCTCACAATGATGCTCTGTGAGCGGAATATCAATGTATGACCTTGGCCGACATGATACGGTGCAAACCTTATATGCTTGAACATCACCCTTGAACTTGGTCACTGCAAAATCAGCGCACACCCATAGCTAGAGAGACTTAGACAGCAGCCAAGATACACCGATTTGCGTGAGCTTACCTCCTTTGCGACTGTGGTGATGAATCGCTCGTCGTGAGAGATAACGATCACTCCACCATTCCAAGTGCTCAAAGCCGCCATCAGCGCATCCAGACCCTTCATAACGGTCAGCAGAAGTAGAGACAGAGTAAACTGTTCTGTACCTCGATATCCAAGTGGTTAGTAGGCTGGTAAGCATTATCAGCAGCACTCATAACCCGTAACCTTCTGTACTCGCCTCGTCCAATAACAATATATGAGGATTTTGCAATGATAAGGCAGCAAACGCGACACGAGACTTCTGACCCCCAGAAAGTGTGCCAATAAGCTGGAGCCTGTTGTTATCCTTGAAACAATCTGCAAGTAGATCACGAGAAGTCTACGCACCCCGTCATTCCACTAATCTGGAAGTTGCCTAAATGACCTCGATATTCTTGTTCCGTCTTTCCTGGAAATTTAGAGGCCAGAAACTGGACAGGAGACATAGCAGGATCGAGTGTGTCGACATGATGTTGTGAAAAATATCCTCTAGGAAGCAAGTGAGCAGGTGATCAAATAAACGCAGTGACAACTCACATTCGCAGACGACCATTCCGATTCAGATCGCCACTCAAGGGTCTTAGCTCCGCGGTTAGGAGTTTAATACTACGTAGCCGGACCAATTGTCAGTTGTATCACTGTTCTTCGAGGCAAATAGTACAACTCACAGTGTTGATTTTCCAGCTCCATTCGCGCCAACGATAGCTATTCGCGAATCCAACCCTACATCGATATTGATTCCTTGGAGGAGAAGGTTTTCAGGGGTATACCCGAAGGTAACCTCGGACAACTGGAGCAATGGTGGTGATATCTTCTCTGCCTCGGGGAATCTAGTTGCCAGAATGTCAATCCGCTGCACTGGTGACGATAACGATTTCCCGCACTTGAAAGTTTCACCCTCTTCTTCCTCCGGAGGCTCCAACTCAGGGAGCTACAAAATGATCGGTCTCGTTGCAACGGAGTCGTGCAATACACCCACCTTTTCCAGCATCTTTATTCTCATCTGTGCCTGCGAAGCTGCGCAAAAACATGTTGGAAACACCATAGAAACCGCTGATTTTATATTCCTACCTCTGGCTGCATTATATCTCCACTTGTCGATGAAAGCCTGCAGGTGTTTCCGATAATCCATTTGTGTTTCGTATTCTTTTCGCATATTGCGGTCGCGTTCAGACTTAGTTGAGTAGAACTGGGTGAAATTCCTGTGAATTGACTGCTGTTAGGAACCACACCCATCTGGGCATGAACGCTGGACGAACCCTTTATAATAGTCTAGTCTACCAGAGTGCTGGTGTACAATATCAGTCGCGACGGCATCTCTACAAATAATTGCATTCAGACGTAAATCCAATATTGCTACACACTCACAAGAATGCACGATCGTGAGATCTGTCAAAAGCGTGAGTAAAATGATATCAACTCATACACTCGCTCGACTGACACAACAAGCAATGTTCCGGGCCATGTTTGAAGGTAATCTTCCAACCAAGCCAGTGCATTTAGATCGATATGGTTCGAAGGCTCATCGAGCAAAAGAAGAGCAGGCTACATCCAGTTGCAGACGTTTCAGACCTCGGTTTTGAACAATCAGGACTAAGTAGCGCACCTTCACAAAGAGCGCACGTGCTAGCGCGAGTCGCATTCTGAATCCGAGATATCAGACATTACCATGTCCCGTCTATTTGACTCACCTCCAACCTCCACTGAATGTCCTTGTAGGCTTGGATTGGTCTGCCTCGCTGAAACCCAGGCCTGGAAGTTTCGTATTATAACGTATTCTCAGCAAGAGATCGACATACCGGCGAGAAGAGTGGCTGCCCTCGAAGGACCACTCTCGGCATCCATATCACTTAAACGAGCGTGCACGTCCGCTAACCTCGACGAAGCCTCCTCCCTAGCATCCTCAAACCGTTTATCGTCACCTTCCTTTTCCAGCGTAGCCAGGCGGGCATTCAAAGAAGCTTCTTCCTTCAACAGGTGATCTCTCCAGACGTCAGCTTTAAGCACAGAGTCGAGAGCTGTTGTATCATCCCCGACAATCTAGACCGACTTCATGCACAGGCCCGTATGTAAAACACAGCGACTTACCTCTTGTTCCACGAACAATATGGTGATATGCGCAGGAATAGGTACTTCCCGCATGGCAATATGCTTCAAAAGGGTGGATTTTCCGACACCTGATAAAGTCGTACAGTCGCGCCGAAAGGTTATGTATTATTATAAAACGTACCATTGCGTCCTATGAGCCCATACCGACGTCCATACGCCAATGTCAGGCTTGCTCCTGATCTAAGGGGATGCCTCACAACCAGTATCACGGGAATCAAAAGCGAAACGTACAGTATACGATTGGAACCAAAATTGACGTCAATGGAGGGTAGATGTATATCTTTGCTCTTGTTTTTGGCAGCATTTGCCGCTTCCAAGGGGTTGATCTGAAAGAAAATATTGAATGATCAAAGAAGCAAGCACAAGTGAATCAGGTGACCTTCATGAACATCTCTTCATAATTTTGCTGCCAAACACATGATCAAAATGATTAGAGAGATAAATGTGTCAACTGACCTGCTTGCGGTGCTGATCCAGTAGTTTAGACCCTTCGTAGAGATCGCGACGAGCACGTTTCTCGATCTTGGCCTGAAAGTAGCCGTTATATCATGTCGATGCAGAAAGCCGTTTATACTCACCTTGAGCTTGGCTTCCTGTTTTTCAAGCTTTTTCACATCTACCCTGGATGCTCTGCGTACGAGCATCGCTGAGTTCGGGGCAGACGTAACGACACAAAGATACAGGCTCACTTTCCCTTGTTGATGCTCTCAAGGTCTACACCTTCTCCAAGCCCAATGGTGTTTGACATAGCTCCGACCTTGCTCATGTCCATAACTTTGTCAAGCTTCATCAGCTTTGGTCGACCACTATTTCTCGCTCGTGCACTCAGCTGCTCGGCGAGGAGATCACGTAGGCGTGTCATAAGCCTCTTGACATCGTCTGGATGATTCATACCCAATGAATCCAGGATGTCGTTGGCCACCTGAAGAACATCTTCCTCTTCTCCAGCGTCATCAACCAGATAACCTGAAAGATACTGCACGATGAGTTCTTCTGTACCAGGAAAGACCGAGCGTATTTCTTCTGCAATCTCTACGGAGGCCATCCTTCCTCGCTGGTGTAAGATAAAAAGATATTGATACAGACGCGAAGAAAGATTGTAATTATATTCCGGCGTACTAAATATAGTATGTACCGTATATACGTACTGCCATATGAATAATCTAGCAACCTTCAAATTTCAAAGCTTCATCGACACCCACCACTATTCTAACACCTCCATCCACATCTACTCCTGCCTCTGTGGGCCTGCACCTTTTCCTTATGCCTCAATATGCTCATCAATCGCATTGACTCGGGTTTCCAACACGGAACGAGCCCCCTATAGATACCGTCGTGCGTGGTGTCACCTACGCCATCCTATGTCGGGATGAAGATATGTTTGAGCCACGAACAAGAAACCTGCTGGAGAAGTATTTTCTGAGGGCGAAAATGGCCATCACTTTGTGGAGGCGACCATCCGATACACTTGCAATTGGAACGAGAATCTTAAAGAGAGCATGTGGAGAGAAGTTTGTGGCCAGAAATTGACAAAAACTGAGTCGGGGAACTCGCAAGGCCCAACTCTTCCTTTGAAACCATATCGCCTACTTGTTGTCCATTTCACCACCTGATGACCCTGACACCTTTAACCGTATACCTGAGCTAAGTTCAGCAGCTACTTCACAACTCGGGATGGATTATCATGTCAAGGCTGAGATAGTGCTATAGCTTCAGGTGTTTTTTGGTAGCTTGATCTGGAAGGTGCCTAATTGATGATCGTAAGCTCGGCGTCATACAACATGATCCTCGAAAGATTGCGTACACTGAGGTAGAGTGGTTATTTCAGGAACAACCGTCCCTTGAAAACCGATTCGAGACAATGCACCTCGAATAATCCCAGCAGAAAGTGCGACATACTTTATGACATGTCAAAGCCTATATAAGCATGGTAAATGCAAACTATTAACATACCAACTTGGCTCGCTTGAGGGCTTCTTGTCGACCCTCCCATGAGGAAATTCGAGCAATTGGCTTGAAGGCGTTATCTTGGAGAACATAGACCCCCTTCGGATATTTCAATGTTAAATATCTGAAGTCATGGAACAATTGCTTACTCTGTGATTCGTGCGCAAGTTGTCGACTTGTTTGTCCCAGCAAGAGACCCAAAGATCCTTACAAACAAACTTGATAACATCCAGAGAGTCACTGAATAATGGGCGATCGTGGCAAAGCCTTGGAGGCAATTAGGATGTGGAGCATTGCCTTTGAGACACCGTACCTCTCCGCAAAGTTATTCCCAACGTGCATGCCGATAGCTTCCAGTCTAGACCTCACGCCCTCTTCCTCATCCGCAGGCACTAATATCTTACCTGACGTGCTACTGGCACTGTCTCGCAAATTCTGTTGTTTGGCGGGCGGTGGCGGTGGTGGAACCAATCC
The DNA here is from genome assembly GCA_016628065.1 of Suillus lakei. Classification (NCBI taxonomy): domain Eukaryota; kingdom Fungi; phylum Basidiomycota; class Agaricomycetes; order Boletales; family Suillaceae; genus Suillus; species Suillus lakei. The sequence goes on from JABBWA010000017.1 coordinate 101,767, forward strand.
AGCTTCAACCATATCGCGCTCAATTTTTCTTGCCCTAGCGAAAGCGACTGCTGATGAGACATGAAGGGCATTGACAGCTTCGATCAATAAGTAGTCCATGGCTGCACTATCAACCATTCGAACAGGAAGGTCAGCAAGGGTGCTGATGGCACTGGCCGGTGCTGCTTGCATTTGAGGAGAGTTTCGAATAGTATGCTGCACGCGCTGTGCAACAGGGACTTCGGACGGGAAGAAGGCAAGGTCCAGGAGGTATGTCTTATGTAATTACAGATCCACTAAATTAGCGTAGTCAGCCAACTAACATTGTTTATCGCTTACAAACTATTGTGTACTTCATTTGCAAATCCATTGGATCATACTTGGTGGTTGCAAATTGATAACAAAACAAGTTACAAAAATACTAAAACGAAAACGAAAGCGTCCTTAATCTTTACATGTACATATGTGGTCTTTAAAGCTTCGCGTGCTGAAGGACAAACTTCGATGATTTCTTCGACTTAACTTTGTCGACATCCGCAAGCGTGACAGGCCGGCATTCATGAGCGTGGTTGTACCCTAGCCTGATATATCACGCAGGTTAGTAGACTGTATTCAAATAAGAGTAAGTTTACCTAGCCTGACCGTCGATACCCCCTGCTTTGTAAAACTCGGGCCTGCGGAGTAGACTGACGACGACTGCACCCCCAATACCAATGTTGTGAACAAGACCAAATTTTCCCCGCTTGTCCGAAATGTCGAATAAACCAGGTACTTGCATAGGTCCTGCCACTAGCAAACATAAACTGCGTTAGGGAAACCACGAAAAAGAAAACATTAATTGCCACACGAACAATCACGCAATTGCACTGCCAAAGTGATATGAGAAGAATATCGTCAACATAATCAATGCTACTCACTTGTGATATAGAAATGCATACCCAGACCAGTAGCCCCGAGTGGATGTCCTTTGGCTTCAAGACCACCGCTTGGGTTTACAACATACTTGCCGCCGTACTAGAGAAGGTTTAGTCGTTGTCGAACTGAAAGAGGAAACTCTGACCGTGTTATCTCCCCTTTCAACCATTTTATGCGCTTCATCAGGGGCGCAAAGTCCAAGAGCAGGGTATGTGACGAGCTAAGGGAGGGTCATGCGCCAGACTTTGTGAGAAAAGGTTGATTTACTTCATTTGCGGAAAAACAGTCATGCAGCTCGACCACGCCAACCAAGTCACGCCCTTCACCGTCGGCGAAGCCAGCGTCTTTGAATACTTTGTCAGCACATCGTTTTGACATCCCGTAACCGGTGACCTCCATAGCACTTTGAGTATCATACGCAGCAGGGTCGTCCGTCTCAAGGCCTTGCGCGACTATTTCAATAGCTTGATTCTCTAATCCGTGCGCATGCACAAAGTCTTCTGATGCGACGATACAACAGGCTGCACCATCCTAATGCGCGGTGAGCGCTGAGTACTTGAGAGCGGGACCACCATTACCGATGTGGGACTGCACATGAACTTCGTTAGTTGAGCAGTAATTTTAGGCGCCTGTAGGACTTGTTCAACCGTCCATCCGTTACGGAACTGTGAATATGGGTTCTTGACAGAGTGTGCGTGATTCTTTGCGGCTAGGATACGTTGAATACACATTTTAATAGGAGCCCTCCACGATACCTATCATGGCCAAGTGTTTGACTTCGGCACCAAATTTGTCCATATATTCTTGCCCTGCGTTACCGAACATTCGGGGAGCACCTGGACCAAAGTTTGTTCCGGTGGTTAGAGTCTTTTCGAGGTCTATAGTCCGCTTGTTAAACAATAGAGTCGGTGGTGGCCTGTCGGGGAAGTTGGTCCCGAGACTACCCGCCGCCATACGCTCAAAGCCCAACGCGAGGGCACAGTCGACCAGGCCTGACTTTACAGCGTTGTTTGCATGAAACAGGGCAGTGCTTCCGGTCGAGCAATTATTATTCACGTTGGTGATGGGAATCCCAGTCATTCCGAGACCGTAAAGAGCTCGCTACACCGATTAGCATCGTAAAACTGAATTGAGGAGCGCCATACTTGGCCACTTGTAGAATCACCGTAACAGTAACCTACAAATGCAGTTTGTACCGCATCATATGTGATACCTAGGAAGTACGAGTTGTGGTTCTGAACAAAGTGTGTTTTCACGCGTAACTCACCAGCGTCAAGCAGCGCCTTTGTGCCTGCTTCAAGTCCCATCTATACATGAATGGAATCGGAGATCAACGATTTCTTGTACTGATTCAGCTTACATCCTCCGTTGTCCTCTGGCCTCTAGGCTGTGAATCGAATGAATTGAATGCTGGAGACTGACAAGATTGAAGTACTGACCTTTATAAAGGCAGTGCATCCACAGCCGACGATAAAAGTCCTCTGGAACTTGTTCTGAGGCATGTTAAAACTGCTGCGTCGCGATACGTCAGGTGCGAACGAAGGATGCGAGACTCCGTGTCACTGCACTAGTAGTAGTACTCGCATGACACAGTTCACGGAACCAAATATATATATAGGACTATCCGGTAACGTAGAAGCCGAAACCGGACCTCGGCACTCTTCGACAAAGCACTTGAAACTTGTATTGCACTTGATATCTGTAGCCACGTCGATGGCACTGCCTGACGATCGGATCCCTCACTTGGTAGTCTGTATCTATTAACCGTAGCGGCGCCTGTGCGCCAATCCCCGACTCTACTTAGCATATCACTATTACCATTGATACACGGTTCTGTTCTACATACCATGGCTAAGAATACTTACATCCTGTGCAACAAGAAAACAACTGAAGTTTCCAAGCTGTTACATAAGTCCCACTTAGTCACTGCAATGATGAATGACGTACGGGGAGCATATCGGCTCGGCCTTGTTCTTCGGCCAGCGGACATGCTCACCCGTGACCAATGTTGCCCTGCCATACATACACATACTCTATAGATAGCACCTGCGCGATCTATTGTTCATCAGGCCATCGAGAAGGTAGAGTGAAGGGCAAACAGCAAAGCAGGACGTCACACACCCGGGTATTCAACCCAATACATAGCAAAATGTGGTACGATCTCGGATACAACAGGCACGGCCATTACTCGTCTTTGGATGGGAGCGACTTGACACCCTCTCTTAAGCAGACATACACCAAGACACCTCGATAGAGTTTACTAAGCCAGTGAACTAGATTTTGAAGTTGAGCCACAGACCAGCTGATTGTAGGTGCGGAGCCAAGGCATATTTTTTGCGGCTGTGGCCGAGAGAGTGCTCGGAAAATATGCTCTTCGGTCGAAATACGTTCTCAACAGGTAAATTACAATGCTGTAACTCAGGCTGCAGGCCCATCGAGAGAGATCGAGAGTAGAGCCAACTTGACTCCATGTAACCAATGCTGCTATCAAGCAAGTGGAACAAGAGGAGCCGGAGATATTCAGAATCACGTTGTAAATTCGTCACCATCAAAGAGATAATCAATCAGGTGCTGCACGACCTATAGGGAATTACCAAAATTTACTTGTATCAAAGAACTATCACTCACTTCCACATTGACGCTATTACCAATGAGCCGGTACTGTGATTTTAGAGATACGGTGAGTGGCCACAGAAACGGTTGATTAGACTCTGGTTTTTCGAATCGAAAGATCTTCAAGAGTTCGCTGGGAGTAAAATAGCGAAGGTGTAGCTGATCTAAGATGCGAACAGCGCCTTCATCTCCCCGTGATCGAGCCTCAAGAAACCTGTCAAAAACCTCGGTGGTCTGCCTTACTTCAGTCCGAAATTCGAGCTTCTATGTTGCACCTATAAACTCACGTCAAGATCCTCATTCACCTGAAGTATGGAGCCTGCACGCTCAACAAGTTGTGTATAACCTGGGGTAAAATTGGTAAATGAAATAGCAAGTGCTAGAGCGCACAAACCCCTCGTGAAACAACAGGTCCGCCGGCTAGATGGCAGTACGATGTCGAACAAACGACCCCACTTTGTAAGTACTCGATCGGGGATGTTGTGACGCAGAGAAGTGACATCCTCATGTGCAGCGTCCAGATATTCACGTAGCGAGTCTACAGGGGTGTCAAATGCGGTTCCTGGTATCCTCTCGTGAACTTGATCAAAGTGAGATTCATGAAGGCCAGAGAACCGGAGGGGGGATAGTTTCGCAAGAAGGTAGTATCTCAGTCGCGAATTTGGGATGCCAAACTGTACAGGAGTCAAAAGAAATTCAGCGACAATGTAGCCGAGCCGTTGGAGGGTATCTACTAAACGCCTCCTTGTCATCGAGTCCTTGCCAATGATGCATCAGGTTTGGGCAGTACGCGCCGTGGGACGAAGTCGACTGACCTGGAAGCCCGCCACATTCTCGATGAGCATGTAGCGAGGCTGTGAATCCTGGGAAGCGAGGTCCGGCAAAACATGATCGATCAGATGAAGAAACGACTTCGCTCTAGGGTCCGCCTCTCCTCTAGCAGAAGGATTCAAGACGGTGTAAGGTTGGCACGACGGGGATAGGAGCCAGACGTCGGCATGCAGATGTAAAAGATCTACCGCAGAAAGGGTTGATATGTCCGTCTATGAAAGAAACACACCACCTCGCGCAGGTCAATGTCAGAGAATCGATACATCAAAGGTCGACCTACTCTAGAGATGATTTTGGCGCCATAGTTAGCTGCATATACCTGGCATGCAGTTTGATTCCAGTCGAACGCTTTCACAGGGGAACTCGCCACACGGCTTTGGCGAAGTGCGAGATGCAGGCCACCTGGTGGGACGTGACTTTAGGAAAGGCTCAATGACATCGATATCCATGAAGCACCTATGCCACTATAGAATTCAACGGCACGCACGGGCATGACGAAGTTCAATTGCAACTCAAGCGTGTCAAGTGAAGCTTTGAAGATTTGCAACTTGAAGCTTGAACTTCCTTGAAGTTTCAGTACCATCATTTTCGGATCAACCTGTGGTTATGTAATCGTCAAGGTTGTAAACTAATTATTGAAGATAGACTCATTTGTCTGCAAGTCCACCCTTAATCTCTCTTCAATCCAGTTGTGAAGGGCTGGTCAAGACTTAAAGGAAGAGCCTACCGAATCTTGATAGTCCGATCGATCTTTCAAAGCTCTTGTTCCTATTTTCGATCCTTGGTACATCCCTGAGGCGGCAGCCAGAGTCCCATGGCCGTGTCTGACAAATTCGCAAAAACGAGCAACGAGGCCGTACCTCCTGAGACGGGGAGCACACAGCTTAACGTACCGAGGACACCAGATATGGCAGATACGATGTGGCTCTCGCACCTCACATACCACCAAACCCCTGGTTCAACGAATGAGCACACGGAGAGGGGGCGTGCATTACCGGGTGATGCTAGGTGAGTGCATGCTACATACGAGTACGGACACATGATTTGACACACCCGATAGTCCAACAAGGCCCGTAAATGGCTTGCTACCTCCTTTTTCAAGTCAGCATGTACATCTTCCTACGCCGTTGAGGTGAGCATATCTGCTTCGATATTTACCCTATCTGTTCACTGTCGTAAGAGGCGTTTGCATATCTGGATATCTTTCATTTTCACTCAGTCAAGGAAATTTGACACACTTATCCATGCAAAGACGCTAACTCTGTTCTTTTTACAGTCCCGGCAATCTTGGTGCATATGGGCAGTCGAGTTCACGCAGTACTACCAAAGGTCAAATGTGAGTATGTTATTTCACATCTTGAAGAAAACAAAGTGGGAGTAACTGTATCGTAAAGCTTGCTGGAGGACGTCCTGCCAACAGATTTTAAATCTATCTCGTGAGTGTGACTAATTGGTTTAATTCAATGTGAACTGGATGTAGGTATCCTTCTGCTTCTTCTCCAACACTCAGGCCCCATAAAATGATCACACCAGATTCCAGGTATGCATTGTTTTGGTCTTATGTGTGCCATTGTGCTTAGTTTCAGCCCACTTGTTATTCGTTCTCGTGCAAACGGACCCCACGGAAAGAACGATAAGAGAAGGTACATATATCTTATGGGTACATTATCCTCAATATTACTGAATCCAATTAGTCATTCGCCCCCTCGGATTACAAGAAGAACGCCGCCCACAAGGTTGGTTTATTCACAAATGTCGACTCTAACGCTAAGCACTATCATAGTTTCATAAATGGACTCGTCGGGGAAACTGCAGAGCATTCTCCCCATCCTCAGATCTTTGTTGCGCAAGACAACGCATTCAGTGTTACTACGCACCAATCAGTGGAGGTCAAGAGCACCCCAAACAGAAAGCGTCCAGCATCTCAAACATCATCTACCGACTTCCTACCTCCATCTAACAGCATCTTTTCACCGCCTCCTGCATCACAGGAACTTAGTGAGGAGGTCGGAGGAGAAATGGCTCGGATCCGTGCACAGTTGTTAGAGAATCAGATCAGTCTCACGCGAGAAGCAGAAGCACGGAGGCCTGATTACCTCAAGCGTGCAAAGCGTATAGAGTCACCACCCCCTCTTGATGTAGATGACGGGGGAGGCCAGCGGGCCGCAACGATTGGAGTAACGGAGAGTCCTATCAAAGGCCGGCGCCTGATGCTATTTCAGCAAACTTCTGACGAAAGCTTTGAAGAAAGCTTGATGGCAGGAGGGTACGATCGCTATGTATGTGCCGGTTCCAGCTAACCTCGACGGGTATGCTGACCCTCTCACTACCTAACCACCCAGCGAACGGACTTGCATCGACCTGCAGATTCTGGGGACCCGGATCATTCTGGAGAACATGAAGCTCTTCCTTTGGTCAGTGAGCAGGAGCTCCGCCAACAGAACAGATTGTCTGCATTCCGGAGTTCTTCCCAAGTTTCCTCCTCACGGTCGCAGTTAGCTCCAGTTGAAGTGGAAGGCTATGGCAGAGTCTTGATGGATGTTGGATCATCTGGTCCACCCAGTCCAAATAAACTAAGCCCATCGAAGAAGAAGCGTTCTCGGAAAAAGAAGAAGACGCCTTCCATTGACGAATTAAAGGACCAGAGTACCTTCCCTTTGCAGTCGGAAGCAACTTGTGATGTTCCAAATTGGCCGGACGCCCAATTTCCGTGGCGCTTGCGTTCAGAGCAGTGTGACGATTATTGCAAAATGGAGGAGGAACAACGCTTGCGGTACATCGAAAATTTCCTTAGCCGGGATTCGGACGATGAAGATTACGAAGAGAGCTTGTTTCAGGACCAAACAGTGCGTCCTGGGTTCGGTAGCGGCAGAGGCAAAACGTACCCACTTCTCGCTCGTTCGCAGAACCGAGATCGTGGTCCAACCACAGTATCCGTTGTTCCGAGCGATCCAGCTGATGCCAGAACTGCATTGCTATCGAAGCGATCAATTAGACAGTTCTCGTTTCGACGAGCGCCGCACAGATCCACCGACGATGACATTGATGATGAAATTGTTTGCGTTTGTCGAGGCAGTGACGATGGCAGAGAGTTGGTTCAATGTGACGGATGCCATACCTGGTACCACCTACAATGCATTGGCATTCGAAGTATCGCAGAATTAGGCAGGGAGGAAGATCCCTGGTTTTGTGGCAGTTGCGCCAAAACACCCCCTCCAGATATCCCGCCGTCATCTGAGCCGACGTTCGTGCCAACTGAAGAGAAGCTGAGGCATGACAAAAGCTACGACCCACCCTTCTTTCACGCGGGCCTTAACCCTTCGCCAGCAGTCCCATGGAGCAGCTCTCCACGCCCGCCCATGACTCCACCTGGCCGTAGGGCGGGCCCTTATTTTTCCTCTGGTTCTTCATGGGATGAATCGTCTTCCCAGCCTGGTCCACAGACACCGCAACACTCCTCTCAAAGTGTTCGTGTATATACAACGACACCCGGTTGTGCTGAACCGTTTATGGCTGATGAATCTCCATTTGATCCAACATCGACCCCTTCACGCGGCATCAGGTTTGGCGCTCCCTTTGCAACACCGAAGAATATTTTTTGGCAAGGACGCGGTCCTGAGCTGTTTCACACGCCCACTAGACCTAGCGAGGGCATGTCAAGCCGTCGTTTTGGACACCATCCGTCGGGAGGTGCAGAAGATGATTCGCAACTTCCAATTATCCATCTCTCCTCTGGCCCTGACATTACACCGATTGGTCATAATTACGCCCCTGTCGGGCGTCTCGCAGAATCTCCGCTGGCTGCGAAGAATTCGCGACGTGGGCCAAGCGGCGGACGATTTCTGGACGGGCATGTTGACAGCGCGAGAGGAGGACGTCGTGGTTAATCATTTGCTTGGGTTCTCGTGAGATCGTATGTACTGCTTGTAACTTTAGCTGCTTTTGAGTTTTACCCTACTTGTCACATCCACTGTGTTTATTGGAAACATACGTTACTTTATGTATGAACAATACATTGCTTATACGAGTCGCCCACCCTTGCAATTCGTACAATTTGCCAAATTGTTGTTCGACGCAGAGGCTCTGAGTCTTCTTAGGACGCGGATAAATGCTGAAAATGCATTCGTTCGGCCCCGGCGCTGCTCAATAGCCTTTGGTGGCATGTGTATTACACACCTTGTCATAAAAGATTGCGCTGGGAAGAGCGGCCGGAAGATGTCAACTTAAAGAAAGAAAACTTAACCAATCATGCAGGTCTCGAGCACAATTGAAAGTTTGGTTCCCAGGGATTTGGTCGGATTTGTCATTTCAATGGACACTCCATGAAGCTCCGCGGCATTGATATACGTTATAAAATCGATTTGGCTTTGTTCGTTTCCACCGAATCCTCCAATGACAAGAAGCCCGTCGAGCGGCTCTAGCCAAGGTTGCAAGGGTCGGCCTCGCTCGGCTAATTACAATCTACTAGAAAAGTCCAATTTTTCAAGGTTCGAAATAGCGCCGTTGTAGTTACGGTGTGGTAGGTATTCCCACGACAATGATGGGGATTCGATATAACTCGTCGCAACGGAAGAAGATGTGGCTCGGTGTTGCGGCCTGCACATTTAATCCTTATTTTCTTCACCTTCTTCCGCCATGTCTGTTCTTCAAGTTGCTACCGTACTGGCTAATCTCGCTGCCAAGGCCCAATCCACAATGGCCTACGCTGGCTCATCAACTTCCAATGAGTCAGAGTGCTCCTCTGACGCATCCTCTTTAGCGGAAGGTATTACTGTCGGGAGAAACATGTTGGATCTTTTTACTGAAAGCTTTCATCAAGGTTCTTCCCCGACTTCTGACTCCCGCCTCTATCTTGCCTTACCCCCACGTACCAATGAACATCTGGCAGTCCTATTGCCAAGGAGCCTCTGGAAGGTGCGGTCCGATGGTGACACAACCCGTTGTTCAGTATACTGACCTTACCGCACTTAGCCTGATTCCCTCGCTACTACATGTGATAATTTTTATTGCCGCACCAAGTTCTCGGTCCTTGAACGGCGTCATGTGAGCTCGAATTTTACATTTTGGTTGGTCTAGAACGTTAATTGTACATAACAGCATTGCAGAAAGTGCGGTGGTGTTTTTTGCCATCAGTGCACCACCCGTACAACCCATTTGCTTGACGTTTCCAATCTCGATTTCCTTCATCCTCCGCGGAACGTGCCTATCTCAAATTACGATAGCCCAACGTCACCAGTCCTCGTAAAGAAGGTCTGCGACGATTGTTGGGACCAGATATACGGTTGCAATTCGCCTCGCACTCCAGACGGCAGACCATCCACTCCTATGCTTGTCAAGTCTCCGGTAGATTCTAGAGCTCCTTCTCCTAATTCGTCTGTTTGTGCATCTCCTGTGGACAGCCCAGTGCCCCCATCTCGACCCATTCGCGTTGCCCGGAGCTCATCTCATTTCAGCACTGGACACCTTCCGTTACCCACTTCCATCTTATCTCCTTCTGAACTCGAGGTCCCAGAACCATCATACGGCGAATTAGACGCATATCCACTACGGAGGTCCAGTATTATTTGTAAGGCAACAGGCGGTGGTCGCTGGGAACCCAAACATTCACCTCCCAAGATAGGTGTTCGGATACCTGGGTACAAGGCACCATACGAAATTGAAATGGAACGAGAAGAACAAGAAGAACGTCGTCGCTGTCAGAATCCTGTTGTGCGAGATGGAGGTTTGTGTCGGTCTTTAATTTGTGCCACTCCATACTGAGTCCAGTTGCAGAGTTTCAATATCGATTTCGGCAGGACCGAGTCGTGGCTAGCCTTTCCCGCACTGCACTGTGTTTCTCCACTTTCTAGGTTGTCTGTTTTTTGTTATCGGTGTATATATTGTGTGAGCTGTTGTATTCCTTCGTCGTGCATAATTGTTTCCTACTCTTGACTGATCTTGTTTATACGTAATCTTATGGTCCATGGTGTCTGATGTTTCTCCATGCTAATCTACTTGTTGTCCTTGCAATTATTTATCATATTGTGCTTCTATATCTCACTGCATCTACGATACCATTGCTTGATTGATATACTATACATACGATTTGTATACGCTCTTGCTATTCATTCGATTTCTCATGGCACCTGATAATCCGGCCGTGACCTGACCTGAGCAAAGCTTTGAAGAAATTTCCTTTTCTAGAATCAGACTGGAAGAGAAATTTCGTTCACTAATTTCAGAGCCTTCGTTCTCGCTACCCTCTTAGAACGAGTAGGCTGTCTGACTACGTCGGAATGCTAGTCCTACGCCGCCTCCAACCTCGAGCCCTTGGTTTTGCGCGACAAAGTGCCACAATACAAGTAGCTCTTGCGTCGACAGCTGCAGACACTGATGGCTCGCAGTCTCAGTCGTCCGAAGAACCAATGACACCACAGAAGAGGCAGTCTCGGGCAATTAGAACACGTCGGCCTAGAATTTCGTTGCAACATCCGCGTGAATGGAATAGGCCTCTCGCATTTGGTGTTCTTCCTGCGTTCGACGAAGCACTGAAGGTCATCAAAGAGGATTCAATAGCGCTCAAGGATGAGGTAAAGGCTTTAGAAGGAGCCATTGCGCGTGAAAAGGAGACACCTCAGCCTGACCGGCACGCGTTGCGGGTGCTGGAGGACAAGCTGAGAATTTTAGAAGTGCAGAGCGAGATAAATTTCCCCCAAGTGAGGTGGAAATGTGCCAATGGAATGGGTAAGCAAGTTCATGGCTAGATGTCGCGTTATGTTCATAGTCCTTCAGCGGACATGTCGAAAGCTGTCGACAGACACCTCGTGGAGCAGCGGTGGAGGAAAGAGGGTGCATTAGACTTGTTGGTAAGTATGCATCGAGCTGTTCAGTAATGGTTCTCAATCTTCTGTTTTGTAGATGGAACGTATCCACCAGATGAAGGTTGTGCCAGACGTCTTGCCTGATATTCATCCCTCGATGGACCTCCGGGTCAACTTCCCAAAAGTGAAGTCAAATACAGGACTTCAGGTCACTGTTTCAAAAGTCGTGCATGAGCATGTTGAACCAGGAGTATTTCTTCTTCCAGATCAGGTGTGCAATGCAAGTCATTCGCGCATTCATTCCGCTGATATATCTCAGACTGTAGAGCCTCCTAAGATATATACAACTGTCTTCCATCCAGAGGAGCGACTATATACTCTTTTGATGGTCGATCCGGGTCAGTCGGTGTTAAACTCCAAGTGACCGGCACTGATACCAGTAACAGATTTTCCTGACGAGGCCAATCAAACATTCCAGATGTATCTGCATTGGCTTCAGTGAGCAATAGGCTTTCCATTCATTTCGTCGACTGACCTCAATTCAGACCAAATATCCCTCTTTCGAGCGTTTCTCCTTCCCCAGTGCCAAACCTGAATACCCACACTGCCTATATACCTCCTCACCCGCAACGTGGGACTACTTATCACCGCTATACTATTCTACTCCTTCCCCAACACTCTCGTCTATCTATTCCTATGGTTGCGAAGGATAAGCGTGCAGGCTTTGACGTAAGAGTATTTATGGAGCAGCATGGCCTAGATAGGAATGCTGGTGGAGGTGCCCATATGTGGCGAGAGGTTTGGAGTGAAGGGGTTCCCGCGGTATACAAGGACATACTCAGTGAGTTTTGCAAAGTCTCTTTCACCAATTGAGCTCACACCGTTCCAGAAACTGCGGAGCCGAAGTTCGGGAGGATGCCCAAAGTAGATCGATATGGAGATTTTAGGGGGAAGAAGCGGTATGTGTGAATACTGGACAGGGTAGTGTCTGTCGGTGATTACCAGGGAAGCAATACTTCATAACTCATTGATCCAACTGATCCCCGTTGATTCCTCCCACACCATGGATTCATATTTGTTTATACTAAGACCGAATCTTGAGCCTCATCATGTGTTCAGGCATTAATTACACACGATCAGTCGAGCCAGATACCGCATGTTAACAATTAAGATGAACGCCAACCCAGCTAACGGCATCCTTTGTGTTCAAGTCTGAGTGACAGCGTTATGAACACTTGCCTAATAAAATGTCGTTGCTTACGCGAGATATCCTCAAGCTCAACTGAAGATGCCGACTGGTTTATGTACCACTTACATTTCGTCACACTTGTACAACAAGATGGATACTTGTGTGAAACTATTATACAGCCGATATCTATGTGTAGACGTTAATGGACGAGAATTGGAAGTAGGCGTTTGTAAACGCGGTAGGGTTGTCTGCGGATGGTAATAAGGGGTTCGCATTCGTACTAGACGTCAGTGAGTGAGCACTTACTGTCGACGTAACTCACGCAATCTGATGGGCAACCAGAAGCAGCATAGACGGATGGGTTGCCTGCCCAGTCACCGCCTGTACGTTGCATTAGTCCGGCATAACACTACAAGACAAGGCAAGACCCACATAACGTCAAGTTGATGATAATGTTGTTGGCATCAAAGTGAGACGCAAGGTCACACTGGGTATTAGGAAAGTAAGCGGCAGGAGTTCCCTGACAGTCGGATCATGTGTGAGCAGCTAATCTAACAGAGGTGTAAGGACCATTACCCAGGAGTTGGTGTCGATAACCCATAACCCATTGGTAGCATCGAAGGGAGCAGATTTGTCGTTTCTCTCCCAGAACCAAACCTTAATATAGCTATTTGTGCGCTCCATAGCATACCTATGGAAGAACCTGTAAAACGCAAGAGAATCAAATCATGTTTTGCAGTCACGCACCATCCTCCATTGATGCTGTTGAATCCTGGACCAAAACTATTGTAGTCTTCCGTGAGCTGCACGCCACATCCTGAATTTCCATTGACTGTTGCATTTTAGTACAAGATTGAAATGAGCGACGGTATCCTCACCAGTGGTATCACAGTTAGTTGAAACCGTGGTGCTAAACAATAATAACTTTAGTCGGACAGTTTGTCCAATTACAAGCTCGAAACATACCCTAATTGGGTAGTGGAAGCTGGCATGGAGCAGTCTGCGTGATAACAGGGGTTGAAAATAGCACAGTTGTAAAAATTATACTGAACAAACTAGGGCTGGTGTGGAGTGTCGACTGGTTAGGCTCCACATTGTTCACGCCTTCGACGATATCGACCTCACCCTGGCAAAGGGATCTACATCAGTGGTAGAGCTATCACACGCAGGGAGAGAACAAACACCGGCAGGCCAATTGGATTCGTTGGTTTCCCAGACAGCCTATGATCCGTTACTATAAGCTTATTCCGTCGGTGCCAACTACTTACAGGCCATGTTCTTGAGTTAAGATAAGTGCGCAACAGAACTCCTCGGACGAACAAAAGAGGCTCACCCGCATCCTTCAGGCATGTGCTGCATATCAAAGCTATCATCGAAATCCATCAGCCGGTGAGATATCGGTGAGGGATCACATACACGACAACGTGCTGTGTGTACTGGCGGTTGGACCGAATCCTGACCGAATTCCGGCCCGGCCCGCTGGAGGTCAAGACCGTGGTGTCATCTGCACGCATGATGAAAGTGTTGCTCGTGGCATAGGTCAAGTTGAGCATCTGCGCCGTTGCTTGGTCCACATATGTCCTGTCATTCAATAAGGAACAGAACAAATTGTGCACGGAGTATACATACACACGCCCGTTAGTGGGGTCGGCGATAGCCTCGAAATTGAAGGAGCTGTAGAAGCCTTCGCCAACGATGTTGTCGTTGAGGGTATAGACTGCACCCGCGAAAGTAGATCCGGCAAGCGAAGCAAGAGCGAAACTGACAGTAACAGTGTTGAACTTCATGGTCTGTCAGATTGACGGTGTATGTCCAGGGAGGGCGAGACTACGATCCCCTGTCCTGTGTCTGTATTTAAACCTAACCGTGACTCCTGGCGGGTGGGGAGATAATTCTAAGCTCGTGATGAGTCCATGTGAAGCATATCATGCGGCAGAGCAGGCGTCATGGCGCCCCCGGGTTGGGAGAAATCCACCCTTCGGTAACGACGAAAAAAATGACCGACCTATTGGGTTGACACAATTGCAAGCATGATAGCGAACGAGCCCCCTTGACCCATGACGAATGCTGGTGACGAAGAAACCTCCAGACATAAAGTGGCGCACTCGGAAGAGTCAGACGATCTCACGAGAAAGTTTCGAATAAAAAAAAGCGCAGGGTTCGACTACCGGCCAATTCAAGTTACTGACTTGTCTTGGAAGACAGTACCTATTGTGAGCTCCATATTGATCACCTGCATGACCAGTCACATGGATCCAGGGCACTTTCTGTGAACGGGTGCAAGCATACACTAAGTGGCTGCTTCAGTCGCGAGTGCCGTGGAGAACTAAAATTGTACGTTTAGCTCGTGACACCATTTTCACCGCACCAGACACAAGGACTCAAAAATAAAACGCACCACAGTGCATCTGTCGGTGGGGCCCCTCGCTGAGAACTCTTGACGATGCGTGTGCCATTCCGACAACGTTCCGATCCCTGTACACTGCTGATCTGGGCCCACCTGGGCTCAAACATAAGGATTCTCGGATCGTGCGACTTCGATCCATCACGAGCTTCATTTATGGTGCGGCGAAAAGGCCGCGGTTACATACGTATAGATAGCATGAAAGGTTTACCATTTACCACTGTAAGATGCCGGGGAGAATGTTCGCAGTTGCTAAGTGCTATGCATGCGGACCAAAGTCTCCAATAATCAGAGACATTGTGAGAGCCATACCATGCACGAAACCATCATGGAGATCAGGTGGTCCATCGTTTTGCTAGGATCATGAGCGTTCTTTATTGAAAGGAGCGACTGTCCTTCCTTAGGCCTTAGGAATCCATGATGAGAGACTCAGTAACGTTGTTGACGGATGAGTCTGATTCAGCAAGCCGCTGACGTAAGACAATATCTGTCTCCGGTTCGTCCAACTTGAACAGCCTGGCACTGCAAGGCCTTAGGCTTGAGTCCTTAAAGAGATAAAGCCTACGTGCATTGGCAACCTCTTTGAACAATTCGACGACTAGGAAGCTTGAACTGAAGTAGGCGAATCATGTCTCCGAATCCAGACGATGGGTTCAAGCACCAGGTCGCCATCCAACTTTCACGAGCATTGAACCTCGTAAATCCAAACGACTTGCTCGCAGAGCGTGTTATTGACATAGCTAAAACCAACTCCGCGGAAGCCTTCGCCAAAGGTGAGTTTCGCTGTATCCGAATTCAGTTTACATTCACTGACAACTTTGTTGCAGCGGCTCGGGCGTTTGGCAAGTTTCAAGATTCCTTTTTGACCGAACTCCATGACGAAATCTTGTCACATGTCAAGCAGGAGGCTTCCGGGCTTGCTCCTCGTCCCGTCGAGGGTATAACAGTCCATGACAGCGAGGTGCTCGAGCCTGACCCAATCCGTCAAGGCGGCCTCGTGAGGAACGATACCGTGCGTTTATCAGCGCTCAATGCTACATAATCTCATGATCTACAGAGACATACTTTCCGTCAGCCTGCGAAGCCAATTGAACCGCCAACTCCTCGAGGCTCTTTGCTTGGCCTTGATCGACTAGCGAAAGAAAAGAGGGAACAGGCTCTATCTGAAAACGGCCCTCGAAAAAAGCCGAGGCTAAGTGATGACACTGTTTTCAAAGGTGCGACAAGGCTGCGGCTATCGTAACTTCCTCTTACCTTGCATCCAGTTCCCAGTTTGCCAGCCGGACGAGGGAATAGTCTAAGGCAGCGAGGAGAAGACACACCATCTCATCCAGGCGGTCTGTCCGATCCCGCACGAACGCGCTTGGAGGAATACAGACGAAACCGCGAGAAGCAGAGAGGTATGATTGTTGTATCCCGCTGTGGCGTGTGGTTTCTGACCCCAAGGTAACAATTTAGAAGGAATCACTGCGGTGCAGGAGCAACGGTCTCACACTTCCCGAGGACTCGGAGATTTCCAACGACGATCAAATCGGGATAACGATAGGGGATGGGTTCGACGAGACCATGACAGGGATCGGCATAATGGACGTGGCTGGGATTCTACGCCACGCTCTGAGCGTGGTGGTAGCAACCGCGATGCGCCTAGTGTCCGTGTGCCCAATGTCGGATGGGATTCAACGCCGAGGCGACAAGAGGGCGAAGGATCCGGTTGGGGAGGGGCAAGGAATCGTGCTTGGGATGCACCAACCCCGCGCGTTCCGAGAGGCGGCAGTCCAGAGGATGATGGACTCCTTGGTGTGGATGTGAGGGAATGGGAAGAGGAGCAGCTACGGCTGGACCGGGATTGGTATACTGGAGCGGAGGAAGGTGGTGTCGCTGGAGACGAAGAACACAATCCTTTGGCGCAGTATGAGGATCTTGCTGCACTGAAGGACGCAGAGATTTCGAAAAAACAAGTGGTATGTTATTCGCATCTATGCAAAGGTCAATGTTGCTGAATTTTCTTGTAGAGGAGAATATCGGCCAGGCAAGCGCAATATGTGAGATTTGATATACATTCCATATCTTCTCTTAGATGTTGACTTTCTCTGTAGAATGCAGACAACGACCTGTGGGAAGCTAATCGGATGCTGACGTCCGGTGTCGTAACCCGCAAGGAAGTCGATCTTGACTTCGAAGACGAATCCGAGTCGACGGTGCATGTCATGGTGCATGACATCAAGCCACCTTTCTTGGATGGCAAGACAATTTTCACGAAGCAACTTGAACCCATCAACCCGATCCGCGACCCTACGAGTGACATGGCGATATTTTCAAAGAAGGGGAGCGCTCTCGTGAAAGAAAAGCGGGAACAGGCGGAGAGGGCGAAGGCAGCCGCCAAACTTGCATCTCTTGGTGGCACACAGCTCGGTAATATCATGGGCGTGAAGGACGAAGAGGCCGAAGCTGAAGGTGCGTGTTTATTCTCTGCCCTTGTGGCGCAGCTCGAGTTGGACATTCACGTAGTCCATTTTGTATGTTTCGTACAGCCCTGGCAGAAGCAAAAGCGAAGTCTGGTGAGAAAGAGGATTATAAAGGAGATTCTAAGTTCGCTAGCCACTTGAAGGCCTCCACTGGGGTCAGTTCATTTGCGAAGAACAGGACACTGAAAGAGCAGAGAGAGTATTTGCCCGCATTTGCGTGTCGAGACGAGCTTCTCAAGGTCATCCGAGAGAACCAAGGTTAGTTTCATGGTACGCAGTCGTGTCTACATTTCTAACATTTGTGTTCTACAGTTGTCATCGTCGTCGGTGAGACTGGTTCTGGGAAAACCACTCAGCTGGCGCAGTTCCTTTACGAGGATGGGTACTGCGCCTATGGTCTCATTGGTTGTACTCAGCCGCGTCGTGTGGCCGCTATGTCTGTAGCAAAGCGTGTCGCTGAGGAGATGGAGGCAAGTTTCAGATCGATCTTCTTGATTCTTATGCTGACCCTTTGTTCAGTGCAAACTTGGCTCTACTGTTGGTTATGCGATCCGTTTTGAGGACTGTACATCGGCAGAAACCAAGATTAAATGTACAGTGCTATCTCTCTCGTCTCTAACCTGACTCATCTTATTTTCTAGACATGACGGACGGTGTTCTCCAGCGAGAATCTTTGAATGAAGGCGATTTAGACCGATACAGCGTAATCATCCTGGATGAGGCCCATGAGCGTTCACTAAGCACTGATGTTCTCATGGGTTTGCTTCGCAAGAGTACGCCTCGTTGTTTCCCGGCTAGACAACCTTGGACTCATCATCTGTTACAGTTCTGTCTCGGAGAAGAGATCTAAGACTCATCGTTACATCAGCAACCATGAATGCTGACAAGGCAAGTATCCCCCCACAACTGTTCTGGTGATCAAAGACTGACAGTGATGTCAGTTTTCGGCGTTCTATGGCAATGCCCCTTGTTATACCATTCCTGGTCGTACATTCCCGGTGGAAATGTTCCATTCAAAATCTCCTTGCGAGGACTATGTCGACAGTGCTGTGAAGCAAGTTCTTCAAATCCATCTTTCGCTCCCTCCCGGTGATATCCTTGTATTTATGACTGGACAAGAAGATATCGAAATTACTTGTCAGGTTGTTAACGGTATGTAAGCACCGAATGTTAACGACACCATTTCCTAAACCCTTTATATAGAGCGACTGGCGCAGCTTGATCAGCCTGCCCCTCTGGCAGTGCTCCCAATTTATTCACAGATGCCTGCTGACCTGCAGGCCAAGATTTTCGAAGCCACTCCCGACGGACGAAGGAAGGTCATCGTAGCTACTAACATCGCCGAGACTTCCTTGACGGTCGATGGCATTATCTATGTGGTCGATGCGGGCTACTCGAAGCTTAAGGTGTACAACCCGAAGGTCGGAATGGATGCCCTGCAGATCACGCCAGTCAGCCAAGCCAACGCCAACCAGCGGACCGGTCGTGCCGGCCGTACAGGTAGCGGGTATGTGTTCACTCTAGCTGCACAACATTAATTCCCTTAACTTTGTGCAGGTTCTGTTACCGCCTGTATACGGAGATGGCATTTCGCAATGAGATGTTCCCGAATACCATCCCAGAAATCCAACGCACCAATCTCGCCAACACTGTCTTGCTCCTAAAGTCTCTCGGCGTCAAGAACCTTCTTGAATTCGACTTTATGGACCCTCCTCCTCAAGCCAACATTATAAATTCAATGTACCAACTTTGGGTTTTAGGCGCGCTGGATAATCTTGGCGATTTGACGCCTGTGGGTAGGAAAATGTCAGAGTTCCCCATGGAGCCCTCCATGGCCAAGATGTTCATTGCGTCCGTGGAAATGAGGTGCTCAGCAGAGATGTTGACTATAGTGTCCATGCTTTCGGTGCCAAGCATCTTCTACAGACCAAAGGAGAGGATGGAAGAGGCCGATGCAGCACGTGAAAAGTTCAATGTACCAGAGAGCGACCATTTGACGCTGTTGAATGTTTTCAACCAGTGGAAGAGCCACGGGTCAGTTCATTCATCTTATGATTGCCATAGGTGCTCATTATAACCCATAGATTCCGTGATGAATGGGCTACGCGTCATTTTCTGCATCCGAAACTGCTCCGCAAAGCTCGTGAGGTGAGGGCTCAGTTAGAGGACATCATGAAGTTCCAGAAGATGGAGATCATTTCTGCTGGCACAGACTTCGACGTCGTCAGGTATGGTACAAAAGCTGTGTCAATTATGTCCCATTAACCTTTTCGTAGGAAAGCTATCACTGCTGGTTATTTCCACCAATGTGCACGTGTGAAGGGTATCGGCGAGTATGTAAATATTCGCACTGGTCTCCCGACGCATCTGCATCCTACGAGTGCGCTGTATGGTCTTGGATGTATGTGATTGATTGATTTTTCACATGAGTTTCGCTGATGGCGACGAAGATACCCCCACATACGTTGTTTACCACGAGCTGATTCTGACGTCTAAGGAGTACATGACCCAGGTCACTGCGATTGATGCCATGTGGCTAGGTATGAGAATTTGTCTTACACGTTCATCTTGGGGTAAATCAACGATGATTGTAGCTGAATTCGGTGCGGTGTTCTACTCGGTCAAATTCAAGGACTTCGACGATCGTGGAATGCGACGACAAGCCGATCGAGAATTCTCCAGAAAAGCTGAATTGGAATCGCAAATCGCGAAGCAAAGGGAAGAGTACGTGACCAACGATCTGACGAAATGGCTATTTTATTGACGCTTGTTTAAAACGCAGTCATGCACGACAAGAAGCGGAGAAAGCTCTCGCAGTCAAGGTTTCGAGTGGAAGCAGCTCAAAGATCATTGTGCCTGGAACACCGAGACATCCTGGCCTTGCAGGCAATCGCGTTAATCAGACACCTAGAAGACGAGTCGGGATATGATGAATGTATCCATTCATGAGTTGCTTGCGTGTTTCATTTTATAGATATGGTTGCATTGGTTGCATTGTGAAACAAATATGTATGTACAATGATTTGTCGTGGAGGAAGGTTTGTCTGAATAGTGACTTGTCTGCCGACTTTCGAACATCAGCTGCACGTGACCTCCGCTGGCATATCGGACAAGGCCGGCCGAGTGACTCGGTATTAAGCACAACTAAAATTTACATAGTTTTTCTTAAGCTCCCTTTCCAACTTTTTCTCCACTGAACATCATGGCCTCCTTCGCGTCCCGCTCAGCTTCAGCCCTTCGTGCTGCTTCTCGCCGTGCACCTCGTGCCGGTGCAACAATTGCAGCCAAGCCTGCACAGACCGCGTCCTACTCTTTGCTTGCTCGTCAGGCTTTGGCAGGCACCTCGCGCAAACCCGCCCTCCAGGTAAAAAAGAACGTATTGGCGTGATTGATAAGCGCTGATGATCACACACATATAGGCCGCTGCTCGGGGCGTGAAGACACTTAACTTCGCTGGCACCGAGGAGGTTGTTTACGAGCGAAGCGACTGGCCGCTCGCGAAGCTCCAGGATTATTTCAAGAATGATACCCTTGCTCTCATCGGCTATGGTTCTCAGGGCCATGGTCAAGGCTTGAACGCTCGTGACAACGGTCTCAATGTCATTGTTGGTGTCCGTAAAGATGGCGAGAGCTGGCAAGCAGGCTATGGAGGATGGTTGGGTATGTTCACCTCTTCTTCGGCATCTGATGTAAAATTTATATATGATTAGGTTCCTGGAGAGACTCTCTTCCCCATTGAAGAAGCCATCAACCAGGGTACGATCGTCATGAACCTTCTCTCTGATGCCGCACAATCACAAACGTGGTCCACCGTTGCACCTTTAATTACCAAGGGCAAGACCCTCTATTTTTCGCACGGCTTCTCCGTTGTATACAAGGAGGACACCAAGGTTATACCCCCTAAGGATGTCGATGTCATCTTAGTCGCGCCCAAAGGTTCTGGCCGTACTGTCCGCACCCTATTCAAGGAGGGTCGTGGCATCAACTCTAGTGTAGCCGTCTTCCAGGACGTCACTGGTAAGGCCATGGAAAAGGCTGTTGCTCTCGGTGTCGCTGTCGGCTCAGGGTACATGTACGAGACCACCTTTGAGAAGGAAGTTTACTCCGATCTCTATGGTGAACGTGGTGTGCTCATGGGTGCTATCCGTAAGTTTGCTCTCAATACAAGATATATATATTCTCAGCTGACGGTTTATCAGAGGGTCTGTTCTGCGCGCAGTACAAGGTGCTCCGTGCCAACGGCCACTCTCCTTCGGAAGCCTTCAACGAAACCGTGGAGGAGGCCACTCAATCACTATACCCCTTGATTGGACAGAAGGGGTAAGTGTTATTTGTTTTTCACGTAGCCTTTATCTCATCAGTGTAGCATGGACTACATGTACAATGCCTGCTCCACGACCGCTCGCCGCGGTGCGCTTGATTGGGCACCCATCTTCGAGAAGACCAACACGCCTATCTTTGAGCAGTTGTACGAGAGCGTGCGAAACGGCACAGAGACCCGCAAGTCTCTCGAATTCAACGGCCGTTCGACGTACCGCCAAGATCTGGCCAAAGAGCTGAAGGAGATCGACGACCAAGAGATTTGGCGTGCAGGCAAGACCGTGCGGTCGCTGCGTCCCGACTACAAGGCTGAGTAGATGGGCTTACGGTTGGATCGGAGCAGCTCTTGCTTACATTTACTTTTGTTATCAAAAGCGCCAAGGTGGTGCACGGTATGTCGGAGAGCATAATGTATAAAAGTGATTTTTGATTACACGTTACGACCTATTGATGATACTCCAGCCTGCGGTACCGTATACAGATTGTTCGTACCAACTTGGCTCAAGTTGAGAGAGCAATCTATGTACTTGGGTGAAGTATGACACTTGTTGAGTATTGATGCAAACTACTAGTGACCATGTCAATAACCTCCCCGTCGTGTGGTATGTTGACAACTTGACGTTTCATTTGGTTCAAGAGAAGAGTTGCGAAGCTCTCTGATCTCGGGCTTCCTCTCGAAATTTCGGCTAACAATATACTTCCGCACTTCCTTCAAAGCCTTCAAGATCAATTATATGTACGTGCGCAGTACGTGCGCTCCTATATCGCCTGTTCTCCCAACCGAGCTCACTATCTACACAGGTGGAACGAATGGACAACGTTGCCCATTCGGTGATGTGAATTAAAATTTTCGTATAGGATACGACAGCGAGGGTCCACGCATGTACAGTAGTACCAATTGATGGCTCAACGTTCACGATGTTTGGAAATAATGGTTCGTCAGATGTCTTTACCTTGCATTGCAAGCTTGCTTATACAGTCGCTGCATCAAGACTTTGCACTGAGTAAAACACCGTTTATTGCTCTGGGGAGGTTGACCGAGAAGCAGACGGCTCCATGCAGACCAAGACTCCTAGTAAACTTGACAGTAGGGATGAAACGGGTCGTAAGAAGGTAGGCAATGTAATGCCACTCTCCAGTACGTTCGCTCGTTAGTTGCGTTATCAGCTCGTGAAGAAATTCGAGCGTCGCAACTTGTCAAAGGTGTTCAGGAAGATGGAGGAGATACATACCGTAAGTCTTCTGTATTCAAGTGCGAACATGTGCGACCTTCCACATTTCTATTTTCCCTGTGATGTTCAGGAAAGTTGTCAGTGCTGCTTTCCTGTATGTAGTTCGCCTGGCGTTCAACTGTTTTAGAAGGTTCCTGGCTCATGGATCAGTTGCTAGGTATAGTGCAGTTTATGCCCAGCAAGACGGTTGCAACGGTTGTCGGTGAGAATAGAACACTCTTGAACTATTTGAGAACGAACGACCGGATGATGGTAGCGTTGTAACATATGGGGTCGAGCCGAGCGTTATTGATACAAGTATTTGCGCGCAATTGTAGTGAGTCGCTCTGTGGTTCTGACAAGACGTGCACTAATCCTTTGTCGGCAGGTAATATTGTGATATACCTGCTGGGCGTGGGCGACCTGCATTTGGATAAGCGGAATCGCGGATGGTAAGTGAAACTTATGGCCAGTAAGATTGAATTTACTCGCAGGTCAAATTTTCCATGGTCAATGTCACCTCGCGTGCACGTTTCGTGCTGTAAATATTTGGTGCAGCCGACTTTGGGTACATCCTTGGAAGGGATCCTAACCCATTTTCATGCCTCTCGTCAAAGTTTGCAAGGGGATGGTCGATGGCATACTACATAGCGGTATCAAATCAACACACTACGCACGATTCAAGGAACTTTTGCTTCACCGCATTCACGATCCTTACGACTCAGACAAAGCGCCAATTTGATTCTGTGCCTGGCAGCGCTGATGGTGGACGCGACCATTCCAGGCATCAAGCACCGTGATGTGCGCGAGCAGATGCAAGAGAAATTCCAGCTTGACGTAGAGGAGGCAATCAAGCACTTTGAGATGTTATTGAATGAGACATCGTATTGCACCATCGTGCTGGATCGGAATCATGATTTGGCGCAGTATTCCGGCGATCGAGTGAATATGAAATTTTTTTTGCAATGAGACTGCATGATTGTTATTTTCTAACGTATAAACTTCTCCAGTTACACAGACATGTGTCTTGACGTCGAGGGAGCATATGACACTATTGCATCAAGTGACTAGGTATGGCAGTTGTATTCATCCATCAATGATGATTGTAACCAAGTTTAGTCTATTTCACCGTCCTACTTTACTCAAGGGGCTTTGATGATCGTGGAAATGCGGCAACAGGCTGGTCGAGAATTCTCAAGAAACAGTGCGACGATCTCATGAAACGGCTATTTATTGACGCTATGCATGGGCGGTCAAGGTTTCGAGTGGAAGCAGCTATGTAATGTGCCTGGAACGCCGAGACATGATGACATTCCGGCTGTCGCGATACTGGTCTGGATATGATGGATTGATCCATCCGTAGACATCCGTAGGTTGCTTGTATGTTCCGTTTGGAAGATAGCAATGTCGCATCTGGAGCTAAATATATGTGTGGAGGACAAGAACAAAAATGTTTTAGATTCGACGACGGTGCCAGTGATCTGCCACACGTCCAACGCTGTGAGACGGTATAAAGTGATTAGCATGATTGTTACCAATGGACAGTACTGTGGAGCTGTGAATTGTTGCCCCTAGTAACCTGACAGGCCTACCTTCTGACTGCAAGTACCATGGCGGCGACATATGCACCACATGAGAACCAGGTGCGCCTGGCCCATTCATCGCCGCTAGACACCTTGGTTCGGCGAACTTCGTCCAAACGACAGGCTGTCCGACGGAAAGAAGAACATGAGGCTCGGAAGCAGGCTACTGCCATTTCCTCTTTGCCAGTACCATCTTCCTCTCGGGCAACTGGTTTTCCAACACCGCTGCAAGTCCAGGATTTGCACGCAACTTCTCCGCCGAGGCCGTATGCAGCTAGTCCGAGCGTGCCCGAGTCTCCTCTGTTGCACTCGCAATTCCGTAATTCGACAGCTAGCAATGCTGAATATCTTAACAGAAAGTCATTTCTGTCGTTGACGGACGAGCCAAATGGATACTATGACGAGCTTGAGTCATATTATGAAGAGAACAGCATGTATTCGCTGCAAAGTCACACCCCGGGCGCTTCTGCAGACAGCCACCGTGCTCGGCATACCACCTCCAGTAGCTCCACGAATGGGTTGAACACACAATCCTCAGTTTATGACATGCGTCTGTTCAACTCAAACACTCCCGTTCCGACCGTCGTGGTTTCCAAACCCCAGGATGTCGATAAGCAGGTCACCATTAATGAGCCAAAACTTGGCGGAAGGTCACCCATAGTTGACCCTACTCCCCGCATAAACTTTTCCAGGCCAGGCAGACCCCCGATATTCTCCTCTGAAGAGCAGAAACGGCAGGTTCTTGAGCGAAATTCA
This sequence comes from Suillus lakei, assembly GCA_016628065.1. Classification (NCBI taxonomy): domain Eukaryota; kingdom Fungi; phylum Basidiomycota; class Agaricomycetes; order Boletales; family Suillaceae; genus Suillus; species Suillus lakei. Next base: position 126,833 of record JABBWA010000017.1, read on the forward strand.
CAAAGGATCCGTTCTCCACGGACCGCTCATACCCCGCTTTCATTTGCCCCAATTACGCCCCAGACGGGCGTCTTTCCTGAAAACCAGTTTTTGTCCCCTGCACCGCAATCCGAGGCGAGTTCGCCAGGGTCCTATCTTCAACCAAACTATGCTGCTTCTTCCCCAACGCTCTCTTCCCCCTCCCATGTACATCTTCCCACTCGCCCGCCGTCCGTCCGTCCGAGCTCACCGGCAAGCTTATACTCCACTTCATACTCCTTTTACCATCTGAGCGATGGCTCTCCATCCCCAACTGGCAATTCAAAATTTCCTGCCCATTCACCTTCCCCGCCGGGCAACCGTTCACCTTCCACCGAACCTTCGACACCACAGGAGTATCTTCAGCTAGGAATACAATACCATGAGGCCAACAAACTACAAGATAGCGCATTTTACTTCGAGAAAAGCGCAAAGGAAGAGGGTGGGTGTGGGATAGGGATGCTCTTGTGGGGATTGACACTGAGGCACGGGTGGGGATGCGAGAAGAATGAGAAAAGTGGTTTCAAGTGGTTAACAAAGGCTGCCGAAAGCGCAGTGGATGACTTGGGCAAGGCGAGAGAAGGCATGGACGTGAAGGCCGTTAAAGTGAGTTCGATCCGTGGGACTGTATCAAAGCGCTGATGAATCTCACTTAGTCGGAGCTTGTACTAGCGATTTATGAGGTTGGGCAGTGCTTCTTTCATGGCTGGGGTGTAGCTAAGGACCACAAGATGGCAGTCGTGCGTCGCCACTAATTGTCTCTAACCTTGTGCTAACTACTGTCCAGAGTTACTATCGAGTTGCTGCCAACCTTGGTGATGGGGACGCGCAAGAAGATCTTGGTTTCTGCCTAGCCAATGGCAAAGGGTGCAAGAAGGATAAGAAGGAAGCTGCTAAGTGGTATCGCGCGGCTGTAAGTGCAACCTGCGTAATTCTTGCAAATTTTATGTTAACGTTAATGTGTAGGTCGAACAAGGTGCCAGCGACGTTGGGATGGCGTGGATCTACAAGGACAAATACAAGGGCTAGCGTGCTAGCCAATGATAGGGAATCCTGCGCCGGAACAGAGCAACCCTGCGCATCATCAGCGACGCCCGCAAAAAGCCCATATCCTGCTGGATCCTCACAGCGGACGGTGGATAAAAGGGCTCCTCGAGGAGAAGGAGAGTTCATGAATTTCTATCACATATACCCATGAATATAGGAGAGGCGGACAGGACAATAGATATACCATTTTGGACATAATACGAACTGCGATTTAGATATACAAGCTCCTGTTATCCTTTACTTTGCCATTTTTCTGCTGATCATATGCTTCGACGTGAAGGACAAGGCGCCAGGGGAGCATGACTTGGCCGACGAAGCGGCTAGCCTCGTTTCCCAGAATGTACTCCTCAGTGTTGACGAGGATGATATTCAGAAGTTGGTCGGTGCCCATGAATGTGCCGATGAATACTCGATTATCGGAAGTCGTGATACGAAGGGTTGTGGTGAGCAGAGACTTGAGCGCTGCGATAGACGGACACGTGCTCTGGTCAGTGCCAGAGGGTGACATCGATGGTGAAAGCAGCGAGGATGATTCAAAGGAGGCCATAGCGTGCAAGTAATATGTAAGAGCCGACGTTATAAACTCGCACGCTAACTGCCATCAAGACTACAGAAGTTCATGAACCCTTTCGAAAGCCCAGTGTCGCTGAACATGCAAGGCCGATATAACACGCCAAACACCCACAAGTATTCTGTTATTCTACCAACATACAATGAGCGCAAGAACCTCCCAATTATCATCTGGTTGCTGGCGAAGGTCTTTGAGGAACAGTACGTACTACTGTCTGCTTAACATGCCGAAAGCCAGACTGAGGATACTAGTCAGCTTGCATGGGAGATCATTGTCGTAGATGATGCGAGTCCGGATGGGACACAAGAAGTAGCTATTGAGTTGGCAAGGGCTTATGGCGAGGACAAAATAGTGAGTGCAAATGGATCACGCGTCGATGTTTGGCTCACTGTCGGTCAAGCTTCTCAAACCACGGGCAGGGAAGCTCGGACTCGGGTAAGTACTGGGAGCGAGTATGAAAACCGAATGCGTCGTAAACTTGTGCGCAGGACTGCATACATCCATGGACTTGACTTCTGCACTGGTGACTTTGTGATAATAATGGACGCCGACTTTTCGCATCATGTACGTGCCCCAATATCCTTTGATGAACAAGTTCTGATGCGCATGTATCCTGTCAGCCCAAGTTTATTCCGCAATTCATCAGGTGTGTTGTTATTTTCCCAATTCTTTCCTGTTAACGTTGCGCAGATTACAACAAGCACACAACCTTGACATTGTGACGGGAACGCGATATCGCTCAACATCCACTCCTTACCTCGCTGAAGCTCAACCTGGTGGCGTGCACGGCTGGGACCTGAAGCGTAAACTTGTTTCACGGGGGGCAAACTTCCTAGCTGCTACTGTGCTAAACCCCGGCGTGAGCGACCTAACGGGCAGTTTCAGGTGCGTAGATCAGTTGGAGAATGTGGACTGAACTTGATGCTGGTGTAGACTGTACCGGCTGCCCGTTCTTCGGCATATCATTACACTGACACAGTCCAGGGGGTATGTATTCCAGATGGAGATGATGGTGAGGGCACGAGCGCTGGGGTACTCCGTTGGCGAGGTGCCGATCACTTTTGTGGATCGGATATTTGGGGAAAGCAAGCTCGGTGCGGACGAGGTTGTGGGATATGCGAACGGGTGTGTGGCAGCTGTTCAAGTTGGTTTAAAAGTACTACGAACATGGGGTCAGGCTTGATTATAATTTACGGTACTAGGTTCTGTTTTTTAGGTAGTGAATTCATTGGAGGTTAACGTGGGTCTTATCACACTTGGGCCTAGTGTGGTCCCCTGCTTGGGCCGCCCTTAATTGTGACTTGTGGCTGGATGACATCATCATACCGTCTTTGTCAGCCTGTTGTTTCAATCCGAAGCTTCATCTCAACTTCATCTCATCTAGATTCTAAACCACCAACACTAGGCGGCTCTGCATTATGAGTTTACTACAGGGCGTGCTTAAATCGCAATCACAAACTCATGATTTGAATGGATTCTCTCTGTCTTCCAGGCAATCCCAGCCAGAGAATGACTCAGATGATGAGCTCGTCGGCGTGGTATGTCTCCCTGCCGTCCACCCAAGTATCAATTACTCAACATATTCTCAAGTTCTCACTACCAGGGACGCCAGCGAGGTCGAGGGGACCTTCACGCCCCTCATCGCGTCCTGTATCACCCACACGAAGGGGTCCTACTCGCTCGGCGAGTGGACTGCCATTGAAGGGTCTCTCGAGCGACCCCCTAAAGGCATTTCCAACTCAAGTATCCCAAAGCATTTTCAGGTGGCTTGGGATATCTGAGCTCGCGACTTGTGCTAGGGTGTCAAGGAAATGGAATAAGAGTCAGACACTGAACTACAGCAAGTCAAATTTATAAAATCCAGCGTGCTCTGGTGCTAATGATCTGCGTTGTGTTTCAAGTTTGGTTTCAACATTATAGGAAGAAAACTTCCATGACGACAGTCTTCCCCCTGGAAAGTGGACCAGGAGGGAGTCGAAGCAAAATTGGGTGGGCAGTTTATCTTCCTGTGTTTGGCAGCATGACTTGACGATTTATTCTCAGCGGATGATCTACATCAATTCTGTATCGAATCGCTCGCCTCCATCATCACCGTTGCCTTCGAGAGGCTCAGGCCGCACTTCACCATCACAGTCCGGCTACCAAACTCCAAAAGAACTTAAAGAGGAGCAATGGCGGCAAGAGGAGCTTACGCAAAGCCGGCCAGGAAAGATCGAGATGAGAGAAATGTACAAGGAGCTGGGTGGCCGCAAGAGCCGGACCAAGGCAAAATTGGGAAGTTCGGGGGGCCATAGAGACCGGACGGGCTGGGGAGAAGGAGACGATGATTGAACAACGAGTGACACGAAAGGCAAGGTGGTTTGTACATATAAATTTATAGCTTTCTTGGAGATCATCGCAAGAGTTGTGGGATATGTTATATTGATTCATGCGGGCGATATAAGATTTGATAGACTCCTAATGCTGCTCTACCAACTGGGCAAACGCCGAGCGCATTAACTTGATAAAACGGAATATATCTCTCGTTTCGTTTAGTTCATTGAGTAGTATGGGGAGGTTGGGCAGTGGCGGTGTGGTCGTTATCACTGGTTGGCATCTGTGAGTACCTCCTTTCGAGATAGGCACTGGACTTGCATACCTTGGTTTGATCTGGATGCAACGTCGAGCACGAAGCTGAACTCACGATCAATGTCAATCTTGTCAATGTGTGTAAATCGAATGAGGAGCCGGTCCTTCTCTATTCCCTCGATTTGACAACGTAGGCGGGTTTCGCAGGCATTTAATTCAGGCCCTGTTTGATCTGCATGCATCTCTAGCGTCTGTCGCTCTCGATCTTTTTCTGCGGGAAGTAGCCTAATCAGCGTCAGCAAGGAAATTACAACGATAGTACCTACCTCGCTTGAGATTGGCAGTTAGAGCACGATACTGCTCTATCTCTGCATCTACGGACTGGCAAGTTTCACGAATGGATGCGAGTTGACGTTTCAGAGCGATAATTGATGTCTCAGCTTCTCGGACCTCCTCCTTTTCCCTTTCCATCACTGAGAGACGTCACTGCTGCACAATTACATCACGACACGCATCACCACGTACCAGCCAGCAGCTCAATCTCCTTCACCTTGCATTGATTGGTTTCAGCCTTTACTGCAACAGTCTTTTCAGCCAAACGTTTCTTGTCCGCCTCCTGAGCATTCCTGTGTTTGGTGATCTCTGCTACTGCGCGGTTTGCGTAGTTGGTGACTGCCCTGAGAAAATTAGACGTGGAGGCTTCATATGCGTGCAGGCGCAGGTCGACAGAAGGGTTAGGCTCTGCGAGGATTGAAGCAAGATCAACATGAGTAGGACGAACTTGAGGCATGGTCAATTAGTAATATTGCCAACAATGTTTTGGACAACCCCCTCCAGAACGCGTCCGTCATGTGACCGTATCAACCTCCAAATGAGGCATAAGAACCAAACCACAGTACTTAGACTCATCATCGTCGCACAAAGATCGATAGCAAGATCGATAGACCAGGAACATCTAGGATATTAACTGAGATCTGCTCTATGGCTCCCCTCCCATCTAGATCAGACTCACCCCAATATCGCGACATACATATGGACACGGCAAAAGGCATCACAATGGGACTTCGGGACATCCACATGGGTACCGCAAAGCCTGGCGGCGGCGCATGGTCTGACGACATTTCAATGGACACTGCACGAAATGCGACAACCGTGAAAGCAGGTGGATTTCAGCTCTGGGAGAGGGAGTTGCTCCAGAGTGCTGAGGTCAAGCGCAAGGCCACCGTTGCTCAACTATGTGAGCATCTCACTTTGTAACCTTCCGCGATCTCATTGTCTATGCTCCTGCCAGTTTTCCTCGACTATTACTTTATGAACCTTGGATATATTGCATCCAGGAAGGAAAGGAGGGCACGCTTTGACGCAGATACTACCAAAAGGCAGCTAACAGCCGCTGAGTGCGCAAAGGAGTTCAAGTCATATTGCGGGCGAGAGAGGGTTATTCTGAGGAAACGTAGAGCAAAGCTGAGGGTTGACCAGTTTCATATCATCGCACAAGTCGGGCAGGGTGGTTATGGTGAAGTATTCTTGGCACGGAAACAGGACACAGGAGAGATATGCGCACTCAAGAAGATGAAGAAACGTACATTGTTCAAGATGGACGAGGTTTTTCATTCCACTAACAATTTGCGTGATGGCTGATGCATTCCAAGGTGCGGCACGTTCTAGTGGAGCGCGACATCCTCACCGCAACCAAGACACCATGGCTCGTCAGACTTCTTTACGCATTCCAGGACGCACAACACGTGTATTTAGCAATGGAGTATGTTCCCGGAGGCGATTTTCGTACTCTGCTCAACAACTCCGGCGTCCTTAAGGAAGAGCACGCAAGGTTTTATATTTCAGAAATGTTCGTTGCTGTCAACGAGCTTCACAAACTTGGTTACATTCATCGTGACTTGAAGCCGGAGGTGAAATTGTGTCGCATGCGCAAGCTCCGTAGTACTGATAGCGCTTCCAGAATTTCCTTGTGGACGGCACCGGCCACGTCAAGCTGACTGACTTCGGCCTTGCCACAGGTGCCCTTAATCCCAAGCGCATTGAATCGATGAAGTTGAAGGTACGTAGGCGGCGCTGACTTCATCCTGTGCACCCTAATATTTCTTAGCTCGATAAAGTGAAAGACGTCCAAGTCGTCTACCGCTCCACCCTGGAACGTCGCTTCCATGTACAAATCCATCCGCGCTGAAGACCCACGATATGCAGACTCCATAGTTGGTTCACCCGACTACATGGCGCCCGAGGTCCTAAGAGGCAAACCATACACCTATTCAGTCGACTATTGGTCGCTAGGTTGCATATTCTTTGAATTTCTTGCTGGTTTTCCGCCGTTCAGCGGCGGCACGCCAGAGGAGACCTGGACAAACCTGAAGAATTGGACGAAGGTACTGAGAAGGCCAGAGTACGATAAGCCCGAAGACTTGATCTTCAACTTGACGGATATTGCATGGGATGCTGTGACTAGGTACAAGGACTTGCTACCACGTGTTGTTTGACGACGCTGAACGCTTCTTGTGTCCTGTTCAGGCTCATCTCGCACTCGAGCGTTCGACACTCCACTCTTGCCCAGGTCACAAGCCACCCTTTCTTTGACGGGATGCAGTGGGAGGACCTCCGCTCAACACGCGCACCGTTTGTGCCTGCCCTGGACTCAGAGATTGACACTGGGTACTATGATGATTTCACTTCTGCGGAAGACATGGCGAAGTACGCTGAAGTGCAAGACAAGCAACGAAACGTGGAGAAGGTGAAGGAAAAAGAAGAGCCAGAAGCCCGAGGTGTCTGGGTGGGCTTCACCTTTGGCAAAAACGGTCCGGGAGGAAAGCTGTTTGGTTCATTGGATTCGAATCAAGATGACGGTGGAGCGTTGGCTACTATATTTTGACATCATGGTACTTTCACTAAGGCTATTTTGCAAAGCTGTTCAGTGTCTTGTGAGGAATTTGTTCCTTCTGAGGTGAATCAGATTTTTCTGGGGGTTTACAGCTGTTTGCAAAATGCATGCCAGGCATTCAAATTAGAAGAAATATTTCAAACGAGGAAACTCACAGTCACAGCCTTCTGGGTCAATAAGGTTTGGGCCCTAGGGTGGAAGTGTATGACACAGAAATGCTACCCCTCAGGCCATGCTGTAAGAATAATACATTCTTACCAATGTACAATGCATCAGTAGATGCCAAAAAAACCTGGGCCTCACTTATCTGCCTGAGGAGTCTGGATTCACCTTGCTTGATCACGTGGTGTGACTTTGGCAGTGACCTGACTGTGACATTGTTACATTTTACTATTGATGGTCATGCTATACACAAGCTCCGTTGAGGTCATGTATCTGGCAGTACTTTTAAATTATACATTTTCATTGTTTTCTGAGTGACCTGAGTGACAGGTGTGCAACATGTTGGAATCAGAACTTGCATTGGATAAGATGTGAGTACAACTGGAGCTTCCAAGTTTTGTAATACTACACAGATACTCAATGGATCAGTTATTTTCTATTAGCATAATATAGTATAAATACTGATAATATAGTTTGAGTAGTTACAGAGTCAAATAGATCATCTTCTCACTTGTTTCATGACATATTACCATACAACATGGAACAATTTCTGTTTTGGCATAGTGGAGAGATTGCCCATTCTAGATGTGAGGAATGAGTGGCAAAGAACAGAGACTTGTGACCTGGAGGAGAAGGTGGGGCATGGCACCTTGGCAGTCACCAAGGACTTCCTGCCCTGACCTGCCATGGTGCTGAGCTTTGTCAGTAGAGTAGAGTCCTGTCAATCTCATTGTATATGTGCTTCACTCAGATAGAAGCCTCCAAAAGTCAGACACATTTTGAAAATGGTGATTCAGGTGGGTAAGATGAAAAAGAGATAAAAAGAGATGACATCATGCATTGGGATCCAACAATTATAAAGCTCAAAAAAGTGTCAAGTAGATTAAAAAGTAATCTCAAAACAACAATCCACTCAATGAGTTACCACTACCAGATAGCCGGTGATGTGAATGCAAACATTTTGTGTTTTGACAGGTGGTGGTACTGGTATGGGCTCATGTTTTGGAATGCCTGGCAATGACAATGCCAATATGATGTGGGTGATACAATCCTCACAAAGGTGGGCTTTGGTGGTGATAGATAATGGTGCCCATACAAAGGCATAGGGGCAAAACCAGTGGAAGGAGGTGGAAACAGATTGAAGCAGTACACAATATTAATAATTCTCACCAGCAGATGTTTCATCAAAGTGAACACAAAATACTTTGCGTCAACACTGAATTGTATCCTGGAGATGGGCATTTATCAAGCAATCCATTGCAGGATCCAGTTCTCTACTTTTCTTTCATACAGTCTATCTAGTCTTCTCCTCTACTGTTGATTTGAGCATGTTGTGTAGTTCTGAATCCCTATCTTCTTTACTTCCATTGTTGCCACCATAACTGATAACATCACTGCTACTGCTGCCATGTTCATTCCCATCTATGCCCTCATCTTCAACTTGAATATTCTCATCCTCGTCTTGTTCTGTGGGTGCTGCAACTAGGGAACTGCACGGGTTACCCGCAGGTATTTGGCGGGTTTTGAGTATTCTGAGGTGTAGTCCTTCATTTTGGCTCGAAAACAAAAAAAGTTTATGCAAAACGGACCAGAATTGGGTGAGATATGCCTGGTGCAAGTTTTAAGCCTAACCCTGTGAAGCTCATCTCTCTACATCTAAACCTTTGCAAGAGAGTCATGAAAATATGGAAAAACACATAAATTCATAACTCTCTTGCAAAGATTTAGATATAGAGAGATGAGCTTCACAGGGTTAGGCTTAAAACTTGCACCAGGCATATCTCACCCAATTCTGGTCCGTTTTGCATAAACTTTTTTTTTGTTTTCGAGCCAAAATGAAGGACTACACCTCAGAATACTCAAAACCCGCCAAATACCCGCGGGTAACCCATGCAGTTCCCTAGCTGCAACTTGCTTGGCTACATGCCGACATTTGTTTCCGGATTGAGTAGCAAACTCAGGTTTGCACAGCAGTTTTTCAAACTCTCCTCCTGGTTTCATCAGCTGTTCTGGACTGATTTTCACAACTAGGTACTTCAGGTCTTCAATATCCTGACACAAAATAGTGTTGTAGGTCAGTTTTTTTGATGTATAGAGCTGCTACTTACACGAAAATTACTCCAGCTTGCCATCTCTACTGAAATTGATATACTTTGCATACCAGCCTTCACAAGTGAGTCCACATTCTGCTTTCCAAGTTGATTCAAAGGCATGACAATAATCTGGAGGCCTTTCTTCCAGAGAAGAGGCAACCAAAATGACATAGTTTTTCCCAGTGATGTGCCAGCAATGCAGACTATGTCACAGTCTTTCTGGAGTAAGGCTTTAGCAACTTTCATCTGCCAAAGACATGGCCACTTGCCAAAGCACTCGAGAGCAAGTGCTCATAAGTTGCTGAAGCTAGGGGCTTCTGAATTGGAAGGCAGTTCAGGCATGTGGCAAAATAGAACAGGCACAGTTAAACAATTAGTGTATTTAATATATATATTCCTTTCAGGTAGGTATTTTTTTACACTCCGCACTATGTCAGCAGAGTTTAGCCACTGTGGCTGATGATGTTTACAAATGTTATCCACCAGCCACTGCTGAGAGGTTGGAGAAATAAAATTGTGCTGGGATTGAAATTTTGCTGGAACACATGATCTAATCTAATTCACACCTGCCCTAGCAGTCCATCTTCAACCTCTCAGTAGCGGTGGGTAGGAGCCTAATATTTATGAAGATGTAGAAATTGATAGTGATGATTTCTAGTTGAGTAGTTTATTAGATGATTATGTAAGCTCCATTGGATAGTTCAAGTATGACTGGTCTGTTTTAGTGCTACTGACAACCTAGATGATGAGCAAACTCACTGATGCAGATCATGTACAGTTATTTTGTTCATTTATGCTGAAGATAAGATGACTGACTATGTGTGCACCAGATCTGAGCAAAGTGCCTTGCCAAGTTGCAGGCAGGATCTATGTCTAATTCACCAACCCCTTCATCCTTCCTCTCCTTCAACTCCCATAGCCCAGCTTCCACACCCAAAACCAAAACACCTCTCTATTCCACCTCAATCAGTGTGGCTCAAGCATCTTCAGGCTGAGCTTGAGTCTGAGGGTTATCATACATCTTTTCTGATATCCACTTGTTTCACTGATGTAGCTTTTACAGTTCATCATCTCACAATATTCTAGAACCCAGCTCTGAAACACAGCAAGCTACTGTACTCCTTGAGAAGCTCAAAGACCTCATTATCAATTATGCCTTCAGGAGCCAGAGGTGTTCCTGCAACCATTCAAGTGTGTTCTCCCCATATCTAATTGACACATCACTGAATAGTTACTCTTTTTCTCCTCTGTCTATCCCAACTTTACCTTGGCTTGAACCTACAGTTGTCCAATATCAATTCTTGGTCCACATGAGCTGCTTACACCCTGCTGTCCCTCTACACCTTCTCTATGCCTCTCTACAAATCCATAACCACCTCTCAAACTATGCTGGCTCACACAGAGGTTCAGCTGTTCCTGTTGGACCTTGCCGCTCAGTGGATGTGCTTTCTCTCACTCACTTGTATAGTTTTGCTTATTTTCATATGTCTCTTTATCCACACCTGTGATGTGGTCTTCCCTCTTCCAAATCTTGACACACCCTTGTGCACACATCACCTGAGGCACGTAAACAGTTGTTAGAATACTTTGTGGTGGTAGTGTGTCTCAATGTAAAACATGCAGGAATGCAGGTACATTTTTTTTCCTCCTACACAGTAAGTTGCTGCTCAATATATGTGCAGGTTGAGCCTGACACTGTCACATCAGACTAGTGATGTGCATAGCCTAGCTTCAAGCCCCAGGCCAGCCAAAGCCAGCCCTAATTAGGCTGAGCCAAGCCAGGCCCAAGTCATGGCCTGACCACAGCCTAGGGCCTGGCCTGGGGAATTGAAAAGCTGGAGCCAGCAGCTCAAGCTGCGACTTTCACTCAGGTGGTGCAATGATATCTGAGACAACTTTGAACTAGAATTATCCGTGGACTTATCTGCATGTCAGGTACAACAATATTCATTGATATCTATTTTCATCCAACCACTACCAACCTTCTGTGAATCCAACAAATGCTTAAGACAGTATATGTCAGAAAATGTGAGTTGCCCTTTCTCCTGCTTCATGAGCTTGATGATACTTGGTCTCATGTTATTTGATGTACCATTGTCTCCCATCACAATCTTGATGGTTCTATTGAGATAAAACCTAATGGTATGTCATTATCCTATTCAATTCTAATGGTTGGAACTGTCCTTTCAGATAGTGATGACGAGCCTTAACTAGTGCATCTGGTATGCAAAACCAAGCCCTCTGCACTTCTTGAGCATTCTGAGCAGGCAGCTCTCCCATCTTAAATCAAGGACATCAACACATTTCATGCAGTGGAAGCTGCAAAGCATGCTTCCAACAATCCTCAGGCCACTAACTCATGAAAGACGCCCAGTCCACCAGCTCCTAACACCACTGTTCCTGCATGGGCTGCACCTACACTTGCCAATAAACAAGCACACACTGAAGATACCGAAGAAGGATATGAACTGAGTGATGAGGAACATGAAAATATATAAACAAACCCCAAATGTAAGTCTGATTATTCATGTAAGAGAATATACATGGCTTACCTAAGCCATCAGCCAAACATAAAGTACATTATAATTCCTCTTGAAGGCTACAGCCCTTAAATCTTTACCTAGATAGGCCACATTACATGTGACAATGCAGTCAATAACAGTACCATGCTGCAAGAGTTCTCACTGTTATACAAGGCAAAGTATAAGAAGAATTTTCCGTGGCTTGAGCACAAGATCAAGTAAGTCTTTTGGTATTTTGTTGACAGAACTACTAACAACATTGACAGCTATTTAGCACACATTATCAATCTTGGCATGCAGCAGCTCATCAGTACATATAACAAGGCCCCTCACTTTTGATCCTCACAATCCATGGAACCACAAACCAGATATGTCTCAGAAGGTTGACTGCCATGAGATTGGCCTTGTTTGTAGCATTTGTGTTAAAGAATGTTCATCAGCAAAATGAAAAAAGCTATACAGGACCATTCAAACCAAAGCAGGTGTGTCTTTGCTGACACAGCTGTTGATTGACATGAAGGTCCACTGGACATCAACATACATTATGCTTAATTGTGCTGAATCAAACAAGAAAGTGCATGTTTGATTTATCATCATACTTTGTTATCTCACTCTTTCTCACTGTAGCATGTTGATACATTTGTGTATGAAACAGGGCATCAAGAGCGTAGTCTTAAAAAATGTGCCAAAATCAACTTTCTGCAACTGTCAGCTGCTGAATGGATGCAGGTTAGTCAATTTGCAGACCTTCTTTCATATGCTGATGTTGCCCAGCAAGCTTTTTGTCTGATTGAGGGTCAACTCTCCATCTTGCAATACCTGCCCTAGAGACACTTCACAAATCTTGGTCTTCATGAGCTGAAAGGCCTAAGTATACTCGGTTCACTAGTGCACTGAAAGCAGCCGCAACAAAGTTAGATGAATATTATGAGAAAACTATGGACTCCCCAGCCTACATCATTGCTATATGTTCATCATTTTCTGTTTCAGTCAGTGTGACTCTGAGTCTAACACCTAATATTATAGTACTTGATCCAGTGGCAAAACTCACATACTTCACAAGGCACTGGCCATCAAACTTGCTTGATGACATGCTTACTTGTGCCAAGAACATGTTCAAACAGCGCTGCGATGAGCTACATCAAAATTCAGTGTTATTGCAGCCCACAACTACAAAAAGCAAGGTTAGCAGTCTTAAGAAAGTCATCTGGGAGGTTCAGAGTGACTCCAAAGACAACCCTAAGCCAGATCCAGGTTCCTTGTCTGCTAGTGATCCATCACAACCATGGAATGTTATGAACTCAGATGGTCTCATCTATACAAGGTCGTGAAATATGATGTCACTTGTACAGAGTATCATTCTAGCCTCAAGGACTAGGTAATCACTTGTATGGGCAGAGGTTACCCCTCTGGCTGTAGAAGTACGACACTTTATAGACTTAGTGACAATTAGTCACTAAGAAAGACACTTATAGACTTACATAAGAACAAGGTGAATGCAGGAACTAAGAGAATGGGCGAAAGCACGCAGCACTATCCGGCCCTGATTGGAGATCTGCCCAAGAGAGGAGGTGAACTGCAAGGGTGGGTGGCCAGCCTCACATGGATCTAGGTAGGGAGATTGTGCTGACCAGGTCCACAGGAGCAGTTTGGCATAATGTGAGGCACACCATCATGAAATGTGGTGGAGTGATGGTGAACAGGGAGTGGTGGGTGGGGAAAAGAAAAGAGTTCGATGACAGATGGTGTCAAAGACCTTACTAGTGGAGGAGCAGAAACAAGAGGTACCGGCATCTTCCGCTTGTCCAAAGACAAAACTCTAAGACTCCACTTGTGCCTCACTACATCATAGAGTGACAATCTTTGGTTGATGCTATAGCACTCGTGCAATGAGAGTATTTGTGAAAGCAAATATATTTTGGGATGGGGCTACAAAGTGACAAGTGCAGGAACTAAGAGAATGGGTGAAAGCACGCAGTGTTATCTGGCCCCAATCGGAGATCTGCCCAAGAGAGGAGGTGAGCTGCAAATCCCCTGGAAAGGTAGGAGTCCATGATGATGCATTGCAGCGATGCTGAAGAAACCTAACACAGTAGGAGGAGGGGACTACTCACAAGATGAGAAGAAATTAATGGGTGCTGGGCATTGAAAAGCAAAGGAAGTCTTCGTGAAGGGATGGCACAGCCTGCATATATGGGGCCATGATCTGGGCGTGCTTTCATAGGTACAATTGGAAGGCATCACTGGCCCAGCATCCTATCATTTTGATGACTTTGAAAGGAATGTTGTGAAGTAAGTACTTAAGAGTAGCACCTATGTGAATGCCATGGCCTTGTAGAGGGTCCATACCTGCTGCTCTCACTGCCTTGGCCAAACATGCTACAAATTATTGTTTGGTCAGTGGACGGTGTCTGTTCTTGAATTGGTATGCGAAGAGGGCACCCCCTGGGGGAGGCTTGTTGATTCTGAGGTGGTGTAGCAGTGCCTGCTTGGGGTCTGAGGGACCATTTTGCTGAGCAAAGGATACATCTTCTCCATCTCTGGATGTCTTGGTGTTGTTATATTCCATGCACAAATCAGTGCTTCTATCAACCCTAACCCTATAATCAGTATTCAGTTCCTATCTAATCTGCCCCTATTCCAACCCCTTGAACCTCCAGAACCCCCTGTAGACCGGTACTGCCTCCACCGGAACCAGTGGACACTATACCACTCCCCTTTACCCCTCAATACCTCCATACTCCATCTCACCCATCTCCAGTTGTTCAGTCCTACAGACCATCTAATCTCTGTCCGCTCTGGTTCTATCTAATCTCCGTACTCTGCTGGCCATACAGGTCTCCATCCATCACATACATCATCTGCCTCTGTAAACCCCTATCTTACAATCATTACCATTTCCAGCTTTCCCCTTATTATTCCATACCTTTACACTTAGGCTGTGCCTCCACTTCCATTTCCTCCTCGCTTTAGTCACCCACCCTGATTCACAAAGCATATGTCACATACATAGCTTTCCCACTCTTCCATGTGCTCTGCTCCAAGCTCCGGTCTCATCCTTACTCATCCTGACATACTTACTTACAGTATATAAGCCCCCTGTAAAACTTAGTAGATCCTCAGTTTGAATATTATTGTACCCTATGGGTTCTATTTCCCTCTGTCACCTACTGGACTCGATCCCCATGTCTGCTCCTACCCTGGAGTCTTAAGGAGTACTCTCCTTTGACTTTCTCTCCATCTGCCCATAGGGTGACCCACCTCCGTCACACCACCTATTCCGGACTCTGTGCCGGATAGGACTCTCATTACCCACAGTCATTTCCTCTGGTTGAATAATCTTAGTTACCCCCTCTGAGTTCCCGGACTTACGTCCTGGAAACTACATCTCCACCTCTACCTCCTGGTAGTCTACCTTTGTTACTCTTCTACTCCAGACTTTGTCTGGGAGTAGCCATACCTCTATTCTCAGTTATACCTCTGTTCTACTCAAGATCCTACCATTGTTATTCTCGACTCCAGTTTCTCCTTCACTATCCATACTCCGGATGTCTGCCGGACAAGTCCGCTATTTGACCTGGACTTGTTCTGGAACACCCTGGACTTCCATTCTAGTCCATTCTGAAATCAAGGGCATGTACTCGGGCAAGGGGCACAGCGCATGAGCTGAAGCCAAGCCCTTCTTGGTCCATCCTACTCCTGTGCACCTTCGGTGTGCATGGTCGTAACAGGTGTGAGGAATGTGAAAAACCCTCATTTCGAGGTTATTACGGTCATGTTCAATGTGCATGTCCAGTAGTTTAACATGAATGTCAGGGTTGAAGGAAGAAGGAGTGGGAACCATGAATTCTCCCACCCGTGCGGTATAATAAAATAATGTGGTGAGGCAACTGAACACTGAAGTGTCAAGTGATGAATTGAGGTTAAGCTGATCATGGAGTGAACAAATGAACTGGATAGTGTATGGATGGCATTTTTTGCATTTTGAGGTGAGTGGTGTGAGGTTCTCTGAGGCCTTGAGAAGGGCATCAATTTGCACATTGTTGAGAGACCACTCTAAGCCATGGAGGATGTGCCAAGCATGAACACCAAACACGTAGTTTGCTATTGTCTTTCCTGAGTATGAACCTGCTGCAAAGGCTATAAGGCAGAGATGAGGATAGAAGATGCAGGGGCATGATTGGGTTCTGGAATCAATCATGAGTTGCAGTAAACATGATATTACGAGGAGACTGGAGCCATAAGACTTGTGGGTGCTTTCAGCCCATGCGTGGCACATGACATCTTGGATGTGAATCATGTTGTCTATTGTGAGGGTACTCAGTTTGGGTCTTGATGTGTGCAGGAGCCAAAGACAGAGGCGCTACTTAGCTACACAGTGCAGGACACAGTGTGGAGGGAAGTGGATTGAGATCAGAAGGATACACTGAGCAGAGGTTAGTGAGTATCTAAGAGATACCATAGAATGGGAGCAGGGACATGCTACACTTGCGTCATTTGGTGGAGTTCCTCTCCTTGCCATTTGAGGACTTGGTTTGCGAGGGCACGCTCGGTGTTCTGATGCATGGAACAGGCTTTGGCGTGCTGTGAGAAATGTGATGGCTTGGCAGAGGTTTTTGCACTCATTTGCATATAGAGGGGTCACCAAGGTTGATGAAAAGATCCCTGATAGAGGGATGGATAGAAATGGGGGGCAAAAGAAGGGAGTGTGGGGGATACCTTCCACACAATGGGTTGTCTGCAGGGTTGAAGAGCAGCTAGGGACATAGTGTGTGAGGACAACACAGAGAGTGGATTGAGTGGTATTGTGAATGCATTTGAAAATGGAGTTGGTGGCACGATTCTGGCTGTATCCCTTCTACCAGCCTTCCACAACTCCTCTGTTGTCTCCATAAACCTTAAAGCAAGGGATTGGGTTGGGCTGCAAAGTTTGGATGATGCTGAGGACCAGAAATTCAAATCCAATGGCTTCAGCCCACCTGATGTCACAATTGTTGCCTTTCCAGCCTGGGATGAGGCGTCACACATGCCACCAGCCATTGACCCAAATTGCAATTCCCATGCCTGAGCTAGCACCTGAGAAGGCATTAGGGTCGATGATGATGTATGGGCCTGGGATGGGTCTGCTAACTGGTGGATTGGCAGAGAGTTGCAGACCACCATTTGAGGTTGGTGCTACAGTTTTTCGGTGGGGTATGAGGCATGAAAGGACTAGTTACTGAAGATGGAGAGCATGGCCTCCAGTTCAGTGAGATAAGCTCTTCCTGTAGGAACAATGAGTGCAGTATGCCAGTAATTTTCCATGAAGTTCCTGAACTTCAAGGAGGACGTGATGAGACTGGGCCTCCCATGCTAAATGGCTGCCAGGTATTTCTCTTTCTTGTTGTTTGGGATCTCAACCATATGTGCATTAAGATTCCATAGTGAAGCCCAGTAAATGGTGGGTCGGAGCAAAATGGGATGTCTTTAGATATTTCCCAGGGTGTACCTGTCTGTTTGGAGAGAAAATTGATGTTGTCCATGCAGTATGAAAATCTAGCATCTTCTGCAGAGCAAGGTGATCTTTGGCAGAGGTCAAGGATGAGATGGAAAATGAACAGTCTTCATTATATTCCTCTGGTTGGTCATTTGGGAGGGCAGAGCCATGGTACCACTTTCAGCCACCATCAATTTGAAGACCTCCTTGGTCTCATATATGTTTGGGCCCATATTCTCCACTGTTCATTGTACCTCTCCAGGTATTCGCAGAGGATGTGGAAGAACAAATGGTCGTCAACCTCATTTTGATAGAGGGCCAACTCCCTCACTGCAGAGTATGTCCACATCTGCATCAGCAAGGCCTCCATAAGATCCAGCTGCTGAAGAACAACCAAAACAAAAGCTAGTATTGATAGTGAAGTGGTCTTTGCTCATACAGACAACAAGTCCCGGGTACTGAGATGGATGGAGGGGGATGGTCCTATATGCCTCCACCATGTCATGGGTTGCCCCTTGGGAACCTGGAGGTAAGTGCCAAATAAGCAAGCATATGGTAGAGAAAGCTCCATAAGTACAGGGATAAAGGTTTGAGTCAATGGAAGAATTGATAGAGGGTATAGGATGTACAGTGGCTCAAAAAAGTGTCCGAATGTTTGTGCATTTTTGAGTAATTGGATCATAGCAAGCCAGCACCTAAATATAACATATGGGTATAGGGACATGTCTGAAGGCCCTACATCATAGCTTGAATCTGAGCTATATAGCGTGGGAACACAACCTTATATGGGCAAGATATGGTAATTCTATTTTATGACTCATTCGGACACTTTTTGACTTTATATTAAAATCACAAAATAAGACCATTCACATATAATTTTCTTAATGAAAGTGGTACCATAATAATAATATGGTCTGATTTTAATATTATCTGAATATATCAACCCACATAAGATCATGAAATTTAATATAATCATCATCAAGCCCATCTCCTCTGCTCAAAAGGATAATATCCTTGTTCTCTGTACCTCTGGTCTATCTGTCAGGAAAATTGCTTCCAAAACTAATATTTGCAAGTCTACTATTGCTACAGTTGTAAAGCAGAACATACCAGATAAGGAAAATGCTAAAATGGGATGTCCTCCCAAGCTCACCTTATAGAATAAAAGAGCTGTTATTCATCAATTTCTGTCTGGGAAGGCTTCAAGTGCTGTGCATGTCACCAAGTTCATCAATTTCATTATCTCTAATCCTGCCTCCACCCAAACAATCAGAAACACCCTCAAGGCAGCCAATCTTAAGGCTGTAACTGAGGAGGAAAAACCTTCCTCTCTCAGCAGCTTATAGGAAGAGAAGACTGGCCTTTGCTTTGCAGCACCAATATTGGACTGTGGAAGACTGGAAGAAGATTATTTGGTCAGATGAAACAAAAATCAATAAAATAGGGTCAGATGGCCAGAAATATGTATATAAAAAGGCAGGAGAACCACTAGAAGAAAGAGAAGTCAAGGGTATACTGAAGTTTGGAGGAGGAAGTATGATGGTTTGGGGCTGTATGGGGTGGAATGGTGTGGTATTCTCTGTGAGGTGGAGGGAATGATCAATGCAGAGTAGTACATCTTTATCCTAAAGGAGTAGTCTATTCAGAAGCATGCAGGAGTCAGGAATTGATGAAGAAGACATTATCTTTCAACAAGATAATGACCCCAAGTATACCTCAAAGCTGGCCACAAAATGGTTTGAAAACCATGACATCAATGTTTATTATGGCCAGCACTAGTCTCCAGACCTCAATCCCATTGAACATCACTGGGAATCACTCAAAAGACTACTTGCTGCCTATCAAGATCCTCCAAAGGGGTGATTTGAACTGTGGGAGAGAGTTGCAGTAGAATGGGAAGAAATTATCATAGGGGAGTGTCAGAAATTGATGGAAATTATGCCTAGAAGGGTTACAGCAGTTATTAAAGCCAAGGAGGGTAACATAAAGTACTAGAATTATATAATAAGACTGGTTTAACACAAAGTCAAAAAAAGTGTCTGAATGAGTCATAAGAATAGAATTACCATATCTTGCCCATATAAGGTTGTGTTCCCATGCTATATAGCTCAGATTCAAGCTATGATGTAGGGCCTTCAGACATGTCCCTATACCCATATGTTATATTTAGGTGCTGGCTTGCTATGATCCAATTACTCAAACATGCACAAATATTCGGACACTTTTTTGAGCCACTGTACATATGAGAGACGAGGAACTATGAGATAGGTTTTGGATGAGACTGGAATTTGCCTGGTTTGCCTGGCTTGGGTATGATGGATAGTGGGGCTGTTTGGAAATGGTCCAATGAGGGTCTCTGCCTTCCATCTGTGAAAGGGGGCCCAGATATCTGCCTATACTGAATTCTCAATGAAGGATTGCCACGAACACATCAGCATGTTCGTTGACAGAAGGATTATTAGGTGGGATGTAGGTGAATGTAATAAGAGGGATGCTACCAGTAAAACCATGCTGTAGAGACTGAGGTATGTGTGGATATGTAAGTATGAGTCCAGATTTATTAAATAAGCGATACCATGCATCAGTGTGGTAGGGTGTGAGAGAATTATGCTTCCTGGACTCAAGGGCATGTCTGAGCTCCATGATCAGAGCTTCCACATCCAGAGCATTCATGGATATGGTCCTTGCTGGTGCTCAAGCAGCCATTGGGGCATTGCTAGTCATAACAGAGCTGTAGTCCTTGGATATTGATGAGGTGACCCTCCACTACTCCTTCAACAAGACATGGGTGTTTTGTTGTCCCAGAGGAACTCACTCTTGCACCTGTGAACATTGTGTGCAAAATGGCCAAGGCAGAGAGTACAGGTATGAAGGCCAGTTGATGCTGCACTGCTTGAAAAGGCTGCCAGTCCTGTGTAATCCACTTAGACTCTTGTTGAGGTTGTTGATGGTTGGGAGATGATGTGCAAGGTGGTAGTTGTCCTGATGTGTTGCATGTAGGGGATCGCAAGTGAGTATGTGTTGGGTGAACTGAGCCTCAAGTCTGGTTGTAATGGGATGGAGCCTGAGTCACTGCAGCTTGTTGGAACTGAGTTGGAGGAAGCAAGTTTGGGTTGGTAGTGAAAGTGGAAGATAGGAAGCCACAAGCAGGAAGCAACAGTGGAAGCATGAGTGGAAGTGTGGACGATAAAGCATAGGGTAGATGGGAGTGAAGAGAAGAGATAAATTGGAAATTTGTTGCTGTGACTCAGAAAAAAAATGAAGTACACAAACCTCAGTTAAACTCTCAAAATGAGCTTTGTTCCATACTTCTTTGGCCAAGTTCTTCAACAGTGTGGGGTTGAAAATGCTGATGTCGAAAGCATTGTCAAGGACAAGTGTATCATGCCAGTCTCGTTGAACATGGACAGCATAAAGAAGTAGAGCTCGTTCACCAAATGGCTCAGAGCATTGTGGGTGAGATATGATGGTTATGAAGAACATTGTAATGGCATGTTGGTGCTTCTCAGGCCAGTTCAGCTTGTTGATGTCAAGTAAGAAGCTGTTCTTCGCCATGTCAAACTGCTGCCAATCAAGACTATGGTCTTGAATGGCTTTACGAGAGGGTTTGAATGACACAACAGATTTTAGAGCAACAAAGTCCTCGACTTTTGTAAAGCTGAAGGTGCCATTGGCCTGATGATTTGGCTTCATCAGCAGTTTCTCTACAACTGTCAGGGCTGAAATATCATAGTTCAACGTACTTGAATGACTTGAGTTTGTGAATAGTGTATTGGGATGGGCGATGAGTCAGGGTGTCACTGATGCCTGGAAGTCATTAATCTTCGGCTTCTTCTTCTCTGTTTCCCAACATTCATTCTCAGCTTCTTACTCAAGAAGGAGCTGTTCTTGCTTGAGATATTCATGTTTGACTTGGGCTGCCTCTGCTGCTAACTGAGCTTCTTCGTTGACTTGCAAGGTCCAAGCTGCAACACAGATATCATGGTCCTGCTGCCAACCAGCCATAAGCTCATTAGCTGCTTTGTCGTGAGTTGTCTGTGTATTTCTGATGATGCAATTCCTTAGACCTGTGAAGGTAGCAGATGCGAAATCAGGCTCAATATCTAGTGCTGGGTCTGATGCAATGCAAGCCATGTTGGAGGAAAGGACAATAAGAGTTTTAACTAGAAATTTG
Organism: Suillus lakei; assembly: GCA_016628065.1. Classification (NCBI taxonomy): domain Eukaryota; kingdom Fungi; phylum Basidiomycota; class Agaricomycetes; order Boletales; family Suillaceae; genus Suillus; species Suillus lakei. The sequence continues at coordinate 148,357 of JABBWA010000017.1, forward strand.
TGTTATTTTTTTAGGAAAGAATGGATGGATTATATGGAGAAAAGAAATGAAAAGAGCTTGATGACAGACAGTGTTGAAGACCTTACTAGTGGAGGAGTGGAAACAAGAGACACTAGCATCTTCCACTCATCCAAAGACAAAACTCTAAGACTCCACTTGTGCCTCACTATGTCATAGAGTGACAACATCTCTTGCAGAAGAAGAAACTGAAGACTCTGAACACAAGACTGAGATGTTGGAAGTTGAACCAGCAGATGACAAGGGGTGGGATACATTGATTCTAGGTGATGATGACATGTCAGACTCTGATGTCAATTCAGTAGATGACAACTAAGTACCATCTTGTGCACTGTCAATATGTTTATATCAAATTTTGACTCATTTCATTCTTAAAAGCCTATGAATTAGCCCAAGCTGAGCTGTGGCTTTGGCCTGGCCTTGGCCCACAGCTCGGCCTGAGATTTTTGAAAGCCCATGCACCCCAAAGCCAGGCCTAAGCCAGGGCTTTCAGGCCAAGCTAGGCCTGCACAGTCACTATGTTGGACAATCTACAGAGCATGCTGCTGAGATTTGCAGAGCTGTTTATTCAGTCATTTGCTTTAAACCTACTGTACGAGGTACATTGCCTTGTATCACATCATGTTTTGTAAGAGAAGGGAGAATGAGAACACCCATTGAATAATGTCACATATCCCCCTTACTGGCTGTGATAGTGCCATGCAAAAAAAAAATTACCAACTTCATGCTATTCTAAATTTGAATTCCAATGCTAAAGTCGTTTGCTATGGATAATGCCTCATATAGCCTTGTAATTCAAGACATAATAAGGGAAATGCAAATGCTTCAACAACCTCAACATGATTACCCTGCTATCTCTTACAGGCTGTGATGGTGCAATATCACAACATAGTCATGACCTATAACATCAGCAAAACAGGTATCCTCTATACAACCCTGGACAGTACTGGACAGAGCCACAGAGCCCACAGAGAGGGTTCTCTCTGGACAGCTATGGACAGCTCTGTACAGTGCAGTATGGACATTGTACAGAGCTGTTACAGAGCTGCACAGAGCTGTTACAGAGCTGCACAGAGCTGTTACAGAGCTGCACAGAGCTGTTACAGAGCTCGATGGAGGCTCACAGAGGCTCAACAGAATCATCAGAACTCTATTGGACTCTTACAGTCAAAACACCAAAAATGCGAAAACCAAAGTCAAATTCAAAGTAACTACTACATTGGCATGTACACTACTGACTAAGAAAAATATTGAACTTACTAAACTGGACAAAAATGCGAAAATCTACAGGTTAAAAAAAGAGTTAGAGAAGGAGGAGAGGAGAGGAGAGACTTGTCAAATAGTCAAAAATGCGAAAAATTTTGAGGGGAAGGAGGAGGGAAGAAAGCTAGAAGGAGAGGATCAGATAGAAAAGAAGAAGAGAGAGAAACTCACCAAATGGTCAAAGATGCGAAAATTGTTGGGGGGAAGGAGGAGGGAGAGAGCTAGAAGGAGAGGATCAGATAGGAAAGAAGAAAAGAGAAAGACTTACCAAACAGGCAAAAATGCGAAAATTAAAGGGAGGAGGAAGACAATATCAGAGAATTGAACACAAAGAAAGAGGAAGACTTACCAGAGTTCAAAGCACCAATACCAGCACCAACAGCACCAACACCAAAAAGAAGAACAAGCACAAGAGAAAAGAAGCAAAATTTCAAAATTTCAAAAATTGTTAGTGAGAGAAAGGAAGGAAAAAACCAGAAAAGATTTGTGGTTGACCGCACTTTTGCTTATATAAGTAGTGCCAAACAAAGCCACATCACAAGACTTAGTAGAATTTTCGAGTTGTTGGTTAATAGGGTTAGGAATAGGGTTAGTTAGGGTTAGGTTTAGCAAATTGATTTTTATCGAAAAAGTTCCCACATTCAAGTTGCTTTCTTGAACCCTCCATTTTTGAGTATTTTGCTTATATCTTACTAGCATCTCAACCTATTGATGTCATGAGACTATCACATTGGGGTTATCAATATTTAGGAGAGGTTTATATGTTGTACAAAATATGAAGAAAATATTTGAAATTTAAACTAACATAAAGATGGGTAAACAACTTCGAAATTTGGCGGTGTTGTGTGTGTAATCCAAAATATCAAGCACCTGCAACCATATTCCCATGGACAATATGTCAACAAATATAAGAAATATGATCAGATTTTCTATGTCTGCTTCAATTTAAAGTTTAATTTTCATGTAAAATGTTGGACAAAACTTGAAGTTTTGCAGATGACCACATGCTTGCTAATGTATCAAGATTTGTCCAACAATTAGACGCCCCCTGAAAATTTGAAGTTTTTGCTGGCAACAGAATGTCATGACAAAACTTCAAGCTAGACAAAATCAATTGCCCGGTCATTGCCTGCCCATCACCCACCCATCACTCAATTGTAGCCCACTCACAGCCTGAACTCATTACCTGGCATAGCATGGTGGTGTACTGTCATGTCTGGCTATTTAGGCCTTCAGGAAGCGAGTTATGGCACATTTTTGTACACACACACTATACAAACTATGTCAATGGCATACTGCTAATGCCCAAAGGTTTTTCAATAAAGAATAAATTGTTGCCCACGCCCATTCCTCATCACTAACTAGCCCCAAAAACCTTGGTAGTAGCAACCTCCCGTAGCTGTTTCAGCAGGCATGGATGGACATAGCCTTTCATCTCCCAGGAACACAGCACGTGAGAACTCAAAGTGCGGCGCTGTGTCATGCATGGTATGCACTTCATACCATGACATATATATATAAGACATGATAAGGAAGGTATAATAGACTGTACTGCACCCTATCACAAAGTTACCCTACCATTTTTCCTTGATTCATTAGCCTGTATTCTCAGTTTTCGTGTCAGAGACTCATTTTCTGTGCATTTCCATGTATTTCTATTTTATTCTGTAACATTCCATGTCTTTCTATTTTTCTAGGCTCATTCTGCCACCAGAGTTTCTCACTAGCTATCCAGACATGTCTGTCAGCATGTCATGTGACTGGGAAATATTCTGATTTGTAAGGATTCAACTTGACTCATCATGTTTTGTAAATGATCTGTCATGCTTTGTAAGACTTGCAGCTGTATTTATAATCCATTAGTAACAAGGTTGACTCAACACACCCAATGGCCTGGTTTGTAAGCACATTCTTACCAATCCATGTGATGACTCATACCATTTTTCTTTCATGCTTTGTAAGATTACATTGTATTTGTAAGATATTTAGTAAACAAGCTGACTCAACACACCCAATGGCCTGGTTTGAAAGCACATTCTTACCAATCCATGTGATGGATCATGCTTAGTAATCTGGCCTCCAAAAGGGTATAAAAGGAGCCCATTTTGCACTCATGTAATAAGACTTCCCACTTACTCCAATATCACCTATAGTGAGTGTGATTAAGTAAGACTTAAAGTGCAGGCCAATTAGTTGCCTTGAGGTAAGATTAAAGTTATATAAGCCACTTTATTGAGGTTACTATTCAACAAGGTTTTCAATTTTCCTCTAGATTGTATACTATCTCTCTGAGGTATTTGATACAATAGTCATACAGCTGACAATCAACAACACTTGTATTCTAGGAAACTCTCCCTTCTGCTATAAGGGAGACATGACAAAGTTGAAAACAGACTTTCATAGGTTGAAACACGACCTACTAGGTTGAAACATACCTATCAGATTCACCCAAGAGATCACAGTCAAACCCACAGTGTAAATAAAAAGGTAATTCCACTCAAAGAACCACCACGTTATCTGCTGAGAAGTAGAAAATCCATAGACCATGGACTTAAGGACTGGCAAGAAGTCTTAATAAGTATAGTTGTGTTGTCACTATACACGTGAACTATATAAGACCCTTAAGTAACAAGACAGTGGGCGGCTTCGAAGTATCCCTGATGACTTGTAGAAGTAGACAGATCTGTACATAGGTAGGGTGAGGTGAATGAGAGGAATACAATGACAAGAAGGAGAAGTGACAGCGAGAAGGAGCTGGCTGTGCGAACATTATATGGAGTCAAGATTTAAGTCCCTCTCACACATACTGATGACGATCCTGTCACCCTCGGATATTTTAGAAATGAATGATGCATCAGATTCCAGGACAATACAAGCCAGTATGAACCAATGAAGTTGTCAGCACCTCTCAGCAGTACAAACTACCAGGCAGTTGAGACTGGAGCAGGTTGTGGCCTGCAGAGCAGTGAAGTCTGATGGTTGAGAATGGCCTGAGGTAGTCCCCCAAGAAGTACTTGACTGACCCTAACTAGACATACATGACCGTACATACAGTCATGCCGTGTGGAGGGGGGGAAGACCATGGGAGACGTTGAACCAGGGAGTAGTGAAGGATTCAGAATGTTCAAGGTGATGTAATTGAGAGAGAAAGGCATTGTCACGCACCAAACGTGTTTGGTAGCGAGAATATGGTTTTTTTATTTATATCTTCATTTCCCATATCATTCCTTACTCACCTTTTCATTTGTTTCCCTTCCTTTCCTTTAATTTTTCGATTTTTCAGCGATTTTCAACAGTATTACGGCATCCCGCATTTTTACAGCATTTTGCATTCAACAAGGTTTATTCACCTTTCCCCCATTCACATGCTTCCAACACTCTCCCATCTTCACCCACTACACTCTCAGACAACCTCAGCATCAGCCAGACCATGCAAAATTGCACCAATACGTCGAAAACCACGTCTTTATTCATCCTGTCCTCATCACCCTACCATTTCCAATCCTCTTCAGTGGCTTATATTCGTCGAACCATTCAAACCATTATCCACTCGCACCTCACCTCAATGATCACTGTGGACACCATGCCATTCCATCCTCATGCTCACCAGAGATTGCAAACAACCAAGTCCCTATGCAGATGACCAATCCCTTTATCATGCTGGGGAAGCGTCTTACAGACTGTGTATATCCCATGATCCCTGCATGTCGACATTCTGCACCAACAACCACATGACATCTCTGCAGCAGAGCATTCGGATCATCACACCATCATGGCATCATAGCATCATCTCTTCATTCCATTCTCCACTGCCCATATGCTGCATCATTGCTGCATCACAGCTCTTGCATCATCACCGCACAGCACTTTGTCATGCTTGCATAGCAATTGGTCATGATGACTCAGGTCATGAGTCATGGTTTGTAATGGTCACAGCCCTGCTTTATCATCGCTTTTTCATTCTCTGACTCATTCTGCATAGGATTTGTTCTATTTTTCGAAATTGCTCAGTCATTACCCCTGAAACGCAGCACATTCATTCCATTCCCCCCTTTCATTGCCCTCTTCATTGCCCTACTCATTGCCTGGAGCATTGCTTTGCATACACAGACGTACGCAGGTACTCTACTCTATATAAACCCCTGTACTTTGGCTACAGAGCAATCAACTCATCCAGTTCACCATTTCATGTCCAGTTCTCTCTGAAGCCTCAGTTGGCTTCGCATTTTTCATCCTTCCACGTCTTCTTGGACCTTGTTCACCTGGAACACTGTCCCACTGCTATTCATTCAGTCCAGTCCATCTTGATCTCTGCTTATTCTTTCTTTATCCTCCAACACAGCTAGGTCATCCCAGACTTAGTTGTGCTCATCTATCCTCCAACCTAAACCCCTCACACTCGAAGTGTGTGGTGCACTACCAAGGGTCAGGCCACCCAACTGAACAACTACTGTACCCAGTGCTTCTCAGCATAAGGACCACTGAGCAGTAGTGTTGCTAGGTTTGTTGTTTTGTTGTGGTTTACAACTGATCAGCAATGAAGATCGACAGCGTGGACACGACCATACAAACAGTCATGCCATAGGGAAGAAAGTGACTCAGAGCATGACAAGGAAGAAGGCGGAAGGACATCTATGACGACAAGGTTGGCAGTACAAACCATCGAGTCTGTGTGTAAGGAAAAGTGAAGGTAAAGGATGAATGGACTTGGAACTTTGGTGATGAAAGAGCACAACAATGCTAAATAACATATGTTTGGGACTTTGGGGATGGATTTGAAAGTGCACAACAATGATAAATAATGTTAATGTATTGCGTGATAATAATGTTCCTTCCTGCACTTCATTAGACTCACTGTACATGTAGTACTATTTCCATTGAGTCCCTCTCCCTTGGCTACGGCATGACGATTTGTATTGTCATGTCTTCCCTCCATTCACCTGCAACCAACTTCATTGGGATGGCCATCGACACATGAGTCATGATGAAGCTTTTGTTGCCCAGAGCTCGACAGTTTGTACTGTTGAGCTCATAACCTAAATCCTCGATGTCCTTCCGAGTGACTGAGTCTTTGGCTACTCCCTGCCTCACAGTCATTTTGCTCTGGAACAATTGTTGTGTTGTGTTTGGTTGCCCAATTGCCCTCCCAACTTCAGCGTGCTGTGAGAGAAGTGAAAACTTTCCCAGAATCATATATGAAAATGTGGAGTTGATTGGGACACATGGCAGGAAGGGCCATTGACATGGGGTGGGCAACGAGCGAGATGTGCCAGACGGTCTTCGCAGTTTCAAGGGAAGCTAATTAAATCAACAGTACAGACTGTTGATCAGTGTGAGGAGTGCTGGAATTTTTCAATTGCAGAGGCCAGCAGAGTGCCAGATGATAGGAAAAATCAGTAGTCAGGAGGAAACAGTACAAACTGTTGCCCCAAGTGAGACCAAGTATTAAACAAGACATGACAATGGCATCTGAATCTCCACAGATGACACGCACATGATCATGCATCAAGAACAAAAGGCTTGAAGCTTGAGGAATAGCTACAGGAGCTGAATGGGCCCAGAGACTTGGAATTAGTCCACAGTGCTGAAGAGGTCACATCAGTCCGAAGCTTAGCTGTACATACGGCCAAGTTTGAAAAGGAGGCACTGGAAAGTTACCATGATCAGCACAGTGGAGGGCATGCAGCTCAATAGTACAAACTGTTGACCATACATACAGTCATACCATAGGGGAGAAGGCAAGCATGATGAAGAAAAAGACAGAAGGTTGTGTAGGATGACGAGCTTGACAGTACAAACCGTCAAGTAAAGGTCATAAACATAAGGATGAAAAGACAGTCTTGGAACTTTGGTGATGAAAGTGCTCAACAATGCTAAATAACTTATGTAATAACCGGATTCCACATGTTCGGGAATAAACAATGTTACATAATTGACTAACTGCATAACCAACAAACACACAATCATTTCACATGTCTTTCCTGCACTCCATACGTAGTATTTCTTCCCCCCAGCGCGACAGCATATACTATCTCCCTTGGCTATGGCATGATGATTTGTATTGTCGTGTCTTTCCTCTGGAGGCTTCGAACATGACATGCTTTTGTCACCCAGAGCTTGACAGTTTGTACTGTTGAGCTCATAGTCCTCGATGACCTCCATCATTGTCTTCCTCACTTCCAACCCTGCCTTTCTCCCCTGACTGTATCATCAATGTCCCGAGTCCTTCGCTACTCTCTAGCTCGATGTCTCCGATGGCCTTCCCCTTCATCCACATGGCATGGCTGTATGTACACCTTCCCTCTGGAACCATTGGGCCTCATTCTTACTGAGCAGTTTGTACTGCTGAGACTCGGTGCTTGCGACTTCCTCCTTGTCCTTATCCAATACTCTTGGCTGTGCAAAAATCATGTTCCAGTGGAGACTGTTGTGATCCCATGACAAACTCCAACATAGTTCTCAAGTCCTTGTCTTCACTCAATGCTTTAGATCCTGAGCTACAACCACTTAGCAGTTTGTACTTTGCTGGGGTCTGACCCACTTCATTTTGCATTTTCCCTCGGAGCTCACTCCTGTATTGTCAAATACCTGTAGGCAGTGTTATAATGAAAACCATTGTTTGCGATGTCTATTCACTGCACACTGTTTCAAATATCTGGGCTGCACTCTTTCCAGTCATGGATATCACAGTTGATAGGTAAATCAGAGTCCATTGTTTGGGTTGATGTGGGCCGCACTGGACCAATTGAGAGCGTTGAGAGATGCTTTCATTTAAAACAATGTACTTTACAATATAAATTCAAGTGTGTCACATAGAACTAGCTACAAGTATACAGAGTTATGTATTACATACCTTCAGTAAGCAATCTGGGCAGAGGACCAGTGATATGGTTGGCCCATCAGATGCAAACATCCCATCTTGCTTATCTCACTGTGGGTTTGGCCTTGGTGTACATATGACATGGAATGGCTCCATGACTTGTTCCAGTCTCAACCGGTGACCTAGCAGTACAAACTGCTGGGAGGTTCCAGCGACCTCGTCCTTGCCCAACATTCTCATCTGGATAGTAAGCGAACTCCACCTTGGTCTTGCACTTAACTTCTCCATGTTCTACTAAGAAATCCTGTACAGCCCCGACCTTGCCTACCACCTTGCCAAGAAGGCCATGATCACTGACCTTGACAGGTCAGGCCCTTTTCCACACCTCTCACATTGTCTCATTTTCGTATATCCCCTTATCCATAGCCACCTTGCCTTGTCGTGTATATATCTCTACCTGTTGGAAGGATAACCAGTATTAGCTCCAGAAATTCGCCAAACTTGGAGGCGTCAATTCACTTCCAAGGTCAGTGTGCACCAGAGAAGCCCACAAGCACTCCATTCATGATTGTGGGGAGACTCGTCAAAGGCTGGTTCATCATTATCAGTGGCCACTCTTCTCTAAATGTTTGATTGGTGTGCTGCATGGTATGAGGCCATGGGTTGGGTCACAATTTATACAATCATCATTCATACAACTACAATTATTTCCAGATGTACATAGCAATCATGAATACAATGATATAACACTAATTCTCTGCAAAAACTAAGCAGGAGCTCAATCAGAGATGCACAAGTAATGACAACAAAATCATTCTCACCAGTTGCATTAGCGAGAAATTGGGAACACGCCAGATCAACATTCTTCATCATTTTGTTGGTGCCTGCATTGAACTTGAGTGAACATCTCCACTGTGTGGTGGTCATTGGACCATTATTGTTGTTGATGTGTGTATTGTGGATTCTGGAGACACCCTCTCGAATGTTGTTGAGATGTTTCTGAAACCACTCTTCGCATTGTGTGGACCAGAACCCCATGTTCAACCCTGAGGCAGCCCCTGCCTGAGGTCTAGGCCACCAAGAGACCTTGTCCATAGTGTCATTGTCTGTTTATTGAAATGTAAGGGTTTGTGTTGTTGTCAGTAAGAAAAAAATTCACCATTGTACAAATAATATATGCTGCACATGAAATTCACCTCCTCCTCTGACAACTCATCGTTGAAGTAAGTCCGGTCATTGATGGGCAACATGAGGTCGAATGGAACAGCTTCCTGTGAAATTCCCTCAAGAACAGAGGGGAGATCATTGAAACCAAAGCTATGCATGGCCAGACTCCATACGAGCCCACCATGAAGAAGTGCAGCCCTTGCATGAGGCTGATTCATGAATTCGTAGTGATGCTGCTCATACACGACGTAATCTGCATAAACAGCCTTGAAAGGCAGGAGCGTGTAGGTCGGCAAGTATAAATGGAGCTCCATTAGTGGGCAATGTGCATCAGGCACAACTGCCATGGCTTGCAATGTCTTGAAAGTGATTCCTTTTTGGAGGAGATTGAGCACAATCTTCATGATGTCAGACCCCCAGTCATGCCGGAGGCACATCACAGCAGTGGCAGTGTCAGTGATGATGAGTTTCCAGATGACCAAACTTGCTGATAGACTTGGCTCTATTACATAGAGCCATTGCTTGGGAAGTTGCATGTAGGAAACTCGAATGTCCACATTCGAGACTGCTAGGGAAGGACTGGGTCCTAAGTCCCAGAGATCAGCTGGCATTTCAGACAGCCCAGATACCGGCAACGTGACCAGGTAGCCTATGAAACAAGTGATGATCTCCTTCTGCGCATCCAGAATTGTTGTGACATCCGTGCCTACATCACCAACAAGTCTGCATAGGTGAAGCCACTCCATCTTGCAGATCCAAGATTCAAACATGGCTGATCTACCTCAGAGCATAGAGGTCGATGCTGTGAGTTGGAATCTGAGATGGAAATGTAACATCAAAACAAAATGTTCAATGCCGTGATTGTACTTCGATGAGGATGCAACCTCATGATGACTGAAGTATCGATTGATGCCCTGCAAGAAACTGGCCCGTGATGGAGGTTGAGGTGGTGCTGGTGGTAGAGTTGGAGGAGCAGGAGGAGTGAATAGAGTGGGAGGAGCGAAAATTTCATCTTCCCAGTTGCCATCAGGAATGCTGGTGGGATCCAACACATCACATAAGTCCCACATGTTATGAAATGAGTCATACATTCTTGTAGCCGAACTGTATTCCCTCTACACCAAGGGAATATCATTCTTTGTGATGCAGATGTGTAGATGAAAGCCGTCATACTCCTCTTGGGGCTGCCATTCAAACACCGTGGTCTTTATGGCAGGGTAATCCTGGTTACCCACTGACGTCGCATGGCTCAGATGTGACTGCCGTTGAGCTGGAGTCTCTTTCTCCTCTCTCTTCTTATTTCCCTCATGGTGCTGCACTAAGAATGCCTGCCAATCTTCTCCTCGCAACTGTCCACTATTGCATTCAGGCTCCGGAAACAGAAACACAGAAGGCACCTCTTCTTGGGAATTAAGAGAGATGAGTTGATTTCCTCCGCCGCTCTGACACCCATTGTCAGAGGGAGCCCATGGGTTATCTACATCGCCCCATACAGGGACAGGCTCCAGTTGCATTTCTCCGCCATCCAGATGCTGATGCCTATTGTCAGGGGGACCTGATGTGCTAGCATGGCCCCAGGCACCATCAGCTTGCGTTTAGCCCCATTTTAGAGCCTTTGTCACGGAGGTGAGAGCTTCCCGGGAGGGAGTATAGTGATGCAACATAGAGTCAATGACAGATGCCTCCCCGACACAGTGGACCCATATTGGAATTGAGAACTGTTCAAATATGGGCAGTTGCCCTTCCCAAGGGCAGTGGATGAAGGAGATGAACACTCCAGTGTATTGAACATTGGCCAATAGATCTCCCACAAATGAACATGATAACTTGAGAACCCATTCAGCCAGTATGGGGCACTCATGGTCATCGGTCAAGACAGACATCCAGGGGTGATTGGAACCACAATATCGACGACTCATAATGTGCCATGTACAGGCAGCGGCAATTACTAGAAAAATGTCAGTTGCAATGCAATGGGGATAGGAATTGACTACGTACATAAAAATGTGTTGCACAACTTCAGTGCGACCTTTATAGCGAGTTTGGTATTCCCATGTGAATGAAGATACCCAAATATAGCTGGAGCAGGTGGAAGTATAGTCCCCCATGGAATGAACATCCCAACACCCAAACACTCCTGGCACCAGATCAATTTCTTCTCAAGCTTGTACCATCTTTCTCTGATGTCACAATGGAGCATGTGCTTGCCCTGTGCATCGACCTCTGTGTGAAGAGAAAACCTGGTGTGGTTCAGGCATTTGAAGATGGGCCCATTGAAGCTTGGGTTCAAAGGCATGACAGGAAACCATGGACACAATGTGTACGCCCAGCAAGGACTGAGTGGCATATCACTGTCATCAGGAGAATAATCATGATCATTGCGGGGGTTCCAGGGAGGCTGGTAGGGAATAACTTCAGGCAGGAAGTGCGCAGTGAGACATGACCTGAGTCATCATGACCAATTGCTATGCAAGCATGACAAAGTGCTGTGTGGTGATGATGCAAGAGCTGTGACGCAGCAATGATGCAGCATATGGGCAGTGGAGAATGGAATGGAGTGATGATGCTATGATGCTATGATGGTGTGATGATCCGAATGCTCTGCTGCAGAGATGTCATGTGGTTGTTGGTGCAGAATGTCGACATGCAGAGATCATGGGATATATACAGTCTGTGAGATGCTTCCCCAACATGATAAAGGGATTGGTCATCTGCATAGGGACTTGGTTGTTTGCAATCTCTGGTGAGCATTAGGATGGAATGGCATGGTGTCCACAGTGATCATGGAGGTGAGGTGCGAGTGGATAATGGTTTGAATGGTTTGACGAATATAAGCCGCTGAAGAGGATTGGAAATGGTAGGGTGATGAGGACAGGTTAAATAAAGACGCAGTTTTCGACGTATTGGTGCAATTTGGCATGGTCTGGCTGATGCTGAGGTTGTCTGAGAGTGTAGTGGGTGAAGATGGGAGAGCATTGGAAGTGTGTGAATGGGGGAAAGGTGAATGAACCTCATTGAATGCACAATGCCATAAAAATGCAGGATGCCGTAATACTGTTGAAAATCGCTTGAAAATCGAAAAATCAAGGGAAAGGAAGGGAAACAAATGAAATGGTGCATAAGGAATGTTATGGGAAATGAAGATAAAAATAAAATAAAACCATATTCTCGCTACCAAACACGTTTGGTGCGTGACACCGGAGATAGGTGAAGTGGAGTACAGAGGTATTGAGGGATAAAGGGAAGTGGTATGAGGCCTTATTTGGTCCAGCGGAAGTAGTACTGGTCTGAGATTCTAGAGTCTTGAAGGATTGTGATAGGGGCTGATCAGATGAGATTGAATACTGATCAGAGGGTTAGGGTTAAGATAAGTAGTGATCTGTATGCAGAATATGACAGTCCAAATGAGTCATAAGAATAGAATTACCATATCTTGCTCATATAAGGTTGTGTTCCCACGCTATATAGCTCAGGTTCAAGCTATGATGTAGGGCCTTCAGACATGTCCCTATACCCATATGTTATATTTAGGTGCTGGCTTGCTATGATCCAATTACTCAAAAATGCACAAACATTTGGACACTTTTTGAGCCACTGTATATATGTCTAACTAGCTAATTTCTGGAGATGATTGATAAGTATGTTACAAAGACATTAGTAAAAACATTGGTAAGAGACTTTCATAAAACTCCAGGATAGTTTCTGTTCCAGGCATTGCCACAATGTGGCTGTGCCAGTCCAGACTTACTAATCTCTGGTTTCCAGATCTCCATGGCTATACTGGTCTGGACTTACTAATCTCTGGTGCCCAGTACATCTATAGCCAATTGGAGATGGTGGACTTTCATCCAGACATGCTCCTATACCTCTGGACTTGGTGCTGGAGATGTCAGACTCCAATATGACCTCTACTGGATTTTTCTTGTCTGGGTGACATTATTTGGTGAACTGATCTACATCCAATTGAAATCCTTTAGAGATATGTAAAGTATTGAGTTTTTGAATCTTCAACAATCATATTATTCTTAGTCTATTCAAGGTTTTCAGAATGCTGCCAATGAAAAATTCATAACTACAAAAACACTTGTACTTTAATGTTTCAACTGAATTGGGACTCTAGTTTGATGTTTTTCATATGTGAATATAGTAGATTTGCAAGGTGAATTTGAACCTCTTTGTTTCTTGGAGTAAAATGTTTCCTCAGGAAGCTCATTGAATAACCTGTAGCTACTTTATAGTGAGGAGAAGAGTACTTATGTAGCCTTCTGTTAAATGTCTTCATGGTACATTCATTTCTTCTAACTGGTGTCTTATACAAATGAATCAGGTTTTCTAGAAACACAAAAATCAAAGTCAATCACAGCTCACTTAAAAGTGCTGTAGATGCTTGCTTACAGTATTAGGCTCTCATTGTATTATTAGAATTCTTGTTATTCATTTCTCAACCACTACTCTATTCTCAATAATTATTTGAGCCTAGTAGTAAATAGTATTACTATTACTCTGAATGATGGTATTGCAGAAAACACCATTTTCTTTGGCTGTTAGTTACTCCTCAGCAACTGACACTAGATACTAAATACCCTATCATCTGGCAGAACAACTGCACCTTGGGTCAAGTCAAAGCCTTGGTTAGGATATCAGTAGGCTGGTCAGCAGTGGATGCAATTATCTGCCTATGGACTACATCTCTAAGCCAATACTAGCTAAGATCAAGCTGCTTTATCCAATTATGGTACTCTGGTGGTCTATCCTGAGACCAGAGGGTGTAGAGACAGGGAAATCTATCTCTAACAAGAGATTTTGCATCTAACAGATTTTCTTATCTGCCTTAACTATAGTAATATACTTTGTCTCAGTAGTAGCAACTTTTATGATTTACAGTGGCTCAAAAAACTGTCCACATGTTTGCACTATTTTACTATTTACATTATTACATTTGAATGGACAGGTGGTCCCAGGCCATGTCAGTGGGGTGATGTGTAGTGCTTCCTCTAGGCTTAAAACCAAGCCCTTGCCTGTGGGAATCCATGCTCATGTGGCAGAGCTATAAGCATTACCAAATGATGACTCATGCAGACAGTTTGTTGATCTAAGTATTTTATACAGATAATCAAGTGTTCCAGTATTTTGTGTGACCTCCCTAGGCTTTAGTTACTGTCTCTATCCTTCTAGGCATACTTTCAATCAACTTCTGATAGTCCTATGCTGTAATATATCCCCTAATGACTATGAAAACCATCCATCAGGAAAATGCTTCTAAGCTAATTAGAACCAACTCTCAAAAATATCACATTATCATGTCTAATAATACTGAATCCAAGTTTTAGCAGGCTTAGATTGCTTTTTTGACCCTCTGATAAAAAAACAAGAATTCAACAGAATAAGAACATATTCATGGCTCATAAATGTTGGCCATCATGCAATGGAATTTTGCTGGCATGTCCTTCTTCAGGTTTCCCATGAACTTGACATGGTAGTTTTATGTCTCACTGAATAGGTTTCCTGTAGTGCACCTTGCAACTTCCACAAAAGGGCCACATACACCTTTGCAACAAGTTAAGCAGCATATTAATCCAATGAAGATGAACACATTACCGCAGTTGCAACCAATGCCAGCATAGGATAGGAATTTCAGGGTGCTTCACTTTGTTATTGGCAATTTCAATGAAGTGTTCCGCAAATTTGATACCAATAGACTTTGAGTGATGAAAGAGTTGCCAATATGTTAAGAACATCAGAAGTTCACCTTGGTAGGGCTTCCTCCCCATGGGCAAAGCATTGTTGTTGATCTGAATAATTTCAACAATGTCAGTAGTACAGGCAAGAGGAGATTGATCTCACATTGAACTTCAAAGCATAAATATATGCAAGCTTCTCCAACAGTATTTTCGCTTTTGTGGTGTCATTGTGTCCAAGGTGAAGGTAACTATCAATGTTTGCACATGTGTCTACTGCACTCCCTATCACTGCTCTGGATCTTAATATATAATATTTTGAAGTTGAATCTGCCCCCACCTTTCATGATACCTTCCACTAGTGCTTGCCCTTCTGCAGAACTCAGCATTGACAAGCACCAACCAGGGCAAGCACAAGGCCAGTGCACTCAGTTCTGATGTTGATGCTCCATCAGGGAAGTGCTCTTGCCCACTATCTGCGACCACCAAAGCCCAGCAGGAGGGTAGTGCAGCGATATCAACACTCACTACCACAGTGGAAACCATGAGAAAGCAACTAAGTTTACCCCCCCCCCATTCCTGTGGCTGTACCACCTCCACCTGCTGACTTTGTGTGTGCCATTGAGGCCATGGGTGATGTCCTGTACTTGTTGAATGAGGACAAGTTAGACATGGCACAGTTGTCTGTAAGGGAAAGAGATTAGGCCACCGCATTTCTATATTTGAAGGGTGACGATCTGAAGGGCACTTGGGTGAGGAGGAAGGTGACCAAAATTCATGCCTATTGATTAACTCACTTCTTAAACTTCTGTTAGGACCATGCACACCAAGGGTGCACAGGAGTAGGATGGACCAAGAAGGGCTTGGCTTCAGCTCGTGCACTGCACCCCTTGCCCTGAGTATGTGCCCTTGATTTCGGATGGACTAGAACAGAAGTCCAGGGTGTTCTAGAACAAGTCCGGGTTGAATAGTGGACATGTCCGGCAGACATCCGGAGTTGGGATAGTGAAGGAGAAACTGGAGTCGAGACTACCATTGGTAGAGTCTCGAGTGAAAACAGAGATACAAGCTGAGAACAGAGGTATGGCTACTCCCAGAACAAAGCCCTGGAGTAGAAGAGGAACAAGGGTGGACTACCCAGAGGTAGAGGCGGAGATGTAGTTTCCAAGACGTAAGTCCGGGAACTCGAAGGGGGTAACTAAGATTATTCAACCAGAGGTAATGACTGTGGGTAGCTGAGAGTCCTATCCGGCACAGAGTCCAGAATAGGCGGTTCAACTGGAGGTGGGTCATCCCTATGGGTAAACAAAGAGAAAGTCAAAGGAGAGTAATCCTTAAGACTCTAGAGTAGGAGTGGACATGGAGATCCAGTCCAGTAGATGACAGAGGGGAATAGGACCCATAGGGTACAATAATATTCGAACTGAGGATCTACTAAGTTTACAGGGGGCTTATATACTGTAAGTAAGTATGTCAGGATGAGTAAGGATGAGACTGGAGCTAGGAACGGAGCACATGGAGGAACGGAAAAGCTATGTATGTGACATATGGAAAGTTAGATAATTAGACGGAACAGAACAATCAAAATGAACTTGGATATGAATGGGGAATGGATCAGATGAATAAGATGGAATATACATAACCGATAACCAGAGAGACAGGGGTTTCCTATATTTAGAAGTGGGTGGGAGATTAAAGTAAAGATGACTGGAAGTGGAGGCACAGCCTGGATGTAATCGTACAGGAATAATGAAGGGAGAGCTGGAAATGGTAATGATTGTAAGATAGGGGTTGCAGAGGCAGATGATGCATGCAATGGGTGGAGACCTGTATGGCTGGTGGAGTACTGGAGATTAGATAGAGCTGGAGCAGACATGAGATTAGATGATCTATAGGACCAAATAACTGGAGATGGGTGAGGCGGAGTACAGAGGTATTGAGGGGTAACGGGGAGTGGTATAGTGTCCATTGGTTTCAGTGGAAGCAGTACCTGGTCTGCAGGAGGTTCTGGAGGTTCGAGGGATTGGAATAGGGGCAGATTAGATAGGAACTGAATACTGATTATAGGGTTAGGGTTGAGAGAAGCACTGATTTGTGCACAGAATATGACAACTTCTTTTGTATAGTATATGTAAACTGCTAGATACTGACATGCATACAATTGAATTGATTGTTGAGAGATAGACCATACAAACTAGTAGTATACTTTAAACTGGGTTGCCTTGTGCTGTGCACACTGCAACATAATCTTCCTGTTACAACTGCATACTTAGGCATGTACTTGGCAGACACTTTTTCTCTTATGTTCTATCACCTTCTGTTGCATTCCAATGCATTCCAGTGCATTCCTCTTATCTCATTATCTCTTATGCTCTATCACCTTCTAACTGCATTCCAGTGCATTCCTCTTATCTTAGTTAATGTCTTGTTCTCATTGGCTGTTTTTTCATTGGTTGATAAATTAATATTGTACCACTTTGCTATATCCATGTCATGCTTTCCTTTTACGAACCATTGTATTACTTACAAGCCTGCCCTAGATCAGTCTTGTTGTATGATATATATACAACATAGATACACTTGTATTTTCCAAGCTAGTTCTATGCAATTTAGTGTCTTGACCTGCGACTTGAATCCTTGATTGAATCTCATCTCTCTTGGATCATCTTTAACCTAAGTCTTATCATAGTGTTGTTTAGATGTTAGGCCTTAGCGATAAAGGCATTTGTTTGTTGATGTAGGTTCAAGACCTACCACATAATACTTCCCACATCTGCCCTAGTAATATTATCATGATGATTATTAGCTCTCCACCTCTCTGGAGCATCTGCTGGGCCATCACCAAGTTCATTCAGCTCACCCCCACCTTCCTCAGACTCATATTCCAACAGATCATCAGCTTCTTCATCAAAAATGTTGGAGTCAAATCTGCAAATGAAGTTGTGCAAAGCACAGAGTGCATCAGGGACATGTGCTTGGATGTCCATCTTATACTCCAGTGGCAGCTGAAGAATGCGCCATTGGCACTTCAGCACTATGAAGATGTAGTGCAATGATGTTGTGAAGAGATGCATGTTGGTAGTTGAATAACTCCTATGGGGTCTGTGACCTAGATACACATCAGAAAATAAAGTATTGAAAGGAAAAACAAACATTACTGCTGATTGGCCTGATGCCACTCATTCAGGTAGTAACAGACACCACAGTATGACACTAACAGTGCATCACATGTCCCAAAGCTAGCATCCACAAGCAGGTATTTGTCTGGGGGTAAGGCTAAATCATGGGTGCACACATCATTCCAGAGTGCACTATCAGCAACAGAGCCATCCCAGCTGCAAAGTGAATATATGAATAGAAAATTGTGATCGCACACAAAGAGACAGTTTTGGGATAAGAATCCTTTGTGGTTGTGTATGATGGCATGCTGGTTAGCTGGAGCAAAGACTCAGATGTGCATGCCTATCTACAGTACCAATACATTCATTCAAAAAGGACATCAGCCAAGAAGTTTTCATTATTGGGAGTGACCATAGGGCTACTGAGCCACACTGTACAGTTTCACCTCTGAGAATTGCACTATTGCCATGCATGGGCAGCAGTGCACCCCAATCCAACTCAAGGATGTTGCTACCAGGTAAGTGACATGCATATATTTGTAGTGAATTAATTTCATAGGTATTTAGGTACAGAATGAGGTTGAATGGTGCAATGCTTGAAGGAACTGACATGTTATCTTTCTGCAAGATGTGAAGAAGATCATACTTGCCCCACCACCTCAAAGCATCACACCCTCCCTTTAAAGGTTCCCTCAAGCTTGCCGGCTTCTGTCATTGATCCTAGCATGTGGACCACCTGGACTGACATGGCCAGTAGCCCTTTATATAGCCTTAATCCCTGTCAGACTGCCGAACCTGACCCCTGGAATGTCAATACTAATGACATGCTGGATAATATTGATGCTAGAACTGAGAAACCCAAAGAGAGTGAGTCTTCAATAGACCCATCACAGCATTCCCACTTATTTGATTCTAGGCCTGCTAGTTTTGTTAATGAACAAGGCATTTTCTTCCAAGTTCACTACTTATCACATGATGCTGAAAGTCTCACCTTCCTTCATGGGAGGTAGGCTGCACAATCAATTTGTGTTAACAGCTTGTCCTGACCCCTTCCTTGGTCTGAATGGACCCATCCCCAAGGGTTGTGTTGCAGTATTCTGCACATTGAATGGTGCAGGCACTGTGATTCAGCACTATCATATACCTGCCACAGATCTGAGCCCAGCCCCCCACACAAAAAAACCAACAATGTATGATTATTCTGGACAGGAGTTGTTGTGGTTCCATCTCCAATGTAGCCTAAGTGTCACCTCAAGAAGAATACTGTGTATATCACAATTACTCTGTTGATGTTTATCAATTTGTGCTTTAATCAGATTTGTCTTGTAGACCAGTCATGCATGACTATGTAATATCATTACCTACTGTACCATCTTACCATAATAATATGCTGATCATGAATGCACACCCAATGAATCCCCTTCTGAATGTGCAATGAATGCCCACTGAATGCACAGCCAGTGCCCATGTCATTTTCCCATGCATAAAACTTAACATTTTCCCTATCACATTTCACTACAAGACAAATTTGGGTTTTAACTGCCATGGGAAATGCCTGTTGTTATATAATGTTTTGCATAACATTTTTTGGTGCTCAAAAGTTTGTATTTACTTTTTATTACAAAATTTTCATGTGTATTGTCATTTACCTGGCTGGGAACCTCAAATATTCTTGT
This sequence comes from Suillus lakei, assembly GCA_016628065.1. Lineage (NCBI taxonomy): Eukaryota > Fungi > Basidiomycota > Agaricomycetes > Boletales > Suillaceae > Suillus > Suillus lakei. The sequence goes on from JABBWA010000017.1 coordinate 168,098, forward strand.
ACATTTAAACAGGACTTAAAATGTTTTTTTTTGTCAAAATGTGTCACTTTATATTATCATCTCACTGTTCATCCAAATTTCTTGTTGTTCTCAAGTCAAAATTTGAAGTGGAAATCCTTTATTTATCAACCCCATTTTGATTTAAATATTGCATGTGTCAACACTCTGAAACTGCCAACAGTGTTACCTTTTTCCAACACACAAAAGCCCTTCTCTGTCAAGTCAGGAAATGGACAAATATACTGTACAGTTGAAATGGTCATAATGCATGGAATTTTTTGGATCCTGATGGTGTTCCCATGTAATCAGCTGCATAATGCATAACCTTTGCATGGTCAATATGCATTATGAGGTACTGAGTTGATAGGATGTGACATAGGTACAATAATGTAATGCATAAATTTATTGTTCTGCTTCTGTGGCATTGTTTCTTTCAACTATGTATAGAAGCCAGTTAGTGATTATGACAGTACCATACCACACAACAATGTCTGTAAACTTAAAGTGCAAACCCCATGATAAGCCCATTGTCTACAACTGACCTGCAAAATGGCAGAACATCACCAAGGACACTCCTTGAACTTCAGCTCATTCTCCTGAATGCATTTCTCACCAAAATCTCACACTCTCTGACTGGATGGCAGTCTATTCATTTGTTGATTCTCATCCTACTGCATCACAGACTGAAATTGTCAAGCATTTTAAATCTCTCAAATCAGGTGCACTCATTTTCATGCAGTCAACCTTATTATGCAAGTTGCAGGAATGTCCAAAAATGGAAGCACAGGTCAATAATAACTCTAATGCATTGTCATTGAAGCGGCCAAGGATTGTCATAAGGCCTGATGTCAAATGTGCTTTAATTCTGTGGGTTAGGCACATGGAGAGTAGATGTGAATGTCATATCTGTTATGACCATGCCGGAGACCCTGTAAAACTTGAAGGTGTATACAAGGTCGTACAAGGAGCTAGGAATGGATCTGGAGGGCTTGGCTTCAGCTTGTGTACTGCACCCCTTTTCTGAGTATTTGCCCTTAATTTCTAGGAAGCCCACAAAGGGAGTTCCAGAGCATTGCAGACATGTCCAGAGCATTGGACAAATGACAAGTCCAATGGACTTCTGGAGTTCGAGGTAATAGGTAAGTCCAGTGGACTGTCCAGAGTGTGAAGGAGAAACTTGAGTTGAGCTCATTCATAGGAAGAGCCCAGGGATAAGGCATAGGAGGGTAGGACAGTGAGGACAGGAGGTAAGACTATGCCAGATATGATCTGGAGTAAGGAAGATCAGAGGTGAGCTAACTGAGGGTGAAGTTGGAGGTATAGTACTTGGGTATGTGCCCATAGGAGTTAACTATGGATGGAGTATAGGGGTGTGGCTAAAGATAAGGACAGGAATGAAGGTGGAGGATAACCAGACGGAGTCCAGAATAACTGAATAGAGGAGGTCACCCTAAGGTGAGTAGAGGTATAGTCAATCAGGCTTTAAAGGCCAAGACTTGGAGTTTGGATAGACATGAAGATCTTAGTCTAGAGAAGGAGAGAAAGAGAACAGGACCCATAGGGTACAATAATATTTAAACTGAGGTCTACAGAAATGTTACAGAAGGTTTATATACTGTAGGGACTATGCCAGAGAATCAGTAAGCAAAGTCCAGAACTATGAACAGAGCATATGGAGGATGTTCGAGGCTATGTATGGAGCGCATGGAAGACTAATAGATGAGTAAGGCAGATCATGGATATGAGGTTGGAAATGAGAACTGAGAACAGATCAATAAGCAAAGCAGGAATGTATATAACCAAGGACCAGAGGAACAGGGGATAACTATAAGGGGGAGAACTCAGCTTAGTAAGCAATATGAACAAGGATCTGGTGATCATGGGAAATGGGGCTGGAGATATGTAACAAGGCAGAGTCGGAGCCGAAGAGACAGATAACATAGAGGGCGGAGTCCAGTTACCAGTGGAGATATAAACAAGATGGAACTGAGAGCCAGAGCTGGAGGGAATTACGGATAGGAGGAGTGGGTGATGATGCAGAGAGATAGTGGTCTGGGTATTGGAATATGGAGATGAATTAGGGATAAGGTCTGGAGCATTGGTGGAGAGCAGAGGTGAGAGTTAAGGGTTATGGCATTATTGAGGGGTAAAGGGGACTGAGCTGGACTTCTACTAAGTCTGATTAGAGGTAGTACCAGTCCAATGGTACTTCAGAGGTGTGTGGATAACTGATAGGGAGATCCGGATATGAGTGGAGGTTGATTAGGTGTGATATGGAGCAAACAGATGGACAAACAGAACATGTCAATCAAGAAGTTGAAGTCTTCCTTCGGATCTTTTGCAGAAACAATCCCAACAGTTGGAGTGATATGCTCACTGCCACCAAATTTGCACACAATCACCACGTCCACTCTGCTATGAACTTCTCACCATTCCACCTCATGATGGGCTATGACCCTCAACCCTATCCATCAGTGATTCCCATATCAAATATTCCTGCCATTAAAACCAGATTAAAGACCCTCCAACACCATTGAGATGAAGCTCTAGCAGCTCTAGAACTTGCGCCACAAATGATGAAGAACCATATTCATTCCTGCTTTACGCCCTGGAAGAAAGGAGATGAGGTTTGGCTAGAAGCCAAGAATCTGAAACTTGGATATCCCCATCGCAAACTAGCACCAAAGTGAGATGGACCTTTTAGAATCATCAAAGTCTTATCACCTCTGACTGTACTGTCTAGAACTTCCAAAGCAATGGAAGATTCACCCCATATTCCATGCCACACTCTTATCACCCTATCATGAAAATGGTGTTCATGGACTGAACTTCCTTCTTTGTGAAATGGAAGGGATATGGCTCATCAGAAAATTCCTGGGAACCAGAATCCAATCTGTGCAACTCCGCTGATATCCTGACTGCTTATAAGAAGTGCTTTCCGATGGATTTTCGAAAAACTCCTTCATCATGAACACTGTCAATGACCCTCTCAACTTCACTCCCATCTAGGAGCTCATTGCCAGAAACCAGATCCCCTACATGCCACAGTGTGCCCCGTATTTCCATGAACACTATCACACTTACATCGAAGATCATCATTTTGTTGCTCCCCTTCATTGCAAATTCATTTCTGAACCAGTGGCACATGCCATCTGGAACATCTACATCCAGAACTTTTGAATTATTCAAGCAGTTAACACTTTTGATCCTGATACCGGCAATATTCATCACCTCTTCAACCATTTATCAACTATCACACAGACTCAGAGAGAGTTCTGTATGGAAGGACAAATGGCAACTAATATGGGAGATATCATTCATCATGTCTGTACTCAACCAACTCTGTCTGGGCTGTGTGGTGATCTCATTGAGGATGCACTCCAAGCCATCCAAAAGACCCCTAACACCACACCATTTGTTGTTGCAAATGACCTACCCCCTGTTTCCCCCTCACCTGTATCTGATGTCAAATCTCAATGATTCTCATATCAGAGCTTGGACCATACAACTCATCACAAGGTTAATTGTGCTTACCGTAGCAGACTCCACACCGCATTTTGGGTGTGTGAATCCATTCAAACTCCTGATTCGTCTAATCAGAACAATGCTACACCCACAAATGACCCTATTCTCCCAGTCTACCACATTGCAACATCGGTGACCCTCCACCCCTTTGTATCTGTTGCTATATCCAACATATCTGGACTATCAACTGTGATTGTCATGAGTGCATGATCTGTGGCACATGTCCACTAGGACATACAGCTCATGACTGCCCTTTATGGGAACAGTATGATTGACAGATGGAGAAAAAAGGGGAATCCTTCTTGGGCATTCTTGGAAGTGAAGGTGAACTTCTCTACAGGTGTGACTCTCCTGGTATTCCTCATGATTGATGAACTTGGTGACTTCATCCCTACTGCCAGGGTAATGTTATAACTGCATACAAACTTAGGCACATACTTGGCAGACACTTTTTCTCCTACATTCCATCACCTTCTGCCATGTTCTATTGCATCCCAGCACATTCCTCTTATCTCATTACTGTCTCATTCTCATTGGCTATTTTCTCATTGGTAAATAAACTGATATTGTACCACTTCACTATATCCACATCATGCTTTCCTTTCTTGATCATTGTATTACTTTATGAGCCTGCCCTAGACCAGTCTTGTTGTACCTATATATATATGACATAGATACACTTGTACTTCCCAAGCTAGTTCTATGCAATCTAGTGTCTTAACTTGCAACTTGAAATCCTCAATCGATCCTATCTCTCTTGGATCATATTTAGCCTAAGTCTTATCTTAGTGCTACAGTGGCTCAAAAAAGAATCCCAATGTTTGTCCAGTTTCATGTAATTGCATTATGGTGAGTCAGAGCATGGGAATATAATGTAGCACTGCAGACACATTTGGTAGTTCTACCTTCTGGTGTGAATCTGGGCTATGTGTCATGGGAAACGGAGCTTATAAAGCGGAGATATGACAATTCTACAATTGTGACTCATTGGGACACTTTTTTGACTTTGAGTTTAACAACTGTAATCTTTATTGTTCTGATGTTTCATGCTTCCTCCCTTGACTTTAATCATTGCTACTAGTCTCATAAACATATTTTCTATCAATCTGGTACATTTCCCCTTGAAAATATTTCCCTCCTCTTCTCCAAATCTCTTCTATAGCTCAAATAGCCCCTGTAGATGATTTTGATATTTCCAGTGATGTCCAATAGGATTGATGGTTATGAACTATGTTGTAATGATAACAAAGTATATTATGGTCTTTAAATCATTTTGTGACCAACTTTGAGGTATATTTGATGTCATTATCCTCTACTATGATAATCTTCTCTTACTTAATATCCAACTTATAGGTGCTTCTGAGTAGATATCATTCTAACATGAAAGTACATCACTCTACACATATCTGCCCCTCTACCATATATTGAGTTACTTAGTTTTACTTCATACAGTCTCCATACTATCAGATTATCCTCTATCAACTTATATGTTCTGTAAGATTTTCTTACCTCGAGTCATTTCCCTTTAATTTCCTATATAAATATAATCATATATTATTTATTTTGTCTCATATTACCAGGTAAAACATTCCTAGACATAAGCAGTCCAGTAGCACTGGTGCTTGAAGTAGAAAATAGTACCTGCCACATGAGCCTCTAGAATATGAAGTAAAACTAAGTAAACTCAATATATGGTGAGATGGTGGCAGATATGTGTAGAGTGATATACTTCATGTTAGAATGACTATCTACTCAGAAGCACTATAAGTTGGATATTAAGTAAGAGAAGATTATCATAGTAGAGGATAATGACATCAAATATACCTCAAAGTTGGTCACAAAATGATTTAAAGACCATAATATTACTTTGTTATCATTAACAACATAGTTCATAACCATCAATCCTATTGGACATCACTGGAAATATCAAAATCATCTACAGGGGCTATTTGAGCTATAGAAGAGATTTGGAGAAGAGGAGGGAAATATTTTCAAGGGGAAATGTACCAGATTGATAGAAAATATGTTTATGAGACTAGTAGCAATGATTAAAGTCAAGGGAGGAAGCATGAAACATCAGAACAATAAAGATTACAGTTGTTAAACTCAAAGTCAAAAAAGTGTCCCAATGAGTCACAATTGTAGAATTGTCATATCTCCGCTCTATAAGCTCCGTTTCCCATGACACATAGCCCAGATTCACACCAGAAGGTAGAACTACCAAATGTGTCTGCAGTGCTACATTATATTCCCATGCTCTGACTCACCATAATGCAATTACATGAAACTGGACAAACATTGGGACACTTTTTTGAGCCACTGTAGATTCTGATTGGAGACCAGCCCTCAAAGCTGTAATGGATGCTGAAGGAGATGTGGAGATGGCTTCAATTGCTGTTGACACACTTATGCAAGCTGCATCTCATTGTACTGGCCTCAAAATTCATATTCCTGCACACTCAAAACAAGCTGATCAGCTACATATCTTCTACCAAAGCTGAGCTTATGCAATCAATGAGAGATCTCCAAGGACACAATTGCATTTTCAGTACCTTGCCAACTATTGACAAACTTCTGGACCCTGCCAAGGAGAGAGATAAGGGAGAATTCTCTGTGTTTGAAGGTGGTGACTCATCCATTGCAGATAAGGTCCATCATGAAATTGCTGTTGCAAACAGCAAAGTCATTGAGGTTGATTCTGATGATGACAACAACAACAAAGTGGGCCCATCAATCACTTGTAAAGATATCCTTGATTTGTGCCAGCAGCTCGAAGTTGGATGCATGCAATATGGTGATCCTCAATTTTCACTTGATTTATCATCACAACTGCAAAAGTTTCACACAAACCTGCGACACGAAGAACTACTTAATGCTACACAAACACATTTAGAACAATTCTTCTCGGTATAATATGTACATGTACTTCTGTAGAAACTATGGATAACTTGCTGTCACACTTTGGCAGAGGTCACACGTGTTACAATAGTGTGACACATATGCTGTCTCATAATGCATGAAATTTTGGCAGGTCCCAACAGTATGCATTATGACCATTTCAACTGTAATACAGTTTGTTCTGTGATGACTGAGGTCTGATATAGTGTATATAGGTATATTATAATCGGCAATATCAAAATTGAACACCAGAAGCAAATGGGGTTGAAGCAGTAGAATCAATCTCCATCTTTGAACTGACATTGGGGATTGCTATAGTGGACAAAGATCCAACCTCCAATGCAAATTGTATTAACTGCTGCCTGATGGCGAATCAACTCTCGGCAGTCAAGACAGAATTTTGAGCTCACTGCTTGTGCTGTTTCAGCATCTCGAGCATTGCAACTACACTGTCCTGTTCCTCGACTAACAGGTCACCTCCTGCTAGTGTGCTTGCATAGTCTTTCGCCTGAGCAAGTGTATATTTAAAATCATTCGTCTACCAGGACGCCGATTAATATACACGATCATCTCGTAGGAAAGAACATACCGCTTGTAGCAGTGCTTGTTTGGCTACAGGAGTCGTTGTCCCTTCTGCTTTTTGGGCGAGCTCAAGCACCACAGCGAGCTTTGGAAGCAATCCATCGAAGAGTGCCGTTGGTAACGAATGAGTCCATTTTGGTGTACTGGCCATGTTCCAACATTCAATCGATTTCCGAGCGGCGAGGTCCGACACCTTTGAGAACTTAGCCAAATCGCTTATGTCATACATTAATGGTACTGCGGCAAAGCTTGCCTTTCTGTCACTTCATCACTTCATGTCATCGCAAAGCAATCTAGATGTGAGTATCGTTCGAGATTTTTTGGATGTGTGTATTTCTCACAGATCTGAAGAAAGCCATAGAGCTTGTCAAGGGTGCTATCGAGGACGATGAAAAGCAGAACTATATGGAAGCGTACAAGCAATACATGAATTCACTCGACTATTTCATGCTGGCTCAGAAGTGTATGTCCACTTCCGCAAATTTTGCAATCTGCGCTTAGTATAGACGCCAATGTAGACGAGAAGAATGAGAAAGCCAAGCTACTCGTCAGGGCGAAAATTGAGGAATATCTTGCACGAGCAGAGACCTTGAAGAAGCATTTACAGAGAGATGAGAAGAAGTCACGCAAGGCCGTCGGTGTTGATGGTTCTGTTAATGGCACTGGGGGCAAGGGCTCCGTTGACAGTCCCGATGATGACAAAGACCCTGAGCTCAAGAAGCTACGTGCAGGTCTTTCAAACGCCATTCTAGCAGAGAAACCGAATGTGAAGTGGGATGATGTTGCTGGTTTGGAAGGAGCGAAAGCATCCCTCAAAGAAGCTGTTATTCTTCCTATCAAGTTTCCCCATCTCTTCACTGGAAAACGGACACCGTGGCGAGGTATCTTACTATACGGCCCGCCAGGAACGGGCAAGTCCTACCTTGCGAAAGCTGTTGCTACAGAAGCCAAAAGTACATTCTTCAGCGTCAGCTCAAGTGACTTGGTCAGCAAGTGGCAGGGCGATTCAGAACGGTTGGTACTTGACGCTACGTTGTGTTCAGCTCGCCTCACAATTTCCCCTAGGCTGGTAAAAAATTTGTTTGAAATGGCTCGCGAACAAAAACCTGCAATCATTTTTATCGACGAAGTCGACTCTCTAGCCGGCACACGAAATGAATCCGAGTCTGAAGGCTCTCGGCGGATCAAGACTGAGTTCTTGGTGCAAATGAATGGCGTTGGCCATGATGACACTGGCGTTCTCGTTCTCGGGGCAACCAACATCCCTTGGCAACTTGATCCTGCAATCAAGCGTCGTTTCGAGAAACGAATATATATCCCACTTCCTGGCCCAGACGCGCGGAAAAGAATGTTTGAGATCCACGTTGGTAGTACGCCATGCGAGCTAGAGCCAAAGGACTATCGTCTTCTGGCCGATCGAACAGAAGGGTACGGTCTTTTCACCCCATCCAAGTGAAGTGATCCACCCAACTACTACCTAGGTATTCTGGCTCGGATATATCCATCGTAGTCCGCGACGCCCTTATGCAACCAGTTCGCAAAGTCATATCGGCGACACACTTCAAGCCTATACCACCTTCGTCGTCTTCAGGGAAGGCTAAGTGGACACCATGCTCACCGGGCGATTCAGACGCCGTTGAAAAGACTTGGTCGGACATTGACTCCGATGAGCTTGTAGAACCACCACTGAGGCTAGCAGATTTTATTAAGAGCTTAGACAACGTGCGCCCAACGGTCACCGAGGCGGACATCAAGCGACATGATGACTGGACGAAGGAGAGCGGTATGTTGATGATGAATCAACCCAGTCCTTTATTGACTTTTTGCTTTCCAGGCAACGACGGGGCATAATTCTCGTTCTTACCCTATCCCATTACTGTATACCACGATACCGTACTGCTCCATGATATATTCCATACTACAAAGGAGCTCTTGCGCCGTTCAAAATAAAGACATCAATTCCATGGTCGAGTAAGTACTACAAGAAGCTATGGTAGGCAGGTGCGTAGACAGTGGCAGTAGAAAAACGAGAATTGGATACTACGACAGGAGGCGTACTGTTCTCTGTGTATTATGCTTCAAGAATACAGGCGACGCTGTGTTCCAAGAGGGCTGATATTAGGTTACAACATACAAGGTGTTGGCACACGCGGCATGCCCCCGCAAGAACGCGCCTCATGATGACATGATCTGCGCATGTGCTTGCTGCATCGCATGCACATGCACATGCGTGGGTTTTGCTACAGCATGACAAACTTCTATACCCTGCACCCATGAATGAGCTACGATGTCCTCGATCGGAGAGCGCAGTTTCGGGTCTGGTTCAAGCATCCTCCGGATTAAACTGCGGCACGCCCGTGGGCTCAGATTGTTGATAGTCTGTGGGAAAATGACATCCTTGTCTTTGTCCTTGTCTTTATCCTTGTCTTTGTGCTGAGCCGCACAGGCTGCAACATACGCCGCATACAGCGTGTCGGACATTTGAGCAGCACGCCAGGGCATCTCTTGGAAGTGAAGGCAGTAATACACGATACCACACGCCCATATGTCGACCAAACGGGCGTCGTATGCTATTTAAAGTCAAAGCAAGAGAAATCATTGCCTACGCAGTCAGGCAACTGGATAGAAACGGGTTGTATGTGGCTTACGTTTGCCTAAAAATTGCTCTGGGGCAATGTACGGCTCACTACCACAAAGCCCCGTCGACATGTGAATTGTCGCTTCCCATGGTAGGCGGTACACAGTCGATGCACCATAGTCGCCGATCTATAAAAGCGTGAGAAGACAAGGACACATAAGGCATGTTCACCCACCTTCAAATGGCCCTTGGTGTCGAAGAAGAGATTCTCTGGTTTGATATCGCGATGTGCGACGCCTTGACTGTGAAGATACGAAACGCCCGAAAGCATCTGCTTGAAACAGCACTCGACTTCACTCGGCGACATACCGCCCTTCTTGATCGCAGCGTAGAGATCCCCACCAGGGCAAAATTCCATAACCTCACACCAATGCTGGTTCTCGTCCTGGACGAGATCCACTGTCTCAACTATGTTGACATGGTGCAGCGTGGAGGAAATACAAAACTCTGCGGTGAGTTTCTTGACGTACTCCTTTTCGGATTCATTCTTTCGTCTTTTCCGGAACTCCTGAATACGAAAGACGTGATAAGTACCAACCAAAAGGCTGTGATAGGCAAAGACGGGACTAGTGACCGGCGTGTCTGCTTACCTTGACAGCGTACAGCTTTTCTTCACTTCTATCCCATTTATGGGCTAGGCGGACGACGGAAGTGGCCCCCTTGCCAATAGCAACCTTTTGGCAAACACCGTACTTCTGCGTCAGACTGGCTGCGCTCTCACCACCGACCGATTTTCGCTCCACGTCGGAATCTGACTTCCTGCTACTAGTTGAACGGGCGGAAGACTTGCGTGAGAGCTTAGGGGCAGAAGCAGTGATGAGATCCTTGAGAGTGAATTTCTGCCCACTGTCCGAGTGAGCATTTGATGGTGCCCTCGACCGGCTGGTAGGCGTTGAGGGTGGTTTCTCTGATGACAGAGGTTTGCCCTTCTGAGGAGTCTTTGATGTATATGGCACGGTTGGTTTGTTGCCCGACACACCACCAGACAGGCTAGGAGCCCGGCTTGCGGCCTGGCTCGGGGGACGGGTTGAAGGAGCACTCCAGCTCTCGCTCTCCGATGGTGAGGGCGAATCCGTTACAGAGGGCGTTGCGGAGCGCAGGGTTTCGCCGACGACACCCTTGACTACCTTGGGCGGTTGCATGTGTGAAGTCGAGTGGTACGTGGTACCGTTAACAAAAGTATTAGAATGGGGGTAAATGTGGAGAGTACTGCCATCAAGCGGGGGCTTGTCTGAGCCGTCAGGGCCTTCACCCTCGCTCTGAGCAGCGTCTGCTGAGTCAAGGACCAGCATTGATGTGAAAGAGGACAGTGCGGTAGAAATGGCGAGATAAACGTGGGGGTTACCAGAGGCTAGTCTCCGTTGCTGACCTAATACCGAATCGTATTCGTTATAAGACCAATCGCAGATGAAGGGGACGAGAGGTGTGGTAAGGTCGTGTCCTACTGAGACAGCATGCTGACTGAAACAGTTGAAAGAAGTTTGATGATGATCAATATGCTGTCGTGGGACGAACGGGAAGAACCAAGCCGGTGACGGTGACCTGCCTGCGGCTTAAGGCGAGGAATGGCGATTAAACCCTCCCGTAAACGCCTTTGTTAAGCCCTAGACTAGGACCTTTATCTGCCAAAGATCAAACCAATTTATAGTTCCGTCAACGTTATGAACAGCGACAACAGAGATTGGAAGGGCGAAAATCAGAATGTGATGAAAATGGGTGATGCCGTTAGAATAAAAGAGAACGACGTCTTGAAGGACTTTTGAACGTTCGTTTCGAATGCCAGAGTCGGGCTGACAAGTTCCGTGGCACGGCTGAGTAAGCAACAGGGTACCTGTCTCCATCCACCCGACCCGGCAAATCTGCGCGTCTCTACCGTGATCTCAAGCCTGAGGCTCAACAAGCCAATTACAATTAACAACTAATAGACATCAAGCACACGCTGCATTAACGTTTGATGCCTCCGGATAGGTTACGTGTCAACGTTCACAAGTTCTTGCGCATGATAAGTATAGGATCCACCCCAAACCAAAATCATCTCCTAAATTTACACCTATACAAAAATACTCAGACGGTGATGATCTAATCAGCTTATTCTCGGATCATAATGAGTCGGGATTGACAGACCTGAGCTAACACTTTGATACTCTCTTGGATCACTTGAAGCTGTAGCCGCTCTATCTCAGCAGTCATTTCACGCGGAGTAGACCACATGCAAAATGCAAAACCATGCACGAAAAGACCAGATCAATCCGAGTCATCGTAGCGCTCACTAACCCAGATCTGAGACACACGAGAAAACATTACCAAGAATAACAAATTTGGCGGAACCCGTGCAAACCAAATATACATTGGCGAATAGCATTAACACCTACGCCAGGTTCGTGGAATGCATGAGAATGAATGTCAAGCTGACTTTTACGTTGACAAGTTGAAGCTTTCTTGACCATGATTACCAGATTCCAGCTTCTTCCACTTCGAATTCCTTGGAAGGACATAAAATTCATTCATCGTATTGTGAGCATCGGCGACTCATCACTCGGAGAGTACGATGGATTGGATTGTGCCGCAACTAGCTAGCAGCTGCTCAAGGAAAATTTTGTGTTTATGTAAATGCCCTGAATTTTGAGAGCATTGGCTCCGGGAACATCCGGTGGATCTGTATAGTTAAGTACAATAAGGTTCAGTGGCTTCGTTACGTAACATTGCGGCTACGCTTGTGAATCTGAAGTTGCAGCTGTCCTCATCGACAATCCTCAAGATCAAGGTGAGAAATGCTGCTAGTCCAAGTTCTGCTCAAATTTATTTCTCTTTGTACTCAGACACCGTTATGGTCAACCTTCGTTCTCAAAAGCGACTCGCCGCAGCCGTCGCCGGTGTTGGCAAGCGCAAAATCTGGCTCGACCCCGCTGAGCAAGCTGAGATCGGGAATGCTAACTCCCGCTCGCACGTCAAGAAACTCATCAAAGATGGCCGTGTCATCATAAAGCCCACTGTTATCCACTCCCGTGCCCGCACCCGCGACCTTCTTGCCGCCAAACGCAAGGGTCGTCACACTGGTCCGGGTAAGAGGAAGGGTACTGCTGAGGCTCGTCTCCCTACCAAGGTGCAATGGATGCGGAGACAACGGGTTTTGAGACGGCTGTTGAGGAAGTACAGAGAAGCAGGCAAGATCGACAAGCATCTGTGAGTGTGTTGTTCCTACATGGGCTGATCTCGTGTTCTCACGTGGACGGCGTTGATAAGATATCACTCCTTGTACCAAAAATCGAAGGGTAACGTCTTTAAGAACAAGCGTGTCCTCATGGAGTACATTCACAAAGCTAAGGCTGAGAAGAACCGTACCAAGGTCCTCACTGACCAAATGGAGGCTCGCCGTGGCAAGAACAAGGTTGGTTTTTAAGTCCTTAAATTTTTATTTAGCACTGACATTTTTAGGCCACTCGCGACCGTCGTGCTAAAAGGCTGGCAGAGAAGCGGCAAGCAATTCTTGCGGTGGAGCACGAGGCAGCTGTTCAGGAGTAAAATGGTTCATGAATATTCACGATTTCATTCCGACCTGCTTGGTCCTGCACCCTGTAGCACTTATGCTATGCTCACATGCCTCTACGATCACTCACATACTTCATCATGCATTCTATTTTCTCTTCATTTTCTCCATCGTAAACATGATGAATACGTGCAATGTTCCCTGAGGCTAGACAGTGTGCCTGATTGACAAGAAGTTTGCGTTGTAAATGAAGTGTCTGAATGCACATACGGGTAGCAACTGTCGCAAGCCCGCTTTTGTGAACATAAGTCATCACGTTAACATGACATGGGCAGGATCTAAACACATCCTCTTTACATTCCTCTCTTTGGCCACGGCCTCCACCATCTCCCTTGTAACCCCCACAACGCCTTCCAGTGTGCTCCCCAAAAGCCCACATTCATTCAACGCAAACGCAGCATCCTCGATGCGTAGATTTGTAGCTGATGCGATCTCTGCAAGGGTGGACCGTACAACGACGTGCGAGGTCGCGCTGCCGTCAGGATTGGAGATTGTCAGCACAGTGCGCATTGCTGCAATAGTGTCTAGATTCACATACGGAGAAGTTGAGTGCTGGACGGCATCACATATAGACACAAGTAGACACTCACCATCCAGGCCGTTTGGTGATGTAAATGTGGAATTTGAATCAGGTGTTTCCCCATCCCATCCTTTCGCCCGCTTTTTTCGCGAATTAGCATCCTCCGAGGGCGGAGGCAGTACACCAGTTAGGTCAGGTAGTCGCCCTGAAGACATAACCGTGGGCCGATCTGGTGGGAGGACTGACAGAAGTCGTCTGCAAAAAATGATGAGGGTAGTGCACGCGCGAAGAGTTAGCAGCCAACCTGAAGAAGCGAATGAGCGTAGCAACCCAGTATGTGAGGTAGCTTCTTAAGCCCAGATCTGAAAGGGGTCGTTCGGGTGTGCCGATTTTACCAGCGCGACGGGATACTTCGTAGCCTGCATGATGTCAGTCGCACACACTTTTACGGTCATATGAAGCTTGCTCGCACGTACTGAATTCGATCATCAACATTCCATAGCCCTTGCGCTGATATGGGGGGAGAACGATGATGCACGCAAGATTATAGTCGTCGTAGGATATTTTCTCCTGCATGCGGAATAAGCACTCAGGACTCAAAGTATAGTGGACAGGGTACCTTGGAAAAGAATCCGAGAACATGATCTCGTTGTGAATCCGCGTCTGTAAGAATATAGAACAAGACTGATGTATATGTTAGTTGGAGCCATTGTGCCCGGTACAAACGCACAGTTGTCACAATCAAAGAACAAAGTCTTGACGTCGATGAACAATTTTCCAAAGAGCGAGAGGTTTTGACAGTAGAGCTGAAGGTTTTCGTAAGCATTTGAATAAGGGCAGCGAGAAGTGGGGACCTTATCCTTGGCGCCGTCGACCTCCCAAATTATGTGTGCACCTCGCTGATAAACCTTCCGTCCTGGTGGGTGCCTTCTGTCGCATTGTTTCTTGAGCGAGTTATACATATAAGCCAGCAGCGCACCCAAAAAAAAAAAAGAACGTACTATATGCATCTCCCATGCTGCACCCTCGGCCATGTACTTGAAACAACGATCGCAGACCCATAATATGCTCTTTTCACCAGAGAGGTGTGAGCGAGTAAGCCCGCCAGCCAAGAGGTCAGAGGTGCGCCCGTGTGATCGAACGGTTGCTCTGTTAACACCAGGAATCTTGAACGTCGAGGCTGAACCTCCAGGCAGACCAGTGCTATCCTCAAGCTCTGAGTCTGTGAGTGGATAAGGTGAGAAATACCTAAAACATGATGTGAGTGAGGGGAAGTCTATCGTGATACACGCTACGCACCAGGTTTTGATCCGCCACTGCCCAAAATTGACCTTGTCGAAATTTCTTTGCGCAGTGATCTGCTTGTGGTGTTTTATGTCAAACTCTTCCTCAGTCATGAGGGGATCGGGCTGCGTTTCTGGCTCTATGGGCGCAGGTGAAGGGGTGTCCCTCTTCCTTTTGTGCGCGGATTCGTTAGCAGGTTTCAGGCTAGCCCCCGGAATCCATTCGTCGAGGCGTTTGTCAAATCCATCATAGTGGACATACACCTGTCCGTCCGGGCGACGTTGAAGGATGTTCACAAGTTCTGGAACCCATTGTTCGCCTCAGTAGTTAAAGCTGTTGATGAACATGTAGTAGAACGCACGATCTGCACCGTTCTTGTTAACGATATAGCTTGTGTTCTGTGATCGTGCGGGTGCGCTAGTTGATTCTGTCATTAAGAGAGGATGTGCAAGGTTGAAGTGAAGTGCAGATTACACTACCAATCAACACTAGTACTGTACGCTGTGGTGGCACAATGGCATACACTATAGGCGCTCATCGCTCGGCTAGTAGTTCATATTATCAAGTTCCAAGTTACGGGCACAGCGAGTTATGTAGTAGCTAGCTAGTCACTTATCTATAGTCAGTTGCTTACGATTTCGTTCACGGCGTTGACTGCTTTCAATGTTATCGCACGGCAACGCTCGAAGTTTCGATTGGAAGGTCTGACAGATTTGCTGTTGACGTTCCTCGGATAACAACCGTTGTCTGCCTCACGGATGTACGCTTGCACTGGCACGCGCCGTACTACCATGTGCAGCTGCCATTGACAGGCCTAGGTACATAAGTCACGAGTACATCTATTCTTGTGCCTCGCGTACAGCATCCATCATTGTCAACCTGGATGAGTCGATCCGATGTGACCAAAGTATGGCCATATACTTATCTTCTCTTCTTTACACTCGAACTTCGTATTTCTCACCTCCACGAGGCTCCACCAAATCAATATTATTATTCCTGCAGTTCGGTTGGCTAACAGAATCGTTTTTGGAGTCCACTTAACTCCTGCACTAGTACTGCGACGTCCTGACAGCAGTCTGTGAATAGAATTAATGCCTCGAGTTCAGTTTCACGGAGCTAGTCTTTCAAATGCCATGACATTCTTCGTCACTCTCCTCTGTGCTTCTCAAGTCTATGCATCTTGCTCGTACTCGTGAGTTACTCTCCCAAGAATTTCCCTATTTCTTGTCTCAGAATTTTTTTTAGGGAGGATTCAACTTACTCTTACTGCACTCCAACCTTCTCCACGTCGTCTATCATCGGTGTTGCTATTGGCGGAAGTAGGTTTGATGTTTCAAATTAGTTGGCATTAGCTCAAACTGCAACAGTCATTCTCATGATCATTGTCGGCATTATCGGCAGGATTCATCGTCGCCGAAGACTCCGTCAACGTGCTGCCTACATGCCTGGAGGAACGACCATTGTGTATGCACCCAGTAACAGCTATGGCATTGGCAGGCCACAAACAAATGTTTTCCATCCATACCCCAATCAAGCACAAGGCCCTCCCGGCCTACAGTCATCAAGACCTGTCCCCGGTCAAATGAATTCGTTGAACCGACAAGGAATAACTCCAGCACCCTCGTTTCCTCAACCATCTCATTCATCTTCGATGACACACTCTACACGCACGCGATCACCGACTATGCCTTCTCCAACCCACCATTCATATCCAAACCAGGCCCTGCACGTTTCACCCCCCTCTTCGCCAGGTTCGACCCACTTACCACCCGCCGGATTTCCCCCTTCCCATTCTTCCCCTTCGACATATTCACGAGTCTCCGCTGATCCATCTGCTGTTCACACACCGTCCATTAATGTCACTCCAGCAGCATCCCCCCCTCCACATGCCACATCCGTCGGGCGTCCATCACCTCAAGAGAATATGGAGATGCGTCCGTTGACAGTGAAGACGGAAGTTGCGAATGATGAAGCTCCACCAGCTTATACCCCGGTTTAACAGTATGTAGCGTCTTAAGGAACTGTCGTACGAGATACCCGATTTTATATAAGCAGGAACTTATCGCAACTTCATAAAAAGTGCGTGAAGAACACTGTCCACTTGAGTTTTCCGTGTTCTCTCATTGTTTCTCGGCGACTTGATATCGTTTCGCTGCGCTCACTCGCTAAAGTTCACGTGTCTTTAATCGTAATTTCTGTCTAGGGCTCGAGGCCTAGCCAGGGGATTTGAACCTCGTCTAGATATATCTGTCACATGGAGTGAATTTTTTGGACTTGAGCCAAACCACTTGAACTAAAAAAGGCAGTCATCTATGTAACCGCTCCAGTGGTTTCATCGAGACGTCCATCGTAAACTTGAAGAAACGACCAAGTAGTATCTTCCTTCTGTTGGTCTGCCTACGGGAGACTAGCTACGAGGCATCCTGCTGATGCATTCATGAGAAATCGGCTTTTCGAGCATTCCTTTGAATCAATTCACACACTTAACGTTTGCATTTCAGTCATTGGAACTTGCACATGTACATCATTGCATCACCATGCCTGCTATCGAAACGCAACCAGGTCCAATGTCTTCTCCCGTTCGCAGTATATCAAGGTCCATAATTTCTCAGTACTCTCAGCTGGCCCCGAGGCTCGCTGTCGAATCTTTCGACCTATCACCTTTTTCAGTACTGCAGCGATAGTTTTCCGCGAGTCTGAGTTGCACGCTAACTATCTTTGATGTAGGAGTCATTCACCGGTCTCCTCGACGACGATATTGCAACATCCCTGTTGTTTCCAGACCCTCCAGAAACTCAGAGAAAATCAGGCATAGTCGCGGACCTGAGTTATGACGTCGAGGTTCATCGCCCCACCTTTGGGTATTGGAATTGCTCTGACGCCTGAACCTAGATTAAGGATATTGCAGATCTCGCCCCCCATTTCAGAGATGGAGAAATTGAGGTGAAGTGTCTCCTCATGCTGAAGACTGTCGGAGGTACTCATAGTCTCTGTAGGAGGTGATGGTCATTTCGCCGAAACCAAGACCCACCCATTCTTCTAGGCAAGGCATGAAGGCCGGTGATGTAGGTTTTGTAAATATCGACCCAAGTCTACACTCAGACAAAAGCCACACAGTTCCGCCTACTCTACACACTGTTCAAAGATTCCATTTCGTCAACACATCTATGCCGAAAATGCGACGACTTCAAGCTTTATGCTATGCGAATCTTGAACAAGGAGCGCCTTCGAATTTGCAGACCTCATGATCACATCCAACTCCAAATGGGAATTTGTCAGGAAATTCGCGAACTGCGGTCCTCTTTTCTCTCACCATTCATCTGGATCTATGAGGATGGCCTCGAAATTCATTCCATTGCGGTACGCTTTACCTTAACTCTTTCGCTCCAGGTGCCGACACTTTGAACTAGGAGTTTTATCCTAATGGCAGTCTTCAGGATTTGCTCGACCGCGACACGTAGCCTTAGCGAAGGTCACACCCTGCAAATAGCTTGCGAAATAGTAAGCTAAGCCATACAAAGCGATTAAATATGCTTAGCTGCACTAGGTAGAAGCGCTCAAGACGCTTCACACTGCTGGCATAATCCACCGTGACCTGGCACCATGTAATGTCATGTTCGACGTGTCGGGACATGTCGTTATTACGGGATTTGGTCAAGCATCCAGACCTAATTCAGCAGCCTCTTTTCCATTGCCTGATACTGGTCTGTATCGTGCTCCTGAACTCATCCTAGGGTGGGCACATGATTTTGGTGTCGACTGTTGGAGTTTTGGCGTGCTGATGTACATGATGCTTTTCGGATCTGTGAGTTTACCGCATCGATTTTTCCATCTATTTACGCGTTTTAGCACCCATATGTTGCTGATAACGACAACGACAACGCTGCCATTCTGCAAACCAAGGTCCTTCACTGCTCACTGATGGTTCCCCGGACAACGTCAGTATCATGGACAGCACAAGATCTTCTAGTCAAAGTAGGTTCTCAGAATATGTTGACGCCGACGCGTTGTCTGATGCGCGTGATCGGGACTAGTGCTTGGAGCGCAATGCAGCTCTTCGCCCAGATATCGGACAGATTAGGGTGCATACATACTTTTGCACTGTGTGAGTTTGACAACTCTGGGCGCTACCACATTGTTGAAACTTAACGTAGGAATTGGAAGAGTGTGACCAACAGGGTCGGCAAGGGTTTGGATACAAATTTGCGAGTACTTGCCTGCTAAACTGACATTCGCTGTAGCACCCCTCGGGTACGACGAGGAGGATCCCGATATCAACATACGACACTCTGAAGACAACCTGACTGTTTCAGAAGCAAGGAAAACAGTCCATACAGAAGACGAACCTCTGACGTTGGCCGGAGAGAAACTCGTGGATTCATTCACCCGCATGCCACAACGAATCGTAAAACCCAAATCTGGACCTCCCAACGCGTATCAAGACGCCATTCTCCAGACCCAAAGACGCATCTCTTCACACAGTACTCGCTTAGAAATTGTACCTGAAGTTTCTGATGAAGAGGAATCCCTGGACGTAGGTCAATTGGAGTCCAGCACGCAAGATTGATGTACGACATTTCAGGTATCCCTCTGCAGTCATGGGCCTAGGACGCAGTCCAGCAGGTCCATTATCGTTGTGGGACGCTCTTGATTTAGAGATCAACTCCGTTTCCTCTCACTACTCTAACTCAAGCACAGCCAGTCGTGAGGAGCCACAAGAGAACTTTAGCACGCTTCGCAAAAGTCGGTCGGTAACCTTTCAAGATCGCGCCCTTTCCACAATATCTATAGCAAGCACTGTCCCTTCCACGAAATTGCATGTCCGAAATAAGCTCCGCAAGAGGATGCGTCCTGCAAGCACCCCTACACTTAGGTCTCCTCACCTTGATCCGCTACTCAGGGAACTTCCCCTTGGCGTTAAACAAATCGGTTTCGGCATCGGCTTCAGCCCTATGGAACCCCTTTCTTCTCGCTCGAAATCAGTTTATCGATCCGCTATTCGCGCTTGTCAAAATCTGGTGCCAGTCATACGTCGCAAAATCTCTAGGAAGTCTCTATCTAAGCGCTCGACATCCACACCGATAGACTCAAGCAGTGCCCGTGACGCGATGGTAGTGATACGTGGGACCTATGGGCCAACCTGGACGCTTGGCATGGAGTCCATGTCACCTTCTGCGGCTACAGACACACTCTCAGCCACAACCAATGACTCGGAGGGCCCAGTGACGCCAGAGACCCCATTTTTTGCCCAAACGGTCGGAATAGTGCACCATGAGTCTTCCACCCTTCGCTTGGTACCGTCCTCAAATCTTCAGCCTTCTATATGATTTTTTTCAACCTCGCAATTATGCCGCATTTCATTGATACCGATGTTTTCTCCTCCCGAAGCTCAGGTTTTTCCATTGATCAGTTCCCTTATACAATCGCAGGACTTTGTCATAACGTGGATGTCTTAATACTCGCCTATGCATTATCACTGTTGTAATATGCATGTAATTTTTATACCGGCCTTTTGTACATGACAGTAGTAGATTCTATAAGTGCGAACTCTCACCTGGGCAGATCACAGAATGACGAGGGAGCTGAGGGAATTAGGCTGCGGAAGTACAGTCACAGTGGCTGTGCCGCTCATTAGTGAGATCACGAGACAGTGGACCCCGAGTCCATTCACTCTTACTCGATCATTCAACATTCGACAGTATGCAGGTAAATATCAATGACTGACTGTGAACTTCTTTTAGGCAGCTACCAAAGAGGGACAATAGTTGCTATCGTGACCAATGGAGAAGCCGACTGCAGGTCCTTCGTGGTCGGTAGTGGTCGGTCCTCTGTCATTGTATTCTGTCAAAGTTGAAAGCAGCGGTGGACCATTTCCATGGTGTGGCAATGCGAAGTCACTACACGGTCCACACCAGCTGGGTATATAAACAACTGAAGAGTCGGAATGTGTTTTGCAGAAACAACTTGTCCTCACCCGCACTCAGAACCCTCGATAACGTCCAAGTTCTCCTCAAATTTTGATTCCCTGATTCACCTTAAATATGTACACAACCCCCAAGAAGGATCCTTGCAGTATCATGGGGACCGACCGAAAGCCAAACCCACTGCGCTATGTGAATCTCGAGGAGTGGGACGATGGTGCCTATGGTGATACAACATTTCAAGAATCCCAACCGGATACCTTCGATGAGCCATGGCCATATAGATTTCAGGTAGCGTTGTATATCTAACTCGACACCTTTGTTCTTTTACTGACGTGACTATCAGCATGGCGACAGTGTGTGGGTCCGCTCCACAGGTTATGAGTGGCATTTAGGCAAAGTTGCTGGTCAGCCCAAGGTTGGCCAAACGATGATGGTGAACCCTTTGATACAATTATCGGACTGCCCTCCTGACTTGCGTCTTGTAACTGGCAGGGCGACGGACTTTTTTGGGCTGTCACTTATAATCGTAATAAGCGCAGATATGCGGCACCTCTGAATGGCGAGTTGAAGCCTGATACTCGGCATACAAGGGAGATGCTGGAGGAAGCAGGCATCTTGGAAGGTGCTAGCGCCCTCTGATTCTATTTATTTCTTATACAAGTGATTGCCGCTGCGCGGTTCGTCTTGTCAAAGGGAATTCTGTGCGAGTTTGCTTACGGGCCACAAAGACCCAGCCAAAGGCAGCGGGAATAAAAGAATTATTTTACTTATACATCAATATGTAGTAGATTTTCGTACATCTTATCCTGTGAAAAAGCATCTGCATGCATGGTACGTTGTACTACATGTGAAAGAGCTGTGAGGCGTTGGCTGCATGCAGCCGAAATTGGAACTCGCATGCAGGTTGAACTCGAGCTGTATTGCATGAATGAATCATGATTGTGAGAGATCGAGCACAGTTCAGTTGTGCGTGCAGGGCATTGGCTATTGTTGAAAGCCATATGTAAGATGCAGCAGAAATCGAAACTGGCAGGCAGCGAACGGCATGAACGTTGACATTTAAACTTGAGCGAATGCGAGGCCCGGCGGGTTGTGTTGAGTACTATCAAAGGTGCGTAGTCCTGTGGTTGATGTTGCAAACGATAACGCCGCCGCTTGAAGCTTGAAATATCAGACTTCCTGGGAAACAATTAAGGTTAATCACCTGGTGGAGCTTGAAGAATCCAACACAATCATGTTCTGGGAACTCGTGGTTGAGGTGACGCAGGCGGGTGGACGCCACTCCAACTTGAAGGTCATCATAAGATTATACATTGTGGATGGAATATTGTGGATATGATAACTGGCATTGTATTGTACATGACCATCGCTACCATCTATTTGTTGACAGTAGTATATCTTATTGCTCTGCCTTTTAACGAGTTGTTCTCGGCTCTGTAGTCCATTCATTGTCTCTTGGAGTAGTAATCCAAAATTACAGGCGCTCGTGTGACGTGCGTGACTGAAATCCTGCATTCTAAAAGTTAAAGCGCGTTGTGTGGCTCCTGTCTACCAGCTCCAACAACGTTTACATCTTGTTACACGACTTTGACAGACGACCACCATGACGAAGACGTATCTTATGAACAGTCTGATCGAAAAGGTTAATTCTCTTAAGTATGTTCACTGGGATCAACTGAGCTCTTTGCGATCTCGATTACTATAGATGCAATCCCCGGACCAGGACTTTCGGTGCGTGAGGTTGCCTAAAAGATATATTATTGTGTTTTCTAAAGTTCACACTAGGTTTATGGGTCTCAACGACCTGATGAGCGAGATCAAACAAGATCCAGCCAGCTTCATCGGAGACGAGCCTACCGAGACAAAGGTCCTTAAGCAGGTACTTTCCTTGGTGGAAGATAGGATTTCGGAAGTCAAGAATCAGGCTGTCAAGTGGTATGGCCCACATCTACTCTATCTCGCTCTTGGGACTCATGCCTTCTATGTGGCACTACGCATTTAGTCTGGGTCAATTGATCAAGATCATCCGCGAAACGCAGATGGAACTAGTGGTTGATAGCTTAATCAACTTCTCAGTGGGGAAGGACGATGAACTGCGTGATATCTCTGGCTTGGGTAGGAAATCGAGATTTTTGCTACACCTCAAAATCTGATAGCAAATATCTAGCATTGAAAACGATTACTTCTGAGCTGCCACTGGAAGGCAAAATCACTCCCAGAGCATGTGCAAAGCTCGCACCCAAGCTTCTACAGCAAGTTTCGAATGTAAGCTGGTCCTGCCAACAGTGTTTCTCCTCTTGACATGGTCCACTATAGATGGAAACCCCACCGGAGACTTTGATCGAGACATTATCAACACTATCTATACTCATCACTCGTTTTCCGGTCCACGTATCTGATCCATCCCTTACACCGCACCCTCTGCCTGCAATAGCCCCTCTTCTTTCACATTCTCGTCCAGCTGTACGCAAACGTGCTATTCTGACGCTTTCACAATACGTCCCTGTAGCTCCTCCTGTGCTCGTCAACGATCTCTTGCAGAACTACATCCTCCCGTTCCTTGCACCTAACGCTAACCTCGAAAAACAACGCACAACTGTGCATCTGGTTGCTGCTATCATACGGCAGGCACCGCAGCAGCTCACGCCAGTGTACAACGACATCATACCAGGCGTCGTCAAAGCTGTCCAGAGGGACGATGATGAACTTCGCGAAGGTTGTATTCAGGTTCGCAAATATTTCTTTTACATCAACATTGTCACTCATCACTCATGTTCAATTAGGCTCTTGAGACGCTACTCTTGAGGTCTCCTGCAGAAGCGGCATCGTTCCTAAGCTCGATAGTACAGATAGGGAACCAGTTCATCAAATATGACCCGGTGAGTTATGAATTCATAACTTTGTATGTTTGAATCCCATCTGTCTGCAGAACTATGCTGGACCGGATGACGGCGAGGACGAAGAGATGGCAGATGCAGATGATGATGATGACGAGGATGCCGATCTTGATGAGTGAGATCTACTTGATTGGTTTTATTTTCTTATTTTACTCATAACATGCATTTAGGTACTCGGACGATGAAGACACATCGTACAAGATCCGACGTGCTTCGACCAAACTTTTAGCTGCTGTGATCACTACTCGCCCTGAGCTTCTGACTTCACTGTACAAAGAGGTGTCGCCTGTGCTAATCTCGAGGTTTGGCGACAGGGAGAAAACTGTTCGGCTTGAAGTATGGGCAACTTATGGTGTTCTGCTTAACCAGACTAGCATGTACGGCGGCCTGCCGCAATCTCAAGAGAACGACTCTGCCATGAGGAAGAGGAAAAGAGATAGTGAAGAGAGAATGGATGTCGAGGAAACGCCATATACCCTTCTGCGCTCACAGGTTTCTTCATTATCCAAGGCCTTGCTCCAGCAACTCAAGTCTCCGAAGACTCCACCACCGACGCTTCAGGCAGGCTTCCAGCTTCTGCACGCTCTGCTTGGCGTTCTTCCTGGTTGCCTTTCCAACCAAATTACGCCCATTGCCACAATTTCTCAATCTGTACTACTTCAATCACCAGCAACTTCAACTTCGTCCCTTCACCTTGCATGTCTCTCCTTCATCGCATTGTATTTTGCGACGCATGCTCCCGGCACATTTTCTGCGTCGCTTCCTGCTCTGTCCCCTGTTCTTTTGAAGTCAGCTGGAGAGAAACACCCTCGAGTTGCTTCAGAAGCCTTCCGCGTCTTCTCTGCGTTGCTCAATGCCACGAGGCCCGTAAAGAATGGCGAATGGGCGGAGCGTCTGTACGATCAAGCTTTCCAGCGTCTCAGCACCCACGATACAGACGCCGAGGTTCGCGGATGCGCTGAGGACTGTATTGCAGACCTATGGATTTGTGCTGCGGATGTCATCAAACCGAAAGGTGGCAAGGAATGGCAAGCCATATGTCGGACCACGGGTAATACAGGAGGAGCTGTGAGAGTAGTCACGAAAGTTGCTAGGGACGTGGAAATGAGTGATGACTGGGTAAACTGTTGCGTTGAATGGATCATGGGTCTACTAAAGAAGAGTGAGAGGGGAGGAAAACCAGAGATATTCATCGCCCTCGATACTCTTCTAAGAAGGTCAGTTCATCTCTTGGGGATCTGGAAGTAGCCTGATTTTGTCCAGATATTCTTCTGGTGTTCCCACCGATCTGCCACCCACTATGGTCCCCCAGATCAGACCATACATATCGACGACAGACATTTCCTTGCTGTCTCATGCATTGACTATCATCACAGTGTTACTTGAGCTATGTCCGACTGCTACTTTCCCTGAAGTTGAGCGTGAGCTCCTTGGCGATATCTATCAGATTGCACACTCGCCTCTCGTCTCAGGAGCTGCTCTCGACTCACTTCTGATGTTCTTCTCTTCGTTGGTGCAGGCTGATAGTCAAATTGCAACCCACGTTGTTCCCAGCTTGGCGACATCAGCGGAAAAGGCCAACAAGTCAGACACCAATTTAGCCAATGTCGCTAAATGCATTGGCCAAGTTGTCCAGAGTGCTCAGGGAGTGGCAGCAGGAACCATCGCGGTCTACTCCAAATATATGAAGGTCAGCCCAGGCATGGTAACCTAGCGCGTTTCTCACATTGCACTGCTTCTAGAGATCTTCAAAGTCAAAGTCCACCACTTCTGTCGTGGTGTTAAGTCTGTTGATTGTCGGGGAACTTGGCCGTTTCATGTATGTCAGATGCTCAGTGCCTCCTTTTCCATCGATAACCCTGCAACAGTGACATGTCGAAGCAACAAGATACGTTTAACAATACTATCGAACATTTCGCAGCAGAAGAAGAGGAAATTCGTGCTGCTGCTGCATTCGCTGCTGGTAAGTAAAATCTACACGTTCACTGGATACATGGATTGACGTACCTAGGAAATATTGCCATAGGAAATCTTCATCAATTCTTACCTGCAATCCTTAGGGTTGCAGAGAGTGATCCGCACAAGAAGCTGCTGTCGTTGCATGCATTGAAGGAGGTCTGAAAACTAGTTTTTTGTGGCAATCTGTTCTGAAAATCAGTCTAGGTCGTCACGCATTGCTCGCATGGGCAGCTCGAAGGTGTTGCAGAGCAGCTCTGGGCGCCCCTCTTTCAATACTCGGAGGATGCGGAGGACAGTACACGCAATGTTGCCGCCGCCTGTCTGGGCAAACTTACTACAACACATCCCACGCGATATCTCCCACAGCTTCACTCTCGCATCCATGACGAGAATCCTGCAGCACGCGCCTACTGTCGTATCTGCCATTCGACATACGCTTGCGGAGTCGTCACCATCATACGACGAGCTTTTGGCATCACTCATCATGGACTTCTTGGATTTAATCCATGACAAGGATCTGGTACGCCGGTTCCTCTAATTAATTTGAATTTCCTTACATAAATTCCTCAGAATGTCCGCCGCCTTGCGTTGTCTGCTCTCAACTCTGCGGCAAGAACGAAGCCCCACCTCATACGCGATCACCTTCCAACTCTGCTCCCGAGCCTCTATGCGGAGATGGAAGTCAACCCCGATCTCATTCGTACGGTCCAAATGGGACCATGGACACACAAAGTCGATGACGGTCTCGACGCGCGCAAGACTGCATGGGAAACACTGTACACCCTTGTAAGTCATTGCCGCACCACGCCCGTGTCCTCCCCTCACTCATTTACTCCTAGCTCGATACCTGCCTCACCAAACTCGACTTGTCGATCTTCCTCTCGCACTTGCTTGCAGCCATTAGCGATCCGTCGGACGAGATCAAAGTGATTGGGCACATGCTTCTCGCGCGGCTGTCAGCGTCTCCGACAACATCCATCGCACTTGCGCAGCGCCTCGACGAGCTTACACCCTCTCTTGAATTGACGATGCGGGGGACAGCAGTCACTAAAGATACGGTGAAGCAGGACATCGAACGCGCGGCAGAGCTACGGAGGAGCACGATGCGTGCTGTCGCTGCCCTCAGCAAGATCGACAGCGCGGGCAGCGCGCCCAAGTTTGACGCCTTTGTGGAGGAATCGCGGAAGAATGAGCAATGGGGCCAAGAATTCAGGGAGTTGCTTGGACACTAATTATGGTGCAGGCTATCTGTCTTTCAATGCTCTCGTAGGCAAAACGCCACAGTTCTTGTTATTAGGACATCTGTCTAGTTACCAAGTCCATGATGTGGAGTAGTTACTTGATTCTATACATACTTGTACTTACAACCCTGCGTCTGGGGCGCCCTTTGGTGCATCAAAATTCGTATTCCACCCAATAAAACTTCGATGAGGAATGAACAAGGTCCTATGACCCAACCAATCCTTTCACCTTCTTCCAAATGAGAGCAGCAGCCTCCTTTCTCTCTCTTGCAGCCCCCCCTGCTCCGAGGACACTCTTGTTTTCAATCGCCCGACGAGAAAGGTAGGGCATCACCTAGACATGACGTGTGGTCAGAATCATCCTTGATACCACAAACTCAAACAGCACGGTGAAAGACAGAAATAATTCATGTATTGATGCAGAAAGGCCAATCCCAAAGGGAATAGAGTAAAAGACGAAAAGATTCACCTGCACCAGCGCCCCGTACGGGACATACTTGATCACACACGGCGCCTCACACCACGTCCGCCTGACGAGGTGGTTCGTCAGCGCATCTGACATCCCTAAATGTCAGATAATGAGCTCATGCTACATTCGACAGAAAGCAGAGAAAGATGAACGTACCATACAGCTGTCCAAATGCGAACCTCTCCCCAACCTCAAGCGGTATCCGTACTACGTCCCCTTGCACCTCATCGATACCAACACGCTCGACGATTCCCAGACCCTTCTTAACAAGTTCCTCAAGAATAAACTCGCACGATGTCCAGTTATGCGTACCAAAAAGGACACCGATGCCTGGTGCACCGGATCGGCCGGAGTGGTGGACGTCGCGGGAGATTGCATCGACCAACAGGGTCACGCAGTCATGATAGCACTGATCCGTCGCATCCTTCGAGGGTTGAACAGGGGGTTCAGGATCGGGAGATATGGAGAGCGAGAGCGAGTGTTTTGATGAATATGATCCATCTGGAGAGGTGACTGAACGAGCCAACTGATGGGCAGCAAGCTCGCGCGGGTGATAAGCCCCCCGGACAAGTTTCACACCAAGTGCATAGCCTCTCTCACGGGCCAGCGCCAGGGAGTGCACGAGGTGCGCGGGCGTGCTGGAATTTGAGCGTGAGCGCACTTGATCATTTGTGTAGATCTGAGTACTGACCGTCGTAGATAGGCTTGGTATGTCACATACACGAGAGGCCGCACACTGTCGTGCGCAGCTTCTCTCGCGGATGGAGAGAATATCCACGAGGAGATGTCCCACCACGTCCGCTGGAAGCCATTGGAGGGGAGTTGATTGAATCGCTCCATCAATGCGTGTCCAAATGCGTCGATGGCGGGTTGATACCAACTAAAATATTTAACAGTCAAAACGCAGTCGAAAAAATTGAGACACACCTATGCTCTGCGTCAATAAAAACTCTAACTCCGCGTTCTTCAGCACGTGTACAAATCTGCACAAGGTCGTTGTATAGCTGTTTCAAGTCATGGATGTCAGATTCCGTTAATGCTCCTGTCGGTGTGAATGAATGCAAGATAGAAAGATCAGATGGTGAAGGAGTCCCTGGAAAGAGTACCGGACGTTCAAGGGGTGCTCGAGTATGTGTGAGGTATGTTGACAGGTTGAGCAAGGATTGGGCATTTGGAAGCATGGCGGTCTGGGCGACCATGAGTATTGTGTTACTCCTAATGTACAATACTGACAACTCACAAGCTTCACAGCAACCCAAGTCCGCCTCCCTATGTGTCCACTCCGAATGGCATCCCTTCCGTCCTCGAAGTCGGCGGAGGCGTTGATACTCCTTATCATCTCCTCTACGACACGCTTGTGTACAGGCCGCCTTTCCACGTTCGTCTGACCTGCCGCCTCCTTCTCGTCGACTTCAACGGCATAAGCAAAGAGAGCACCTTTGTTCTGTGCGTGGAGAGACGCAAGCAGTGGTAGTGCACCATTGGCCGTTTCTGCACCAACAAACTGCCGACCTGGTTATGGCTCTGAATTAGACAGAGAGGAATAAATAATATGCACCTGATGGAAGAAAGTAGTTCGCACGAAACTTTCGACTATCTTACTCACTCCAGGGGTATCGAACAAGATGTCCAATATTGTCGGTGCCGCATCGACGAGGGGAGCGATACTGCATGTCCCGTATACGATATACGCACGCACCAGTTCCGACAGTGTTCGTGTGTCAAAAGGCGCTGGTTTGATATTTGAAGCATCGGTGTAGAATGCGTAGCCCAGCGCAGAGGTGGTCAATGCGCTGGAAAGCACTAACACACGTCCCAGTCGTCTGAGACGTGGAGGTGGAGCAGTGGAGAAAGCTCGAGCGCGAACAAAGAGACGCAGCGCACCACTACGGGCAATCATGCTAATCGTTGTAGATGGATAAGAGACGTGCTCGAGTTTGATCCGGGAATGAAGCTCGAAGCTAGCTCCGTCCGATTAACATACACGGACGGCATTGCAGGAACGCGAGGAACACCAATCACATGCATGTACAGGGTCACGGCGTGCCAGATATCCCGAGCGTGCGTGCATGCAATCATCGCCCAGTTATCGCAAATATGCGCCTGACTCCGGCAGAACATTGAAAAAGTCAAAGAACATGGTTTTTCTATGTTTACGACAAGAAAGGGAAACCTCCTGTAGAGTTAATCGACCACTCGAAATTATGTAATCATTCTTTAGCGTTCTCCTGGCTCAATCAAACACCCCAAAGTCAGAGGCACCCGCAGGGCACCACAGCCTACGACTTTATCATCAGTCCTTCCGAAACCATCAGACTCGGACAAACGGGCTGGAATTTTCTTGGCTAGGTCTGGTAGTAAGTACTTGCCGGCAACCGAATCCTTTACATGTCTTGCCTATCAAGGTGCCTTTAGTTAGTACGCCTGGGACCAGATGGCCTGCGAGCTTTCGGGATGCGTTTATTGGAAAGCAGAGTCCTGAGAGCGGTTAGGTGGACGAAGATTGGCGTGATGGCATGCCAAAGCTTGCGCATTGGCGTTGGGTCAGAGTCTGACGCAATCTGCAAGGCGTCAGGTTCTATTACGTACAGCTCGTCGAATCTTGCCATCATGAGTCACTGATTCTTACCTCATGTGAATGTTTGCGTAGATGAACTTTCAATCTCATGTATGGTATATTGACTACTCAGGAGACGCGTGAGCAACAACAGGGATTTATCATCAAATTCAAGAATACGCAGAGCAGGCGGCTGACATAGGAAATGTATGTAGATCAATCAACTTCATGACGAGGAAACTGTCTCCACCCGACGAGGTCACTTCTATACCGCAACCTAGAATGTGGTGTCGCAACTTGAAAGCGGGTCAAAACTCGCAGCTTACGTCTTAGAAGAAGATCGCATTTCCAATGAACAGCTCATCGTGGTTAGTACGCCAGTGGTGCCAGTGAGTGTCGTGAACGGACATTATACATAGCGTGGTGTCTCGAATTTCGCGAAACAGGCATCTTCTGATAGTGTTGTGGTGCCTTGAGTGTCGTGAAACGGCCATCATTTCTCGTGTCTTATGAAATGGTCGCCGTCTGATGGCGTGAGTAGCGTCTTTCGGGTTCTCTGTCTTGTGTCGTGACGTGATCTGCTGATAACGTCTTGAGAGTCATGAAGTCTTCTGATGGTGTCGTGGCGTGTTTCTCTTCGGCTCTCGTAACTTGTGATCTTGGCGGTCTATCATGCTTGTCGCACCCACCCTTTGCTAGGGGTAGTTCTTGGCGCTGTAGCGAAGCCGCGGCGGGCAGGCGTAAAATGTTGGAGTCTCAGGACATGTGTTGTAGCCGCTAGAATTGCCACTTCGATCCCATGCGTTCGCTGGTGAAGTGGCGCAAGGCCGGCCTTGATTCGTGACATATGTTCTGGAACAGCCGTCGATGAGGGCTGCTTGATCGGCGCGAATCTGTTCCTACACGTGGGTAAGGTGACCTACTGGCACTGAAGTTAACAAGCGAATCGGTCGTCATGAGAGATGACTTACCAATCCCGTTGGTGTGTCGCCTGAGGCGAGAACGCACGGTGCTGTCACACGCAGCATTCAAGCGAGAAACTCTAGGTTTACGCTAACAAACTATGATAAGTGATACTCAGTCCAGTGACGAACATGTCCGTACCTTGTGCTGCTTGAGCTTATACGGACAGGACTACTGATATAGAAACGCAGTAGACCAGTGATTGTTTAGTAACGAGTATGAAAAGCTTTAGCCAGAAAGGTGGCAGATTGGCTACCGCAGAGGGAGTGTGCGGCCGTCGTCTCCCAAATAAACACAACCGTGGGGTGGGTAGATCCAAGAGGAGAAAGATTAATGTTCATAGATGTCGTCCAGAATTTCTCGACTACAACAAGCGGCTGAAGCAGCAGACGAGAGGGACAAGTGTCAAGACTAGGAGGTGTTGTGCTTGGGGGTAGGATGTCGACACGTTTATCGTGCGTAGTGTGCGCAATTTCGTATTCATCAGGATGTGGTAGACCGTGATCCGTGTTCCTCAGGGTGTGTAATGGCATAGTTGTCCTGCAGTGACCAAAACGTTAGGTGATGCAATCTAGGCTATGATGTTCCTTACCTCGTGGAAAGTCCGTTCGTCACCGAACGACTTGTCAGTTTTAGTTTCCGAGGCTTCGTCAGTGACAATATCGCTCGAGTTGACGAAGTGTCGTCGTTGGGTATGAAGGTATTATCAGAAGTGATTCAGATAGGCGCTTACAATCGGCGAGATTCAACAAATCAAGGATAGTGTATCGCAAGGCATTGATTGGAGTACAGGTTACGATGGATAAGGTTGAAATAGTATAAAAGGCTTCTTGGCTGGAACTGGTAGTAGTGCTGAATTCGCGAGCGGGTGACCGCTTGGAGTACTTTGACACAATTTACACGCTGGGTTCACGCCGTTGCTTATTCCGAGCAGCTTTGGTTCAGTCTGGACGGCATGGAAACTACTAGTATTCTCACTAGTGCGCTGGTATCGTTACTGAAAAATACGACGAGGCTGGTGAAAACTTTCCTTGGTCCAGATATCAATATTTATTTGTGTGTGCTTGCCAACTCAATAAACAAATACGCGTCAGTCACGTGTTTGCAAAATCATCGCAATTGAGTCGATCATGGACGTCGCGTCTTCTACGCAGCCATACTCCAAAAGACGATGACACACGTATATGTTGTGTGTCCTTATAGCTCCCAGTTTATGTTTGTCATCGTCCTTGTCATGTATGCTACGAACACGGGCCTCAGGCCTCAGGCTTCAACGTCAACGTTCAACCGCTGTACGTCGACTGTGGAAGACAGCTGGTCGCTTGAGCCGGGTCTCTGAATTATACATCGGCTAGTCCTGCTGGTTACTATCTAATCTAGTCAGAACTCAGAATTTTGTCTTGTCTGCGTCATCATAACATACTTGGTGTGTATGCAGTTGAAGCTCGATTAATATTCAATGAACGTGTTCCCCTAGGTACATGTAAACCTGTGGGGCAAATCTTTGCATCAACTTATCTGCTTACTAACCCTTCTCTATCTGGGGGATTCGTTTCCGCTATAAGTACCTTTCGAAATCTAGCTTTGACACTAGCTACTACGTCCCGGAACACTATAGAGTACTTGTTAGTTTCACAAGCAACCGTATCTGCACCCATGAGTACTGCACGTCCTTGGTCAGTCAACGAACCGTCATCAATGCGCCCTGAATCTGGGCAGTGGCATCCTTATACACGGCAGACAAGTGCATCCCGACCGTGGACTGCCCAGTCACGCCCTGGGACAGCGCGTCCCCAGACCACCGCTTCCACCATGCACGATGCCAGCTATGTTATCGCCCTCATCGAAAGTCGAGGTATTGCGCACGAAGTGGGTATGGCTGCTCTCGATAAAGATACGGGCCGAGTCATGCTCATTCAGGTAAGGGTTCGTCTCTTACTAATTCATGACAATTAACACATGTGAATTAGCTCTCGGACTGCTCCACGTATGTTAAGACGCTACACCAGATGCATGTGCATACGCCACACATGATCCTAGTGCCTGATACGTTCCTATCCTCGACAAACACAAGCCTCACTCTGTCTGCGTCTGCCACGCGAGGAGCTTCGTCGTCATCATTGTCGGTGCAGTTCATCAGGGAGGAATTTCCTCAAGTCCCCATCGAACCGGTACCAAGAAAATACTGGAATGATAGCGCCGGTAAGCCGATAACACATTTTCTCCCGCATACATGCGCTGAATAATCGTCTAGGCTATCAGTTTATCGCTCAGTTCTGTGTTGAGGACGATGAGCGTGCGGCCACACTGGTCTCCGTGACAGACAAGTCGTCATATCCGCATATATCCGCGTCTACTTTGCTAATTGCTAGTATACAGATACTATACACTCTCAGCCGCATGTGCTCTTTTCAAATTTGTAGAAACCCGCCTCAACAGCCGCTTTTCTGCGTGTTCTCTTCGCATACGTTATATCCCAGTCGAGGGGACGATGATGATAGACCCCGAAACTGTTAGAAATCTGGAGCTAATCAACAATCAGACCCGCAAGAAATCCACGCATTCTCTCTTTGGGTATTTGGCATCATTCCTTCAATTGCTCGTTGTTTAAAATGCTTTAGGGTGCTTAACCATACTTACACCGCAATGGCCACACGACTCTTACGAACGAATGTACTGGCACCCCTGACAGGCAAGTGCTTGCGCTATAGAACCCCAATGAGCTGATTCCACATACACCGCCTGTAGCCCAAAGCGCCTTGGATGCCCGCCTAGACGCTGTGGAAGGTCTGATATTGTCAAAACTCTGCTTCAAACACTGACTTCCACATTACCATAGAGCTGATTCACAGCGAGGATAAATTTACTGAGATCAAGGATGCCTTAAAAACCTTGAACAAGATGGACTTCGATAAGCTCATCTCATCGGTGAGCCTTGCCTCGTGGTGTGGACGTGAGCTTAACTCCCAGCCCATAGCTTGGGTTTTCTGAAGTACGACCAACAACAACAGCAAAAGGAGCTTTTTCCCGCGTGTCACAAATACTCAACTTGCGCACTGCTGTCCGAAGCCTTCCAATTTTGCAGAGAGCTTTGAATGGATGCAAGTCTCAGCTACTAATGATAATATATGACGTGAGCCCTGCACTGCCATCTCAAATTTTCAGCTTTTCATGCCGCAACCTGAATGTAGATACTGTCTGACGAACGTTTGACTAAGATCGAGGAGCTCATCGCGGAAAACTTCAATGACGACGCAGGGCCAGTCAAGGTAATTGGAGTATACTGTTGTCGACCCTGTCTGAACAGCCTCTTGCTAGGGAGGGATTGGAGCGATTAACGCAAGGGTATACGCAGTTAAGGTACGTTGACATGCACTCGCTTTCTAAAGGTTGCTTGATTGTCGCAGGCGAACCGCAACCGTCTCTTGGACGTTGCTCGCGGAACTTTCAAAGAAAATGTCGCAGACATATATCAGCTCAACAACGCCCTAAGCGAACGGCATTCCCTGCCCGTTACTCTCGTTTACCAAGAAAGTGGCTTCGTGTTCGCTCTCAAGAAGGATGAGCTCGAGGATGAGCTGCCAAAGGGATTCATTAATGTGTCTGCGCAAAGGGGTCGTTGGCTGTTCTCAAGCATTGATCTGGTGGGATTCAGCGAAAAGGGCAATACATGTTCTAATCTCGGATGATAGAAAAAAATGAACGCTCGAATGAAAGACTCGTTGGAGGAGACACTGGTCTTAAGCGACAAGTACGTTTTTGTTGTGACCCCATCGTCGATTGTGGATTGATAACATATAAAGGATTATCCAGGACGTGGTAGGGCAGATTATAGCGTTTTCTGGAGTGCTCTATTCTGCGTCGGAAGCGGTAATGACATTGCTGGTCGATTTTCAGGTTTCTCAACGCCAGGTTTAGGTTGCAACCATCGACTTGTTATGGTCTTTTGCTCATGTCTCCATCGGTCCGTCATTCCAATCATTGCACTTACCTCGGTTTAACGAAACCTTCATCAGTGCGAAGCTATGGTACAGGGTATATACTCCTTTTCAAAGAACACCAACAGACCTTTCCCTCAGTGCGTCCCGAGTTTACTGATACCTTGGCGATCAAGAGTGGTCGTCATCCTGTCCTTGAGACTGTTCAGTCTGCCGGAATGGTCGTTTCAAACGATATTTATTGCAGCGACGCTGCCCACTTTCACATTATTCAGGGGCCAAAGTGCGTTTTATAAATTATTCATTGTCTAGATGTACAGACGTCCATATTCTTCAACAGCATGTCAGGTACGATGTTTTGCACCCGTCCCACTGGTCATTCTCAGCGTTTTCACAAGGTAAAAGCACATATCTGCGTCAAACGGGCCTTCTCACTGTGATGGCAATGGTCGGTTGTTTTGTGCCTGCTGAGTATGCAAGCTTTCGGTGAGTCATGGGTGTTGGTGTTAATCAAATCTTGATGCACTCATTCTATCAAGTCTGCATGACGCCTTACTTACTCGGCTCTCCAATGACGACGATATGGAGAAGAGCCTCAGCACGTTTGCAAATGAAATGACATCCTCTGCTATGATCCTAGGTCTCGATGTATAGATGAGTCTGTCACTCATACTGAAATCCCACTAGGCATTGCGACCCCAAGAACACTGGTACTAATTGACGAATTGGGTCGAGGGACATCTCCTATTGAGGGTCTTGGTATAGCACATGCTATTGCAGAGGAACTCATCAGATTGAAAGTAAGTACAGTTACTCCCGCCTTCTTTTACTCTTACGAGAATCTCAGTGTTTTGTTCTCTTCGCTACGTGAGCATGCGACTACTAGGTTAATTCGCGTGTTAACATGACGGCTAGCCATTTTCACGAGCTATCAACCACTCTTTCTCGACAGCCTGCTGTAGTGAAGTGAGTAATCGTTACCCTTTTGATCAGTAACGCGCGACGAACTTGTCCAGTTTGCATCTGTCTGTTCAGGTGCTTTCAAATTGCTTTCGATTGTAGCTTCTTTACAGAGTGTTGTCCAGCGTTCACGTCCATCGGCCTCAAACTTTGGCCTGACATTTCAATACAAGTAAACTCGTATCATTATAATGTGCGATGCCCAGCTGATGACACAATTATAGGATTCTTGACGGAATCCCAGAGAATACAGGCCACTATGGTGAGTCGCAGACAACAGACAGACAGGGAGGGCATCTCGACCAGTCTCGACCAGGACTGGAACTAGCCAAATTAGCTGACCTCCCCAACGACGTTATCACTGAAGCGAGACGAGTGTCTGAAATCATTACTGAAAGAAACCTGCGTTGCGAGGAGGAAAGTCGCATAAACGTCTTTACCATTCGCAGGCGTGCACTCCTGAAGGTATCGTCAGTCAGCTTCCTGAAGACTCTTAGTCCTGAATGTTTGCTATCTTCCCAGCTTCATGTGCAGTTGAATCAAGCTTTAGATCACTCTTCGCTTCCTGAGGAGGAACTGGTCGCATATCTGGCGCGACTGCAGAGGGACTTCTTGAAGACTTTGAAAGACACCCTTTGACGATTGCTGATCAAACGGATTAAGGAAGATACTGGGACTCGACAATACGAAGGCGACGTTGCCAAGCCCTTACCTGCCAGTTGAAGCTCGAAGAGACGAACCGACAACGCTCCCAGACACCATTCAGATGTTCATTTTCTCATTTCCCCTGCAGATGCTCTCGCGATGTTAGACCGCGGTCACACTCTTACCAGCTTCTAAAAATGATTAGACACGAAGTTGACGGAATTTTTCCGTGTGCGATGTGTGATCGATTGATCAACAAGTGCCGCTTTGATATTGTCAGCAGAGGACGAGGTAGGAGTCTAGTTAGTAGCTGCCCGACTGAAGCGAACTGCAATACCGTTTCGTAGCTCCGGTCAGCAATGTGCGGGTCGATGCAGCAGCAGTACCAAACCGACTCTCGGCAATTGAGAATCCCGTTGAACCTGGTGAGGTTGGAAGTCCAACCGTGTCGGGTCCTTGTCCAAGTTACCTAGGTCAACCCCCCCGACAGGTCACGTGATTGCACGTGACTGGAGAACAACGTGTAACAATGACCAACACTGACGCGGACCTTACCGGAGAGGCTTGTAGATGTTATTTTTGTATCAGAGAGAAAAACATATACGGCCTCAGAACATGCAGCACATGAGAATGAGAAAAATGTAAAGAGACGGCGCAGTCTGTGTAATGTCCTCGTATGTTTTTTCCACACCAACAAATTGAAACATATCTGCACATATTAGCACACCTAACCTTACAGAATATGCTCGTAGCATGTCAGTTATGGAATCATTGCAAAAGAGTATAGTAGTACAAATGGCAGGTATAGCGGTGGTATCGAAAGCGGGATAATAATAACACAGAAACGGGAATACAACGACTTGAAAAATCATGGTGATGGATGCGAGAGACTCAGATGAAGAGAACAGACGGGGAAGACGCGGGAAATCGGAATCAAGAAAGGTCTAGCAGAGCTGGCTGTCGCAAACTGACTTGTCCGAGGTCCAAGAACCGTTGGCAACCTGTCGGGTTAGAACAGCGTCAACAAACAAAAAAAGTCACACACCAATAGTAGCCTCGGTTTCATATTTCTTGTGTGAACGTCCATCAATAGGTCAGAGCATGGAGACCGGCATCTTACCTCGCGCTGATCTAATGCCAGATTTCCGTAGTAGAGACAAAGCTCTTCCGTTGTGCCGCTCGTCTTGGTTTATGTATTATGTACATGTAGTACAGTATCACGTAGATACACAATGGCACATACATAAGTTCCCAAGGTCACGTGATAAGTCACGTGACCTGTCGGGGAGACTTGGAGGAAGTCCAAAGGACGTCATCGGCTAGACCGTTCCGCGAACGTAATAAAACGAAATAAAACTCAGCGCGGAAGCAATAAATCTTTTCTTGGGTATCGATATCAACGCCTCTGAACACCACTGGAACACCTGCCCAAAATCATCGATATGACATACCGACCAGGTTCACTGAATTAATTTTGGCTAATCTAGTCTGCAAAAGGATTACCAAGTGGTAAGAGATACCGAAGATGAACATACTTCTAATGAAATTCGGCCCCGATTGACTGGCTTTCTACTTTTATTGGGGGGTGCTGTCTCATGAAGCTCTCCTTGAATCCCTTCAGCACACAATCAAACGGTGCTATCATATGGCACGTCTGATTCCAGGACACGAGTGAACCGAAACGGTACATGCACCCCCCAGCTCCCTTACTTCTGCTATTCTTATATCTTAAAACAGGGCGTATCTGGCCTTAGGATTCACACTTCCCCTGGATATTCTCAAGATAGGCTTGCGAATTTGTGATGGCAGTTGTGCCGCACACGATGTGGCAAAACTGCCTCTGGTTGAAGTGCTTATGCGCATGGGTGATAAGATAAAGACCCCGATTTCCTCACGTTTCGTAACGTGTCCGAACCAGTCGAGTATGGGGCTGTCCAAGATTGTGGCACTTTCTCATTTGGTTAGCCCCGCGTTAGCGTCGTGTCATATCTGGTCGGCCGCGGGTGTGGGCGCCTTTCTTCGCTCTTCCATAGCTTCTCGCTTTCAACTCTCTCCATCACCTAGTGATACGAGAGTATTTCATGGGCAACTGTGTCTCCCGTTCCCAACAGCCTTTTCCAGTCTCTTGCATTTCGTCCACTGAGAAGAATTTGGGGAGTGGCACTCCAAATGGTCTGCCTGTAGTGGAGCCAACAACTTCTTTTTGGACGATTCCTGCAGCCCCCATAGCAAAACCCCGGTTACAGGAGAATCTGCCATCCCATGCAGACGTGGGTGAGTACGCCCTGTACCTGTTTGGAGGTCGCCAGGTGAATAATTGACAATAGTTATTATTGGATCCGGTATATCTGGAGCCTCCTTTGCGCGAACTCTGCTTGAGTGCAGAGACAATCTTCATGTCGTCATGCTTGAAGCCCAAGATATATGCTCAGGGGCCACTGGCAGGTGAGCAATGAGCGCCCATTTCGCTTAGATCGTTGATGCGATATTAGGGTCTTACCCAGAAATGGGGGACATATCTTTCCCGCTACATACCATGATTACGAAGACCTGAAGAAGAGAGTGGGCGAGGATGTGGCAAAGAAGATGGTGTGCTTCCGGAAGGCGCACTTGGATGAGATTCTGGCCATTGCTGCAGAGGAAGGTATCACAGAATATACACAGTGCCGTGCCGTCGAGGGTGTCGATGTGTACTTCGATAAGCCTACGTTTAAAGAGGCACAGCGGAAGCTGGAAGTATATCAGCGTGATATGGGCAAACATGCAGGTTCATATACCTGCTATGAGGGCTTAGACGCTCAAGAGGTACGTTGGGCGATAGCATCGTGACCTCTTGCTGACAGCGTGGTAGAAATTTCATCTTTCGCCACATGCAGTGGGGTGTATTGCCACGCGAGCTGGTGCTATACATCCGTATCGCTTCGTGACGTCGATTCTAAGCCGCCTACTTACAGTTTACCCCAAAGAGTAGGTCTTTGACTTTGATTGTGTCTCGCAATAATTCGCGACAATCTCTAATGCAACTTAGATTTGAGATTCACACCCGCGCACCTTGCACGTCAATCGATGAGCCCACATCAAGTTGCCCATTTTATAGACTTACTACAGCACGCGGAGTAATTACGACCCCACACGTCGTGCATCTCACGAATGCGTACGCACCTGCACTCTTACCAGCTCTCAAGGGAGCTATCCTTCCCATCCGAGAAACCATGACCGCACAGCGGCCTGGCCGTAATCTCCACGCAAGTACGCTGCGTGGTGGGCGGAGCTTCGTGTTTTTTGATAGTCCACGCAAAGGCTTCGACTACTTGACACAACTCCCAGAAGGCGAGCACGAACTCATGTTTGGTGCAGGCTTTGAGTCGCACACGGATAGTGGAGCCAATGCCATGTATGGCGTGCATAGTGCAGCGCATGTAGGCGGTGCAATGCCAATCTATTTCGGAGCAGAGAGCTGGGGCGCTGAGGCCTTACCGGCCATTCCCACAGATGAACAGGATGTGGGTGTGGGTTTGTGGGCAGAGGGTCGAGTGAAGGCGATTTGGAGTGGTCTGTTGAGCGAGTCGGTCGATGGGATGCCGTGGGTTGGAAAGGTGGACATTAACGTAGCTGGCAGGAAGACACCTCCTACTTCGTCTGCACCCTTTCAAGTTGCTCTGAATTCAAATACGGAGAAGCTGAAGTCAGTCGTCACTGCTACTCCCGGTGAGTGGATTGCGGCTGGCTACTCGGGCGAGGGCATGGTGCATGCGTGGCTGAGTTCCAAGGCCGTTGCTCTGATGCTTCTCGGGGAGGATCTCACTGAGGTGAAGACCTGGCTCCCAGAGCAGTTCAGCGTCACGGAAGACAGAGTCAAGATGGCCAAGCTGACTTTCAAGCCTGACGTTGTGCTGAGTGGCAAGAGGCGTGTCTTTCTGTAATACTTACATATGTTAAGAGTTTCTTCTGTAGTAGGTACCTAATCATGTTGTGTAGTTTTCTTGGCTTTACTTGTTACTACCACATACTGTATGGTAGTTTATCCCACATGTAATTTGCTGATGAAGTTACTTGTTTTGTTTAAATCCGGCATTTTAGTCTCCCCTACCAGATCATATACCTAGTAGAAAGAAGACGGTTGTTCCTTCCTAAATTAGCGTGCGTTTAGATCCGTGATGCTGGTGAGCTGCTGTGGGACCCTATGATCATATGATCATGATGCATTAAGCTGAGCTGTATATAAATATTGGCAGTGCTGTCCTATGCTGTCCATATATGAATGACATCATGATGGTCTTTCTCGTATATAACGGTGTAGGGGCGGCTAGCGAAGCTAAACACCGGCAGTTTGGGAGTTTTTCATTTCAATTTTGAAATGTTACTGATAAAGGGATATGGAATACATGTATACCCTATGTATTTAAACATGAACCTTCCGAGTCAAAGTTAACTGCAGGTTTCGAATACCTTACTGGATGGTGAAGTTGTACTCTGTACTACGGCCGTAGGACTAGGGAAGGACACATTTATTCGACTCATGCATGTCACGTCAAAAGACCGTTCCTCACCCCTGGCAGACAATTCCCTCACTGTACAAACTCGATGGCTAGTACTCAGGAACCAT
This sequence comes from Suillus lakei, assembly GCA_016628065.1. Lineage (NCBI taxonomy): Eukaryota > Fungi > Basidiomycota > Agaricomycetes > Boletales > Suillaceae > Suillus > Suillus lakei. The sequence goes on from JABBWA010000017.1 coordinate 209,251, forward strand.
CAGGCAGGCTGCAGCAGGTCCAGCAGGCTGAGCTAGTTTCGACGGGTATCGACTCTTCCCCGCAGTCAGGTACCTTAGCGTAGCATTCCGATGAGCAGAATCCAGCGGTGCTATTGGTAGAAGCTGCCTTCACCTTAGCGACAGCAGCGAGGATGGCGAGGATGGCGAACTGAATAGGCTTCATGGTATCTAGTGTGGCTGTGTCAGTGATGGCCGTCAGCGCGAGGAAACCACACACCATCACAAGTTTGATTGTGCAGTTGAGTATGCGAAGGGACTGATGCAAGAAATCGATTGAGTGAAACAGACACAGCGTTGCCTGCATGCAGGGCCACTCACCGAAGTTTCAAGGCGTTTGTCCTGAAGATTTTTGGATACGACCACGTTCAATCTATATTTTGTGCTGTCAGCGCTGAATGATGGAATTTTCTATGTCACTGGTCAGCCGTCCACAACCGAATTCGCGCCAGAAGCAGTGCTTCTGCTTCAAATTGACGAGCTAGAAAATGGTTTCAATGTAAAACATCTATTCGCTAACGAATTCCTTACATATGGTCACCTCATGGAATGGAACCTGTCGTGTTGCGAACCGAATTCGAAATAGTAGGCCATCGACCCCACTTTCGATCGGAGAAACGTTAAAGTTTACAATTGTGTCAGCGTATGTAAATGACTACATTTCATTCTTTAGCGTCCAGCAAGTGAATAGGAAACACGTCAAGAGAATATCGTTTTGAATTGCTTCACCTCGTAGTATCGACATCCTGCATCGTGGCTGTCAGCGGAAGTTGACGTACCAAGTACATTGCAAGTGTGCGATCACCAGAGCCCGTTGAGCCCTCCCCACGGTGGGCTCGCCCTGCAAGGCTGCTGTATCTGCTCTTTGGACAGGTGCCGGTGATTGATAATGGAGAACCCACTGCACGATTACCGTCCTTGTATGAAGTCAAAAGTCAAATCATAGGTTGGTTTAATCAGCCAAATCTGACATACATGATTCATACCTAGGGTAGGGTGGGGTGAGCTGAGCAGATGGATGTGAAATAGAGTCCCTTGTCGTTGAACCAACCATGTCCCCTCCCATTTTTGAGAGCTGGTTCATCTCGAGCGACCACCATTAAACTTCGAGTTGGAGCTGCTTGACAAAGATTTGGTAGATAGTTCAGACTGTTGCTGTCATCGTCGTGGCCATCGTATCCGATGCCGCCAATCAAGGTAGTGTATGGCAAAGAGATGAATCGGTGATAAGTGAATAACAGTGGGACATTGCTACCACAAGATCATCGGGCTCAGTGAACGAGCGCGGCGCGCGCCCTCACGTGAGTCACAATTCGTACATGCACTTCCCGCCATTCGTACTAACCGGTACATAGTGTTCGACCAATGTTGCTAAATTTATGCCACCTGACGGACTCGAATATCGAAGTTCTCGATAGACTGGCCAAACTATCAACAGCTTGCCTCATAGACGGATTTGTCTAAGTCCTTCGAATGCGGCGTACTGAAATGGAACACAAAGATCCATCGGCTATGGTTCAGCTCCGGCAGGCTCCGACATGGGTCATGCTGTATATGATAGTATCACAACAGGCTTGTTTTGGATTTGGCTCATAGTTTTACTAGAGGAGCGCAGGTGATCTTCGATCTCTCTCCTGGCATACTGACATTTGTCTAGTATCATATTAAAGTAGAGGTATATACACACCTTCTGAATAATTTTTTCGTGCATTATTCAGCGGTGTAGGACGACGATGTGATGCAAGATAGAATACAGGTGTGCGTAAAAGTAAAAAAAAAGGTATAACAAAGGAAGCGAGAGTGTCCGACGCGACTATCTATGCAAGCTTGCTCTCCCTCTTTGCTTGTTGCACTTGCGCCAAGCGGTGACTGCGTAAAGTCATGGATGTGCCCTGTGCTGCCTTCTTTGTTGCTGCTGTAGGCACGGAAGGTGCTACAGCAGCTTGAGATAAGGCTATTCGTGTGTCATCCGATGCAAATCCGGGAATACGGATATTGTGGTTGCGTTCTGAGACAGCAATGAGTACTAGAACGAGGAAGAATGAACTGATCAGACTTGCCAAGGTGAAGCTGGAGGTCTTTGACTTCGAGCGTGTCGCCGCCGCGGTGTTTTGCCAGTCGACAGCCAAAGTTCGTTACCGAGTCGATGAACTCGTCGGCGATTTGAAGCAATAACTGTAGATGACACAATGAGGGACACGTTAAGACACACAAGTATAGCGGCTTACATCCTCCACCTCAGGTTCGATCCGTACATTGGGATCGACACTTGAGACGAGATCTTGTATCGATCGTCTCATGCTCTGATCTCCCGGGGTATTCTTTCTCCGTGGGTGGTTGTCCTCGAAGCTGAGCATACCAGTATCGTCCGTGGATCGTGCGATCTGAGCAGGGGTGCCTGGTACAATGGTTCAGAATCAGTACTCGGATGGGACTGCTACTTTCTTAGCAAAGAATCGCCAGGTACTCACCCGACACTCTGCCACTCGTCATTCCGCCTGTAAGAGTTGGTCTCCCCTGCTGCGCGGCTGCCCACTGGACGGGCCCTGGATTGGTAGTGTTGAGAGTTTGGCTAATGGGATAACCATCACCAGGTGTGGATGTAAGAACAGGTGCCGGTGACCCGCTTTTAAATGCGGTGGCAGTCGTTGCAGCAGCCCCGGTCTACCATAAAGGAGATGAGACAAAGGGGGTTCCTACCCATTGAGTCATACCTTTGTACCGCCATTCACGGTTGAAGTGCCAGCCACACTTCCCGAAGCAGCACTGGTCGCGGACTTGTGTTTTTCAGCGTAATCTTTCAGCTACAGATAAGGCGCCCAGGTGAGATAAATAAATCTCACTTGGTTTAAAAGCCGACGGACCTGCTGGATCTGTACGGCAGTAAGCTTGCCCTGCCGCATGAGCTCGCCAAGCTGGCCCATATTCTGCTCGAGGAGCTGGGCTATGCGCGTGCTCGATGCTGCCTCGCCATTTTGGCTTTTAAAAGCACTAGTCAGGGCAGTGATGATGTTCGCGGGGTTTGGAGGAGCCGCTGTTGTTGCTGCTTCGTTCGTCGCCATTTATGAATTCTCCTCCTCGTTGTCCAACTCAGAGAGGCGTGGCGAGAGCGTGAGAAAACTTTATCCGGTGTGTCACATTTCTGGCCAGCTCTTCGTAGATTCTGTTCAAAAAACCTTTGTGATTAAGAGCGCCATCCTTGTCTTGGACACTATCTGGAGACGGAATGGTGGTGGGTTTTTAAATATTTAATTTGCCAGCTTGAAGCCCTTGTAGCTGATAGAAAACCCCATCGTGGAAAAATATCTATCGATGTTATGTCGTTTGACAATCTGTCTGGGATATTATCCTACAATGCATATTGTGGTGCGGTGTTGGAGGTTAGGTTGCAATCACACCCAGGACGTTGTGCGATCTGATGTTGATGTTGTCTTGAAGCGTTTGGTAATGGTACTCAAAGTAAGATTCAGAATTCTCGCTAAGCTCGGTAAAGCTCGGTAAGAAGCTCACCAAACTCGGGGCTTGCCACGCACCTGACATGCGGCAGACTTCGGCACCCAGCGGACTTCGAAAGTTATGCCTGTCGTTCGACCACCACCTCGACGTCGCTCTGCGCGACTGAAAGCTTCACAGACGCCCTTTCCAAGGGGCAAAAACGCCATGGATCAAATACAAGGGCCGGTCACTCGCGGGAGGGGTAGCAAAAGTAGAGGCACACGGCATCCTGCTGTGGGAGGAGGGTCAGATCACCCCAAATTACAGATACAATGGCTATCTGCACCTTTCCGCACCCAGAAAGTCATCGACCACCTCCATGATCACCCAGCTGACTGCCGGATCCTATTTTCCTCTGACGCAAAGCGACCACAGAATGATAGTGACTACCCCTCGGGCAAAGATAAGCTTTCAGTCTGCGCTGTTATCGCGAAGTTTGTATTCCAGAATGATGCTGAATATGTGAAGCATTACGTGGATGAGCCCGACAAATTTTGAGACTTGACGAATAGTCACATCAATGGGTACGTTTTTCTGACTGTCCTCCTCAAAGTGTACTAATATTCGTTTCACAGACTCAGAAGAAAGTATCGCGAGTCCTATGACAAGTTACACTCAACCGGCGCTGGTATCATGCCAGAGGATGAAGCGCAGAATTTGCACGGTGCGTTTTTTTTTAATTACATCTATCATAGCCTGACTGATTAAATTCACAGCGCAAATCATGAAGGAATTCCCCTGGTATGATGAACTCATTGACATCATGGGGGGGAATCCAGCAATATCCCTCAAGACAGTCTCGTCACGCCCGGGAGTAGACCACGCAGCAAAATATTTCTCCATCTCACGTACCGCCGGCAGCTCATATTCCAACAGTCTGGGCTCTGGGAGTGCTCAGTTTAGCGCCCAGCCTTTCTCTCCTCAGCTTCCTCCTGCTGGCACTCAGCCATACTCTCCTCAGCTTCCCCCCTCAGCTTCTCAGCCTTACCCGTCCTCTGGCCCTCAGCCTTACCCGTCCTCTGGCCCTCAGCCTTACCTGTCCTCTGGCCCTCAGCCTTACCCACCCTCGGGTGCTCAACCTTACACGCCCTCGGGCGCTCAACCTTATGCGCCCTCGGGCGCTCAGCATTACCCGCCCTTGGGTGCTCAGCCCCATGGCAGTCAATACGTGTTTGGCCGTGCCCCTCGGGACTATGCTGATGGCGCAGAGCGCCATCAGCATAGCCAGTACCCACATCACTACCAGTCTGGCGCGCCCCCCGCACGCTCTCGCAACAACCCCAACTCGCTTCTCGATGACGACGACGACATGGACTTTTCATTCGAAGATCTACCGAAGCTGACTCCCCCCCTGCGACGTGATTACAGTGACGACCCTCACGCTATTATTCTCGACAGTCCGCTGAGGTCTGCACGCGCTGCATCCAAACGTCCAGCTCCTCCGTCGTCCCCTTCGCCCCCCATTACCCCCCCACCTCAATCTCAACGATCCGAATTCATGCTGCCGCGCACATCGCAGACGTCTCACCGGGACAGTCGTGCATCCTTCGGGATGTCTGATCCGCAAAGGCGCACTAGCACGGGGTCGGTCAAAGTGTCCTCTTGCCGCTCTTCAGGCTCTTCGTGCTCGAAGCCTGCGTCGGCGTCGTCGGCACCTGCATCAACGTCAATGACGTCACCAGCCAATTCCACGTCAGCATCCGCGGGAAAAACAAGGCAGGGGAAGAAGCAGCGGTCCAACCTTCAGAGTCAGGTTGACTGCACTCTCTGACGAGATCGAGAGTGCGCAGTCGGACCGTGTCACTCGGGAGGAACTCAAGAACGAGCGCTACATGGCCAAGTACAATTTCGTGCGCCAAGTCAACGAACACAAATTCCTTAAAGCCGAACGTGCGGATACTTTCGCCGAAGCTGCTACTGCGCATCAACGTGCCCTGGAGGCCAAGGAGTCCGAGATTCGTCTTCGCGAAGCAGAGATGAAAATGCATGCGGCATTAGCGCAAGCACATGCGGAGGAGGCGGCAACCATGCGCCTCAAGATTGAGTTTGCACGTCTGACTAGTTCTGGGTCTGGGTCTTGAGTGTGATGCTTGCAATATCTCTTTTGTTCTTGTTTTATGCTCGTTTTCACGCTACTGTCTGTGTCACTCATATGTAACTCATGCTCTGTTGTGGTACTTTACTATACAATGATGTCCTGGTGTTCTTGCAACTATTCTTAGCCTTCTCTGCATACTGCTCTGGAGTGAGGACTGTCAAGTAAAATATCCTTCAATCTCTCGCGATGTGCATGACCTGGAGTCCCCTCATACAACCTATCACCTACTTGCCCATCACCATCAGGTCCTTCATTTTCTGCATGAATGTTATTATTGTCCTCCTGATGGGCCCATGCCACTGAGCCAGTTGTTTCCGTAAGAGCTTGATTTTCTTCAAACCGGATAATCATGTTGTGAAGTATGAGGCAACACTGGATCCAGTGGACAGCTGCCTGCAAGTCATCTGCCGAATTGATATTCTGTCGGAGATCTCGAAGGGATTGAAACCGCCCTTTCAATGCAGCAAATGCATGTTCAATGCGAACACGGACCTAAATAACTTGTAAAATTTAAAATAATCAGGAAAAAAATAGTACAAACTGAAGAAAGATGATAATTGAATGTCCTCTGATTTGCTGTCAGACGACCACCACGGGGCTTCTTGAAAGGGGGAATACACCAGGTGCTCAATGGATAAGCACTGTCTGCCCAAACCCAGTGATCAGCTGGCAGAAGTGTGTCATGCTCTTGATAGATACGAGTTGATCTAAACGCATATGCATCATGGACGCTTCCAGGGTGACCGAGAGAATAATCGACTATAAGAAGATTGTGGGGCATAATGACTGCCTTGAATTTATTTTAATTTATAACAGTAGAAAAATAAATAAAAAGCAAACTTACCTGACAGCCAAGGGAATATTTTGATTTCCTGTCATAAAAAGCCTCATGGTAAAAACCTGGTGTGGCATACAAATCAACTGTTGTCCCATCAACAGCTAGGACACCATTCTGCCACTCAGGGCAAGTGCTAGCCTTTGCACTATACCTCCGAGCACGGTTAAAATCCTCTGAATCATGGGGAGGGAAGCCCATGAATGCATCATGCTGGTCAAGTAGGGCGACCATGACACGATTAGTGCAGTTCACAACGGAGCCAACACTGACCCCTGCCCACTGAGACACATCCAGTAGGGAGATGGAGTTACCGTAGTGGCCAGCACGGTTAAGAAAGATTGCGAGTTGAATAGCAACAGGAAGCTGGGAATTGTTTGAGTTGTTGTGAAAAATACAATGGCCAGAGATTAAATCAAGAATATTGTCAAAAACATCTGGGTTGACCCGTAATTTGTGACGAAATAAGTTAGGGCGATGTTCCCCAAAATGAACTAGAAGGTGGAGTTGTGGGGCTCGTGGGAGAGGTACATCAGGCCTGTGGAGTACACGAGCCTTCAAAACTTCGTCCCGGAGAGTTGCAATGGAATCTTGGAGGTGATTATAGTGGGTGAGAGTATCATCATCATCATCTGATGAGATGCCCCCATCAGAAAAATCAGATAAGCCTGAGAAGGCTGGAGAAAGAGGTGAAGAGGGAGAAAGCATAATATCCATGAAAATATCAAGATCCGAGTCACGAGTAAGGTTCAAAGAGTCAAGGCTTGAGATAGAGTCCGTAGAGTCATCATCTTCCATGATGTGCTGGTATCTTGCCCTGGCTACCACAAGGGCAGCCTGGTCAATATCATTCAGCATCTGTTGACGTTTGGATTGACGAGGCATGATGGGAATCAACAGAATCAACACCCCTATCAAGTTGGTATATGTGACACAGCTTATAGCGGAGTTTGAAATTTCGGAAAGTTCCGATGTTTGATCTTGTGCTGCGCAAGTTGGTACCCCACACCCACCTGACCAGCGGCATCTCAACTTTGCCCGCATTTCTCCCGCCTCTCTGGAAGTCGCGCCCCACCCACATCCACCATCCACCTCGTTCTCCATCTCCGTGGTGGCATGCAGAATTTCTCTCGCCTCTCTGGAAGTCACGCCCCACCCACATCCACCATCCACCTCATTCTCCGTCTCCATGGAGGCATACAGATCTTCGTCAAGACCCTCACGTTGGAGGTGGAATCATCGGACACCATCGACAACGTGAAGGCAAAGATCCAGGACAAGGAAGGCATTCCTCCTGACCAACAGCGCCTCATCTTCGCTGGAATGCAGTTGCAAGACAGCCGTACTCTTAGCGACTACAACATCCAGAAGGACTTGGAGTCCACCCTGATCTTGCGTCTCCATGGAGGCATGCAGATTTTCGTCGACACCCTTGTCCTCCTCCCCCAGGTACTCAGCCTTACTCTTTCCCCCCTCTGGTGCTCAGCCTTACCCTTTACCCCAGGTGCTCAGCCTTACCCTTTGCCCCAGGTACTCAGCCTTACCCGCCCTCTGACCCTCAACCTTACCCGCCCTTGGGTGCTCAACCTTACATGCCCTCGTCCCCCTTGTTGCTCAGCATTAACCTCTCCCCCCGGTGCTTGCTGCGCTATGCCAGATGTCATTGATCGCACGGGGACTTGTTTTTTTAGCCAACTTTACATCTCTCAGTTGAATACACATGTCAGAGTTACTCTACCTAATGTATGACTTTGCCTGCATCTCTACCTAATGCATGACTTCGCCTGCATCCTCTCGTGAATTCTAAGTGTCGTTTGAATGTCCGACTTCATGCCGAAGTGTGCCGGTATGACTAAGTTACGTGCTGCCGAGTTTTGCCAAAACTCTACCGAGCTTTACCGAGCTTAGCGAAAATCCTGAATCTTACTCTGAGTGCACCTACCAGGTATTTGTATGGTTTACACCTTATCCTAACCGCCGACTAACAATTCCGCAATTTTTTTCCTCAACGCGACTGCACAATGGACCACGGTATTCCTTGCCTTCAGAGTTGCAACTAATTTGTTGAGTTCGGATAAGCACACTTCTGCGGAAATGTAACGTTGAAGCCTCTTACTAACCTGGCTATCCCAGGATTACTGGCATATCGCATCTGGATGACCGAACGCAAGGTCTCTACAATTCGCGCTATGAAGGGTAAATCGCGTATATTGCGCGTGCTTGTGGATGCCGTTATGTTGACCTCTGCGGAGACCTGCTCTTCACTCATCGCTTTCCTCTGCTCGAGTCATGGAATGCATGTTATGCCAGACCTAGTGATTCAGCCGTAGTAGGTTGTCCCGATCATGTCGATTACGTTCTACATGATGTGTATTCGCCTTATCATAATTGTCGTGCCTTCTAAGCACACTAAGACATGCCCACTTCATGGATGGACCAGAGGACTTGTGCAGTCCCTCGCATCGTAGTAATTAGGGAAACGCTGAGATCACCAAACAGAATTATTACACGGAGACTTGGATTTTTGACAACCTTGTTTCCCAACGCACGGACATGTTTACGGATTATCAAACTACTACGTGCATTCACATTAATCTATCGGTTCGTCGGTGTGCAGTCCTACGTTAACCCACTCATACACCGCAGCCACAAAAAACCACTACAAATCAATCAGCAGCTCCTCTCGTCGCTCCGGAATCGTCGTAGGCGCAGACGGCGCGTACAAGTCAAACGACTGCGGTGCTGCCGTTGGTGCAGAGGGGAACTGCGGGAGTTGTGGCTGTAAGGGTTGCTGATAATGGGCGCGCGGCGCGTGCGATACAGTGCTTGAGCGTGTGAGCGGGGCAGGTGGTGGGGACATTGCGGTGCGTGCTGAGACGCTGTGGTGCCGTGCGAGGGCTGATGTTTGTGGAGCAAGGGGCGGAGCCATGGGTTGAAGAGCGGGTGCTGGTGGTGGCTGAGATGGTGCGGGAGTGTTGGCGAACTGGGGTATGGACACAGGTTGGTGGATCGGAATGGCGGGAGATGTGGAGGCTTGTTGGGGGAGGTAGGATACAGATAACGGCGGACTAGTGAAGTGGGGGGGCAGCTGAGGCTGAGGGGGCGCGGGTGGGGAGGCGAGTGGGGCCGTGGGATGCTGCGATGGCCCAAGAACTTCTGAAGTATATGGTTGTGATGGTCCTGCCGCATAATGAGGTTCTGACTCGGGGACAGTAGATAATGTGGGTCGGGAGATAAGAGGCTGTGGGGCGTATTGGGCAGAGTCGGTCCGTGGTGGCGCAAAAACCGGGGAAGACACGGAGGATGCATGATGGTGGGAAGGCGCCCATTGACTGTAACCATTAACGGGAGTTTGTGTGGATTGCCGCACTGGTATAGTCGCAGGGTGGACCTGTTGGGGAGAACGCCGCCATGTGGGATGTGAGACCTGATCCGTCAGTAGCTTGTCGTAGAGCTTGACAGCTTGCGAAAGCTTCTCGTGCATCTCCGATAGCAGTTCTACGTGCAAGTGTCAGTAAAGTTGAGAATTTCCAAGCAAAATGGCATACGTTCTTTGCGGTCGGTGTCATCCAAAGTCATCGCCAGTTTGGGCCGGAGCCCGTTTGCCTTGTCATATAGTTCGTTGACAGCGGGATACCGCGACATGTCGCGTCCCCCTTGAGCCTGCACCTGCTCCACTGTCTGGCTGAATGTAAGAATGGCATCGGTCTCCAAGGGCTCGAGATCATAACTCGCAAGCTTCGGCACTTGTGGGGCAGGCGTGACAGTGGGAGGATACGATTGAGACATGGCGTACGCATTGCTGTATGAATCTGTGCTTGTAAGCTCCACAGGGGCACTCGGTTTCGGGGCGCTAGCCTCGCGAAGACTTGCTTCGATGGCTGCGCGGAGATCAGGATCGTCCTCATCCGCGTCAGCAACTTTGCGATCAGGGTGCGTCTTCCTGTCCACGAGAGGAGGTTCGGAAACGTGCCAATTGTGCGCGGAGGGTTGAGCGGGGACATAACCCGGTCTGCGTCCGTGAGCAGCACCGACCTCCTCGAGGGAGAGCTCGATAGCACGCTGAAGCTCGGCGTCCGCGAGGTCACGCGCACTGCTGTGACGTGGGCTATACATACTTGCAGAATGGCGGTGTCCTTTGTCACTGTAAGGGGGCGGCATATCAGAATGACATTATGGATGGAAGGGCGGAGAGATATACCTTTTCTCAGCCTTTTTCTGCAACTTATTGTGGCACGCGTCACAGACCCTAACAGCTTGAGTGATACCGAAGTGAGGTAGAGGTATGGATTTAGATGAACATTGCTGGTCGAAAACTTGCCCACAATTCCGACAATGATGTTTCCGATTGGTAAAGGTAAACGGAGTGCGACATCGCAGACACAGCTCGGAATCTATCCATTCTGGAGCGGTCGACGTGTCGACCATGGCAGAGTTCGCCAGGGCAAAATCCTTTGGAGGGAAATGATGTCCTGCGCAGCAAGTGTGAAACGTGGTGATGACAGATCAACTGAGTGCATACCTTCACTCTTGAGGGTCTTATAGACCTGATTAACGTAGCTAAGACTGGGCTTGCCTTCGAAAGCCAAGGACCAGTTCTGGATATATTTCAAGATATCATCTCTGACAGAATGATTTAGACCAGGCATTTTGAGGATGGAGACCAGATTATCCATGAACTCCCGTGAGGTCACCTCGTTCAAGAAATGATCTCCACCATTCTTGACACAGATATCTGTCAACTGTCGAACCGACATCAGAGCACGTCGCAGAGACTGGAATGATATAGCTTACGCCGAGTGCGAGGAGTTGGACATTAGGATTCTTGTGATTAAGGCGACGTTTGAGCGCACGCATGGCGTCCTTTGCGGGTGCTGATTTAGAACGTATCTGGTCACATATCTCGAGATTGAGAGCGACGTCCTCTGAGCCGTTCGGGATGAGCTCCGAGGTAGCCTTGTCTAGAAAGGTAATGATGAATTGAAGCACATTGATATTGCTGAGTATGCTCACCGACAGCATCATCGAGCTGGGAAGTTCCCCATAACCAGCTGCTGATCGATGCCATGTAGAATGAGCACCGTGGAAGTGAATACGATTAATGAGTGGTCTGATGAGCTCACGTCAACTGCGCACAGCTGCCTACAGCTTGATGCGATGACAAATCAGCCGTGAATTTCGCACTCCGATCAGCAAATATTCAGGTAATGTTATTTCTCGCTGACGCCGTGAGGAACAGTCTGCAGCTCAACAATTACAGAAGTATAGCCAGGACGAAAAGAAAGCTCTGTGCAATTTTTGTGGCCTTCACAGAATATTTTGGGTAGCACATTGTTGTAGATTGTGTGATGCGTGACATAAGGTGTGACTGCGTGACTCGGGGCCGGACGCAGGTGAATTGGAGCGGAGTTGGAACGTGAGACTCATCCACAGGTTGTTCTCAACAGCCATCTTGCCGTCTTCGAAGGTCCTGTTGTCGACTCTTTTCTGCTGTCCTGCAGATTCAGACGGATTCATTAACGCTCCCGCCAGTTGCGCGGTTTTTCGAGTTCCGCTTGACCCGTTTTCGTGAACGATTTCCGTCTTTTTTTGTTGATTTTCAGTAGGCACTCGTGGTTCCTTTCAACCCGCAAAAAAAGTGGTCAAAACTCCACCATTCTCCCCACAGCTGCATTTACGAGACCGCATTCGCGTTAATTCACGTCCTGGACTCTTTTCAGCTCCCTTTTCCGACCTCGTCACCGCATTCCTGATTTTTACGCGTTTTTATTCGCCCTTGTTCCTTTTGTTACTGTTTTCGGAATCATGTTGGGCCACCAGTTCGCGTATTCGGCCGCTCCCATCCGCAAAGTGAAGGAGGTCCAGTTTGGTATCTTGTCACCAGAGGAAATTGTGCGTCAATGACCCATTCTCTACCCTGCTGTGCTAATTAGTGCATCTCAATCATGCAGAAAGCATACTCAGTGGCAAAAGTGGAGCACCCAGAGGTCATGGACGAGACAACACATAAACCTAAGATGGGCGGTTTAATGGATCCTCGCATGGGAACTATCGACCGAAATTTCAAGTGTCAGACATGTGGAGAGGGAATGTCAGAATGTCCCGGTCATTTTGGCCATATCGAGTTGGCGAGGCCGGTCTTTCACCCAGGTATGTTGGCAAAGCTCTCTTTGTCTTAGCGTTCGACATTCATCTGGTTTTTCAGGTTTCATCATTAAAGTGAAGAAGATCCTAGAATGTATCTGCGTAAACTGTGGAAAGCTAAAAGCCGACATCGTGAGTTGAATTTCGTTCCTCTACTCGTTTCGCACCCCACCACCCAATTTTCTGGGGGCTCTCTCCATAATCCATTGGAGAACCCCAAACCCGCACCGCGGCAGTACCTCGAACAAACGAGGCGTTTGACCCACTGCGGCGTGGTTTGCGCGCGTTTTCGATCGCTTGATCGCCGCGTGGACCATTGCAAACGCCCAGTGATGGTTGGACACGAGGTGCGCGGTGAAATGGGGCGCTGAACGAGGAGTGCGAAAAATCGTAGTTCAGCCAGTGCTCAAGGCACCTTACTGGACTCGGCTTTGGTGGCCCTCCCTGTGACGCGGGAAGAGGGCTCACCAATGGCCGACATATATGCCAAATCATGTCGGCTTGCCTCCTTGTGATGCATTGCAATCCCTTAGATAATGTTTCTATTTCCGTCGAAGTTGATGCTGACGTTTACATTTCATGTGCTTCCTAATTTGTTCGTTCAATGCCATTGTCGTGCCTTAGTCCGATCCCAATTTCGCCGACAAGATCCGCCATATTCGCGATCCCAAGGCGCGCATGGCCGTTGTATGGGCGCACTGCAAGACCAAGATGGTCTGTGAGACTGACGAGCCCAAGGAAGATGGTGCTGAAGGTGATGCGGATGAGCCCAAGAAAGGTCATGGTGGATGCGGTCATGTACAACCGGTCATTAGGAAAGAAGGCTTGAAGCTTTTCGTCCAATACAAGAGACCCAAAGATGAGGACGAGGTCGGTATATGGCAGCATTACTGAATGCTGTTGCTGACCGGTTTTTAGGACGTGAAATCGATGCAGCCTGACAAGCGGTTGATTACGCCGTCTGAGGTTTACACGACATTCAAGAAGATGTCGGATTCCGACCTTCATCTCATAGGTCTTTCGGATGAGTACGCTCGTCCTGAGTGGATGATTCTCACCGTCATGCCTGTCCCACCTCCTCCTGTCCGTCCAAGTATAGCAGTTGATGGCGGGGCTATGCGGAGCGAAGATGACTTGACATACAAGCTTGGTGAGATCATCAAGGCGTCCGCACATGTACGACGGTGTGAGCAGGAGGGTGCGCCTGCGCATGTTATTAGCGAGCATGAACATCTGCTCCAGGCAAGTGTCGCGGAGACAAATCCAAGTGCAGGTATTGACTGGCTGATTGTAGTTCCACGTTGCCACCTACATGGACAACGACATTGCCGGTATTCCTCAGGCGTTGCAGAAGTCTGGCCGTCCGGTGAAGGCTATCCGTGCGCGGCTAAAGGGGAAAGAGGGGCGTCTGCGTGGTAACCTGATGGGCAAGCGTGTAGACTTCTCTGCGCGTACGGTCATTACGGGCGATCCTAACTTGGAGCTGGACGAAGTGGGTGTTCCTCGGAGCATCGCCATGAATTTGACCTATCCAGAGCGAGGTGCATTCTTCGCAATTGCTTCGGGTGTTTGAACTTACAATGACATTGTAGTGACGCCATATAACATCGCATACCTTCAAGAGCTGGTACGCAACGGCCCGACCACATACCCTGGTGCACGCTATGTCGTGCGAGATACTGGCGAACGTATTGATCTGCGTTATAATAAGCGCGCAGACGCATTCTTGCAATACGGGTGGATCGTCGAGCGGCATCTGAAGGATGGAGAGTGAGTTTGAGGAGCAAAGGATGTGCGCTGATTTTCATGCTGATGCACGTTTCAGCTTCGTGTTGTTCAATCGGCAACCTAGTTTGCACAAGATGAGTATGATGAGCCACCGAGTGAGGCTGATGCCATACTCTAGTGAGTATATGCATTCTCTTGAGTGCTTTGCGAGACATTAATGAGCACAGCCTTCCGACTGAACCTGTCCGTGACGCCTCCATATAATGCTGATTTCGATGGCGATGAAATGAACATGCAGTAAGTCACCTATGTCTCATGCGATACGATATTCACGTTTCCCAGCATTCCACAGAGTGAAGAAACCCGTGCCGAACTGTCGCAAATAGCATGGGTTCCCCGTCAGGTAAAAACATCTTCTCTCGTTCATGGGTATTCTATTTAACTGGTGGTGCATAGATCATCTCGCCACAAGCCAATAAACCTGTCATGGGCATCGTGCAGGACACGCTTTGTGGGATTCGCAAGTTCACGTTGCGAGATACGTTCCTGGACTGGAACCAGGTTCAGAACATCTTGTTGTGGGTCCCTGGCTGGGACGGCAATGTGCCAATACCCGCTATCATCAAACCAAAACCCATGTGGTCCGGAAAGCAGATTCTTAGCATGGTGATTCCCCGCGGTATCAATATTCACCGGGCCCCAGATCCCAAGTCCTCGAACCCCATCTTCGACGACGGCATGTTAATTGAGAATGGTGAAATCATCTTTGGTGTTGTCGAGAAGAAGACCGTGGGTGCTTCGCAGGGTGGTTTGGTGCACGTCGTCTTCCGCGAGAAGGGTCCTGAGGCTACTCGTGACCTCTTCACGGGCATCCAGATGGTCGTCAATTTCTGGCTGTTCCACAATGGATTCAGTATCGGCATCGGTGACACTGTTGCTGGTCCCAAGGTCATGGGCTTCATCACGCAGCGTATTAGCGAGAAGAAGCAGCTGGTCGCGGAGATCATCGAGGAAGCATATCACGACCGGCTGAAGGCGCTGCCTGGTATGACCATTCGAGAGTCGTTTGAAAGTAAGGTAGAGCGGGAGCTCAATCGCGCTCGTGATGACTCGGGTCAGTACGCGCAGAAGAACCTGAAGGATGACAACAACGTGAAGCAGATGGTCACAGCTGGTTCCAAAGGTTCATATATCAATATCTCGCAAATGTCTGTCTGTGTCGGGCAGCAGAGTGTTGAAGGTCGTCGTATCCCATTCGGGTTCCGTCATCGTACTCTTCCTCATTTCACCAAGGACGACTTCAGCCCGGAGGCACGTGGCTTCGTCGAGAATTCATATCTGCGAGGGTTGACGCCGCAGGAGTTTTTTTTCCATGCTATGGCTGGAAGAGAAGGTCTTATTGACACAGCTGTTAAGACGGCAGAGACCGGCTACATCCAACGTCGTCTCGTCAAGGCATTGGAGGATGTCATGGTTCACTATGACGGCACAGTTCGCAACTCCCTCGGAGATCTCATCCAGTTCGTGTACGGCGAAGACGGTATGGACGGCGCATTCATTGAACGCCAGAAAATCGAGACCTTTGGCCTCGACAATGAAGCCTTTGAGCACAACTATCGTGTTGATGTCACGGACGGCAAGAATGGCTTCCTGCCAAATACCCTGCAGATCGGCGTGGATGACAGCTCTCTGGAGTTGCAGATGAAGTTGGACGAAGAATACAACGAACTTTTGAACGACCGCCGTCTTCTACGAGAATTCATATTTCCCCAGGCAGACGGCCTTAATCCTCATTATCTGCCTGTCAACCTTCATCGTATCATTCAGAACGCCACACAAATCTTTCACATCGACAAGCGGAAGCCGAGTGATTTGGAGCCGGCCTATATCGTTGAAGCCGTTCAGCAGCTCAACAACCGCTTGGCTGTCGTCGTTGGCGATGATCCGCTGACCAGAGAAGTCCAAGCCAACTCATCGCTCACATTCCGCATGCACATCCGTGCCACCATGGCCACTCGCCGCGTGCTCGAACAGTTCCATCTTACCAGAGAGGCATTTGACTGGGTCCTCGGTGAGGTGGAGGCCAAGTTCAACCAGTCGCTGGTGAACCCAGGAGAGATGTGCGGCACACTTGCTGCTCAATCGATTGGTGAACCGGCTACGCAGATGACGCTCAATACGTTCCATTATGCCGGTGTCTCCAGTAAGAATGTGACACTCGGTGTCCCGCGTTTGAAGGAGATTATCAACGTCGCCACCAAAATCAAAACACCCTCCCTCACTGTCTACCTCGAGCCTGACATTGCCGAAGAGAGTCTGCTTGCCAAGAACGTCGAGCAAGAGCTCGCATATACTTCATTGCGTACCGTGACGGCAGCCGTGGAGATCTGGTATGACCCAGACCCAAGCTCCACCATCATCGAGGAGGACTCCGTCTTCGTAGAGTCGTTCTTTGCCATTCCCGATGAGGAGATTGAGTCCAAGCTACATCTACAGTCGCCATGGCTCCTTCGTCTCGAGCTTGATCGTGCCAAAATGATCGATCGCAAGCTCACTATGGCTTACGTCGCCGGTCGCATCGCGGAGAGCTTCAAGACTGATCTCTTCGTCATCTGGAGCGAAGATAACTCGGAGAAGCTCATCATCCGTTGCCGTGTGCTCGGCGGTGGTGACAAAGACGATGACGGTCTGGGAACTGTGGAAGAAGACATCTTCTTGCGCCAGCTTGAAAACACCATGTTGAATTCCGTCAGCTTGCGTGGTGTCCCTGGCATTCAAAAAGTCTTTTTGCAGCAGCATGACAAGGTGTATATCGATAAGACAGGCGCCATCAAAACAAAGAAGGAGTGGGTATTGGAGACGGACGGCATCAACCTCAAGACTGTCATGTGTATCGATAGCGTCGACTTCACTCGAACGTATTCGAACAGCTGTGTCGAGATTTTCAACGTGCTGGGCATTGAAGCAGCTCGCGCTGCCATCATGAGGGAATTGCGCGGGGTTATCGAATTCGACGGTTCCTACGTCAACCATCGCCATCTCGCTCTCCTGTGTGATCTTATGACGCACCGAGGCTCTCTGATGGCAATTACCCGTCACGGTATCAATCGTGCTGACACTGGAGCGCTCATGCGCTGTTCATTTGAGGAGACGGTAGAGATTCTCATGGAAGCAGCTGCGGTCGGCGAGAAGGACGATTGTCATGGCATTGCCGAGAATGTCATGTTTGGCCAGCTAGCGCCAATGGGCACCGGCGCCTTCGATGTGGCTCTCGACATTGACATGTTGAAGGATGCTATCGTTGATCATCGTCTGCCAGTCCAAAACATGCTAGCCGCACAGGCAGATGGTGGCATGACACCAGGACAAGTGGCAATGACGCCATATGACACCAACTCTCCTGCATGGTCAGAAGGAAATTTCAAAGGAGAATCAGCCGCCTTTTCTCCTCTTGCTGTCAATGGTGGCGAGGATCCCGCAAACTTCTCCTTCCTTGGGTATGGGCAGAGTCCTCTTGGCGCCGGAGGCATGTCGCCTGCAGGACCTGGGTACAGCCCCAGTTCTCCCAATACATACTCGCCGACATCGCCATATGTTCCACAATCACCGTTTGGCGGCGCTACATCACCTTTTGGCACATCTCCGTATGCTACTTCTCCCTTCTATGACCGTGGCAGAGGACCTACATCACCAACGTATTCGCCGACATCTCCCGCACTCAATCTCACGTCTCCAGGATATTCACCGACGAGCCCACGCTATTCTCCCACTTCTCCGTCGTTCTCTCCCACCTCGCCACGCTACAGTCCACAATCTCCATCATTCTCCCCCACGTCACCGCGGTACTCTCCCACCAGTCCCTCCTTCAGCCCTGCTTCTCCACGTTGTAAGTTTACTGTTGTCTTATCTCAAGTCCAACCGTTGACTGATGTCTTGCCTTCTCAGACTCACCAAGTAAGCATGGATATTATCCACGTATGATGCCTACTAATGATCCATTGTACCGCTCTACTCACCCACAGCTTGTGAGTCTTTTTCTTCTTAATCGCGACTGCATGCTGAATCCTATTCCAGCACCTGCTCAAATGTCCCCATCCTCACCGAAGTATTCTCCCACATCACCAGTATCGCCCTCCTCTCCAAAATACTGTAAGCCGCCCATCCTCCAACAAAACATAACCCGCTCACACTTTCTAGCTCCCACATCCCCTACATACTCCCCAGCTTGTGAGTACTCTCACCTTATCATCTTTCCACGCCCACTGACCCTAAATCCCACCACGCAGCACCCGCATATTGTAAGACTCTTCACCCTGGATACTAAACTAACCATTGCTAACCTCTTTTTAGCCCCTGCTTCTCCCGCCTATAGCCCGACGTCACCTCAGTGGTCGCCCTCGAGCCCTGCACAAAACGGCCGCAGTCACTCGTACAGCACATCGCCATCCTGGGAGTAAGACCACCGCTTCATGTCTATAGCGGGTGTGTCTGCTCGGCTCCGTTGTGTTCGTTCGTTGGCGTTATTATCTAGCACGGTTTCTTTCCTGTCAAGCACTCCATGTAGATTAAGCACATTTTTACTATACAAAGCTAGATATGCCCTATTATTACGTCCCTCTCAAACCCCGAGTGAGCATTGATAAACATATTCATTCGAACACGAGCCTTGCGATATGTATGTATGTATACGAAACATGTAAGTCAGCATATGTAACTCTTTATCTTTGTGATTGTGGTTGCGGTCACGATGAGGCGATCGACGGCATGGCGACATATAATTAAAAAAAAAAAAGGGTCACATCTCATCAAATTTGAGAGCTCTCAAATCAACTCCCGACTCAATGAAAAAAAAAGCGTCCAAGAATATCAAATGTACGTACGTAGCAGAGCTATTTGCAAAGGAGTGGATTTGGTGTGGTGGTGGTGTGATGTGGGCAACGCCCCGCGCGCGCGCATGATATTACACGTGAGGGTATATGGGTTTGAGCGAGAGACAAGTGGAAGTGAAATGAAACGGGACGTGAAAAAGACGGGGAAATGGAAACACGTGGGGGATATCACAGTGTGATCCGACAGCTTTAATGAGGTACTGTACTGTGCAGCGCAGCCGCTTGTAAAAATGCGAATGCTCTTCATGCTGAGTTTTTAGATCAGGGGGGGATAGAAGTGGTTGTGTAAGGAAAAGAGAAACATAGTCATCGGAGAAGAAAAGAAAAGAGAAAGACAAGGAAAAGAAGGAAAAAAGCGAGCCAAAAATCGAACCGAGCAAGCACCGGTACCAGCAACTCTACCAACAAAACGCTCAGATAAAAAATTGGGTACTGCGCACGCCCATCAGTACGTCACACCATTCAAAAAAGCAAAACACGCACTGCATCCGACTACAAGCATGCACCTCCATCTCCTCCATCTTGTATGAATTGAGCTCCTCTTTAATGCGCTGCGCCAACGCAGGCGTCAATCGACTCCACGTCGCAGGCTCGCTGCGGCGATCATAAACAGCCGACGAAAACGTATCATAAACTGACAAATTATTTGCAAACACGAGCCTTTTGGAAGGCGTTGTCGCTGAGCGGTGCGTCAGCGTTGGTGGGGTCGTAGGGATCGTTGATAGGGCTGGGGCACTCGAGTTGGAGAGCGTGAACATGCTCTTTTCTTTCTCTGATAAATTATTAGATGGGTTTGCTTTAATAAACAAGAAGCACACCTCCTGCGGGTGCATTGCTTGAATGCGAGGGGTGTCGATGCAGGCCATCGATATGGTCTGGGTCGGGAGAGGGTATCCGGGCGAGTGGACCCAGCTCGGATGATTGGGCCGGATGCGAATTATACGAATTCGAGCGTACGCGGATAGCAGGATTCGTCACGCTCTCGCCATTATACACCTCTTGCGAGTAATTATCAGCGCCTAAGCCAATGTCAGCGCAAACGATGTCCAATGCACACGACACGCACCTTTAAGGATGCCCTTTGCAGGCGTCCTTTGACGCTCGACGCTGCGCCTGATATTAGTCGCCCAAGCAACGACCTCGTCGTCCTCGCCCGCACCGGCACCTACACGAATAGTAACATCCTCTTCCCCATCCTCATCCCAGACTTCATCGTCGTCCCAGCCGTCCGATATGAAGTTCTGTCCAGGCTGCGGTACATAAGCATGTCCATCATCGCTCTCATCATCCTCCTCAACCAGCACCCTCGTCCCCTCCTCACTGACCCTCCCACTTGACTCGCCAGCCCTCGTAGCAGTATTCTTCTCCCACGCAGCAGGGACATGGGTCCCATTCACCTGGGGCTGCACGGTCTCCACACGGACTTTGGCAGCAGCGGCAGCCTCCGCATTACTCTTGAGGGTATGCTGCCGCGCAAGTTTAGCAGCAGGACTCAACCCGCTCATCTCCGGACCGCTCCATTCGCCACGATCGAGCTCGGCAACAGCGTGCGAAAC
This sequence comes from Suillus lakei, assembly GCA_016628065.1. Taxonomy (NCBI): domain Eukaryota; kingdom Fungi; phylum Basidiomycota; class Agaricomycetes; order Boletales; family Suillaceae; genus Suillus; species Suillus lakei. The sequence goes on from JABBWA010000017.1 coordinate 230,014, forward strand.
GCTGGGAGCTACGACTTCGCCCTTTGCGTCCTTTTTCTTCTTCTTCTTGCCGCTGTCCTCGGCGCCCTCTGCAGACTTGTTCTTGTCTTTGAAGAGGGAGGTGATTCCTGCAAGGCTGTTCCGCCTTGCGAGTTTTCCGATGGAGCCGATCTTGCGGATCACGACGGAAGCCGAGGACATGGTGGATGAAAGAGAGATGTTATCGGTGCTCGCGTTAAGACGGGAATTGAACAAGCTCGCTGCACGCCCTTTTTTCTTGGTCTGTACGGTAGCGGTACTGACGGCGTCAGCGTCAGGGGGCGTTGTGGGTGGAACATCTTTGCTGGTGCTTGCACCCGCAGTTGGAGACTCCTCTTCCTCTTGCAAGGCCTGTGCGGCATTAAGACTGAGGGCACGGCGGAGTCTGCCTTTGATGCCGCCTGTTTTTGTACCGATGGAGGTGCCTTCGAGGATAGCGGCCAAATCGGAGTCATCACGTGACATGCGCTTTTCCGCAGCTGTATAAGTACCTTGGCTGAGCGGGGAGGGCCGGGCGGGACGAGCATGGGAAGAAGAGGAAGCGGTTGCGGGGGTTGTTACAGTGGAGGTTGAGGTTCTTGAAGTTGTGCTAGATACTGAGGGACGTGGGGCTGAGGAATTGGTAGAGGAAGAGGACGTAGTGCGATGGTGAGGATGCGGGGTGGGGCGACCATTACTGGATGATCCGCTGCCTGTACGAGCGCGTGGAGTTTCTGTGGGAGGTGGGTTCCTGGGACGGGCTGTGACCTGACCCTGAGTGCTGGTTGTACGCTGGCGTGAACCTCCGCCGTGAGAGGAAGAGGAATTGACAGAAGTGGTAGAAGCGGAAGCTTCACCGCGTGCGTAGGGGGGTTGAGTACGCCATTCCTGATGTTCCTGAGTGCGGGTATTATTTGGACGGCGATATGGATGAAAGCCATTATATTGAGCTGCATCTGATGATATGGAGCGCTGTGCCTGAGGAGGAGCGGGGTAAACATGGGGAGGGGGAGTGCCACTTGGAAATGGGGAGAATAACTGGGAGGGGTTAAAGTAGTCAGCTGGTTGTTGTTGTGGTTGTCGTTGGTGAGGATGAATCTGTTGTTGTTGTTGGGAATACATCATCTGCTGGTATGCCCACTGAGCTAGTTGAGCATTTGCTTGGGGGTCGAAATAAGGGTTCTGTTGTTGAGATGGGTACTGCTGTTGTTGTTGATTTTGTTGATAGTAGGAAGGGTAAAAGGGTTGAGCATTTGGACTTGGAGTCCAAGCGCCATGAGGCTGTTGAACTGGGTATGGATAAGGTTGGATGGGTATGTTAGGCTGTTGTTCGTTTGATGGAGAAGAACGCTGGCGTGGTATTGAAGGATCCATGCTTGTGCTTGAATGATCGCGAGGTGGGTGCCAATCTTGTTGTGCGAGAACGGCCATGGGCAAGTTGCAAGCAACAAGTAGAATTAACTTACAAGATGGTTGTTAGATCCAAGATTAATCGCGATACTACGAATTTTACTCACAAGATTACGATAAAAAAAAAAAGTCAGTAAAGACAAATGGAGGTCCCCGGTCGTCCAACTTCTTTCAAAGAAAAAAAAAAAGAGGACGAGGATAGGTAGAACTACGGACAACGAATACCGCGACGACCAACAACAGCTCAATAACCAAATACAACAAAACAATTGCTAGCTTGACTTGCGATGCAACTCTACGGCCATTCCAAAATTGATACCCGACGCCACACTCCCTTTCCCACCGCGGTACACCCTCTCTCGATGACCACTCGTAGTCCTCAACTCTCAATTTCCTTTTTCATGAATCCGCCTAGTTACCCTGCGCTTCTGCGCGCTCGCACAGCGTCCTATATGCCATTGATCCCTGGGACCATAATCCCAGGAGGACAGCACGTCTCCATCTCCTTATGAACAGAAATGACGTAGTCACTACTCTCACCGTGTATAATAATATATGGCCTTCCCCACCCTCGCCGCATATCTGCATATATGATTATGCTCCTCGTCGCACGTTGAACCGGTACCCTGAAAGGTGCTCGCTCTGATCGGCCAACGTGGTGACACGCCAGCCCAACGTTTCAGGCCAGCGTTACAGGGTCTCCCTGACCCTAGTGTGGACTAGTTCCAGGCCCCCCCAGACCCCATTCGGCAACCACCGTAACAGGACTATAAATCTCTCGTACCTGCCGACGCCGCTCGGCGCCCATCATCATGACCCTACAGCAAAGTCTGTCTGCTATCATCTACTTGCAGGTGCGTCCACACAACACTTGTCTATTCGTGTTTAGTACCCATCCTTATCGCACACCCTAACGTGATGGCCAGACCACGTACGGCACGTTCCTTGGACGTTTAAGAGAGCGCGCATCTACACCTCTCGTTATTTACATCCCCCAAGCGTTCTGTACGGCTTCATTCAAGAATCCAGACCTGCCCAGTGCTCTTCGTGCACAGACGACAACGACGACTATAAAGCTCTTGCTGCCAGTAAGTCCTCTTTAAACACTCAACAAAGCAGCGCCCATAATGATCATCAGGCTAGCACTTATCATCCTATGCAATGTCGCCATTACGTACACAGCTGCTGTATCACCACATGTTCGAATTGCAGCTTCCGAATCACCCACACCGTCTTCTATCCCCACCCCCACCTCTACCCCCACTAACACAAATTCCGGCAGCGCCTTCCTCATGAGCAAACTCACCGATGCAGAACGCAGACAGATCTTCTGGACTGCAACTGCTATTGCTGTAGCCGTATCTCTAGTCCAAGGGGCTATCACTACCCTTGTAGAGATATGCGAGAGCGAAGGATTATGGACGATCAGGTTCAGTCTCGGCCGAAGAGAGCACCTGTGGTGGACAGGCATAGCGATGGCTCTCGTGGCTTCACTTGGCTCCATGGTCCTCTCTTTCCTGGCCGGTAAGCGTCTGTCACGAGTATCATGCCGTATACTCAATATCCGTGCAGGCAATAACAACGATTCGCTCGGAATCATCTTGCTAGCCAGTGCATCCTCCATCGCGGTATTCCGCTATGCATGGCCCGCATGGCGTAATCGACACTATTGCTCTAATCGATGGGCAGCGTGGACTGGCCCAAGCCGCACAGGAATAGATGCAACTCTAGTTCCCCTCATTGAAGGCAACGATCCCTGGCCGATCCTAAGCAAAGGCGTCCCAGCCATGAAACAACACCCCGTCGACACCCGTCTTCCCATCTTCCGTTCCAATCTCATCGCCGATGACCCTACAGACATCCTCAAAGCCAAGAAGCGCCTCATCGACACCGTATCAGGACAGCAGCCAGACGAAGAAAAATCAAAGTCAAATACACCAATAAAACCCCTAGACCGTGTACCAGACGACAAAACAGGTCTCTACGCCCCCATCTACGCCGACAAATCCGCATCCCTCCTCTGGGGCTCCCACATTGGGTTCTCCCCGCGCGTCAGCCGCGCCATCCTCGCAGTCCCACAACGCCTCCTCCAATCCTCCCCCCTCACATCCTCAGGACACGACGGCCAACCCGTCTGCCTCGCACACGGTATCCTAGGGCGCAACAAAGGCCTTGAGCCACACACCTTTATCTTCAGCCTAAACCCCGGCAAATTCGAAGAAAAATGTGTCCAATGGCCCCGTCCATCCAAAGTTCTGCGCACCTACTACCGCGAGGAGATGAACGCAGCATACGGAGGCCTCGGCGCCGTATTTGTGGACGCAGCGACGGAACTTGCGCTCCTCCTAGCTGATTCGAGCCACCGTCTCATCGAAGACTGGCTCAGCTTGCGCATGGAACATCAAGATCACTCATTGAACAACCAGCTCGCAAAGCTTGGAGCGAGCGATGAAGAGCTGAAGGTGTTTTATCGCCTTTCGTACGCTGCGATGTTAGTTAGTTTGAGTGCACATAGAAAGGGGAGGAAGTGCAGGCCTGAGGTGAAGCTTTTTACGGCGTATTGGAAGAAATATAAAGGAGGGGAGCTGCCGGCGTGGATGGACAATGCTGTGGTTGTGGAGAGGATTGGGAGGGAGGAGAGCGGGGCGGGTGATACGGATCTGGATGCGTTGATCGAGGCTGTTTTGTACCAGATCGATCCACCACGTTCTGTATGAGATAATAACATGCGCGTATTCAATATTCAACACGAGGAATACAATTTAATGAACTCATGGCTCGCGAAGCGCTGATCAAGGACTCGTCATTGTAACGTTAGATATGGCTTACATCATCCTGAACCTCTGAAGTGGAAACACTCGGATACTTGCACAGGTCGGAACCGTTGTCGCTGGCAAACACATCCTCGAACCCGTCAAACGGAGCAATGGCGACGACGACAATGACCCCAGTGGTAGAGGAAGGCAAGCTCCTCAGCGAGTCCCTCGGCACCGTTAAACTACAAGTCGGCCAGATGAAGAGACATCTGGTGAGTTTCCTGCCGCAGCATAACTTCCCTGCTCCGTCTACACGTCATAACCCTGCTAACATCATTTTGGTACACGAACAGGACAGCGATGAAATCATGGACGCGCTGAAAAGCGCTAGCTTGATGCTAGCAGAACTCCGGACGTCATCCTTATCCCCAAAACAATACTACGAACTCTGTGCGCACACCCATTCCCTCCCCTTCATGCTTCTCTAATCTTGACTTTCTGAGTGCAGACATGGCTGTTTTCGACGCTCTGAGACACCTCTCCAATTATCTCTACGACGCGCACACCCAGTCCCGACACCATCTCGCAGACCTCTACGAACTCGTTCAATATGCTGGGAACATCGTGCCGAGATTGTATCTCATGATCACAGTCGGCGCTGTGTACATGTCTATCCCAGATGCGCCGGTAAGGAGATCATGAAGGATATGATGGAAATGTCTCGCGGGGTCTTGCACCCCATACGAGGGCTGTTCTTAAGGCACTACCTAAGCGGACAGACGAGAGACCATCTCCCTATCGGCGTCGATACAGGGTACGTCTCCCACCCCGCTCCACCACCTCATACTCATACTCACTTATACGCAGACCCATAGGCAACCTTCAAGACAGCACCTCCTTCGTCCTAACCAACTTCATAGAAATGAACAAACTCTGGGTACGCCTCCAACACCAAGGCCACTCCCGCGACCGCGAAAAGCGCGAGATGGAGCGCCGCGACCTCCGTATCCTCGTCGGCACCAACCTCGTCCGTCCTCTCCCAACTCGACGGCGTAGACCTCGAGATGTACCAAACTAGCATCCTGCCCGCCATCCTCGAACAAGTCGTCAATTGCAAAGATGTGATCGCGCAGGAGTATTTGATGGAGGTTGTTATTCAGGTACGGTCCTCCCTTCCTTCCTTGATTGATTGTGCCATCACATCACGGAAGACTGATACGCCCATCAAATAGGTATTTACGGACGAATTCCATTTACACACACTCGGTCCAGTTCCTATCAGCTACAGCCCAACTTCATCCAAAGGTGAACATCAAGCTGATTGTGATTGCGCTCATCGACCGGCTTGCTGCATATGCTGCTCGGGAGGCGGAGAGCGAAGACCCTGAGGAGACGAAACGCCAGGAAGAAGCTGCTGCTCGGAGACTTGCGGACAAGGTGAAAGTTCAGAAGGCTCGGGTGCGTGAGAATGGTGCTGCGGCTGGTGCACCACCATCGGCGGAGGATGCTTGGGATAGCGCTGTTGCTGATACGGAGAAGCACATGGGTGAGTTGGAGGTTGGTGCGGGCACTGCTACGACTACGAATGGCGTTTCGACGGAGAAGACGGAGGAGGAGCATGATGGATCGCCTGTACGGAAATTCAGGGGTGTTCCAGAGAACGTCCAGTTGTTCGAGGTGTTTTGGAAGCAAGTAGTAGAGCTTATCAAAGTGAGTTTCGATCTATGCTACCATGCGTGATTCTCATCCATCTCTTAAGGCACGGCCAGATTTGTCGATACAGGATATCACTGCACTGCTTGTATCCCTCACCAACCTATCGCTAAGCTGTTATCCCGATAGGTTAGAATACGTGGACCAAATTCTTGGCTTTGCCCATGACAAAATTAAGGAGTTCTCAGAAAGGCATGCCACACGTATTAATGATAACATTATATACTAATCAAGCTCTTCAGCCCTGACCTCCACGCACCACAGACAGCTACAAACCTCGCCGCTCTTCTAGTAGCACCTATAAATTCATACCAGTCCGTCCTCACACTCCTCGCAATTCCTCACTACGTCCCTCTACTCTCCCAGCAACTATTCTCGACAAGACGCTCTATCGCCCACTCCGTCATTTCGAGCGTACTCAAGAACGAAACGATCATCGAGGCGTCGGACGATGTCGACGGGGTCTTGGAGCTTTGTCATGTTTTGATTAAGGATCAGACCGATTCTGCCGCATCGCAGAGCAGCGCTGGGGCCAAGGAAGTCAGGAGACAGGGACCTTATCATACAGAGAGGGAGGATCTAGCAGAGGAACAAGGATGGGTTGCAAGGATGGTGCATCTGTTCCGCGCGGATTCGCTGGATATCCAATTTGATGTGCGAATCTTGTCTGCGAGGGTATTTCCTAGACTGATGCTAATGACGTACTGCGCAGCTGTTACAAACGGCTCGAAAACATCTCGAAGCTGGTGGCGAGCGGATGCGGTATACGTTCCCTGCGCTCATCACTTCCAGCATCAAGTTATGTAGACGGTATAAGAACCGTGAACATCTTGTATGTCGTCTTATCGTTTTTGTATTCTGATGCTCACCATTTGCAGGAGGAGGGCTGGCAAGACAAGGTCAACACGATACTTAAATTCGTTCGACAATGCACCTCCATCCTCGCCACTCAGGTCGACGCCCCAGCACTAGCACTGAGACTATTCCTCCTCGCAGCACAGATCGCATCCGAATGTGGCTCTGGATTCGAAGATCTAGCCTATGATTTCTACGTGCAAGCTTTCTCGGTATATGAAGACAGTATTTCAGAAAGCAGAGCTCAGCTTGCTGCTATCACCCTTATCATCGGCACGCTTCAAGGCGCGAGGGTGTTTAATATCGATGGGTATGATACGCTAATAACAAAGGCTGCTTTGCATGGTGCGAGGTTGTTGAAGAAGCAACATCAGGCGACGGCGGTGCATGCTGCTAGTCATCTGTGGTGGCAAGAGCCTGTGGAAGAAGAGGGCGAGGCTGACGGACCTGCTGTGAAGGAGTCTGAGAAGGCTGCTTTCCCCCCTAGAGAAGATGGTGAAGGTGTTAAAGCGGTTCGTGGCTCGTTCCATTCTTACTGAGATGCGCTGACTGACTGATAATGTCTAGTACCCGCATCAGGACAGTAAACGTGTGCTGGAATGCCTCCAGAAATCACTGCGCATAGCAAATTCTGCCACGGAGGAGATAGTCACCGTTCAGCTTTATTGCGACACGCTTGATCAATATTTGTATTATTTCGACCGAGGCGCGCCTGCAGTGAGTACTTTCATTTCAGAGCAATAAAAACTTATTCACATTCGAATCAGATCGCACCTAAATTTATAGTCTCACTTGTTGAACTCATCGCATCCTCCATCGACACGATCACATCGCCATCCTCATCCTCCTCATATCTCCACCCCTCACAAAGAATAGAAGGCGTCGCGACACCCGAAGTGATTACTCGACACTTCCGCAATACCCTCGCATACATCCACGGGAAGAAAACGGCGGAGAACCCAGGACAATGGGATGAAGTCGAGGTAGTGGGCGCGTTCCTAAAGATGGGCATCACGCGGTAGCGGCTGCGTGTTCGCTGATTGCCGTTCGTTTGTACGTAGCGACATACGCGGTACTTACTTATCTTAATGCCAGGTTGAACTTCGGTTGGATCATTCGCGAGCACAGTGCTTTGTTCTAACTTGCTGTTGTTGTCGTTTTTAGTTACTGTGTACTTATGATGACTGCTTCTGGTGCTGTCCACCCGAAGCATCGTGGTTTTTGTATATAATACCTCACGTTTTTACTTTCATGGGGATGCCTTTGAAATATGCTCGCGGGCTGAATCTGCAACCGAAGTGAATGCAATGTCTTACGTAATACGATAAACTTTGTTTCGTGACTTTGCAAACGTATTGATCCACCCCATAATCATGTCGAAACGCAAAAATCAAGCCGACTACGAAGATTCCGACAGTGACTCGGAAGACGTATGATTCCATGAGACTTTCCGTGATAATCTATATTGACCAGCTCTCAGTAGACTCCGACGTTTATCGATGTAGATTTTGACTTTTTTGGCCTCAATGCAACGATAGACTACCATGCCATCAAGCGCCTTCTCGATCAGCTCTTTGGTGTAGATGCTGAGGATCTCAGCACGCATGCTCTTGCCGACTTGGTGCTTTCACAGCCTGATATAGGGACCACGATCAAAACTGACGGGGAGGAGAGTGGCCCATATGCATTCTTGAGTGTTTTAAATATCGGCGTGCACAATGTGAGTTTCATTTGCTTCTTGCCTGGCATCTTTTAAGAAAGGACTGCTGTCAGGACAACGTGTCGATAAAATCGCTCGTGGAGTACATTTTGGCAAAATCGAAGGGAGACAGCGCCTTCCATGAATCACTATCGGCGATACTGCGTGATCCGCAGTGTCAAGTAGGACTTGTTCTATGCGAAAGGCTGATCAATATGCCCGTGCCGGTGATACCTCCCATGTACCGTATGCTCGTGGATGAGCTCAAGGATGCAGTTGAAGAGGTGAGTCGCTGATTCTTATGCAGGAGTTTTTATATGAACTGTGAGCCTCACGGTCGTTCCCCTTAGAAAGAACCCTTCAATTTTACCCACCTGATCTTCATATCACGTGTATACAAGCTTACTCCGGAAGAGGAGGAAGCGATGACTATCACCCAACAACAACCAGGGAAAGCCTCAAAAAGACATAAATCTCAAAACTCGAATGGGGAAACGAACGAGAGAAGCGCGGACGGTGTATATCCGTTTCACCCAGAAGACGAGGAAATTCGAAAGGTGCGCCCCTCACTTGACGTGCCTTGAAATTGGGTTCACACCTTTTTCCTAGTTTGCCTCCCACCATCTGATCTTTCCGTATTCGAACGCACAGCCGCGCAATGCAGAGTCGTTTGGATTAGACACGGCTGGACGGTTGATGCTTGTGCCAGCAGCACAGCTCACAGAGCTGGCAAGAGTACTCGGGGACGTATTTCAGCCACCTGGAAATGTGTAGATCAGCGGCATGTTTCCATTCTCCTTGTCATTTGGCGATTGTTCGAAACATGTTTGAAATTTTTATTTATGAGGTATCGCCGTATCATATCGTCAACTTTCGGATTGGGTTGGAATGATTATGAGCGGGACCGAACCTCAAGCTTCCCAGTGAGAACTGCCTGTGCCCAAATAGGGCAAAATCTGCTGAGATATGTGCTCGAGAGACAGAAGCTGAAGTTGATGTTCCTAGTGATGTTCCGGCCCGGCTTGGGCTCAAAGCCCCGGCTTAGGCTCGCCAGAATTCAAGCCTGAGCCGTGAGCCCAAGCCGGCCCAAAGCCGGGGCTTGGGCCCAAGCAAGCTGCGGCCTGCGCGCTAAATTTCTGCGATGGCGATGCGAACAAGTGAGTGTGCAGATACAAGCAAGTACGTACATGCATACACATATACGCAGTGGTGGAGTGCTGACAAGTGCAGGCATGCACAAATATTAGCAGAGAAATGAAGAGCATATAATCAGTAGGGATCTGCATGGGTAGACCCCTGGGTACCAGAGGCCATACCATACCCACACCTGTATCCCAAGATATACCCATACCCTCACTGTAGGTACAGGTTTTCCAAAGGATATGAGTAATGACACCCTGGGTACCACACATCAAGGGTATACCTGCAGGTCTCATGCAAAATTCATACTAACCTATGATGGTTAAATGGCTACTTGATGACAATGCAATCCCACCCATCCTCCAGGCCCCCCTCTTCCTCTCCTTTCAGATCTAGCACTGCTGAAGTCCAGTTCAGTCAGGTGAGGGCAGTGAGGGCAAACCTTAGACCGAACTCCTATGAACATATTCACAAAAATTCAGTTCCAGTTCAGAATGGTTTGAACCATGGAACCCTATATTTTGATTTGCAAAATTTCACACAAGAAGGTACAAAAAGATTACAGTGACATTGATGTTAAAGTTATGAGGTAGTCAGGGGTCGGAATTCTGAAAGTCTGGAGGTCAATAGGTCTGGTAGTAAGAAGTCCAGGTGGATTTTCTATTACTAGGGTCAGAGTGGAGCACCAGATGAGTGGTGGAGATCAGGGAATCAAAAGACTGGAGATATTATAATGAACAAATCTCAGTCTATTGATTAGAACTCAAGTGGTAAGTAACATGTACTGTACCTATAATGAACAACTATATAGTACTTGTTAGTACTTGTAAAACATTGGACTTACATCTCAGTCTATTGATTAGAACTGAGATGTTCAACTACTTGCTAGGGGTATATATATGTCTAACTAGCTAATTTCTGGACATGATTGATAAGTATGTTACAAAGACATTGGTAAAAACACTGGTAAGAAACTTTCATAAAACTCCAGAGTAGTTTCTGTTCTGGACATTGCCACAATGTGGCTGTGCCAGTCTGGACTTACTAATCTCTGGTTTCCAGATCTCCATGGCTGTACTGGTCTGGACTTACTAATCTCTGGTGTCTGGTACATCTATAGCTGGTTGGAGATGGTGGACTTGTCACTGGACATTCTGGAGGTGGTGAACTTTCATCGCTCCTATACCTCTGGACTTGGTGCTGGAGACATCAGACTCCAACAATTGATACACAATGGACAGGCCAATTGTCATATTCTGCGTACAGATCACTACTTATCTTAACCCTCACCCTCTGATCAGTATTCAAGCTTTGTATTGACGCTGCACTGAGTTTGACTGGATGACGAATGGTTAGTTTTTTGGGATGGAACAACTAAGTGATTCATGAGAGTGCACTTGCACATGAATGGGGGTGAACGAGAGAGGGGAACATTGGAGATGATGTTGAGAGAAGTGTGGGTTTGGACTATGAAGGCTTTGCCTTCGTAGTTGGTGGGGAAGGTCTGGCTTTGCCAGACCGCGGCCGTAGGTGCGATCTGGGAGAGTTTTTGAGCCTGGTGTTCGGAGTCAATGAGAAGTTGAGAACATGCCGAGCGCCGAGAGAAAACCAAACCTTCTGAGCATGAAAAGGTTAGTCTCGAGTCGCAGGAAGAGGGAAGGAAGATCCGCGAAGAGGAAAAAGACGAGACCACACCAGAAGGAAGCGAGTGTGGCTCGACTATGGTCGAGTTCCTCTTCGAGGAACCTGAACTCAGACACAACATGAGACATGGACGTGTGAATCGCACATGTTGCAGGAAATTAGTATAAGGTACAGGGAGTTGATGGTCATACATGAGATAATGTAGTATTTGGTAAGGAATGTGAACGTTGGAAATTATGCATGGTGGATTCTAAACAAGAAATTGCAAGGGGAGAATTGATAGCAGTGGAAATGAAGAGCGGGAGAATGGATTCAATTTGGCGCCAGTATTCTAGAAAGGCATGCGACTTCCAGCGGCCCTGTGTGGCAACGATGTCCGGATGGACCCCTTCTAATAGCAACTCCATTGCCCCACCAATACGAAAGGCATGTCCTGGCATGCTGGGGTGTCCGGCGGCAACCCAGATCTCATTGCATTGCACGAGAAACCAGGGTTTGGTCAATGGGGACCAGGAACCTTCCGCCGTCTCGAAAGAGAAAAGGGGGGCGTGTGATGGAATGTTGAGGTTGCTCTGAAGATGATGGACGAGGGTGTTGAGTGGACACGTGGAATGTGTGCGTCCAGTCACACTGATAGCGGCACCCTCAGTATTGGTGGTTTTTGTCCAAGGGACATGGAACGTGGTATGACGTACATTGTCAGTGTCAAGCACTGAGATGGGAAGAATGGAGCGTGTGACGTGTTTGACGGAGTCAAAGGCATTAGGGCCTGGAATGAGAAGTTCCCCAAGGCTGTGAAAGGCCTTAGGTGTGAGAGTGGGAAATGGGAGGAGGCATATGCACTGACAGCAAGACCAGAAGGCAATGCACGCAGTAGCAAAGACTGCAATGTTGAATGAATTGTTTAGATCGAGGCCGAGGGCCAATTGCGAGAGAGCTGCCACGGTGATGGGTGGGCACTTGGTACGTTTGGAACTGGGGGGAGTCAATTTGGATAGTCCTCTATGGATGTGTCAGAGGACATCAGACTCCCCCCCATGCCAATCTGCTCCATTGATGGAGTGCCAGTAATGGAGACCTGCCATCCAGGAATTGGCTGCACTGCTGGAAACAGTGCCGGCTGCATTGGCAAGAAAGGCTGCAAGAAGTTCAGGTGAGGCAGGCATGTGACTGGGTTTGGGAATGTTGTGGAGGTCACAGAATTGAGTGAAGTGAAGTAGCCCAGCGCCATAGTTACTACAAGTGTCTTCATCTAGAGATTGAATCATGACTAAAAATATCTTGAGGACAATGGAATTAGGGAACCGTTAGAGAAGGTTGTTTTGGAATTGTAGACCATAGGGGGTGGTCCAGAGAAGAACACGTTCACTCGCAAGAACATGAGGACGATGGGGGGAAGGAGTAATAGTGGTATCTTTGTGGGGAGGACGTGGGATGTGAACACGACTGTCTGGGCGTATGACAGCTGTCTCCTGAATGCTGAGAAGAGACAGATCCAGGAGGCCTGCAGGAGTATCATTGGAGGTGACTGGGAAGTTTGACATTTGAGAGGAATGGGGAGAGCTCAGTTGGGAGGGTGATGCGAAAGGGAATGCGCTGTGAGAGAGGTGGCAGAATGTTGCATGAAATGGGATCAGCAAGATTGGTGCTGGTATTGATGTATATAAGGGAGACTGAGAGGTTTGTGGATCTGAGGATCTGCTCGGATCATCTAATGGACATGTTTGAAACGAGATTAGAACATTGGCCTTTGTTGAAGGCACCGATGACGCCCTCATTGTCACTGCGGATGAGAATATCTGCATTGGATATGCCGAATTGGGAGGAGATGCGAATCGTGAATTCGACTGCGATGGTTTCGAGCCAGCCAATATCATGGCTGGTGGGTGTGTTCCACCTGTCACGCATGGACCACATGTCCCACAGTCCATTCCAAAGTATGCCAATACCAGATCCGGTTGAAGCATCAACCCAGATGTCATAGTTGTGGGTTGGGGGACGGGGAGTGAGTGAACGAGGAAGGTGTTCTGATATGAGTAGCTGGAGCCACCAACCCAGGTCAGATATGACAGCGGAGTGCATGAAGCGCGGGACAAATTCATTGGGGTAATCCGCAATCCAACAATATAGATTGGACAGGTAAGTGCGGCCGTGAAGGAAGACAAAGGCACAGTGAGTGAGTGTACCTGCGATCTTTTCAGCGTTGTGTTTGAAAACCTGTTGATTTCTGAAGGTGTTGAAGAAGATCTGGAGACAAGAGATATATTTGAGACATTTGGATAAGGGAAGGGAGACAGAACGATTCGGAAAGTCAAATGTATAGCCCACGTAATCACGTACATCGCCGAAGTCGATGCCCTTGGTTGGATGCCAAGGTACGTTGATGGGGCCAATGTAGGCTTTGGCTGAGTGGAGATCGTAACAATAACGATAAGTGATACCATTGGAGGATCCAATGAAGGGACCGTTCGGATCAGGAACATGGACAATGAAGAAATCATCCACCCATTTCCAGGTGGGGCCGATGCTGGCATGCTCCCAAATGTCTTGGGTAGCATCAGCGACTTCACCTTGTAGACCAGATGCTGAAGCAGCACCAAAAGGTAGGTTATGATCAAGGAAAAATTGATCATGATAACATACCACGAGGTAACGTTTGTGATCAGGGAGGATAGGAATGGTACAATAGGCACCTTCGACGTCAAGGGAAGCAGCTTGAGTGCCTGGAGGAGCGGTGGCCACCTGGAGGGTGGGGAATGAGTAAGGAGACTTGAGGAGGAAGGAGAAAGCCCCAACAGGGGTTGCTTGGAGGCAAGATGGAAAGAGGAAGCCTCAGAGGCTTTATGGGGGAGGTGTGTAGGCTGCCCCTAGCATGCGAACTCCTCAGCAGTCAGTGACCGCAAGGTTGTAGGTGAGATAGGGTAGTGGACGGGAAAACGTGGAAATGAAAATAATGCAGGAGGCATGAGGAGACTTATGAAATCAGCAACCAATTGGGCTGTGCCCCATCGAGTAGGGAAGTCCTTGGCGTCAATTTCGTCATTGATGGAATGCCCAGAGGGGCCTTTGAAGGAGAGATTGCAACAGACCTGGAATTTTTTCGGAAGTCCAGGGCCTTCATCTTTGACTGCCATTTGCAAGGGAGAGGAATGGAAGGGGCCAATCTTGGCCTCTAGGGCCTGCTGCAAAAAGGGACCTGAGAAATGACCAAGAGCGAGCTCGGTGTTAATGTAATCTTGAATTAGTTGATTGTGTTCGAGTGCGCTGGGTAAATTAGGAGGAGTGTAGGTGGTTGCAATGGGATTAAGCTCCCCGAGAGGGAAACTGTGTCTAATTTTGTCGGGGAGCTGCGGATATTGATCAAGACAATTAGCGTTTCGAAGAAAGAGTTCGAGTTGGTCTGCACAGTAAGGTGTGAGGACTTTAGAGAAATCAGTGTCCGAGTCATATGCAGTGGGAATGATGCAAAGGTTGTCTAGAAATACATGACGAGGAGGAGGAGATAAAGAAATAGGGTCCATGTCCCATGTAGAGTATGGAATAGAGTTAGGATCTGTTGTCCAGGCATTTTCGGCTGCAGGCACCATGATCTTGGGAGCCACACAGGGAGCATGTGTGAATTTCACCCCCTCGGTGAGTGCGTCTGGTACAGGCTCGTTTCCCGTTGCAATAGATGTTGAAGTCGACACAGTATTTGGTGTCTGGGGAGGAGCGGGAGGTGATCTGTTTGTTGACAACCTTCGAGTGTGGTGTTGAACCCGACGGCGTTGAGTTGGAGGTACAGTTGGGAAAGGTATGACTGAGGTTTCCACAGCAGAGGCAGATGGGGGGAAGATGGTCACCGTCCGGCTTCGAGGAACCCCGAAAGGACTGGTCTGCACTGGGTGGCTTCTGTGCATTGGAGTCACGGGCATAAGGCTCGTAACGGTGGGCCCTTGAGGCTGCTTTGCGAACCTCTTTGAGACACGCCTCTCTAAGAACACGAGTTTTAATACTCTCAAACTGATGGTGGTACTTAGCTTCATCAAGGGGCTGTGGGTCTGCCGTGTATGATGCTCGTTGGGCCATGTCGAAGGCCAAGATGGCCGACCAATGGTCTTCAAAATCAGGGTGCTGGCATAAGTCCTTGTGGTGATGTGCCCATCGATCATGAACTTCCGGAGAAGCATAATCTGAAAGCAGCTTGAGAAAGCATGCCCAGGCTTCGTGCCATTCCCCAATGGAGATGGAGGATTCTGCAGGAAACTGGGATATGTTGAGGATATGACATTTCGTAGGTGTGGAATTATGATGGGAGGTATAGTGTGTGACGAATTTGAGTGTCGACGGTTCTAAGAATAGATGAGTGGTAATTTTCGTGGTTAGGATGGAAAGGGGGATATGTTGGTGGCACCTGGCCAGTTCTACTATGTATGTGTGTATGCCGTATGTATCTGAGATGGATGTCGAGGACACGTGTTTGTTGTTGACATCAAAAAGAAGAGAAGGGGGCATGTTATTATTAGTAAAAGGGACCAAAGCGGATGAAGAAGAAGAGGTGGCAGTATTAATAGTAGGGGTAGGGGTAGAAGCAGAAGTAGGGTTAAAAATAGAATCGTGTATCTTGGCGAGCTTGGTGGGGGATAGATTGGCGAGAGCCGCAATCATGGCACTAGTGTCCATGGTGGCAGGGTTGGGCGTCGATGGGCGAACTGTGGGTTGTACAGAGGACGTGAGAGGGCTGAGGGATGAAGGAGCCGGGGTATTGTTGTTAGCAGTATTTGGATTGGTGAAAATAACGGGAGGAACAGGGGGAAGAGGAATGAGGGGCTCATTGTTATCCACATTGAGTTCACCTTTGTTGCATTGGGCAAGACAGATATCATTTCTGGCTGTGATGGCTGCATTTTCTGCGACGATCTGGTCATGGGTACGGGTAGATCTGCTGGCAGGATGATTGGAAGTAGTCATCTTGGAGAAGAGCTGAAGCAGATGGGTAAACGATGAACTATATGGACAAAAGACTCATGCTGGGAAATGGGGAAGATGAGGGCATGAGGCAAAAAGGATCTGGTGATCTTTTGGAGATTGTGCAATTATATGTCAGTGTGCACGGACTTGATCTATGCAAGTGCAAGAGGTGTCAAAGGCACGTGTGCTTACAAAGCCCTAGCTCAATGTATCGTTGGCTCGCGGGCTCGCCTACTCGTTGAGCGTCCATCTCATCTGGTCTGCCCCTATCACAATCCTTTGAGCCTCTAGAATCTCCTGTAGACCAGTACTACTTCTGCCAGACCCAATAAGGCATCATACCACTCCCCTTTACCCCTCAATACCTCTGTACCCCACCCCACCTATCTCCGGTTGTCCGGCTCTATTGATAATCTAATCTCCATACCCCGCTGGCTAGACAAGTCTCCACCCATTGCATGCATCATCTGCCTCTGCTACCCCTATCATGATCATTACCATTTCCAGCTCTCTCTCTGGTATTCCATACCTTGTACACCCAAGCTGTGTTTCTGGCTCCAGTCACCATCGCCTTTAGTCCTTGCTCCGGATAACAAATTCTGTTCATTTCCCATTATAGAAAACCCCTGTCCCTCTGGTTATCAGTTATGTATATTTTCTGCCTTATTCATCTGATCTGTTTCCTGTTCATATCTGAGTTCATTTAATTGCTCTGTTCCATTTTGCTAGTCTAATCTTCCATATGTTACATACATAGCCCCATACTCCTCCATGTGCTCTGCTCCAAGCTCCGGACTTTACTTACTCATCCTGACACTTGTTACCTACAGTATATAAGCCTCCTGTAAAACTTGGTAACTCCTCAGTCTGAATATTATTGTACCCTATGGGTCCCATTCTCCTCTATCCCTACTGGGTTGGATTTCCATGTTCTTCCCTACTCTAAAGTCTTAAGGAAACTACCCCTTATGACTTCTCCTCCACTTACCCATAGGGTGACCCACTTCTGTTTTACTGTCTATTCTGGACTCCGTCTGGATAGAACTTTCCCTCCTCACAGTCTTTACCTCTGGTTGAATACCCACACCTGTCCCCTCTGAGCTCCCAGGCTTACATCCAGGGACTACATCTCTGCCTCTACCTTTGGGTAGTCCACCCCTGTTCTCCTTCTACTCGGGACTTTGTCTAGAGTAGTCATACCTCCATTCCCTGTGTATTACCTCCTGTAATCTTGAGAATCTGTCCATGGTAGTCTTAACTCAAGTTCTTCCTTCATGACCCCTACTCTAGAACCTGCTTTATCGAGGGTCCAGCCTTAGCTTCTCTTTCACTCCTCCAGAAGTCCGCCAGACTAGTCCACTGCTCAATCTGGACTTGTTCTGGATCACTCCAGACTTTCGTTCTAGCCTGTATGAAATGAAGGGCATGTACTCAGGCAAGGGGTGCAGCATACAAGCTCAAGCCAAGCCCTCTTTGTCAGTCCTACTCCTGTGCACCTTTGGTGTGTATGGTTGTAACACCAATGGCTATTCTTCATGCACAATATGGTTGTCATATGAAGCAGAGAACTCAGCTTGAGCTGTTGCAGAGATGTGGCCTTGCTGATAACTACTCTTTAGTACAGTATAGGACCAGCATTTGAGCCAGTGAATTTTCTTGGCTGTCTCAAGTCAACACTCATGTGTAAATTGAAATTCTGATGTGACGGTCATGTTTAGATATATGATAACCATGCAAATGCAACACTACAGAGCAATTGAATGAGTGATGCATGCACAATGTGAGGATCAGTGAAATGTCTTGATATCTGTTTTTTTCACCACTTGAGCCAGCCCTAATATGGATTTATAGAGTGTGAGAATACCATCTAACATAATGATCCTCAGACTAGCTACTGCTCCTCTTCATCCTCATCACTGGCAGTGCCCTCCACAACTACTGGTTTAGGTAATTGCACTTCCAACTTACCTCATGTCAGCTTTTTCCATGCAAGCTGATGCTTCTCCATCTTTATGCATTCTTTTTCCTTCTTCCACTACTCCAATTCCATTCAGTACTTCCCCATTAATTCCTTGTTATGTTGCTTTCTTGCTTCTTCCATCTTCTTCCACTCTTCAAAGCTGCCACATGTTGTTCTCTCCCCTCTTTTCAAGCTTTCTTGGCTGTTTCTTCATTTGCCGCTACTTTCTCATGGTCAACAACTTGTGTGTAGAAAGCATCTCCACTTAGGTAACAAGGTAAGCCATTACCCATTGACTTCCCACATTTTTTGAGTTGTTCTTTGACTCTTCCTATGCTGCAAGTTGCAGTGTATCCCTGTTACAACCATGCTGGAGACCCTATAAAGCTTGAAGGTGTATATAAGATTATGTAAGGGGCTAGAGATGGATCTGGAGGGCTTGGCTTCAGCTTGTGCACTGCGGCCCTTTCCTGAGTATTTGCCCTTAATTTCTAGGAAGCCCAAAAAGGGAGTTCCAGAGCATTGCAGACATGTCTGGAGCATTGGGCAAATGACAAGTCCAGCAGAACTCCGGAGTTCAAGGTAATAGGTAAGTCTGGTGGACTGTCCAAAGTGTGAAGGAGAAACTTGAGTTGAGCTCCTTCATAGGAAGAGCCCAGGGGTAAGGCATGGGAGGGTAGGACAGTGAGAACAGGAGGTAAGACTACACTAGACATGATCTGGAGTAAGGAAGATCAGAGGTGAGCTAACTGGGGGTGGAGTCAGAGGTATAGTACTTGGGTATGTGCCCAGAGGAGTTAAGAACTTGGCTTAGTAAGTAATATGAACAGGGATCTGGTGATCATGGGAAAGGGAGCTGGAGATATGTAACAAGGCAGAGTCGGAGCTGAAGAGATAGAAAACATAGAGGGCGGAGTCCGGTTACTAGCAGAGATATGGACAAGATGGAACTGAGAGCCAGAGCCAAAGGGAATTACAAATGAAAGGAGCAGGTGATGTGGAGAGATGGTGGACTGGGTATCGGAATATGGAGATGGATTAGGGGTATGGTCCAGAGCACAAGTGAAGAGTGGAGGTGTGGGTTATGGGTTATGGTGCTATTGAGGGGTAAAGGGGACTGAGCTGGACTTCTACTGAGTCCAATTGGAGGTAGTACCAGTCTAATAGTACTTTGGAGGTGTATGGATAACTGATAGGGAGGTCCAGATATGAGTGGAGGTTGATTAGGTATGATATAGAAAAGATTGACAGGGGGTCAATATACGGGATATGACAATCCCCTGTAGAATTATTATGGACTGCATCCCACTCATGATGGCTTTCTGTGCAGCCTCTTATTTATGAGCTGCCACTAGTCCCTGCTGAAGCACCTGTTCTCTCTGTGTTTTGGGTTTGAAGTCAAGAAGTTCTGATTTTCATTTCCAGGAAGGTGAGATAGATGCAGGGACATAGTGAGGAAATTGTGATGATGAGTGCAATGGGCTGCTTGACACAAGGAAAGATGCTGATGTTGATGCTAGGGAATTCACAACTGTGTGAGAGAAGTCATTGAGCAGGGAAGGGTGGATGGGCCAGCAATGACATCATTCAGGGACATGTGGGTGAGTGACTTGAAGAAGCTATTTGGTGTTTGAGTTCACAAAGAACAGAAGGGATCTTCAGTGGCATCTATCTCATGACAAGGCACTGGGGACAGATGCCAGCTTTCATTGTTGAATGGTAGTGAGGGATTTTTGACCGAGTGTGAATTTTGATACTGATGAATAGCATCTATGAGAACTCATACTGGACTGGGCTGCAGCAATGGTAGATGCCCTTGGTTTGAAGTAACAAGGCTTGGGGCCATCATGTCATGTGTAATGACCTGATAGTTCAGTGGCCATGCACCAGTCCTCTTGAAAGCAGCTTTAATGGTTGCAGGGGTTAGCTCAGATGTGAGCTTTTTGATACACCTAGATAAAGTTCTTTTTGGTGATTTTTTGTCCAGTAGTGTGCTTGAACTTATCCTGCTGTCATGAACATTCTGTCTGTAGCCTTGCAGAGGCCCATTTTATGTAGTGTGTCAGAAACCCAGTTTGTCTGGACGTCAGACCAGTCATTCCCAGTCATTCCTGACAAAACCTGCTCAACCCGATGCTTTCCTATGCTCTCCAAGCCTCAGACCTAGTGGACTACCCTCAGAGATCATCAGATATCCATTTGGACCTACTTGCATGTTCCAGAAACCTATCCATTCTATGTCCTATTCATCTCATCTAACCCCACTGGTGTGTAGTTGCTTGTTTCTCATGTCTGATACAGTAGACAGTGTTATTACATGTGTTTTCACATGTCCACAGTGCCTCATGTTAATTTACCTACCATTGGACCTAATGTTTTCCTATTCTCAGTATTCTGGATTTCTACATAGCTAGTTATATAGGACTGACAGTATGACCATACACCTCACCTTACTGTAGAGGGGACTTTCCTGGTACTTAATCACATACAGTGGCTCAAAAAAGTGTCCAAATGTTTGTGCATTTTTGAGTAATTGGATCATAGCAAGCCAGCACCTAAATATAACATATGGGTATAGGGACATGTCTGAAGGCCCTACATCATAGCTTGAATCTGAGCTATATAGCATGGGAACACAACCTTATATGGGCAAGATATGGTAATTCTATTCTTATGACTCATTCGGACACTATTTTGACTGTGTTAAACCAGTCTTATTATATAATTCTAGTACTTTATGTTACCCTCCTTGGCTTTAATAACTGCTGTAACCCTTCTAGGCATAATTTCCATCAATTTCTGACACTCCTCTATGGTAATTTCTTCCCATTCTACTGCAACTCTCTCTCATAGTTCAAATCACCCCTTTGAAGGATCTTGATAGGCAGCAAGTAGTCTTTTAAGTGATTCCCAGTGATGTTCAATGGGATTGAGGTCTGGAGACTGTGCTGGCCATAATAAACATTGATGTCATGGTCTTCAAACCATTTTGTGACCAGCTTTGAGGTATGCTTGGGGTCATTATCTTGTTGAAAGATACATAATGTCTTCTTCATCAATTCCTGACTCCTTGCTTCTGAATAGACACTCCTCTAGGATAAAGATGTACTGCTCTGCATTGATCCTTCTCTCCACCTCACAGAGAAAACCACACCATTCCACCCCATATAGCCCAAAACCATCATACTTCCTCCTCTAAACTTCAGTATACCTTTGACTTCTCTTTCTCTTAGTGGTTCTCCTGCCTTTTTATATACATATTCCTAGCCATCTGACCCCATTTTATTTATTTTTGTTTCATCTGACCAAATAATCTTCTTCTAGTCTTTCACAGTCCAATATTGGTGCTGCAAAGCAAAGGCCAGTCTTCTCTTCCTATGAGCTGCTGAGAGAGGAGGTTTTTTCTTCTTGGTTACAGCCTTAAGATTGGCTGCCTTGAGGGTGTTTCTGATTGTTTGGGTGGAGGCAGGAGTAGGGATAATGAAATTGATGAACTTGGTGACATGCACAGCATTTGAAGCCTTCCCAGACAGAAATTGATGAACAACAGCTCTTTTGTTCTGTGGGTAAGCTTAGAAGGACATCACATTTTAGCATTTTCCTTATCTGGTATGTTCTGCTTTACAACTGTAGCAATAATAGACTTGCAAAGACTAGTTTTGGAAGCAATTTTCCTGACAGATAGACCAGAGGTACAGAGAACAAGGATATTATCCTTTTGAGCAGAGGAGATGGACATGATGATGATTATATTAAATTTCATGATCTAATATGGGTTAATATATTCAGATAATATTAAAATCAGACCATATAATTATTATGATACCACTTTCATTAAGAATATTATATATGAATGGTCTCATTTTGTGATTTTAACATAAAGTCAAAAAGTGTCCAAATGAGTCATAAGAATAGAATTACCATATCTTGCCCATATAAGGTTGTGTTCCCACGCTATATAGCTCAGATTCAAGCTATGATGTAGGGCCTTCAGACATGTCACTATACCCATATGTTATATTTAGGTGCTGGCTTGCTATGATCTAATTACTCAAAAATGCACAAACATTCAGACACTTTTTTGAGCCACTGTACCTGTCATTACCTGTTACCTGGTGGAATATACCTGGTTCTCACCTGTTTCACACCTGTCTTGCACCCACATCCCTTGTCACTCATTTTCCCTGATGTTCCCTTGTTTCTGGACATAGTCTGATGCATTCCTTACCTGTTCCCTTGCTATTCCCTATAATCCAACAACCTGGACCTTCAGATCCACTTTCCTGTGCATCAGACTTGGTACTATACCATCAGACCTGACATTTTGACCCTTGGACTTGTTTGCATACCTTTGGACTGGTTTCTCTTTCCTTTCTGCTGACCTTAGACACTAACTATCAGACTTATATCAGTAGCAAACCCCTTTAGGGTCGAGCATTCTTGCCTTGCAAGTGAAGCAGCAGGCATAGTATTCACCCAACATTATATCTGCCCAGTGCAGAGTTGTTTCCCACACCACTCTTCTGACTAGCAGCATTTGAGTGTACCAAACACAGCCATGTCATGTGTGCTGCAGGGACAACCATTGGCCTTTTTATGGGTCTTCATAGAAAAATCCATGATCCAATGCTGACCAATGACTCCATCAGTCTGGCCTTCTGTTGAGTGAGCAACCCTTTGTTATTTGAGCAACTTTACAACTGCATGATTGTGAGTACTTATGATGCTCCCAGATTGTTATTGTGGTGCCACTAGGTACCAAATGCTTTACCCTTGTATATGACAGTGGGTGGTATCTCAGTACTGTCTGCACAGATTATAACCATAACAGTGATATTCTCTCAATTTCCATCTTGTTGTTGGTACTGAATCTTGACTCCAGAAGGACCAAAAATGTGCTCCTTGTTTCCACCACCTGGCTGGAATCCAGTCTTGTCTGCTGCCCAAATGCAATCTACTTCTATACCTAGTGTTGTTATAGCATCTTCTAGTAGAGTGAACCACTGATTATGAATTGTGGGATTGACAGCACAACTATAAGCAGTGTTGAGAGATCAGGGCCAGAACCTGCCAAGCTTGTCCATGTGTTTCTCAATGAACCAATCAGTCCAATTTTTGCCTACTCCTCCAGCTGGGAACTTTTCCCTAAGTCATGCTTGTAGAATGGCATCATCATGTTCCTTGAGCCAATGATGACCAATTGGAAATCCATGACATCTGAGTTCAAGATAATACTTGACCACCTTTTCTGCCTCCTCCAGTGTTAACCATGTTCTCTCCTCTGCCATGTATTGGGCACTGCTTCTGTTCTCTACAAGTTGACACAAGACAGTCATATGATCAACAAACACTGGCTTTCCAGTTTCTGCTTGATACTTCTCCTGAACTTCTTGACAGATGACACAGAGGCTTTTTGTGGGTTCATCTTTTCTCTGCTCAGCATGGTACTCATTGATGGCTCAAGTGATGGCAATCTCTTGCTCTTGCTTAGCAAGTTGTTTTTTCCTTGTGACTGACTTTGGATGTCCAACCATGACTGAGATGTGCAGGATATGACCTAAGGGTAACTGCAGGACAGTGTTTATTGAGCCCATAAATGAAAGTCCAAATTGGGTTAGTTTCACTATCTTATTCTGATAAACACTTTAATAACAGATTTTGAGACCCTCATCTGGAATTGCAGTGGCAGCATATTATTGTATGTTGGACATATTTCATTGTACTGAAACTGTACTATGGATATAAATCTTTCATTTGGTGGGATTTCTGACATCAATGGTTGAACAATTCCTTCTCACTACATCAATTGGTGCGGAAAGGGGCATGTTTCTGATCTATAGCATACATACATTTTTTTTTAAATTTCTACTTAACAATATATAAGATACATGTATTCCAGATATGTCTGTGTTATTCATTGGGTCAATAAATGAATGTTGACTGTGTGGTAGCTGTTTGGCTCAAATGATGGTGCTGGCCCAAATGCCAGTCCTATACTGTAGTTGAAGAGCCTCAAAGGTTGTCGGCAGCAAGTAATTATGATGTGTGGTTCCAGTAATGCCACCACTTGAAAATGAATGTTTATTCAGATGCAACAGCAGATCCCTGGATAGCAAGGTAATCTTTGGTGATGCAGAAGATATGTTATATTCTGTATACAGACCCCTATCAATCTTAACCCTCAGCCCCCAATCAGTATTCAGTCTTATCTGGATCTCTTCTATCTGCAATCTCTATACCTCCAGAAATCCTGTAGACTGGTATTACCTCCATCAGACTCAGTAGAGTCTGGTCTAGTCATCTACATGAGATCCACTCACTGCATGGCCAATTTCTAGCTCAACAAATTAATATTCTGTGACCTGGATGTGTGAGGGCATGCCACCATAGTATGTTTGAGTCTTGTCTTTGACAGTATAGTTATGACGATAGTTTGTGTGGCATACTGATAAAGAGTGAGTAGTACATCATCATGAAGTCAACAGGACCTTGACCTTGGCATTTCAAATATACCAATGTGGATATGTACAACAAATCTGCTGAAGAGCAGGAATCTGTTGGGTCTTGCTGCCTAGCTGCTATGTCTGAGAAGACAGTATTTGACCCAGGGTTTCTGGTCCAGGCTCAGAGCTCAGAGAGAGTAAAAAGAAAGAATAACTACTGAGGACTTTAGACTCATACTGGTAACTGGTGAAGAATTGATTGCTGATGTAAGCATCAAAAATATGAACATATAAGTAAGTAAAACTAAGTAAAACCAGCCTCTACAAGGCCACAGAAATACTGAACCCTACACCGACCATGTATGATGGGCACCATTTGCATGTGTAAAATGACACACTGCTATTCTTCCTGCTTGAGTAACATACAGTGCCTGAGCAGCACATTCTGGATTAATGCACATCTTGACTGGAGAGTACAGAACATATGCTGCTATACCAAATGTCAGAACATGGCCATAAGCATTGGCACATGGAAACTTACTGAGGCCAAGATGATGCCTATATATCTCAAAGGCAGCCTCATTGTCAGCTCATTCCTCAATGGTGCCAGGCAATGTCTAGGCAAGATGCTTCATGACAGCCCACAGATAATGTACCACATTGGATGATATGGTGAAAGACTGAGCAAGAAAGGTGATGATTGCTGGTGGTAGTGTATTGGGAGTGATGTTCAATGGCACTGTGCAAGGCTGTGGCAGGCAGATGTCATCCTTGAGCAGGTGTGTACAATGGATGAACTGAGTAAGGTTGAGAAGTGATATCTGTGCAAGCTCATGGTGCATTTATAAGGCAGCAAAGAGGGTGACAATGTCCATTGGCTGGTCAGCTGGTGGGCACAACTTGGTTGATGGTGGAGTACTAGATGGTAGGGACAGACAAGTCATGAGTGGACAAGCCATGGGTGGTGGTGCACTAACTGTCGCTGGTGATGCCCAGTGAAAATTGGACATTGCAGGAGTGTATGAGAGTGTGTGATAGTAATATGCAAAGTGCTGAATTGTGTAGATAGAGTTGATCACCAATGAATGCATGTTTTCTTGTGAGTGCAGTGCATGCAAATGCACATACTTTGCATGAATTCTGCATTCCCTTCACATTTGTGTCGCAACCATACCAATTTTGCGATGCTTTGCATTGCAATCACATTGTACTCGCATCTTCAATTGCACTCAGGTTATGCACAGAGTCTACTAAGGTAAGCACATATCCTAGCTCTCAATGACTCAAATATTCACCGATCTTTCTTAGTACTAGGCCTATATCTGCTAGGTTTATATACTACCTAATTCAACAAGCCTCTGTTTGCTTAATAGAATCTTCCTTGGTCTGAAAATAGACCTGCACGAGTGATACTATGTCTAACTTATATTGGTGTGTCTGTCGACAACATGGAGGGAGATGCATGCAAGTCAGGCACTCTACTTACTATGACCACCTGGGTGAAGCAGAGACTGAGAAGGAGCATGAGTGAATTATCAATGCACAGGATGATCCTGGGGCTATCCAAGTGATTCATAAATACCTGAGCAAGCACCATGCAAGTCCAATTCATCCTTCTCCTGGAAAATGCACTTGCACAGCCAGTCCAGAGGTATGTATGTCATTTTATTTTGTGTAAATTTAGTAGCTAATCTGAGCCATAGTATAATTATCAGGATTTTAATGAGCCATCAAATGATGAATTTCTACAGCCTCAAGATAATAAGCCTCTGCAGCTGTCAAATGATGAGCCTCCATGGCCATCAAATGATGAATTTCTACAACCTTGAGACAATGAACACCCCCAGCCTCAAGACAATGAGCTTCCACACCCACCTGCCAACCAGCCCACTATAAACCAACCACAACCACCCAACCCTCCTGGCCTTGATATTGATGAGCTTGAGAGGCTCTCTCAGCTCCTAAAATTTCAGGAAGCTTTCTCATTTATTCAAGCACTTCATGCAGCATCTCTTGATGATCCAGTTGCAAAACTCACACCTGAAGCTCTTGAGAAACTGCGAAATCCACCTCAACAGCCACCTCATATTGAAAGTCCAATCATTTGTCATGGTGTTGAGATGTACTTTCATCTCAAACATGTGGTTCAGGCTGCATATAAGGGGATTGCTGATTCTGCAGCCAGAAGGTTTCCAGGTGCTGAAGATATCCCAACTTCTCACAGTGTTGAACACCTTATTGCAAAACTTAGTGGTGTTGACTCAGTCAAAAACCACATGTGTTTGAACACCTGTATTGCATTCACTGGGCCCTTCACCGATCTCAAGCAGTGTCCATTCTGTGACTCACATCAATATGACCAGCTGAAACTTGAAGCAACTGGCAAGCAGGTTCTCACTCATGAATTTCATATCATTCCCCTTGGACTGCAACTGCAAGCTCTATGGCGTGATCCCAAGAGTGCTGAACACATGCACTATCATCATGAATGCACAGCTACTATTTTTCGGCACTTGCGACGGTGTGGTGGTGGACTCGATGCCATTGATGATTTCATATGTGGCAGCAACTACCTTGATGCTATCATGCAGGGTCACATCAACAAGAATGACATGGTTCTTATGATCTCAATGGATGGTGCTCAGCTCTATTGGAGCAAAATTTCTGATTGTTGGATTTATATCTGGGTTGTTCTTGACCACCACCCTAGCTGCTGCTATAAGAAACAGTATGTTCTCCCTGGTGGAGTAGTCCCTGGACTGAAAAACTCCAAAAACTTCGACTTGTTCTTGTTTTCAGGTTTCCACCATCTTGCATCACTACAGAATGATGGCCTTCACATTTGGGATGCATCCCATAACATAAATTTCACTTCACACCCATTCCTCACTCTTCCAACAGCTGATGCCCTTGGCCTTGTCCATTTTGATGGTATGATCAAACACAGCGGCAGAAACAGATGTCAAGTCTACTGTGGACTTACTGGCCATTGCAAACCCCAAGGCTTCCATTACTTCCCTGTCCTTCTTAAGCCCTTGAACTATACTGTCTGAGGATGTAGTCACAATGACATTGATGTCTTCAATCTCCCTGCCACTGGTTCAGGTTCCTACCCTGTGAATCTTCATCACCTTGTCAGTTCTCCAAATCAAACACAGTTCAAGAAACATAGAACTGAAACTGGTATTGTCAAACCTAGTCTTTTACTTGGACTCAACCCAACACACATTCTTGGAATCCCAGATTGTCTGACCACTGATGTTATGCATTTAATTGTGAACATTTCAGATTTAATTCTAAGCTGATGGCAAGGCACAATCAAGTGTGATACTTTGGATGATGTTCACACTTGGCATTGGGCCACATTTCATGACGATGATGCTTGGACTGAGCATGGTGCAATTGTTGGTGCAATAACATACTACATACCTGGCTCATTAAATTGTCCACCTCA
Organism: Suillus lakei; assembly: GCA_016628065.1. Classification (NCBI taxonomy): domain Eukaryota; kingdom Fungi; phylum Basidiomycota; class Agaricomycetes; order Boletales; family Suillaceae; genus Suillus; species Suillus lakei. The sequence goes on from JABBWA010000017.1 coordinate 258,035, forward strand.
CAATTCAGCGGAGAAACTCAATACACAGTATAAAACTTGGGAATTCCAACTTTACATTTTCAGCCTCACACTTGCACTCTTGCATACAATTCTTTCACAAGACACATGGCTAAACTTCTGCAAGCTTGTACAAGGGATTCACATTGTCTGTCAGCACAGTATCTCATGAGATGAGCTTCGAGAGGCTCAGCTGCTACTTGGCAAGTGGGAGATTGAATTTGAGCAGTTGTATTACCAGCATCATCATGATCACATTCATTTTATCTGCCCATGTGTACACCAGGTCAATCATCTTGTCTGTGAAGCCATATGAAAAGGCTGTGTTATGCACAGTGGATAATGGAATGGACCATTGGCAACCTTGGTCAACAAATCCAACAGCCTTTGAATCCATATGCAAACCTTTCAATGGAGGCTGTCCGACGATGCCAAGCAAATGCACTCAAATCCATACTGCCATTCTTAGCTCCCCCTGATAATGTTCTTTGACGTGGACATCAAGAACTCAGCAATGGTTATATCCTCCTCTGAATGAGGGAAAAGTGACCATATTGTCCACCAGCAATTCATATAGCCCTTCTTGAAGATTTTGTCCATGCACCACTCCCCCAAATGCATCATTGGGCTTGACTCCAACTTCCATGTGGTCAAATTGCATGCACTGCCTGGCATGAATCAGAATGTCCACTTGAAAAATTGTGCATTGCATGCCATGTAAAAGTATGTGTTAACTGTACTCCATATACATAACACATACTGATTGTAGTGTACAGGTTATTATTGATGGGATTGTCTGCTTCACAGAAGTCCAGTACTTCACACAGGTTGCAATTGCCATGGATAACATCAATGAATGGTATGATGCAAATATTGCTGTAAGCTCAGTCTTCTCTGCTCTAGATGCTGACCTTGTTCAGCTTTCAAATCAAACTGTTCTTTCATGCAAATACCTTGGTGATGAAGGGCTCTGTGTTGTTGATGTCACCTCCATTGAATCTGTTGTTGCAATGATTCCTCACTGTCCTACTCTACCATCTGGAATCATAGAGGATCACTTTTTTGTTCTTGAGTGTCCTGGACTTGATATTTTTCACTTTGATGTTGAACAGGATCAAGAAGATGAGGCAGACCAACAGAAAATGGAAGCTGAGGAGAGAAACTAGACAGTTTTGTGACTCTTGTCTGGTTCCCCTTCAATAAAGATTTTTTTATTAGGCCCCCAGTGTGAGAAGTTGTTTGAATACATGAAGTGTAACTCAGATAAGATCAGAATTTGCTGAGAACTTACGACATTCATGTTTATGACTTGTCTGCCTATATTACCTTCTTCCTGACCACCACTATGTCTGCCCTTGGCACTGGAGGTGGTATTGAGAGCTTTGCTAGGTTCAGGAGGCTCTCTCAACAACACCTGGAAGCTTCAACAAATTTCTCTGAGCAATCATATCCTTCCCTGCTCACTCCTGTTTTAAATCTTCCTAACCTTCCCTTGCATTAGCCAACATCAAGTAATTTTCTTTGGCAGCAACCTTATAATTCAGATATTTCACCTTCACCCAACAACTCTCATTTTTCAAGTGCTTTGGGGTACTTATTTCATGACACACAGACCCAGAAACCACCTTCGTTTCCTGCACACAGGCATACCATGGACACAAATATAAGTTTTATTTATATTCATGCATATTTAGTATTTTGCTGCTTTATAGGGTGCATATATGCATGATACAGATCAATTTATGGTTGTATAGCTCATATATGCATGACACTGATGACTGACATCTCTTTCAGCAAAGAATTCTAATGTTAGAGAAGGAATACTTAGAATTATGAACACAATGCAACACCATACAGTAAGTTTTGAGCACAGCAAGAATATAATAACACTAATCTATAACTAAGGAATGCATTTCAGATTCTTACCAACTGTGTGGGCTTGTGAATCACTGATGCAAAAAAAATTACTTCACCCAGTGCAGATGTGATGACTATGCATACCTAATCTCTTCCTGACTGGCCTCCTGCTCTAAACCACAGTGACTACAATACCAAGTTCTGAGACTTCGAAGAATGGAAGACGTGGTCCAACAGCACTGAAGGTTGTGGAACAACCAAATCACGTGGCTCTGTCCCTTTCCTGGAAGACACAAGTGGAGATCCACTAATGTCAGCAACTATATGTTGTACAATGTGTTGACTCTTCAAGATGCTGACATCCAAGGATATTGCACCACCATCCTGGGGTCGCTTATCTGAACAAGTTTACCTTCTTTTTCATATTGCTATTGGTACAGCTCAGATTCTTCTTGAACAACTGGAAAGAAAATGAACTAGCGAAAAATGTGTATTCAGCTTGGTGAATAGCACACAGGCGAGCAAAAGCAAGGGTGAAGGGTGTCAAGCCTGAAGAACTCAATCAAGATGACCCTGGGTTTTACACTGGTGAGGATGAAGACAGAGATAATGTCAAGAAGAAGCGGAGTGCATCCAAAGATACACATCCCATGAAGAGACACAAGCCATTGTCATCTTTGTCTAGTGTCTGCATCACATCAGTTTCAGAACCTGAAGCAGAAGAACCAGAACATTCTCCAAATCTCATCACACCCATCCCAGATTGAACACTTCTACCACGATACAACAATGAAACTCAAACCAGCACAACTGTTGTGGTACCTCAAATTACTCTCAAAAATCTACTGTAAGTAGTTGCTCTAAATCTTTTTCACTACTAACTCATTTATGCAGGGATGGCATTGTATCAAACTGTTTCCCACCAGTCACAATGCCACTACCATCTCCAGCTCTCATATCCACTGGTACTGGCACTGCTGTCTCCCAATCAGACACCCATGTTCAGGAACCTGCCAACAAGCCCCCCAATTTGAAGGCTTTGGTTGCAACTATCACACCTGCCACCATTATGCACATATCCAACTTGGATGACAAGCCTACCCCCCCTACCTCTAATGTTCCCCTCAATACCAGTATTGTCCAGCCTGTTGAAGCACCAAAGAAGGGCAGTGGCAAGACACATGCCAGCAGTAAGAAGAATGGAAGGTAAGTTTTTTCTTCTTCATATGTGTTGTCTTCCAAGACACTCACATATTTGCAGGGACCTTTGCCTCCTTTGTTGGCTCAAACAGGTCAGGACAGATGGATCTTCATTAGAGCTCCACATGTATTGGAATGCACTCGACCAGCAGCAGCACAATGTACATCATCCCTCCCTCTCAGCACTATACAGTACTGACTTCTTTTTTTTGCTAATAGTCTTATGACTCAGAAGCAAAGGAATTGGCGAGTGCTTCTCATATTGTCAGCAGTTATACTGATTTAACTCTTGGCTCAGTCTTCCTTGAAGACTTGGGTCAAGAACACAGTACTAGCCGTCGTTGATGATACTTTGTATTGAGTGCACATGTTGTACTTTTTGAACACTATCCCTATTTCAACTGCAGCTTTCCTGCTATCATCCAACAGTTTCTGTGCTGTTTTTTGACTGTTTTCATGCTATTATTCATACTGCAGGGAATGTATTGTATTTTGTAGTAGCTACAAGCAACATGATGTGGGGGACAATATTTGGAGAATTTGGAAGGTTGAGTGTGTATATTGACATTTTAGGGTGAGCCTTGAGGATAGTGTAAGGTCTGTTATATGTGAAAAAAATATAAGAGCAAAATAATTTACAAAGGGACAGAAATACTAAAAAAAAGTGGGAGATAGAAGTGTTGTATCTATGCAGGGTTAGAATGCTAGTGATAGTTATTCTGTAATGTCCCTTGAAGCTAGGACGGGCTATGTCCTTAGCTGCCTAAGTTCAACTAGCATCTGATGTTTAGAAAGAGTACTACCACTAATGTAAGAGGACTACTTCTAAAGAAAGTACATACCTTCTTGATCTGGCAGTCAAACTTGTTAGTTTGACAGTTATCCTTATTAATTTGACTACATATCTCCCTCAATTTGATGGTTAATTTTAGGCTACCACTTGAAGTGGCCTCATTCCAAATTCTACAGAGAAAGGCAGGTTTGACTAAAAATACATACCTGACCATATTTAGTCTGACACTGAGGCTACAAATTCTGCTTTTGCCTTACTGTTTCCTCATAAGTTGGTCAGAATCTAGCACAAATAATCCTGACATCATCCTCTGGTGTTTGTATTACTATAATGAGACCAAAGTAACTGCAGTTGTTGGACCTAAAAACTTTCTCCTCTCCTTCAAAAAGACTCTGTAAGCTCTTGCAAATAGTGTGACTCACCTAGTAGCACTAGGTATGAAGGAGATGATAGTTGAGGTTTTCCTAGTTTATTAAAACCAATAGGTTTGCAACCTATAAAACAGAGGCCAGGTAGACTAAAATGACAGTGAAGAAACCCATTTGAAAGATTTGAACCTAGTAGTCAAATATGATGAGATATTCAAGTTACCAGTATGGCCAATGAGGTAAATCATATTCTATTTAAGGTTTTTCAATGATGATGACATCAGCAGCCCAGATGCTTATGAGTAAGTGTGAATATCAATAATATAGTTAATATTCATATATAATAAGAGAGAAGTCTATACTAGCCAAGTAAAAATTCAAAGCATTCTTTCTGCCTCACTCAAGATATCCAGCATCTTTGATGATGAGAATGAGGATGAGGACTCTATGTGCATCACCACACCTGCCGTCGTCCCTACAATCTTGGTTCCCACTGCACCGTCCTTTCCTCCTGTTGCAACTGGCACACTCATTCCCGTTCCCACTGCACCATCCATTCCTCCTGTTGCAACTGGCATGCTCATTCCCATTCCCACTGCACCATCCATTCCTCCTGTTGCAACTGGCATGCTCATTCCCATTCCCACTGCACCTTACATTCCTCCTATTGCAACTGGCATGCTGATTCCTTCATCCAAAGCTATATCTGTCGGTTCATTCTGCCACTTCTGCTGTGACTTGTGCAGTCTGCCTCACCAATATGAATGCATCAACTGTGGCGCCATCATATGCGAGCAATACCTACCACACAGCAGTGGTTGCATTTATCTCCATATGGTGGAGGTTGGAAAAGATGCCTTTCTATGCCCCATGTACTCAAGGACCGGCGATGGCAAGGATGCCCCATTGCATTATGCTTTTATTGGATTTGGGTGGTGAAAGAAAGTTAAGATGGCTTGGCCAATGGCCATCATCAATGTGAGCCTGGAGTCCATGAAGGATGACTATCTTGCTACCACAGTGAAGCTTGATGCCGAAAACCACTATCAATCATTTCCCGACAATGTAAGTATGAAGAGCAGAACAATCCTGTCCAATTCTGACTGTACAAACACTCGGCAGATGTGGGTATTGACCTTGAACATGCGAGGTGCTGCCCATCTCTCCGAGTCGAAAAAGCTCGCACCAGGGGTTGAATTCATCCAGCACAACATACATGCTGGGTTCCCGCCGAACATCTTCATCATCATCAACACACATTCCAATAAATTCACCACGATGCTGCAGCATACCGGTGGACACAGTGGTGGCACAAGCACATCAATCAAAGAAATCATGACTGCATACCTGGGGCAGGAGTTTCAGAGTGCCATGAAGGCAGTGTCCACTGCAGCAAGGAGCGATGAGAGCATACGCAAAACAGTCAATGGAAATGATGTTTGGTGCGATCTCACTGCTTGTGCCAGAGGAGGATGGAAGGGACTCTTTATGGTCAGTTGCGGGCCTGCCATCAGGGTAAGCCACCACTTTGAGGAAGTGAAAGGCATGGTACAGAAGTAAGTACTTTGCTCAATGCACGCAGCCATCACTCACCTAGCTTCAGCAATGACATTGACTTCATGGTGGCCCCTTCAGAGGTTCGGGGACATTGCTGTCCATGATATCCAATACCATCTGCTCTTTCATTTTGGAAATCAGTGTGTTCAGTCACAGCGACATCTGGCCAGCATTGTGTGAGATGCTGGCCTCCTCCAATGACATCTTGGACTACACTACAGTGGTGGTCATGTTTGTGAACACCATCAAGGGCCAGCGCATCCTTGAATGCTGTCAGATCAGCAAGGACATTCCTGGAGTTCGTGCCTTTGGGTACGAGTTCAAGTCCTGTGGCACCCTCAGGATGTCATCCAACGCCAGCGGACATGCGTGTGTACAATCGCAACAACGAGACCGTTTTTCTTCAATGCTTGAAATGCCTGTGGAAGGTCCGCAAAGGTGAAGACTGATCAGGGACAACACTGCACTTCAAGAGGGTCAACAAGGTGCTCTCACCTCGCTTGTTCTGGCATTATTACCCCGCCTCCACCGCCTTACAAAACTACTTTGTGGAGGTCACCACCGGGATGGCAGATGCTCACTGCAGCTACATCCTCTCACACAGGCAAGGGTAAGAAAGGTGTTGACAAGAAAACCGGCAAACGCCAGGACATCGCCTGCAGACATCAAGCAAGATTCAGAGATGGCGCAATATAGCCCTGGCTGTTCAGCTGCCCATGGACCTTGATTAATGAATGACATATAACTACATCTCTCATCCTTGCAGTCCTACGAAATGTACCCCTTGTATATCTACATTCGCTCATATATGCAAACGAACTAGCACTGAAATTCTTTTGCCTTTTCACTGCATCAAATTGAGAGAGATTCTCAGTCTTCTTTTGCATGAATCTGAACCTCAACCTAATCCTACATTTCATTGTAATCAAATGACAATTCAGCTAGGGTATGGGGCTATGTCAACCCAATGGAGAAAGTTGCCAAACACAGATACACGTGCCATACAGAATATATAGGTGCACCACCTTTGGGATCTCCTGCTTCTCATTTTGTCATTACTCATTTTGTCAACTCCATTTTCTTGAATCATTGCATTTTCTTGAATCATTATAAATGGCACGCGTCAATAGTATAGGTAAGGTTCAAGTAGCTCATGATCCAATTAAGAAGACATTGATATGAAAAATGCTGACTTAGCAGCCTTGCCGCACCGACCTGGAATGGTACCGCTGAAATATCCCATCACAAAGTTTGAAATCCCTACCATGAATGCGGAATGTATCTTCGACGAGAGAGTGACTGCCGTGACATACCGTGCCCCGGAAGAACGTCAGTCAGTGTAGTCGACCCTGAGACCCTCCAGGACATCCCCGCCTCCATCGTGTGCCCAGTTATGCAGGGTACGACGCTCATAGGGTTCATACCACTGCCCACGCGATACCAGACAGTATGGCTAGAGTTATCATATTGCATAGTGCTTTACACCCAAATGTGGAGACTTTGGGCTGACGAGGAGGCAACTGCATCAAGGAGGGTACTGGAAGGAAAATGCCGCACTGCTTCGTCAGAATTGCGGTGCGTTGGTTGCACAACACATGCTTGCTAGATTGCTCGCTGTGGACCAATTAGGTTAGCTTGAAATATGATGCAACGGCTGGGGAAGAGAGCGTCCCCATTCTTGATGAATGGAAGATTCGCTGGTCCCAGCGATTGGTTCAACACCACTTATGACCAGGCTGCCCGCACCAGGAGCCGGATTCCTCAAGGCAGATCCCTATCAAGCCTGGAAAACCGAACGTTTTTCGGTGAGTTCATCTTATTAAGTGCCATTCTCACATCATCCAAACTTGACGTAAATGTAGAGGGCGACTGGAACGTAGCAGACGAGGGCAAGGGGCTGTTATCGCCTCCCGCTGACACAGCGGAATGGATTGGGGGCAAGATCGAGGGCTTGGAGGAAATGTTTGCAAAATCGCTGAAAAATGATGCCCTCGCAGCCTTGAAGAAACCCGACTATTACACTCAAACTCAGTATGACGATCAGGCGAGGTTGCCAGTAAGATGGCATGAAGGACACAAACCTACTCCGTGTTTCTGGAGTGTCAGGATGTGGACCTGGGCCGCGAAAGGTGGCATCTTCTTTCCACGCTATTGCGTCTAACTGCTGACAACTCTGCATCTTGCAGGGAACTGCTTTGAGGATCAGTCTATGGACTTGTTATTTTTCATCCTCACACAAACCGCGCCTAAGGCAAGCTTTCAGGAGTTCAGCCAAACCCTGAGCTCCCTTCTCAACATCATCGTTGACATGCCCCCAGAGGAGAGGAGGACGTTCACACTATCTCAAGGCAGCTTTGGATGGGAGAAATGACTTGGAGGGTGTTTGTAGAGGCCATGATGATGGACCACCTGGCAGAACTTCCTGAAACCACCTCCCGCACATTGGAAAAAGGAGGTATTCTGTGATTGCCTATGATCCTGTTTCTCTTGTTGACCATTCTTCCACTCCAGACCCAACAAATGTGTTCAATACGTTGGAGGCTCGGTTGATCCTGGAAGGATATGTTCGCAGGCACGAAGCGCATGCACCCTGGGATATAAATGATGACATTTTGTGGCAATCCTTGAAAAGAGTCACCACCAACACCTACCTGTCTGGCTGGCAATGGATTATCTTGAAGATTGTGATGGGAAAGAAAGTACCGCAAGTATTGAATGAGGCAGGGCCATGGTGGGTGAAGGCACAGGCCATCGGTGAGTGTTCAAGTCATTAAGGGTATGTATCAATTCCGCCTGATGTCCGCAGCTAAGAAGCAAGAGGCACAAAATGCAGAGAACTAACAGGAACAGGCTGACAAAAATATGCATGAGGATGATAATCCTGAAGGTTTTGGATCCTCCTGTCGAGAGGCAGAGCCCAACAGCACTGCAGACAAGACAGCTAAACAGTGACAGGCACAAGACATGGAGGAGGAACAGGAACAGGCTGATGAAGACATGTGTGAAGACAATAATCCTGAAGGTTCTGGATTCACTTGTTAAGAGGCAGAGCCCAACAGCACTGCAGCAAAGAGACTCCAGGGTATTGGTGAGACAATCAGACCTCTCCTGAGGCTACTCTAAAAAATCATATTAACAAAGGTACTATAGCCATCCATCAGTCTCTGTCTTCAACCCCTCCTATGCCAACTCCTGGATACCAGACGTTGCTTGAGCTTGGAGAGGCTTGCCACCAATATAGTTTGTTCATGTATTTAAACATCCTATGAGCTTGGGTCACTAGCTTATCTAAGTGATAATAAGACAAATTTTCAGACTTAGGCTATGTTAAGGTTACATGCTACACATACATATAATAACTGTCACTCTTCCCTTCAAGAGAGCACCTATGTTCTAGGCCTGTAGTCATAGAGGATGGTCAGCTGGAGAACTTCATTAACAAGATTATTAATGAATGGAGGATTAGCTGAGGGAAATGATACCTGGTTTTTTTGTGTTGGATTTGGCAAAGAAAATAACAAATGGCTACTAAGATGAGAGCTGAAGGACTACAAAGCATTAGATGTCTAGAAAAAGAAGAAATTTTAATAATAGAGGGAAAGAGTGTAAGCCTAGACTTTGTCATATCCCATATGCAGATCCTTATCAATTATTACCCTCAGCCCAGATCAGTATTCAGCCTTGCCCAGATCTCTCCTATCTGTGATCCCTGTACTCTGGAATTCTGATAGCCTGGTATTACATTCAGTGGACTCAGCAGAACCATGTCCCAGTTTCCCTTTACCCCTTAATAGCTACACATCTTATAACTCTGATCCCCACTATGATCTTCTCCAGTATTCCAAATGTGACCTCCCAGTCCTATCTTATCTCCAGTACATCACACCTCCAACTCTGGTCCTTCATGACCACTTAACTTGTTCCCCTAACTTCTGGACTTCTTCTCTTCCCTGTCCCATATTCCTGTCCCCACCTCCATTTCTCAAAACCCCCAGATCTCCATACATACATTAGTTTACTAAGTCAGATCTTTCCCCTTATAGATATCTCCTTTGTCTCTGGTCTTTGACTATGTACATTCCTAAGTTGCTTATTGATCCATCCTCTGTTTCATCTCTGAGTTCATCCCCTATGATCCATCTTACAAATTAGTCACCCCTCTATGTGCTCCACTCATAGCTCTGGACTTTTACTTACTTACCCTTTGGCTTACAGTATATAAACTCATGTACAAACCCTGTATGTCCTCAGTTCGAATATTATTGTCCCTAAAGACCTTATTGTACCCTATGGGTCCTGTTCTCCCTCTCCTTTTTTGGATTAGGTCTCCATGTCCTTTCCTACTCTGAGTCTTGGGACTTGTCCCTATTGACTGTTGTGTGGTTGGTCTTGAACCTGCATCAACAAACAAGATGCCTTTATCGCTAAGGCCTAACATCTAAGACAGCACCAAGATAAGACTTAGGCTGAAGGTTGATCCAAGAGAGATAGGATTGATTGAGGATACAAGTTGCAAGTCAAGACACTAGATTGCGTAGAACCAGCTTGGGAAATACAAGTGTATCTACGTCATATATATAGGTACAGCAAGACTGATCTAGGGTAGGCTTGTAAAGTAATACAGTCATAAAAGGAAAGTATGACATGGATATAGCAATATTAGTTTATCAACCAATGAGAAAACAACCAATGAGAATGAGATGTCAACAAGATAAGAGGAATGTGCTGGAATGTGATAGAACACAATGGAAGGTGACAGAACGTAAGAGAAAAAGTGCCTGCAAAGTATATATCTAAGTATATGGTTATAACATTAACTATACCTCCACTTCTCCTTAGGGTAACCTTTCTCTTTTCCATCATTACTCCAGACTTCATCTGAGTAGTCTTTACCTTTGCTCCTGTCTTTACCTCAGGCTGGAAACCCATGCTTTGATCATCTCTGAGTCTCTGGACCTATATCTAAAGACTACACCTCTGCCTCTACCTTTGGGTAGTCTACCTTCATTCTGTTCTACTCTGGACAAAGTCTAGAGTAGTCTTACCTCTTATTCCTTCCTCCCTTCATCTATTCCTATACTGGGATTCTCCTTCACACTCCAGAAGTCTGCCAGACCTGTTCCTTCATCCAGCCCTAGTCTGCTTCAGACTACTTCAGACTTCCATTCTGGCTTTTATGAAGTTAAGGGTACATACTCAGGTAAGGGGCATAGTGCATGAGCTGAACGCCAAGCCCTCCAGATCCATCCCTAGTTCCCTGTATGACCCTACATGTTCTTTCAAGTTCTACAGGGTCTTAGGCATAGTTGTAACAGGCATACTATGTCACAGACACATTATTATTGCTAATTGGACACCATAATACACTAATGATTATATTCACAGTGCTGCTCATATATCTACATCATCTCTCTCTCTATATATATCATTGATCATACATTTTTTCACATTATTATCTATCTGTTTAGTATTGCCATTGAGGTGACAATGTTCTACTCTTGGTAACAGCTGATATACAGTTAAACAGGAATTCTTCAATATGAGATCAATCAGGCCATACTCACAATTGCATATATCATGGTAAACCTTTGTGAGTTGTCTCACTCTTAGAAATATTACCTCATTATAATATGTTAGAATTTTGTTAGTTCAGCTACTAAAGCCTTATGAAATTTACTTCTTTGAACAATCCTGTTCTTCTCAGCCCACAACATGTTGTGAGGAACAAACATCCTCATTTTAGTCTTATAAATAAACACTGTAAATGTTACATGATTCTCTAAGAATTTTGTAAGCTTTAATTTGTAATTGAGAATATTAAACTCAAGACCCCATATTCATTCATTAAGTAATAACCTTAATTAAGAAGTAATCAATATCATTACACTATAGCCTCTTTGATATTCTGCAACAGCTTATGATTTTTGCATTTTTAAATGTTTACATAAGCCTAATCACTTTCTGTTTAAAAGAGGCATTTTTAACATCATCTACTTAGGCATTCCAGCCATTGACATCCTTAAAATAAAAATGGCAAGGTTATGTTGCATTTGATACATTACTCACTTGAGTTGCTAATAATACTCTTCTTCAAACTTTTTAGTGAGCTTAAAAGCAAGCTTTACATTTAGAGTTAAGGCTTGTCTATACTTTAGATGGCCTGCCCCAGTTGTACAGTCTCTACTGGTATAAAGTCCATTATGATGAATCTCATTATATCTTAACCTCCAAGCACAACTGACCATGTCTACTTCTTATTCTCTATCTTTACAAACTTCCTCTATAAATTGTTGCATGTATCATAATGTTACCTACTAATTTTCTGGTTCTTAGAACACTTTTGCCATCATAGGCAGCCAGCTTATCATTCCCTCCTCACTATGCTTTTAAGATATATAATACTGACAGCAAAGTTACCTCATATGGCTTATGGGCCTACTCTTAAATTTACTGGCAATAGACAATATACTTGTTTTTGTCAGGTAAAAGCAATTACTGAGGTAATGACCAAGGCCTCAAAGACTAGATTTTATTATTCAGAGTTATCTGACAATGAGAAAAAGAAAACCCTGGATATAAAGCTGGTGCTGGCTTATTTTGCATACTCTATACTATGTTCACATTCTTGGTTAGTTTGGATATCTAGAATATATGAGCAATTATTCACCTATACAAGCCGAATAATATGCTGGATTATGGACAAGAATTTAGTTACGGATGCTGGGATGGCAAACCAGGATGGTTATTCATATTTCATGACCCCAAGCACTAACATTTTGCTTTATAGATAGATTAAGATGATACTGGGGTGTTAGAGGTAGCCTCATAGCTGTCTTGTCTAGTAGTCCAGAAATGGCTTAGTAAAAGCTAGTTGACTTAAAGTCATAGTGCATATCTTCACTTACAATATAAATAGCTGTATTCAGACTTGACATGAGTACTATTCTTACATATAATATATATTTACTCACTTCTATACACACATTGATTGATTTTGAGAGCCAGGTTACCAAAACTCATGACAACATTGGAAATATAATCCCAATTGGAGAAGATGTATGGCTAAGGACATGCATAGACTGTCATTATGAAGCATCTTATATAAGTATGTGTTCTTGTCTTTTGTTATCTGAATATTATTTAATGTCTTCAACATAAGTCTTTCATGATCTTTCTCCAGAGATATGTCATACATATCTTTCACCTTTGTTAAACTCATGATCAGCACTTCTTTCTTAGTTTCTGTTAAGAACATACACAATGGTTAAGGTCTGAAAGGCCTGACTTTAGTTTGTATGCTGTGCCCCAGCAATTCATTTGTGAAAATTCTCTTGAGTTCCAGTAGTCAAATATAACAGAGCTAGTAATCTCCCAGATGCCAAAGTAAAAGGTGATATCTTTGGCAGAATAGTTTGTATTATGTTTAAAGGAGTTCCAAGCTATATACTCAAATATGCTTTGGAAACACCTAGATTTGAAGCCTTGCAAGGCTCTGTTTTGGGAGTGTAAGTACTAGTGGTGAGTGATAAAGGATTCTGCAATAGTGAGCAGCAATCATTATACATGGAACATGCTGAGGATCATATATACATTGCTTTTCTGTATATGGAATGTATGCCTACAATGATACAAGATCTGTTGTTGCTATTGGCTCACTACTAGCAGAATAACCAATGAGTGTTATATGTTCTGCACATTTTCAATCACAATAGTTTATAGTAGGGCCAGAAAAATAGTTCATCAAATCTCTTGCAATATTAATCATTGATAAAATTCTGATTCTGGACTCCTAGCAATGTTGACTACTGAGGAAGCTTCACCAAAAACCAAAATGAATTTAAGGTTCATGAAAGCTGTGTTAAAGATTTCATTTTGTTTATAAGATCATAATAATTACTATAGTCAACTGTACACACCTCATATTTGCATTTTCAGCCACTGACTATAGACACTTCCTCACAGCACTTAATTTGAGTATATTACTGGGTGCATAAGTAGGTATGAAGCAAGGAATATCATATACTGTAATCATAGCAAATGATCACATAAGTCGTTAATTATTATATGATTAGTATTATTCATAGTTTGAATTGAATCATGTTTTAATCTAACAATCATCATTCAATTATATGAAGGCACAGAAAACTTGTAGAGGCATCTGTAGTCCAGAATCCTGCACAGTTTGACAAGTAACTTATCTAGCTGAATAAAATGAGAAAAAGGTCAAGGCTACTATAGAACATAGTATGCATACCAGGAGATTCACTACTGCTACTTGTATCTTGCTGAACTTTCACTAAGACTTGCACCATATCAATAAATTCCCAGTGGCTTTTTTCATGCTAAACCTAATGGTGCTACTGTTTGAATGACTATAATTACTAATCCTGATCAACTTACAATAATTCCAGCCACAGGTAAGGTATAGGTGCCTCTCCAAGACCTTTCTGTCAATGTTTAAGTTCATAAGAACCTGTCACCATACTTAATTATTTGATTTGATTGATTGATAACTAATGTGAATTACAAGCATCTCCAAAAGTATTAAAATGATATTCTGACTAGTGGTGCAAAGCACCAACCCCATAAACATAATACAAATCATTACAATCTTCCAAAAGTTTATGTCCCTCTCAAGAGTTGCAGTAAATTAACTGATGTCTTCTTCATATGCTCCTATAAAATACTCTCTATGCACACTGAGTGCATGGTCTCCTAAGTACTCTAAACTAAAACTTATGACAACTTCAACAATATTTATTATATTGTATGAGACATCCTGAAGTTTTATTGTGTATAGTAAATTATAGAACCTTATGTAGTATTGATGGGTATAGTGGGTTGCTTCATGGTATATTAGCAAGAAGTACATGTGCAGCCAGCATTATAAGGCAAAATATTAGTTGTAACTGTTATAGTAGCCCCACCATTTTCCCATAGACACTGCCCCCATCACCACATGTTTACTTTCTTAATCGCTGTCTCTCTTCTTGATCATCATCTCTGCTTCCTTTTCCCAGCATCACTGTGGAGCTGCGCTCCTTATCTCTGATATCATCTACCCTTTGCCCTGTCTTCCATTCTTAGTAGTATTACATTGTTCTCTCTTGGTCTGTGCATCTCTTCTGATATATATATAAACCCTACCTTGTACACTTGTATTCCTTAACTTAATCTACTTGGTTCTCACCAATACCTGATCTTCTGAGGGAGCCTATATGCTTGAACTCTAGCTTCTGAGGAAGGCTAGCCATTGAATGATTAGACTTGTCTCAGTTCTATCCTTGACAGTCTAGAACCTCTATATGTGACCTCCTTTCTTGGAGTAGTAGAAAAGAACTATCCAAGTCCATAACAGTAACCATATCACTAGATATATAAGTAATATGCATATAATGAACTTATGTTTTTGTGATGAGTCTAATAAGGCTCATGGATTACAATCATACCTTTTTCATAGTTAGTCATTATAATAATGATGGGAAATTTCTGATATCTCTGGTATTGCCTATCCTTCTATCACTGACACACTCAGATTTAAAGCAATAATTAAGAATACATGCAAGATACCTACAGTGCAAAATCACCTTGCTAATTGAGGTATTCAGTTGAATATCTCAAACTTTAAAGTGAGTCAAAAAATTCATTAGCTGGCACCTGACAGAAGTTGTGTTGTACAGATGAACTAACAATAACTCTCTGGTCTCATATCTTACTTAATGTTCCATCACTACAATCTACCCAGAAACAATGCTTGGTGATATAATACTTATGAATGCAGAATGAACAAGTCACTCAGTAATGTCATTGACCCTATTGACATTATTCATGACCTGTCACTTGAGTAACTCTGCCAGAAATTGTATTTGAAGGTTGAAGAATAAAGTTTGTGTATACTACTATTATTAGTGTTCTCATTTATGCTAATTTGCTATTTGGGCTTGAGGATCTCATAGCTGCTATTAACCACACCACACATAATATTACTGTCCCTTCAGCATATCAAATGCCTAGTAGGTCATCTTGCAGGATACATTGTTTCCTCACTTAGCACTGGTGGTACAGAATAGATTGCAGGATTGTAAACAGTCTATCTCAGAAGCCATCTTTGTTCACAGACCATCTAGTCCATAATGTCAGACTTCCACTATTGTTACATCCACCAACATTATTTGATAAGCTTTCAAAAATGGTGTTCCCTATAAAAGACTGACCTTTGTGATTATAGGTCTCTGTTCTTCCTTTATCTCATTGTACTATTACATATGGTAGTACTTAGATTAGATTAGACCTTAATGTTTGTACATCAAGCTACACTGATGACACACTCATTGTCCACAACATTGTGCTCACTGAAGGTCATGTGCTAATAGTCCACAATATCACATCTATTAATATTATTTGGTAAGTATCCCAAAAGGTGTTTTCTATAAAAGACTGACCTTTATAATTATAGGTCTTTTTTCTTCCTCTATCATCTCATCTTACTATTACATACATATACTAGCACTTAGATTACAGTTGATGCATTGTTGAAGTAAGTAGTAGTATTAACCTATAGTCAAGATAATTATTAAAAGTAGACATATTGTTACGTACTCAGATGGTCTCGTCTATACATGGTCGCGAAATGCAACATCACTTGTACAGAAAGTCGTTCTAGCCTCAAGGACTAGATAATCACTTGTGCAGGCAGAGGTTACCCCTCTGGCTACAGAAGTACAACACTTTATAGACTTAGTGACGACTAGTCACTAAGAAAGACACTTATAGACTTAAGAACAAAGAGTTCTTAAGAAGACTAGTGAACATTTGAATACTGAGTAGATTCAAGTTAAGGAAACTACATCTGTAAGTAAGTCAACTACTTATAGTGAATGGAAACAAGATTCAAGCTGAGTGTGAATCATAAGGGCAAAGGGGAAGTACAAATGGGGATGTATCCAGATCAAAGGGTAAAGGACAAGTGGAGTCAGAGATAAGCGTGTCCGGATCGATGGGATAAGTATAGTACATGAGTCATGTATGAGTCAGAGATAACCATACCAAGAATAGATGACTGGTGACAAGATGATCACCCCAAATAGGAAGTGAGCGAAAACGAGTAAATGGAATAGGGCAGCTTGGTGTAAAGTGTCTGCATGTGCGAAAGCAAAGATAAGCAGGAAGAAAAGAGTAAGGGGGCCAACAAGCAGATGTTCTTATAACACATATAGGAATATCAAAACATGTCACTAATGCCAATGAACATGAGCCCAGTATGACATGTGTCAAACTGTCAAGTAAGTTTCCTCAAAACATACATTCATATCATTACTCATATTGACACAGTCAATTTGCAACCTACTTCACCATTAGCAGATTTCCATATATGGGACATTCTGAAGACTTTTTTAACATCCAACACTATGAGTTTGGGCTTAGTACTAGGTATGATAGATGACTACTTTGGTGACAGATAGGTTCCAGCTAAGTGGAAGAAGATAATAGATGCTTTGTTTTCAGTTGTTGAGGATGATGAGGTAGTTCTCCAAAACTTCAGACTAGTGAGGCTCAAGTACATACTGAGTTCTCCTGTCAGGAGATCAATTTGTGATCCTATGCAGCAGGCATATTCCCAATTATATTTATATTTATATACTCACTTGATATCTCAGAATCCTTTTCTTGACCTAGAAGCAGAAGAAGATGAAGATAAGAAGGACAAGGACAAGTGATAGTTGAAGAGGGGAAGCCAAATTCTTTATCATACTTATACATCATGCAGTTGCCAGTTGCCAAACACAAGTTGTTAGCAGCTATTGATAGGATCTAGAACAAATATATAAGTAACATATCCAAACATGTCATATTAGTTTAAGATGAATCCAATGCTAATTATGTTAGATTGGAAGGTAGGCAAAATATTAGTATCCTCAGTGAAGCATTTTGACTACCTCCTTGCAAAAGAAGAGGAAGCTGTTAATTGCTTGTATATACAACCTCCCAGTCCTGGCTAGGTCAGAATTAAGAAGGGTAAATATAAGGATGCTATTGCCTATATCTTTAACTCAGAACAAATAAGTGATTTTGTTATGGTCTTAATCCTACCTAGGAACTTCCCTTATCCCATATCCATAGGATCTATCACCCTCTTTAATCCTTCTTAACTACCAACAGGGAAATTGATTTTTAATGTTATTCATAGTGGGACAATTGTCAGGTACTTCTTCAAAAGCAAAGAGTATTATGGTGGC
The DNA here is from genome assembly GCA_016628065.1 of Suillus lakei. Lineage (NCBI taxonomy): Eukaryota > Fungi > Basidiomycota > Agaricomycetes > Boletales > Suillaceae > Suillus > Suillus lakei. The sequence continues at coordinate 276,043 of JABBWA010000017.1, forward strand.
CGTCTGAAGAAAAACTTGCATTATTATTGCCTAAAACTGATTTCCATCCCTCATCTGGATAACATTCATACATCCAATCTAGGTGGGATACCTACCTTGTAAGGAAAGCTGAGATTGTCTTCTCAAAGGATTTTTATGTATAGAGGACACAATTTGTTTGACTAAGAGAGAGCTTTGTTCAGAGATTGGCACTGTCTTGTCCACCAATCACATGTTTGGCAGTTCCCTGCAGCTACAATTTAACATTGATGGCCAGTCATCACAAAGAAATGGAAGCTAGACTCAAGGATATGGAGCATATCTTCTATATTGACAATAAAGTGAGGGTTGTCACAGATGCTTACTTGGGGTTAGAAGGACATAACATGCAAAAATATGATGACATCTTTCATATCTGTCAATCAGGTGCACAGGAACAGGTATATTTTTTTGGTCTTCAACAAATTGTTGGAATAGCAAGTGTGCCCACAGCCAAGCATATCAATTTTTGTTCTTGTTTGCCATCTTTCCATTGTCCAGTGACATGTATATTCTCTGCTCTTATTTTGCTCTTGTGATACCACTTGCTATTGTACACTAAATCCTTTGATTCCTTTGGCCAGCACCATCTCTTATTGTTATGGTCTTACTCACTTATTCGTTCACACAAGGGCACTCACATCTTTTAGTCTATGCAGATATCACACTCAAACCTCAGATGTTTGCATTCACATGCAATGACTGAGGTAAGACATACTATTACTTTACTTTACCTTTACTCACACTATGTCAGAGCATCTGTTTGTAACAGATCTGTGTGAACTTGTATTTATCTTTCAGGTTATGAGCCCTGCACTCTGAAGCCCATACATCTCACCTTCCCTGCAAACCAATCCACCCTTTGTGATGTCTACTGCTGTTCCCATTGTCATGCACCAAACATGTTTGGTAGCAAGAACATGGTTTTTTTATTTATATCTTCATTTCCCATATCATTCCTTACACACCATTTTATTTGTTTCCCTTCCTTTCCCTTGATTTTTCGATTTTCAAGCAATTTTCAACAGTATTATGGCATCCCGCATTTTTATGGCATCCCGCATTCAACATGGTTGATTCACCTTTTCCCCATTCACACACTTCCAATGCTCTCCCATCTCCACCCACTACTCTCCCAGACAACCTCAGCATGAGCCAGACCATGCCACATTGCACCAATACGTTGAAAATCACATCTTTATTCATCCTGTCCTCATCTCCCTACCATTTCCAATCCTCTTCAGCAGCTTACATTCATCGAACCATTCAAACCATTATCCACTCGCACCTCACCTCCATGATCACTGTGGACACCATGCCATTCCATCCTCACGCTCACCAGAGATTGCAAACAACCAAGTCACCATGCAAATGACCAATCCCTTTATCATGCTGGGGAAGCATCTTACAGACTGTGTATATCCCATGATCCCTGCATGTTGACATTCTGCACCAACAACCACATGGCTGCCTGGAGCATTGCTTTGCATACACAGACATATGCAGGTACTCTACTCTATATAAACCCCTGTACTTTAGCTACAGAAAATCAACTTATCCAGTTCACCATTTCATGTCCAGTTCTCTCTGAAGCCTCAGTTGGCTTCGCATTTTTCATCCTTCCACGTCTTCTTGGACCTTGTTCACCTGGAACACTGTCCCACTACCATTCTATTCTTTCAGTCCAGTTCATCATCTTTGCTGCCTTCTTTCTTTGTCCTCCAACACAGCTAGGTCACTCCAGACTTAGTTGTGCTTATCTATCCTCCAACCTAAACCCCTCACACTTGAAGTGTGTGGTGCACTACCAAGGATCAGGCCACCCAACTGAACAACTACTGTATCCAGTGCTTCTTAGCATAAGGACCACTGAGCAGTAGTGTTGCTTTAGGTTTTTTTGTTTTGTTGTGGTTTTCAACTGACCAGCAATGAAGATCGACACCATCACCACAGATACCCTCCCATCCAACATACCCAAACTCAATATCAAGGGTACCAACTGGGCCATCTTCTTGTTGCATTTCCAAGTTGCTGTTGAGGCCAAGGAGTTATGGAAGTTTTTCGATGGATTGTGTCCCCATCCTGCTTCACCTGTAACTGCCACAAAAGTCACTACCTTAGAAAAATGGCAGAAGAACAAGAACCTCACAAAGCACTTACTCACTTAAAGAATCCCCAGCTCCACAGCCCTGCACATTCACAATCTTGATAGTGTTGCATCTATGTGGGCAGACATTGTTTGTGAGTACACAGAGAAGGGCACATATGCGCAAACCAACCTTTGAACCAAGTTCCTAGAGCCAAAGTATCCAGCCAGAAGCAATATACGTCAGTTCCTAAACAAACTACATGTGAAGTGCGATGAGCTATTAGCAGTGGGTGTTAATATTGAAGAGAAGGATTACTGCTCTAGATTGACCTGGACATCCTTATCTTGCTGATCATAGAAGAATCAGAGTGTCACAGCAGAAAGGATAATTGTTTACTGCGAAACCATGTCAGCACCAAGACTACAGGTGTTGATGAAGCTATGGGAGTGATGAACTTGTCATCTTGAGGACAAGGACAAGGAGGCAGTTCCAGAGGAGCAAACAGAGGCAGAAGGGGAACTGGAAGACCCCGCCCGCTATGAGGAATATCCTCACTATGCCCTGACATACCATCAGTCCCATCAGACACAACTCGGTATCATTCCCTATGCATGTCCCAGCCATGTCCATCCCATCTGTGCTATTTCTGTTCTGTCCACATATGTCCATTACTTTCCCATGCTGGTCCGTGACCCATGGACTCCCGCACCTCCGGACACCCACGGACTACCCATGGACCACCTCCAGATACCTTCAGACTACCCAGGAAATGTGTCAGAAAACGTCTCAGCATCAACCCATTGCCCATCCACCTCACTGGTATGTAATAAACCTTGCCTCATGTTTTGTGATAGATATTGCTGCCTTATTACATGTCTTTACATATTCTTATCTGTTTCTACCCTACTCCTTCCTTACCCATCACATTTTTGGCTAGTATAAGTATCCAGGCATTACCATATAATGACTTCACTTCCCTTTTACTATACTTCCCTTGGATTTACTTTAGAAGTAGTCACCCCATACCTGGACTATACCTAGACATACCTGGACTCTATACCTTGACTATCCTTGATCCAATTATTAATCATTTAACTTGTCCGTCATTTTCTGTCTCTTTCCTTGATGTTGTCATATTCTGTGCAGAAATCAGTGCTTCTCTCAAACCTAATCCTCTAATCAGTATTCAGTCCCCATCTAATCTGCCCCTATCTCAATCCTTCGAACCTCCAGAACCTCCTGTAGACCAGTACTGCTTCCGCCAGAACCAATGGATATTATACCACTCCCCTTTACCCCTCAATGCCTCTGTACTCCACCTCACCCATCTCCGGTTATCCGGTCCTATAGATAATCTAATCTCTGTCCACTCCGGCTCTATCTAATCTTCGTACTCCGCCAGCCATACAGGTCTCCATCCATCACATGCATCATCTGCCTCCACAACCCCTATCTTACAGTCATTACTATTTCCAGCTCTCCCTTCATCATCCCATACAATTTCACTCAGGCTGCACCTCCACTTCTGGTCATCTTCGCTTTAGCCTCCTGCCCTGATTCACAAAGTTCTGCCCACTTCTAAAGATAGAAAGCCCTATCTCTCCGGTTATCAGTTATGTATATTCCGTCTTATTCATCTGATCTGTTTCCCGTTCATATCCAAGTTCATTTTGATTGTTCCGTTCCATCTATTATCTAACTTTCCATATGTCACATACATAGCCCTTCCACTCCTCCATGTGCTCCGCTCATAGCTCCGGTCTTTTCCTTACTCATCCTGGCACTACTTACTTACAGTATATAAGCCCCCTGTAAAACTTAGTAGATCCTCAGTTCAAATATTATTGTACCCTATGGGTCCTATTTCCCTCTGTTATCTACTGGACTGGATCTCCATGTCCGCTCCTACTCTAGAGTCTTAAGGATTACTCTCCTTGTGACTACTTCCTCTCCATCTACCCATAGGGTGACCCACCTCCGTCATACTGGATAGGACTTTTGCTACTCACAGTCATTACCTCCGGTTGAATAATCTTAGTCACCCCCTCTGAGTTTCTGGACTTATGTCCCAGAAACTGCATCTCCATCTCTACCTCCAGGTAGTCTACCCCCATTCTCCCCCCACCCCAGACTTTGTCTGGGAGTAGCCATACCCCTGTTCTCAGCTTATACCTCTGTTTTACTCAATTCTCTACCAATGGTAGTCTTGACTCCAGTTTCTCCTTCACTATCCCAACTCCGGATGTCCACCGGACAAATCCACTATTCAACCTGGACTTGTTCTGGAGCACCCCGGACTTCCATTCTAGCCCGTCTGAAATCAAGGGCACATACTTGGGCAAGGAGCGCAGTGCACAAGCTGAAGTCAAGCCCTTCTTGGTCCATCCTACTTCTGTGCACCTTCGGTGTGCATGGTTGTAACAGAGATCTGCTCTACCTGTCTGCTTTTCCATACTTTCTGTGTCTATTCCAGACAGATTCCTGCACTTTGCATACCTCTGGATATATTCCTGCACCTATGGACTACCCACATGTTATATTCCCACGCTTGTCCAGACCTTCAGACCTCACAGATCACATTGATTTAAGCCGTTCTCAGTGGTAATCCCCTTTAGGGTTGAATGCACTTGCTCTACAAGTATAGCAGCATAGGCATAGCACAGACCCAACAATTATATCTGCCCAGTGCAGAGTTGTTTACCCACACCACTGTAGGGTTCAGTATTTCTGTGGCCTTGTAGAGGCCAGTTTTACTTAGTTTCACTTACTTGTATGTTTGCATTTTTACTGCTTACATCAGCAATCAATTCTTCACCAGTCACCAGTATGAGTCTGAAGTCCTCAGCAGTTATTGTCTCTTTCTACTCTCTCTGAGCCTAGACCAGAAACCCTGGGTCAAACACTGTCTCTCAAGACATAGCAGCTAGGCAGCAAGACCCAACATTTTCCTGCTCTTCAGCAGATTTGTTGTACCCACACCACCATGCTGGAACTGTGGATCATGTGAGCATTTCAAAGTGTAGTGTCCTGAGCCAGAGAAGAGTCAGTCCACAGAAACCACTGGTGCTACCCATGGATCCGCCAATATTATTGCCAAGTCAGATTCCAAGAGTGACAGAGCTTTTGCTATCCTCAAGCCATCAGATTTTGAATCTGAAAGCTCATTCCCAGACCTCCTTACCCTTACCAAATCCTCCAATGACAACAAAGCTGCCCCCAGCATGTCATTAGATGACGCAGACTGCTTCTCCGAAGTAGGGGATGACATTGCCCTCCTAGATGATCCTAACTGGACTTCTTTCGACAGTCTGAGTAGTGACAAGCTCTCCAAAATCCCCACTCTGTCAACCTCACCAGTCCTCAATATGGTTGCTAAATGAGTCAGAAAGCTTAGTCAGCGAGTACTGGACATTCTCAATGGACCTGGTACTTTACCTAAAGGCATCCAGCTACCCAGCACTCCACCTCAGGTCATTGTTGAAAATGATGTAGTGTTTGAGGGGGAGTGTGCCACAGAGCAGCTAATGGCCTTGCTTGAGGATGATGATCCAGCTGAGTTCACTCTGTCATTAGTTCAATTCACAGCTGATGCAGAAGCACTCGGGCCTACCTCACTAGCTGAAGCTAAGTGGTGCCCTGATTAGGCACAATGGGAAGCAGGCATTCTTGAGGAGCTGGCCACTCTACAGACAGTGGGAACATGGGAACTTGCTGACCTCCCAACTGGAGCAAACCTTGTAGGATCAAAGTGGGTTTTTTGAGCGAAGAAAGACACCGCTGGAAATATAGTCCATCATAAAGCAAGACTTGTTGCACAAGGCTACTCACAAGTCCCTGGTGTTGACTATTTTAACACCTATGCCCCAGTAGCCAACCTTTCCTCTATCCAAATGACCCTCACACTTGCTGCTTGACTGGATCTAGAACTTCATCAAATCGATATTAAGGGAGCATACTTAAACAGAGAACTTACTGGCGAAGAAGTCATCTACATGCATTAACCTCCCAGATTTGAGTCCAAGGAGCACCTGACAAAGGTCTGTAGACTGTGAAAGACTCTGTATGGACTGAAGCAGAGTGGAAGGAGATGGTACCAGAAGTTAGTGGAGATATTGGTGGATAAGATTGGACTTATGCAATGCGATGTCGGCCAAGCTGTGTTCTTCTCATGCTCTGCATAGGATGAACTCACCATCATTGTTGTCCACATTGATAACTGCACTCTTGCAGCCTCCTCAATAGATCTTATCAACAAGCTCAAGGAGAAGATACACACTTACATTGAAGTCATTGACTTAGGAGAGCTCCACTGGCTTCTAGGTATCAAAGTCACCTGCAACCGTGATAACCACACACTTTCCTTATCACAAAAGGCCTATCTCAACTCCATCATATGCCACTTCAATTTTGAAGAACTGAAGCCAGTATCCAACCCTATGGAACCCAGCATGAAACTCCATTCTGGACAGTCACCATCCACTGGTGCAGAGTATGCCACCATGCACCATGTCCCTTACTGTGAGGCTATTGGATCACTCATGTATGCCTCTCTCAGCACTTGTCCTGATATTTCCTATGCCATGACTACTATATCTCATTTTTCGAGCAATCCAGGACAAGCACATTGGGATGCCATGCATTGAATCTATCGCTATCTTCTTGGCACAACCACTCTGAAGTTAACCTATGGGGGAGTTGAGAGTGCATTGACAGGATATGCAGATGCTGATGGAAGTATGGGTGAGGATAGGAGAGCTGTTTCAGGGTATGCATTTCTGATTGACAGAGGTGCTGTCTCATGGTCTTCTAAATGACAGGACATCATTTCTCTCTCAATCACTGAGAGTGAGTATGTGGCTGCAATGCATGCAGTGAAAGAGGCACTATGGCTCTGCTCCTTCATCAACCAAATTTTCACACTGTTCACAGAACCCATCACCCTTTTCTCCAACAATCAATCAGCCATTGCACTTACCAGAGACCACCAGTACCATGCCAGAACCAAACACATCAATATTCACTTTCACTTCATCCACTGGATTATCAACAATGGGAAGCTCTGCCTCATTTATTGCCCTACTGCAGATATGATCACTGATACCCTGACCAAAGTGCTGCCATCGCCGAAAGTCAAACATTTTGCAGTCAAACTCAGACTGCATTCACCTTGAGGGGGAGTGTTGGAATAGCAAGTGTGCCTGCAGCCAAGCATATCAATTTTCATTCTTGTTTGCCATCTTTCCATTGTCCAGTAACATATATATTCTCTGCTCTTATTTTGCTCTTGTGATACTACTTGCTATTGTACACTAAATCCTTTGATTCCTTTGGCCAGCACCATCTCTTATTGTTATGGTCTTACTTACTTATTCATTCGCACAAGGGCACTCACATCTATTTAGTCTATGCAGATATCACACTCAAACCTCAGATGTTTGCATTCACATGCAATGACTGAGGTAAGACATACTATTACTTTACTTTACCTTTACTCACACTATGTCAGAGCATCTGTTTGTAACAGGTAATATACCTAGATGTTAATCTAACCAATTACAAATTCTCTAGGTTCAAATGTCCAAGTATTACTTGGATTATCATCTTATGGATCACACATTTCAAGGACACCAGTCTATCTATCAATATATTAATCCTCACCTGACCCTGCTCTGATGTACCTGAGATCCACTTGTCTACCTCTTACCATATAGGACTAATCTGAGGACCCACTCTATCTCATTTAGCTTGTCCCACTGCCTGTGCAGTTTCACCCACCCCTTTTCTGCCAAGAGCATCAATAGACCCTGCTGTTAATATGAAATGGGTGAGTGAAGAAGATGTACCCACCCTTGTAATACTCAGAACTCATTATCCTAGGCAATGATGTGCTCATGTGCCTATATATGCTGCACTCTAATCAATATGTAAGGTAACACAAGGAGTAACTTACCATTACATGTGGTAAGATCATCACCATTTTTTTCTCTTCAACCTCTGGTACCTGACTCTATCTAAATGTGTGAGTCAGACACTGTATTAATGGAATGTATTTACATTATTAGCAGATGGAACATTATCTATATTGTTCTCCTCCTTGACCTTTGGTGTCTGGTGCTGTCCAAACAAGTGAGCTGGTTAGCATTTTAATAGTGATCACTCACATTATGTATGGTGGCACTGTTGTTGAGGCTATTCTCTTGTCCAGAGTAGTAACCTGTCTGAATGAGTAAGCTGGTCACCATCTTCACAGTGATCACTCATATCATACATGACAGTGGTGTAGTTGGGGGTATTTTATTACCCAATGTTAGCATTGGCAAATGTGTAATTGAATAGAACCTGAATACAACTCTAGCAGCTGAATTTCCTGTGCAGTCAGTAAAGCCTCTCATGCTATGAAAATCAGGACACTGTAGCCATTGACCTTGCATAAGTATGGAGAATTACCAGCTTATCATTCTCCTAACCATCAATGTCCCTCCAGTGTGCAATCTTCTAATCTATCATGATTATTGCTGTGTTCTTTAAGCTACCTAATATGACCCCTGGTTACTTTTCTTATGGTGGTGTCCTGTTCTTGTGCATGATTTACTTCAACATCTTATACTTCTCCTTAGTGCCCTTTTTCTATGATACAATCTCTGATTCTTGGCTCATCTTCCAATTGTGCCCTAGTACCACAATGTACCATTTTACCCCCCCTTTTACTACAATTTTGGAGGCATACAATGGTTATCCACATTTATATCCAAACTTTGATATCCAGCACAGTTATTATAAATCTTGCCTTGATTGAATCTTGTATGTCCTACTGAGTATAGATAAAGTATTTTTCTCCTATTCCTCTAGGGTAACTCTCTCTAAACTAGTGCATGCTGTATACTGGTGCAGTTTGAGACTACTGAGATAGATGCTTCTGTGATATGCAACCCATTTATCAGCAACACATACTTATGATTTTAAGGTGTTGTTATTCTAGTGACTTCACATTTTGCTCAAAAAAAGCCTTAGTCTGGCTTAATCTATACACTACTTTTGAACCTCTACTCTGATCTCAATAAGAATTTATTTATTTATGGTTTATAATATGCTTAATTTAAAATTGTTAAACTTATACAAATACTCAATGCTTTATAGAAACTATGATGCAATTCCTCACTGAATACCTTCACAAGGATGGGATCTCTATTATCACATTGTTTTGGACTCAGGAGACATGGTTTGTCTCACTATGGAAGCCATCACTTCAAAACTCAGCACTATCTTATCTACAGACCATGCATTTGGTAGCTCCCTGCAATTAGAATTTCACCTGGAAGGTCATCAAAAAGAAATAGAGGCTAGGCTTGATGGCATTGAGAACATCTTCTATGCTTTGGAATTAGAAGAGCATATTATGCAAAAGTATAATAATATATTTCATATTTGTATGTTAGGAATATATGAAGAGGTATTTTTTTCCTTCCATACAAAATTCTATCTTATAAATTACCTAGTTCTAGGTATCCAAGTATTACTTGGATTATCATCCCATAGATCATATTCTTCAAGAATATATGTAGACTCATCCATATGTCAATCCTCTACAGGAGACTGAGTCTATTCAAATTGATGACTACATTAAAGTCCTCATTAGAGATTGGATGAGGGAAAATGGGGTTGTAGAGTGTGCTCCTTAAAATTTTCCATGATTTGGTTTCAGGATTACTCAACATGTCATTCAGCATTGACCTTAATGGATCAGAGCTACCATTCATTGAAGTTCCTATTGTGATAGTCCAACATACATGCCTTCCTACAACAATAAAATTTACTAAGGAGTGTGGTTATGACATTAGACCCAGAGATGTCATTAGCATTGCTTGTGGACCTAAGTATCACATAACAAAAATTATACATAACATAGACTTCTATTAGTCTCAATTAATATTAGAGATTAACACTGGCCAGCTTGTAAGCCTAATTCTATACAAGCAGGATTTTTTTAACTTTTCACAGGTTCAAGTTCCCACCATCTTTGTCATGAAGATGTGAAACACTGATCTTAGCAGCTTTAACTGATTCATTGCTCTATGACATTTCAATAGACACTTGTATTATTGTTATCCATGGTTAGCCATGGATAACTGACAAATATTGTAATGTTGCCAATACATAAGTCACTTGCTTTTCATTGCACATCTTTAAATAATTGACATATGAAAAGCTATGGTATATGATTATATGGCATTATACTTAAATCGAATGAATTCACTATGTTCTGTGATATGCACAGAGAATTGTACTTGTTAGTCTCATCTTGAAGTGTTACTCTTCTCTCTGAGAAAATAGCACCTTTATTTGAGATCCCAGTTCTTCATCTACATAAGCTTCTTGGTCCCCCAAAGTTCTTGCTGCATTTTCAGTGCTCCTTTAGAATCCTAGCTCATCAACAGAAGACCCTTGAACCATTAATACTAGTGATATCCAAGATAACATCAAACACCCACCAAAATCTTCTATCTAGTCTTATGGCTAAAGGAGTTTACCATATAGTTTCATATATATCACACTTTCTTCAAAGTCTCACCATGCTTTCAGTCAGGAAATCTAGACAAATGTCTAGTATGTAGCCATTGGTTCAATCCTTTCCGCAGTTCTAAGGTGCAGTTTGGACAACGACTCTGAGTTCAAAATTCCTGGTTCAAACTGCACATGATGACCACATGTGATGACCTGACTGTGTTAATAATCATCTAATAAAACAAAAGATACCCTATCACCACAATGTCTGATAAATCAAGCAGCAGCTCTTTGCATTCCCTATGTACTCGAGGTACTATAGATGTGACATCGACTGCTGCATCTGGTGGAATGATCAGGAAGGCTCCTGTGGTGTGGTCAAAGGTGGAGGAAATTACCCTTCTCAAGTTCCTTCTGCAGGCCCTTCCTTCATCAGGCGATGGAGGCTTCAAGTTGACCACCTTCAATCAAGCATCTGTGCACCTCAAGACAAGACACCCGCATCAAAGGGGTGCAGAAAAGAGTGGTGGAGTTTGCAAGAATAAATGGACAGTGGTATGTTTCCAGTGATCTTTCAGCTGCCAGCAAATCAATGACATATATTTTTATAGTTACGGAAGGCATACCGGAGTGTCATTGAAATCAAGTGTATGTTGGGTTTTACTTGGAGTGATGAGCATGGAGCAGGTATCACAGACAGAAAGGATGATGTCTGGGCGTGCTTTACAAAGGTAAGTCATCACAATAGACTGCATGCATGCCCATCTACTGACATTGTTTTTAGTCACATCCTAATGCAAAGCCCTTCATGGCGAAGGGCTTTGACCACTTCAAGATCATGCAGCAGTCGATGCCAAGCAAGTCGAAAGGCTCACACATCTTCCGACCTACTACCACCGTCGCCAATGACAACACACTATCCTCCATCCCCCCAGCCACAGATAATGCACTTCCAGGGCCACCACCATCCTCAGCGCCACCATCCTCAGCGCCACCATCCTCAGCACCACCATCCTCAGCGCCACCATCCTCAGCGCCACCACCCTCAATGGACCTTGAGCCACCTATTCCTCCATCTACCTTTCTCGCTCCTTCCACTGAAGGGTCTACCTCTGCCAGTGGCTCAGCATGGACAAGCATAAGCCGTGGAAAGCGAAAATACAGTGCACTTTCTCCTGCGTCAGTTGCAGGCTCCCAGAAGCAAAGTCAGCCACCATCTGCCATGCTATTGGTACAGCAGGAGGGTACGGAAACAATGAAGAGCCTCATCGAAGTAGTGTGTGAGATGCAGAAGAATCTTGTGTTAGCCCCAGTGCAGCCACAGCCTTCCACACATGTTGGGAGCGCCATTTCCCTCCTCAATAAATATACAAACCTCACAAGCAAAGAGCGCTTGGGCATTGCCAACTTTCTAGGTGAACACAAGACCCAGGCTATCATTTTCTACTTGTTGGATGAGGTGACAAGGCTTGAGTGGTTGGAAGAGAAATGAGTGCTTTGTGGCAGTGCACCACAATGATCAGTGGACTCGCAAGAATATATGATTGTGTCATAGCAGTGTACAGATCATTTCATAGTACAGAATTCATGTATCACCTACAACTATGGCAATGGGAGTCCCCTTTATGCACATTCTGCAAGATAATCAGTCCACATTGCTTGCGCAATTCTGTCCCTACAAGCGTCTGTGTGTCTGCGCTCAGCAGCATCTGCCGGTCCCTCTGAATGTGTGCCAGATCCAACACCATCATCCTCTGCAAGATCTTGCCCATGCTCGAGGGCAAGCTCAAATATATCACTGTTGGTTCTTCACATGAAGTTGTGAATGGCACAAAGCGCCACTGGGATGTGGGACTGGATATCCATGGAGTATTCAGGCACACATACCAAAATGCACCATTGCCACTTCATAACGCTGAATATCCATTTGATGATGTTGCACAGTGCAGCGTGTTGCAAGTTGAACAACTCTTTTGGGTCTTTAGGCCTAGAAAAAAATTAATAGGCAGACAGACTAAGAAAAAGAAAAGAACTCACACGAGATTAGCTTGACACCATTCCTTCAGGTGGTAGCACACACCTCAATAAGGCATGAGAAGTGTGTCACACGTACCAAAGCCAGCATCAGCTAGAAGGTACTTGTGTTCGGGCATGCGCAAATCATGAGAGCATGCATCATTCCAAAGGGAAGCATCGGCAACTGAGCCATCCCACCCTGTGAGCAAGTAAATGAAAAAAAATCGAGGTTACAGATGAACAGGCAGTTCTGCGATAGAAAGCCTTTCCGGTTGCACAGGACAACATGGTCTTCAAACAGTGCAAAAACACAGATGTGGGTGCTGTCAACAGCACCGATGCAGTGATCGAAGAATCAGAATCTTGGGTCAGCATGAATTGCCGCAGAAAGTGGGGGTGTTGTGATCCGGGAAGCGGACATTTGAGGTGTAGAAGGGAGCCAATGAAAAGAACATGAGCATGCATTTAAAATATCTGCAAAAATCAGCACACTATTAGTTATATCAAAAGTTAGGCATACTTACCTTGTAATCATGTCAGGAGAGCGCTGGAATCTTTCTCCAATGTGGCAAGACGAGAGTCCAGTAACACATGTGTACAAAAAAATACCGAGTTGCTCTGACACAGTTACCCCATTCCAGGACTGGATGAAGCCATGTCAGTTAAGAACCGCTAACAGCTTATCAAAAATTTGAAGGTTGACGCCAAAGTTGTGTCTGATCCTGTCTGGGTGACCACTGATCAGTTCATATACCCATGCTTGGCTGGTAAGGATAGATGTATGGTAAGGAATTCTTTCAGCGCAGGATAAGAATAAAAGATGGTATAGATGTGTGACTTGAGCGACTACAATAGTAATGATAATAGCTATGATTTTGTGTTGTTGATTGTGTTGTGTTTGTGCTTCGAGATCCATGGGGTGTAGCACTGCAGCGATGGATATGACACACATACATATGCTACATTATTACATACTATTGATTATCTATCTATCACACTATCTGAATCTATCACGTGTGGTCATCACGTGCGGTTTGAACCAGGAATTTTGAACCCAGAGTCGTTGTCCAAACTGCACCTAATGGACTTGCACCTGAGGGCTCCATCAGGTGGGACAGTGCAATACTATCACATTCCCTTCAAAGATCTCACACCAGCTCTTTCCTGCAAAAAAAAACAAAGAATGTTTTATCATGGTGTATGTTGATGGACAACAGCTACTTCTGTGTGTTTATGAGTGCATTCTGATGAGTAAAATTATGCTTTATTATGTAGTGTTCATTCTTGAGTTCCTTGCAAGTGATTCTGTCTGATTGTACATTTTCAATCTCATAATTTAGTGCCTCTATCTGACTTTGGAGGCCTGAACACTACTTTTTACTTTGCTAGCCTTTGTCCTTTAAAGGAGATGAGATCAATTACAATGTTTGGAATACAGATGTGGAGGCAGATGTTGTTGGCATAGGTGTGGACCATAAGGAGCTTAAGGGAATTGCTCCTTAGTCCCACACTAAGTGGCACCCTGAATCAGGACCCTGGACACCACACCAGGTCATTGCGCTCAATGGCGACTCAAACAGTCTCACTTTCAACTAATATAACTTTAAAAAAAAAACCCAAAACACATAAAATAGCACTAACCACACAGATTATGGTGCCAGTTAAAGCAACTGAGAAGAAGCCCCCAAAGACAGCTCAGGCCCACCAACTACTCGTCACTCCAACACCGTAAGAAATCTACTACCCCAGGAAGATATAGAGACACTCCCAGGTGCTGTAACAAATGTTGAATCCACTGAGAAATACCTAGCTAGTGTCCTTCTGCGCCAAGCAGACGAACCCCTCAATTCGCTGCACCTCACAGGCATCTTATTTCAAATCACACAAATGGCCAAACCCATCCCAATCTCCGTCACCAATGCCATCCAAGCAGTAGAATTCCTCCTAAAACAGCAAACTGTTTCTGACATTGTGGAAGCCATCAATCAATGTCTCAATGACACCATAACATCCAACATTGTGAACAACGTCATCATGGCCATCTCTCCTCAAACCGCCAATATACACACCACCACCGAAGAACTATGTGACTCATTGGAATGTTTGACAAAGTTGCATAGCATGATAGAGAGAGAAAAGGAAGAAAAGGAAGAGAACCTTCAAATGACAGCAGGCAGAATTGAAGATGTGGTAGATATGCTATATGAGTCCATTGAGGACTGCAACAACTCCTACAAAACTCTTGCCTCATTACTCGAAATCACCCAAGACCACCTCAACACACTCTCTACCCAACTTACCCAATGCCCAATGAAAGAAACACAACCAGCAACCAACCCAACAGCACACCCCATGTACAGTTCAATCACAGCTGTGCATCTCCCTCCCTCCATCGACCAGGCAGTAGCCAGGGCATCAATACAAGCCAAGCAGATCTTACTTGACCCCACACCAGGACAATTGATCTTCCCATCAGATACCACTAACACCATCATTGCCAAAAAGATATCTGACATTCTCCTGGCAATCTGCACCAAAAATACACCCAAAGGAACAGTATGGGCCATACAATGCCTTTGCAATGGAGGTATAATCATGGAGCTAGATAATGAGCAACTAGCAGGGTGGCTACATGGCCCCACTGGATGCTCAGCCCTAGAATCGCACCTCAACTCATCGGCCCGCATTTGTGACAGGACATATGCAATCATAATACAATTCCTACCCACCACATATGAAATCAGCCGAGAAAACTTCCCACATCTCATCGAAGAGGAGAATCAACTCCCTCCCGATTCTGTTGCCTCCATCCGCTGGATAAAACCTCCTCAGTGACGGACATGAGACCAAGGTACTGCCTTTGCGCTGATACATCTAAGGGATGCGGACACTGCTAACAACATCCTCAAAGGAGGCATCTGCATCAATGCCCATCGTTACACTGTCAATAAAGACAAGAAAGAACCTCTGCGATGTGCCAAATGCCAAAAGTTCGGCCACATAGCATGCAACTGCTCTGCTCCCCATGACACGTGCGGCACCTGCAGTGGATGACACTGGACAACACAATGCAATGCCTACCGCACTGAATGCTGCGCTAACTGCAGAAGTCAAACCCATACCAGCTGGAGCTGCAAATGCCCCGAATTCATCAGCTGATGCAAAGCTCTAGATGACATGTACCCAGAAAACAAAATGCTGTTCTAACCCACTGGTACCTCCTGGACCCATACGTCACACCCTCCCAGACCTCTGACGTACCCTATACCAGCCAACCTCTCCCCTCGTGCCACCACCCCACATGCTCCCTCCGTGTCAACTGTCCCCACCAAACAATCAACCCTCAACTTCCAGCCCAACTCGAAACCCCCGAACACCCCAACACCAACACCATCAAGTCCCACCCATGACACGACCCCCACAACCCCATCAAGTCCTACCTACCACATCCCTCCAGCAACCCCCTCAAGTCCTACCCATCACACCACCCCATCCACCTACTTAACCCCCAGCATGGCCCCACAATCCACCCCCCCTAATGTCTGAACAACTGGAAGCCATACCCGCTAGTCTATAAATTTGGCAGCAAAATCTCAATGTCTCCTTAGTAGCCCAAGAATTGCTAATGAACAGCCCGGACATTGTCAACTACGATTTACTGGCTATTCAGGAACCGCATATTAATTTCCTCCATAACACCCATGCCAGTCATAGATGGCATGTTTTATACCCTACTCACCATTATTCCCACCCACAGGAATGCTCACGAGCTATCACCTTTGTTAATACCTCTCTAGACACCAACATGTGGTGGCAGATCCCTTTCCCCTCATCTGATGTTATAATTGTATAACTCTCTGGCGACTTTGGCACCTGCACAATCCTCAATATCTACAACGACTGCACACACCAAAACACCCTCATAGCACTAGATGCCTACCTCAGCCAGAACATAGCCACCCTACGCCTGACCGCAGATGATCACATGCTCTGGCTTGGAGACTTCAACAGGCACCACCCTATGTGGGAATATCTATGCAACCATCATCTCTTTAACTACCCTCTTACCTGCCCCCTAATCGATCTGATTGCTGACTATGGAATGTTACAGCTACTCCCCGCCAGCATCCCAACCCTGCAGGCAGCATGCTCAGGAAATTGGACACGTCCTGACAACATCTTCGGTACTGAAGGCACTATCGACGCAATAATCTCATGTACAACAGAACCCTCCCGACAAGGACCCAAGACCAATCACCTACCCATCATCCTCAATCTCAGCCTTGAAATCCCTCAAACAGACAACACTCCTTGACTCAACTAGCGCAAAGTCAACTGGAACAAATTCAAGGAATCTCTCAACACCGAACTGGCCCTATTCCCACCCTCACCACTCGCATCTGCAGAGGAATTCCAAACAATGACTCGACGAGTCACCCAAGCCATCACGCTCGTAATGGAAACTTGTGTTCCTAAGTCCAAGCCCTGCCCCCATTCCAAATGCTGGTGGACCCGCACCCTATCCAATCTCCATAAACAAGTGGGCAAACTCAGCTGCCAATCTCACCAGAGGCGAGGCCTACCACTCCACCCCTGCCACACAGAGTACAAAGCCATCAAGAACCATTATGTGGAAGAGATCACAGCTACGAAGAAGCAACACTGGATTGATTGGTTGGAAGACATCGAAGGTAATGACTTGTGGACCACTAACCGTTATATCTCCTCAGCACCCAGCGATGGCGGCAAATCTTGCATCCCGACATTAACTACCAAGAAGCCTGATGGTAGCATAACGGAAGCCGCCACCAATGCCGAGAAGAGCACCATAATAGCAGAAGTGTTTTTTCCCGCCCCCTCCCACTCATGACCCTACTCCTACTGACTACTTATACCCAGATCCAGTTGTGCCCCATACCCCCATCACCCCGGACCAAGTGAATCGAGCGATCTCCAAGCTAAGCGGTTACAAGGCACCAGGACCAGATGGCATCAGAAACATTGTCTTCAAGGAATGTGCCGCCACCCTGACCCCATGCCTAGTTCATATGTTCAATGCAGTGTTCACCTACCACACCTACTATGAGCCTTGGAAGAGATTCACCACAGTGGTACTGAGGAAGCCTGGAAAACCCAGCTACAATGTGCCAAAGGCATACCGTCCGATAGCCTTACTCAACACCACCTGCAAACTTCTCACCACTGTCATAGCTGACCAACTGACATTCCTCCTAGAACACCATCATCTCCTACCAAACACCCATTTTGGCGGTTGCCCAGGATGTTCCACGACTGACTCTCTCCACCTCCTAGAAGATACCATCAAGAATGCATGGCATACACACAAGGTTGCCTCTGTCTTATTTTTCAACATCAAAGGCGCTTTCCTGAACGCAGTCACCAAACAACTGCTACACAACATGCAGACATGAAGACTCCCCCACAAGCTTGTCAACTTCACGGAAACAGGTGCTCACCGGACGTAAAACACAGCTACACTTCGATGGATACACCTCAGACTGGATCGATATCAACAATAGGATAGGCCAAGGGGACCCTCTTTCTATGATATCCTATATCATTTGCAGCGCTGACCTGGTAGACATTGTGAGACCAAGACAGGGATGTGAAGCGCTCAAGGAACTCACACTTGCTTTTGTAGATGATATGGCCCTAATAGCCATAGGTAAGAACTTCACTGAGACTCATTGTACCCTCAACGACATGCTAGAACATCCTGGTGGAGGCTTTGACTGGTCCCAAGCTCACAACTCCCGGTTTGAAACTAACAAATTCACACTAATCAATTTCTCTATGAACAGATGACACATCCGCCCAGCAATGAACATTCAAGGAGTCATCATCCACCCCATCTTTACTCACCATTTCCTAGGTATCATTCTAGATCAAGAGCTCCGCTGGAAGGCTCAAGTAGATCACGCTCTTGCCAAAGGCCTAGCCTATGTCCTGCAACTCCGATGTTTATCCACCATGTCAAATGGAATCCCTCTCCGCCTCATGTGACAGTTATGTATATCAGGCCACTGCAGTCCCAAAAATGTTATATGCAGCAGACTTATGGTTCACCCCAGCCTATCAAGAAGGCTCAGACGTCCTGCAATGAGGCTCCCTAAGAGTAGCCAAGAAACTCACCTCCATACAATGCATTGCTGCCATTGCTATGACCGGCGCTGTGAGGAGTACCCGCCACTGATGTCCTTGAAGCACATGCTAACCTTCTTCCCATAGCACTTCTATTGCAGAACACCTGTCACCATGCTATAACCCACCTCTCAGCTCACCCCGACACTCATCCACTCTACACCCCAGTCCGAAGAGCCGCCAACCACTATGTCATGACCCACCACTCATCACTGCACCATCTCACTTGTTTCTTCAACATCAAACCTGACGAAATTGAAGCACTCATCCCAGCCAGATGAGCACCTATCTCCAAATGCCCTTACAAGACCCACATAGCGAACTCGCAAGACGAAGCCATAACTGAACATGAAGTTTTACAGGACCACATTCAAGTTTATAGTGATGGTTCAGGTCACAATGGACGCATTGGTGCGGCAGCAATCCTATTTAGAGCAGGGAAATCACCATGGACCATCAGATACCATCTGGGCACTGACAAAGAACACACCGTATACGAAGTGGAAATGGTAGGACTCACACTGGCAGCCAAACTCATCGCCTCCGAACGGAACTTAGAATTCCCACTATCCATCTCCATTGACAACCAAGCAGCAATTCTATCTGGTGAGAGTTTCCAATTGAACCCTGGATCATACCTATCATCCAAGTTTCAGAGACTAGTAAGAAGAATCAAACACGCCAATCCAAACTTCAATATCACGGTCAGATGGGTACCAGGGCATGAAGGAGTACATGGCAATGAAGAAGTAGACAAGGCAGCAAAGATAGCGGCAGAGGGACAGCATCGTACCAGCCCCCGTAAGCATCTCCCCCAATATCTTCACAACAGACCGCTACCTCTCAGCATATCAGCATTAACACAAGCTCATCGCATATGGACACAAGCCAGATGGGCCAGAATCTGGCCCACTTCTCCACATTATCATCATCTCCAGAACATTGACCCTGCCATCCTCAACCGCTCATTCCTCAAACTCACCAATACCTTCTCTAAGCATCTCACTGGCCTCATCATTGGTCTCCGCACCCACCACATCCCTTTGAACAAACACCTGCACCACCTCACAAAAGTCAAATCTCCCCACTGCCCTCATTGCCCACAAATGGAAGAATCAGTACACCACTACCTGTTTGACTGCCTGCACTATCAGCGAGAGCACCACATGCTATCTTGCGCATTGGGCCAAAAGTCCACCTCCCTATCGCACCTTCTAGCAGATCCAGAAGCCATACACCACCTAGTGCGCTATGTCAATGCCACACATAAACTAAAATCCACATTAGGTGAAATCTCGCTACCTCCACCACAAACAGACTGACAGATTCGACTCAGATACCACTATCACCTGCTAATCGAAATAACCATAATACAACCCACCATAATCACACAAAAATATCACACCAACTATATAATCCTCTAAACCCGCTCGTACACACAAGATCAATGGCATAACCCTGAGGCCTCAGTCATTAGAAAACTGGAGTAACTCCCAACGACCCTCTTTGAGCATGCCAATCAAGCTACAGAGACCCAAAGCATGTTCCTGCTTCACTGGTCCCAAAAGTTGCACCCTTATATCTACTGCATACCTTACCTGATCTCTGTTTGGCCCGCGCAAGCGGCCAAGCTCGCGTCACAATATCCACCACTAGAATCATCATATACGCAACCATTCACATAGTCACCCTTTCTTCAACAAAACGCTCATCTAAAACAGCCGGCGGGAATGGCAGATTGGTGGGGGTATGCCCTACACCAAGGCATTTGAGGTTTTAGAGAAACGGTATGGAGCATGGGGCTCTGAGACTTGCATGTATTGTCCTACATAGAGTATCACTCTCAATGTACAAAAAACCTGATATAAAAATAAATAAAAAAGGAGCTTAAGGAGCCACTGGAGTTGACCCCATGCTCATGTGTCTTCTCAAAATAAGTACCATGAAGGATATGTAACTATCATAGTAACCAGTCTGTGGCTTTGGAGGGGGTATGAACTCTGACTGAGGTGAGAGGAAAAGGGATGATGGTGGGAGTGGCTATTTAGAGGGAGCTTGGGGCCTGGTGTCATGCATGGTATGCAGTTCATACCAAGACATATACAAATAATGCATGATAAGGAAGGTATAATAGACTGTACTGCACCCTATCACAAAGTTACTCTACCAATTTATTAGCTTGTATTCTCAGTTTCCATATCAGAGATTTATTTTCTGTGTATTTCTATGTATTTCCATTTGATTCTGTAACTTTCCATCTCTTTCTATTTGTTCTAGGCTCATTCTGCCACCAGACTTTCTCACTAGCTATCTAGGTATGTTTGTAAGCATGTCATGTGACTGGGAAATATTCTGGTTTGTAAGGATTCTGCATGACTCATCATGTTTTGTAAGACTTACAGTTGTATTTATAATCCACTTAGTAACAAGGTTGACTCAATACATCCAATGGCCTGGTTTGTAAGTATATTCTTACCAATCCATGTGATGAATCATGCTTAGTAATCTGGCCTCCAAAAAGGTATAAAAGGAGCCCATTTTGCACCCATGAAATATAGCTTCCTACTTTACAATCATCCCACTGATAGTGAGTATGATCTACTAAGAATTAAAGTGCAGGCCAATTAGTGCCTTAGTAAGATTAAGATTTTTCTATCTAAGTTGTATAGTGCCTCTCACAACCCAATAACAAATTAATGCTGAGCAGAGACTAGGACTCAAACAAGGTTATCACAACAAAAGGTAAATTGAGCAGGTACATCCTAGATTACTGCAGCACAACACAAGAGGTTTGAACTAAAGAACTACTGACTACAAGGCCCTAACTATATACTACTATTAAGACAGAGACTGAAACTGAGTCCTAACTAACTAGCCAATCATAAACTAGAACAGGAGTTATATCATAGAATGTTATGGAGGGATCATGTGACTCAATCATATGATGTTATCTAATCTTATCAGGTCATGTGACATTGAAACAAACATAGTTTAATCACAGTCAAAGAACTCTTCTTCATCAGGTAACTCATAGAAGATGTCATTGTCTTCATCATCAGTCTCTTCTGTGGGCATCTCTACTATGTACTTCAAAGATGTTGGTGGATTTGGCAAGGAGAATAGTTGTCATAGGAAGGTTTACTTGTGGTTTAGGGTTGGAGGTAGGCACTGGGTGTTGGCACTTCATAGGATTCTTAGGATGATTGAGGAAAAAATAATGGTTTGTTAAAAGTACTCATGACAGTACCAATATTAGAGTCAACTATATAACAATTTTGAACAGCTTCCTTTCTAAGCTTTGTGTATACAATCAAACTCTCTCTTTTACTGCAAGAGAGACATGACAAAAGTTGAGACATACTTTCATAGGTTGAAACACAACCTACTAGGGTGAAACATACCTACCAGATTTCATCAAGAGAACACAGTTAAGACCACCACAAGAAAAAACAAGAAGGTAATTCCTACCAAAGAACTAGCACATTATCTACCAAGAAGTAGAAAATCTGTAGAAGCTTTGAGTGCCAACAAGTAAGTGACAGGCATCTCTTGGTTTTTATGAGGGATGTATTAGCCATGAGACTATCCATTAGAATAATTAGCAGAAAATCTCAATGAGTCATACGAACCAAGCTGCTACTAATAGCAGGCACAAAGAGCCTTTTGTAAGGGAAGTTCAAATTAGGTTGTCTCATTCAATGTGACCATCCCATTCATCTGTATTCCCCTAGTTATTGTCTTTAAGGCTCAGCACCTTTAAATACAGGCAAATGATACTTGATATTTTTCCTCTATAAGCTAGCTAGTCTCACTCATATTATTCTTTATTATTTCTGACTTGCTATCAAACTCATTAACCCCAAAATCTCACTTGAATTTTCCAACAGTGGTCTAGTAAAAGGTCCAGAGGAGAGCATGCAGTGGCTTTGAGGATGTGCTAGTGAGGCCTTGGGTGTGACATGTGCTATTAACATCACTTGCTCCCCCTCACATCATCTACTCACTAACTATCCTAGGGACAATAAAGTCTACTCAAATCATTCACTTCTAATTCTTCCTCCCTCTTCCACAATGTTTTACCTCACTAATCTCAAATTATTTATATGTCATCTTCTTCAAAACCACAAGCAGTATTTTAACAGAAAGTGGATCATTGTAGGTGATAGAAAATCATCCCTCCAAGATTTATAGTGAAGATCAGGAAGTGTGAATGATCTCATTGAACACTATTTTTTTCCTCTCCAAGCCAATTGGATTTATTACTTCTTAGCCTAGTTGTTTATCTTTTCTGCTGGCTCTGCTTCATGTTCAAATGGTATAAGGTGGTCAGCACACAGGACCAGCCCCAATTTCTATCATTGCATTTTCTTATATGCAATAATGGGTGCAGCACTGCTGACATATATTGAAGTTATGAGGTAGACAGGGGGCCAAAATTCTGAAAGTCCAGAGGTCAAAAGTTCAGTAGTAAGAAGTCTAGTGTGAGGAACATCCTCACTGTAGGCTCACAATCCATGTTCCCATGACCCAGGACAATCAGACACAACTCAGTATCATTCCCTATGTATTCCCCAGCCATATCTGACCCATCCATGCTATTTCTGTTCTGTCCACATCATGTCCATTACTTTTCTGTGCTGATCTGTGACCATGTCTGTGACCCACAGACTCCCACACCTCCGGACATCTTCAGACTACCCAGGAAACATGTTAGAAGATGTCCCAGTATCAATCCATTATCCATCCACCTCACTGGTATATAATAAACCTTGCCTCATGTTTTGTGATAGGTGTTGCTGCCTTATTATATGTCCTTACATATTTCTATCCATTCCTACCCTATTCCTTCCTTACCCATCACATTTTGGCTAGTATAAGTATCAGGCATTACCATACAACTACTTTACTTCCCTTTTACTGTACTTCCTTGGATTTACTTTGGAAGTAGTCACCCCTTACCTGGACTATACCTAGACATATCTGGACCCTATATCTTGACTATCCTTGAACCAACTATCAATTATTTGACTTGTCCATCCTTTTCTGTCCCTTTCCTTGACATTCACTCTATCTGTCTGCTTTCCTGCACTTTCTGTGTCCGTTCCAGACAGATTTCCATGCTTTGCATATCTCTGGATATATTCCCACACCTATGGACTACCCATGTGTTATCTTCCCATGCTTGTCCAGACCTTCAGACCTCATGGATTGCATTGATCTAAGCCGTTCTCAGTGACAATCCCCTTTAGGATTGAATGCACTTGCTCTGCAAGTATAGCAGCATAGGCATAGCACAGACCCAACAATTATATCTACCTAGTGCAGAGTTGTTAACCACACCAGTAGAGTAGAGCAGAGATCAGGAGATCAAATGATTGGAAATACTAGAATAATAAACCTCTGTTATGACCTGTGACAGGATTATTACAACAGTTCTAATGGCATACAAGGGACTAGGAACAGATCTAGAGGGCTTGGCTTCAGCTCATGTGCTGCACCCCTTGCCTGAGTATGTGCCCTAAATTTCTAAGAAGCTAGAACAGAAGTCCAGAGAAGTCCAGGGCTGGACAAAGGAACAAGTTCAACAGACTTCCAGAGTGTAAAGGAGAAACTAGAGTCAAGACTCCTATAAACAGAGTCCTAGAACAGGTATAGGTAGAGATTGAGTGAAACAAGAGGTAAGACTACTCTGGATGAAATCCTGAGTAGAAAGGAACAGAGGTAGACTACCCAAAGGTAGAGGCAGAAGTATAGTCTTTGGACATAGGTCCAGAGACTCAGAGGTAGTCAGATCATGGGAGTCCAGCTCAAGGTAAAGACAGAGTGAAGAGTGAAGACTACCCAGACAGAGTCCAGAGTAGTGATGGAAAGGAGGAAGGTCACCCTAAGAGTAAGTGGAGGTATAGCCAATAGGGAAAGATCCTAAGACTCAGAGTAGGAAAGGACATGGAGATCCAGTTCAGAGAAGGAGAGGGAAAACAGGATCCATAAGGTACAATAATATTTGAACTGAGGTGCTACAGAGATGTACAGGAGTTTATATACTGTAGGAATACTAAGAAGGATCAAAAAGCAAAAGTCTGAAGCTATGTGTGGAGCACATGGAAAGTATTAGTAAGTATGACTGGATCATAGGAGATGAAACCAGAAATGAGACAGAGCATAAATTCCAGGACCTAGAATAGGTACTGATCTACCAATTTTAATTCTGTCTGCACGATCACACAGGCTCCACTTGGTTGCCGAACCGGTCTTAGTCATCTTGCAATCGTCTCCTTTTTGGTATGAGTTGTCTTGCAATCATTCTTATCTTTGCAACGCTGACACCAGCATTTCTGGAATTTTGCCAAACAGTTTTTATTTGACATGGCTTCCAGTTCATTGGCATCAAGTCCTTCATCATTAGTTTTTTTTGTCTTGCTTGTACTGGTCTACCATTTTTTTATTCTCTGTCTGCATGATCACAGGCTCCACTTGGTTGCCGAACCGGTCTTAGTCATCTTGCAATCGTCTCCTTTTTGGTATGAGTTGTCTCACAATCATTCTTATCTTCACAATGCTGACACCAGCACTTTTGGAATTTTGCTAAATGGCTTTTATGTGACATGGCTTCCAGTTCATCGGTATCAAGTCCTTCATCATTGGTTCCTCCCGTCTCGATTGTGTTGTCGGATCAGCCGCTCCCTGACGATGGGAGCTCTACAGTGTCATCATGTGTCCTATTATGAATGTATGTATGTACATCACTGACAAGCATTTCTGTGTGCTTGTGCATGCACATCTATGCTTATCTCGACATGTCTGCGTCTGGCGTCTTGCACGATAGGCACCGCTTTTTCATGCTTATAACTAAACTATAACTGATCATTTGTTTATGCTTCCCGCTTGTCTGCTAATTTTTGTGCTTGCCTGCACTGGTCTCTGTGCTTTTACTTGCATTTAGTTGTTTCTGCATGCCGCCACTTGTCTGTGCTCGCTCACACACATCTGCACCTGCTGCTTCTTGCTGCCCTCTTCCTCTAAGGCTTGTGGTTTCATTGCTACCTTGTCTGTTAGCAACTCACCCCTCAACTCTGCGCCTCAATGCCTGCCAGTGTTGTATAACCTATTTTCATTCGCAGTTGATCGTTGTCGATCTTCGTTGCCGGTCTGTTGAAACCTTCAACAAAAACAACAAAACCAGACAACGCTACTGGTCAGCGGTCCTTGTACTTAGAAGTGCTGTGTTCAGTAGTTGTTCAAAATAGGGTGGGCTGACCCTGATAGTGCTCCAAACACTTTGAGTTGTTGAAGAGTTTGGGTTTGTGGGAGTTGGAGGGTGAAGAAAGTGAAGTACTGCACACTGGCAGCAGACTGGAATGGATAGACTGGGCTGGACTGGAATAAATGTAAAGCAGAGTGACAAAGTTCCAGGTGAACAATGTCAGGAATGATGACAGAGGACTGTAAAATGCGAAGCCTATCTGAGGCTTCAGAGGAGAATGGACATGGAATGGTGAACTGGAGAAGTTTTTTTTGCTCTGTAGCTAAAGTACAGGGGTTTATATAGAGTATAGTACCTGCGTACGTCTGTGTATGCAAAGCAACACTCCAGGCAATGAGTAGGGCAATGAAGAGGGCAATGAAGAGGGCAATGAAGAGGGGGAATGGAATGAATGTGCTGCGCTTCAGGGGTAATGACTGAGCAATTTCGAAAAATAGAACAAATCCTATGCAGAATGAGTCATAAGGACAAAGAATGAGTCAGAGAATGAAAAAGCAATGATAAAGCAGGGCTGTGACTATTACAAACCATGACTCATGACCTGAGTCATCATGACCAATTGCTATGCAAGCATGACAAAGTGCTGTGTGGTGATGATGCAAGAGCTGTGACGGAGGAATGATGCAGCATATGGGCAGTGGAGAATGGAATGGAGTGATGATGCTATGATGCCATGATGGTGTGATGATCCAAATGCTCTGCTGCAGAGATGTCATGTGGTTGTTGGTGCAGAATGTCAACATGCAGGGATCATGGGATATACACAGTCTGTAAGACGCTTCCCCAGCATGATAAAGGGATTGGTCATCTGCATAGGGACTTGGTTGTTTGCAATCTCTGGTGAGCGTTAGGATGGAATGGCATGGTGTCCACAGTGATCATGGAGGTGAGGTGCGAGTGGATAATGGTTTGAATGGTTCGACGAATATAAGCCGCTGAAGAGGATTGGAAATGGTAGGGTGATGAGGACCAGATGAACAAAGATGTGGTTTTCGACGTATTGGTGCAATTTTGCATGGTCTGGCTGATGCTGAGGTTGTCTGAGAGTGTAGTGGGTGAAGATGGGAGAGCGTTGGAAGCGTGTGAATGGGGGAAAGGTGAATAAACCTTGTTGAATGTGAAATGCCGTAAAAATGCGGGATGCCATAATACTGTTGAAAATCGCTTGAAAATCGAAAAATTAAGGGAAAGGAAGGGAAACAAATGAAATAGTGCATAAGGAATGTTATGGAAAATGAAGATAAAAACCATGTTCTTGCTACCAAACACGTTTGGTGCGTGACATCGTGCAATACACCACTATCTCAAAATGTCTGCCGCTATCTCCTGGTACCTGCTGCTGCTACCATACACAATGTGCGCGCCACTAAAGCAGTCAGACAGTTGCAACCTGTCACTTCACTCAGTCAGAAGTCCCTGGAGCAGTCAGCTGATTGACAAGGACTCGACAAAGAAAATTTGCTCGCTACTAGATATTTTAGGGTTCAGTTCATGTTCGAACCTGACTGTTCCAAATGGTTCGCAAAAGTTCAGTCCAGGCTTGTCGACTATGGTAGAACCAGACACAGGTTCAGTTCTCAGTTCTTGCTCAAACCCCCATTGAACCAGACTAAACCACCTTCTAACAAAGCCGCTCGCACGCCCGCTATTCCTCAAGCACGTCATTGGGCTGCAGCTTGTGCCTCGGTGAGGGGGTGTATTGGCACATGCTACCTGCCCCACATGTATCGTCTTCTTGCGCCCATGCATATAGTCTTCTTGATCTTCTTTCACATGCGTCATATGCCTTCTGCGCAACTCTCCATATGTACTGTTGTTATATCACCATCATCACATTCCACATCAGCCGCATCAGTTATGTAACCTTACAATACTTATTGCACGCATCTTGTAGTTAGAATACCTCAGTGTTTGCACACTCCCGCTGAGGTATGTTCACTGTTACAGCTCTCACATAGATACTGACATTGTACCTAGGCTAGCTCTGTTCTAGGTACTTACAATGTCATAGTGTTTGCACACTCCCGCTGAGGCTAGCTCTGTTCTAGTGTAGAACAATGACCATTATGAGTAGCGGAGATGACAGAGTCAGTGAAGATCATACTGATGAATTCAGTACTCCTAACAGAAGGTGACTTTGTCGATGTCGGAGCTGAGTTGGACTTCGTGTTGAATAGAGATCGACATTCGCGCACCATCCTCAAATGTTTTTTGACATGCACATATATTGTGAGGATAATACCTGCATCTCAAAGGCAAGCAATGAATCTGGTAAGTCCCTCAAATCTCATAATGCTCACTATTGACTCATCACAACAAACAGGACGACAAGGCCTCTAAATGTAAACACAAGGCAGCATCTCTGACAGTGGAAAAACCTACAAAGAAACACCATACTATACTAAATTTCAACATAGCGTAAGACACAATACAATATTGGCCGTTGATGATCCCTTTACATATTAAAGTCTGAGAAAGAATCCTGTATAATATAACATGGAATGTTGTTTGGGTTGTTTTGCTGGCCGGCGAGCTTGGATAAAATGAATACTTCGACTAAAAAGAAAGAAGGTCCTGGGATGCCTGGAGGGCCTTTGTGAATCAATAAGATGGGAATGTACATAGCCAAAGACTGGAGACAAAGGGGATACCTAAAAGGGAAAAGATCTAGCTTAGTAACTGATATATAATGGAGGTCTGGTGATCATGGGAACCAGAGGTGGAGACAGAGATATAGAACATGGGAAATGGAATCTGGATATCAGTAGAGATATGGAGAGAGGTGGATGAGGTCTAGAAACCAGTGAGTTGGTAGCCAGGGATGACAAACCCTGGGATGCAGACCAAACACAAAAGACAAAGGTAATGGAATGGGTAAGGAAGTGATACTAACATGTGCTATGTATGTCATCAACAAAAGAGGCCCTACCATGTATGGCTTCACCTACCAGCATAAGGGTCCACAAGCTCCCCAAGTTGTTGCAAGGTAGCACAAGTGTTATGTAATGCTGCTATGTGCACATACTACATGAGATTCATATTAGTCCAAGTCAGTCTTGTGGTCTGTGTACCACCATGTGATGCCTGGTGACCCATGTATGCATTGGTGAGCTTATTTTAGTTGTGTCACTTGTGCATTTTCAATAGAGCAAACATCAGACCTGTAAAAATATGGCACCATGCCTAGTACAAAGGAGGTCAAAAAATGGTGTTGGTAGCTCAAAAATACTACCTATATCATGACATGACTTCAGAGGAATCTCTTCTTCTTGTTCTTCAGGTTGTACAGACTCATGTTGTAGAACATTGATGGCTGCACTTTTGGGCATGATGATATGGTTCAGGGTTAAGGGGTAAATATGATTCAGGTTTCTTGTTGACATGTTATTTGTTTGGTTCTGTTGACTTGCCACATGCTATCATCTATGTCACCCACATTGTACCACATCCTTCAATGGCTCAGCAAATGCCAGCTCCCAAGCTGGGCAACCAAGTTCATTGAGATGGTGCTAATACTCACTGCAACCACAGTCCAGCAGTGCCATGAACATGATTGTCATTACCCACATGGGTAAAGACTTGATCTCAAGTCTGGCAAGTGGCTTGTTGATGACTGGGAGTTGTTTTGGTGGAGTGCTGGATGAGGCTGCTAACATGGTGACTTTCAGCCACATGCCATGTCACCTGCATCTATTTTGACACCCACAGCCATCTCCTCCCACCTCTTTCATCCTACATACCTCATTCAGCTTCAATCCAGTTGTCCAGATGATAGCTTCATTCTATGCTGCACTTCATAAAACCTATGCACCACCATGTGCCATGTGTATGCATGCCTCATCTCCCTTTCAACTTCATTTGTCTCTGACATGAAACCCAATATCAAACACCCTCAGTGCATACCCTGCCTGGACACTGGCTTTTTGCCTACCAGTCCACTATCACTGGAAACCATTTTGACAGATCAATTGGAAGCTCATACCACAAGCTCTGCACCATGTTGTATACCTGCCAGTGCTATCCCACGCTGTACATCCTCCACCTCATTGTATGTCTTACATTTGGTGCCAACACCCTTGTATGTCTTGTAGGGAGACATGATGATGGTCTGATTGTGTTCAAGCTCGATCATAAATAACCTGTGTTTACTATGCACACTTACAACTTCAAATTGGGTTCAGACATTGGCCCACCGAGCATAAGGAAGTTCAGAAGCCTGTATGTTCCTCTGCATACCCTAGGCTACAACCCTGCCAAATGTGCTGTTGTGGTCACCATCTCCCTGGATAATGGGCTATTTGAGCTCTCTTTATTGCTGACGCAGTCCAATGGCACAGTACTCAACAAGATCTCCTAGGTAGTTGCTCTAATCTTCCGGTCAGAGATCATTATTCTCATGATTTATGCAGCTCATTGAAGTTCATAACTTGTTGAATTCAGTCATAAAAACCATCAACCCCTTGACCCAAACTAATGAAATTTTCTATGGTGGTACAGCCTGCCTGATTCTCAGTTCAATGTCTACTGTTGTGCTATATGATACATACTATCAGTGGCAAGACACTGATGGCCCCCTGAGAATATTTCCCCAGTGTCTCCATTGGGCTTGAGCAGTGACATATCACACAGGATGAATCTGACAACATTCATCAGAGCCTTGAACTTGTCACATATCTCACACACTGTCAGCTACAGCCACAGCACATGCAGATTGCACTATGAAGTATTATTGGTGTGTTTGCCAAAACCAACAACAATGCAACCACCACTAAACTGGCACATCACCTCCTTGATCTTAACCTGGATCCCAAAATTGTTGCACAGGCATGCTCTGTCATATTCCGTGCACAAATCAGTGCTTCTCTCAACCCCAACCCTATAATCAGTATTCAGTTCCTATCTAATCTGCCCTTATTCCAATCCCTCAAACCTCCAGATCCTCCTGTAGACTGGTACTGCCTCCGCCGGAACCAATGGACACTATACTACTCCCCTTTACCCCTCAATACCTCCATACTCCACCTCACCCATCTCTGGTTATTCGGTCCTATAGATCATCTAATCTCCGTACTCCACCAGCCATACAGGTCTCCACCCATTGCATGCATCATCTGCCTCTGCAACCCCTATCTGACAATCAATACCATTTCCAGCTCTTCCTTCATTATTCTGTACTATTACACTCAGGCTGTGCCTCCGCTTCTGGTCCTCCTCACTTTAGTCACCTGCCCTGATTCACCAGTATCTGCCCATTTCTAAATATAGGAAACCCCTATCCCTCCAGTTATTGGTTATGTATATTCCGTCTTATTCATCTGATCCGTTTCCCATTCATATCTGAGTTCATTTTGACTGTTCCATTCTGTCTAATTATCTAACTTTCCATATGTCACATACATAGCCTTTCCATTCCTCCATGTGCTCTGCTCCTAGCTCCGGTCTCATCCTTACTCATCCTGACATACTTACTTACAGTATATAAGCCCCCTGTAAACTTAGTAGATCCTCAGTTCAAATATTATTGTATCCTATGGGTCCTATTTCCCTCTGTCACCTACTGGACTGAATCTCCATGTCCGCTCCTACTCCAGAGTCTTAAGGATTACTCTCCTTATGACTTTCTCTCCGTCTACCCATAGGGTGACCCACCTCTGTCATACTGCCTATCCCAGACTCTGTGCCAGATAGGACTCTCATTACCCACAGTCATTACCTCCAGTTGAATAATCTTAGTTACCCTCTCTGAGTTCCCGGACTTATGTCCCAGAAACTACATCTCCGCCTCTACCTCCTGGTAGTGTACCTTCGTTACTCTTCTACTCCAGACCTTGTCTAGGAGTAGCCATACCTCTGTTCTCAGTTTATACCTCTGTTCTACTCGAGACTCTACCAATGGTAGTCTCGACTCCAGTTTCTCCTTCACTATCCCAACTCCAGATGTCCACCAGATAAGTCCACTATTCAACCTGGACTTGTTCTGGAACACCCCGGACTTCCGTTCTAGTCTGTTCTGAAATCAAGGGCATGTACTCAGGCAAGGGGCACAGCGCACGAACTGAAGCCAAGCCCTTCTTGGTCCATCCTACTCCTGTGCACCTTTGGCATGCATGGTCGTAACATGCTCCCAATTCTTTAAGTTATTTCATTGCCCCCCACTAACTCATATCTAAAGGCTCATCAGCACATCACAGCAGGGGACCATAATCCCCAGAACACAGTTGAGGTCTCATATGGTGAATTCACAGAGTTTGAGATCTGTGCAGCCAATATACACTACATCCATCTACAAAGGCTTGCCATCTGTGCACTGTCCATATACTGATGCAGCATTCCTGCCTGAATTCAAGGGTAAGTTGGACCCATTGATAGAGCTGATGGGTGCAGAGACTCTGGCATGAAGACACTGTTTGGTCTGAAACAACTTTTTTATTGCTGTATCTATATTTCCTCATCTGAAATATAATCTTATAGTCATCAGATTTCTGGATTGTGACATGGCTGGTTGAAGGGATGATGTCAATGGTGGTGATTGATCAAGGGTGTATGCAGTCTTTAATGATATTATGGTGTGCACTCAAGTCTTGCAAGGGCTTGTCGGAAATGCTGAAGATGGAAATCACAAGACAGTATCAACAATTCATTTAGCTTAAATTTAGTCATTGATTTTTTTCATGCTTAATGCCTACTAAGCCACTTATCTTAAAGTGATCAATGCTAAAGTCAGTGGAATTTTCAAACATTTTATTCTCACTAAAAAAGACTTGACTGCCATTCTAGTGACAGACCTGCTGAAAATTTCCACAAACACATGTAAATTAATTGATTCTACTGTCCACAGTGCATAAAAACATGACATCAGCCTGTCACCAGCCATGTGAGTCACTATCAGTCTTTTCTGCCTCCATACAAGTAACCACCAGTCTGCCTGCACACATGCCAGTCTCCACAAGACTGGCTTGAGATTACACAAAGCTCATCTTTCTGCTGCATCCATACCAGATCGCTGCAAGACCAGATAAGATTGATCACAGACGTGCACGCTGATGTAAGCTTCACAAGGCCATATATGATCATATATGCTATGTGTTGTTTTGTTGATGGTATAGGTGTTATGTGGTTGGTCATAACCAATGACCTAGGCTTTATCAGAGGACCTTTGTCGCTAAGATCTAATGCTCGGTATAACCTAATAGTTATTTTCTGGTTGAATGGACCTTTGTTGCAAAGGTCCAATGCCCATTGTATGACAAGACCTTTATCGTTAAGGTTGAACACTCAAGATATGAGAGATAGACTCTAGTTGATTACCAGACAGAGTCAGGATACTCTAACCAAATAGAGTGAAGCCCTCCCTAGTCAAAGTATTCGAGGTACAAGTAGGACCTTTATCACCAAGGCTGAACATTGAGATAGTCACAAGGTCTCCCCTAGACTAAAGACTAGCTGATCCGAGTAGTGATGAGGATCAGACCTAGATCACAAGTTATGACACAAGATTGCCAAGAACTAGCTTAGAGAATACAAGTGGTATCTATGTTGCATATATATAGGTACAATGAGACTGGTCTAGGGCAGGCTCATAAAGTAATACAATGATTGCAAAAGAAAAGCATGATGTGTGGTACAATATTAGTTTATCAACCAATGAGAAAACAACCAATGGAAATGGGATAGTAACAAGATAAGGCAGTGGAATGCAATAGAATGCAATGGAAGGTGATAGAACATAAGAGAAGAAGTGTCTGTTAGGGAAAGAAGCATACAAGTGATTATAGCAATTGAGTCTAGGGTTCTCAATAACAAGTAGACAGGGTCTGTGATAGACTGGTCATAATGGTCTATCTGAATGGGGAATGATGATGAGCATCAATACAATGCAAGTGATGATGGTGGCAAGTAGCAACAACTATGGTTCATTCAAGAGAGAAAGAGTAGTCTTGAGTGCATCTTAGGTTCAGTTGTAACAATAGGTATCTATGTGCCTTGAGGCCCTGGCAAGATTCCTGGCACCCCTGGCAGACCCCTGGCTAAGCCCCTAGCTAAACCCTACTGACACACTGGAGGAATAAGTCTGGGAGTAGGACAGGTGGTTATGGAGGTCCAGAGGTATGATGTGACAGAGACAAGATAGGACTCAGAGGTCCTTTGACCAGGAGAAGTCTGGTGGAGGTTGGATCCAGAGTGCTGGGGAAGATTGGGGTGGAGATCAAGGTTATGGGGTATGGTGTGATTGAGAGGTAAAGGGAACTAGACCAGACTTCTACTGAGTCCAACAGAGGTAATATCAGTCTTCAGGACTTCCAGAGATTCAGAGATAGCAGATAGGAAAGATCCAGATAAGACTGAATGCTGATCAGAGGCTTAGGGTTGTGATTGATAGGGGTCTGTATACAGAATATGACAATCTCAGTCTATTGATTAGAACTTTGTGTGTGATAAGATGTACCTAGAATAATAACTATAGTACTTGTTAGTACTTGTTAAGACCATACTCAGAGGAAGACAAAGTCCAAAGGGCTTGGCTTCAGCTCGTGTGCTGCGCCCCTTACCCAAGTATGTGCCCTTAATTTCCAAGGGCGGAAAGTGGAAGTCCAATAAAGTCCACAGATTGGACAAGGAGTAAGTTTGGCGGACTTCCGGTAATAATAGGAAAGGAGAGGTAAGACTACTACAGACGAAGTCTGGAGTAGAAACAAACAAAGAGAGACTACCCTGAGGTAGAGCCAGAGATGTAGCCTATAGGAATCAATCCTAAGACTCAGAGTTGAATGGAGTATGAGAACTTAGTCCAGAGAGACAGGAATGAGTAGAACCCAAGTTGATATGCTAACTGAAGAACTATCAGAGAGTTACAGGAGGTTTATATACTGTAGATACATATCATAACAGCAAAATTAGTCAGCAAGTCCAGGCTATGTATGAAGCATATGGAAAGCTTATTAGTAAGTCAGACAAATCACAAATATGAAGTCAGAAATGAAACAGGCAAGATGAATCAAGAAGTGAGACACATAAGTGTATAACCGGAAACTGGAGTTAGGGAAAATCTAAATAGATATATACACATGGAGAACATGTGGAAATGAGATGGAGAACAGTTCTGGAGATCCAGATAGGGTGCAGGTTTATTGAGTGGATCCAGAGGACCAGTATTCTAAAGGTGATTGAGTCAGGAGAATAGGGTCCATAATGCAGAATATGACAGTACTGGTAAGAATGGTGATAAAAACTTGGACTTACATCTCAGTCTATTAATTAGAACTGAGATGTTCAACTACTTGCTAAGAGTATATGTATGTCCAACTATCTAATTTCTGGAGATGATTGATAAGTATGTTACAAAGACATTAGTAAAAAAATTCATAAGAAACATTCATAAAACTCCAGAATAGTTTCTGTTCCAGGCATTGCCACAACATGGCCGTGCCAGTCTGGACCTCCTATTCTCCAGTCTCTGGATCTTCACTTGACTGGCCAGAGAAAGGGGCAGACTTACTGCTGGATATGTCAGAGATGTCAGACTCCAACAAACATTCCTAGACATTGATCATCTGTAGTATATGATCCCATAACTTCAGCCAGGCTTCATCATGGCCAGAAATTTAGTTATTATTCCCTAGTAGATAGATGAATCTCAGTCTGGTAGAAAGGACTCTATTGTCAAATCAATGTACCTAGTAGATAGATGACTATAAACTTGTTAAGTAAAAACTTCGGGATTGTAAAGACAGTGCTACTCACATCTCAGTCTGGTAGAAAGGACTGAGATGTGTGGATGCGAGACTCGATACTTTATAGTACATAGCTTAGAGACAAAAAATATACATAGCGTAGGAATGAGATATTGTCCAGTACAAGCCGACGTCAAAATGTTGCACGCTCACACTGGAATTGGTTAAGCTCGTATTGTACTTATTGATTGGTCGTGCTCTTGTCAGCTTTCTCGGATTCCAACAAGAAACAGAGACAGGTGCATGAAGCAGCTCTGCCTTTGGGCCTCCCATAAATGCACCACTTTGGTCATGCAGTAAGGATTGTACCAGATACTCTGTGCATTTGTTTGCCAAAAAGGCAAACAGGTAAAGAGCAATGGCAAGCATAAAAGCAAGTGGTTTTAGGAACCACTGCTTTGGTGTCAAGAGTGGTGTCAACACTACTCCTGGTGTGATGTGTCAAAAGGTCAGGTCTGGTTCCAGGGAGGAAATTTCCTAAATCAATATTAGAGATAAGCATTTCAGTAAAATCAACATGCAATACACATCACACCTCGATCATCATGTCATTGTAAGCCTGTGCAGCTCTTGTGGCCTTCGCTAGGGTATAATTCTTCAAACCCAAATCATTGTGGTCAATCTCCCCACCCATGCCGCTGCCTAGCACAGTCAGCACTTTGGCATCTTCACCAGCCTCCTTCGCCCTGCGAAGTAGAGGGAGCATATCATATCTGAATTTCCAGCATGCATAGTAATGCTAAAGCAAGCTTCTGATCGATGCTTTCCTCCTGTTTCAGTCCTTCCCCTCGTCAGTTAAGATTCCCATGTGACTAATACAAGATAATTCATTCTCTGGCACCTGGAAAGGACGTTAGACGTCGCAGGCGACTGAACTCATAGTGCGATTGTGGATGCTCAGGAAATGACATTATGATATTGTTGGCAGCATCACAAGTTTCTGCTGTAAATGACTGATGTGAATATTTCCCTTGGTGTATTGTGCTATGGCCCTCACTGCAGCTTCACCAATGCCGGAGGTGCCACCAACGAAAAGCGCGACGGGAGGAGGACTTGAGGGTGAGCTGTATTCGCGATGCGGGCGGCACGAAGATTGAGCATACTTGCGAGAGTGGTATCAATGGTGTGCATGCTGAGTTATATGAATCAGGAGTGTGATGGTGCCGACGACTAACGAGCCGCCTAGGCTTGCATGACCTAGCAGGTTCCCACAGATCTGATAACTGCCAAATTGCGCGATACATTTCACAGAGATAAACCAGCTGGAGTTACAAGGAGTAACAGGGCTCACATGCATATGGCAGTACCCACTCATACAAGAACCCTGTTTCAGAATGGCAGGAGCCGTATTCAAAACCATCAACTCTCCCAGCAATTCCTGAACACTACATTGTGGGACCTTGCGCATAGTCCACGAAACTCCAACTGAGAACGAACCTGCGAATCCTCGTCAAGGAATCACGGGATGCCTGTGTCACTGGAGCTAACAGCAGTGACGCAGATAAAGCCCTGATACGCGAACCATTGAGATAATAGACGAGTCATCAGTGATAAAAGTCATGTTCTCGTCGGAGGCTTGAGTCATATCGAGTGCAGCGAGATAGACAGTTAACCCTCGTTGGTTGGCCCATCTTTATCGTCCACTCTTCTGCGTTTTGTCGAGGTGCCGTCCACAGGCTGATCAACATCATGGTTAAGCTCTTCATGGCGAGTAACATAGCACCCCAATGCCTCGCTCCAAATATAGTCGTGAGACAAAATTCTGGTCAGAGTTTTGAATGCGGCAATGTTCGCGAAGGGCACGTTCGTTCGTGGGTCTAGATACTTCGCAGGTGTTCCAGTGATCGAACAAGTTCGAACGGGTCGACCTACAGCGAGAGTTAGGCAATGATAAAAGACTCAGCGAAAAAAGAAACTTACTCAATGGACGCTGTTTCCCCGTGAACACACGGACTTCATCCCATTTGACCTCATCGCCAAACATAGCTGACATGGTATCTTTCCATGGCGGTTTGGCTGCTGATGGATCTTGTGATAGCTCATGCACAACATAGTTCCTGCAAACGTCGTCAACTCTTTCTTGCGCTGGAGGCGGAGCTGGTGGGGGTTGCACGGGGTAATAATAATACGATGATTGAGACGGTGTGTTCGCAGATGGTATTGATGACTGCGGCTGTGATGTGGCAGCCAAGCCTTGTGATGTCATGGACGAAGCTTCCGGCACCTGGCTCGGCGGTGCTGGAACGTATGCACGGAAGGGAGACTGGTAAGTTTGCGTCCCGGAGTAGGAAGTCCCTTGATGTGGATTGTAGACGAAACCGTACTGCGATGGATATGGGGCAGGCACCGGAGGTGCGACTTCAACTTTGACTTGTTCTTTCCGGCTTATCCATCGCAACACCGGACCTTCAAGGGCGGTTCTAACTACACGAGCACGCGCGCGTTTCTCTTCTTCCAGTTTAAGATAATCCCGGTGCTCAATAATATTGCCCTCCTCCGTGTCGAGGGCGCGCGCGATAAGTTCATCCTGTGTTGGTGCTTTAGTGACTATTCTTGCTTTCTTCGGAATGGTGGCCTGCAGGAGGGACAGTGAAGTGCGTCAAGCATAAGCTATACGAAGACCTACCCGCTTCTCTTCCGCGTCCTTCATTCTGTTGACGGTTGCCGAGGTATTCATGATTGTATGTGATCTCTGACTCTGCCGTTGTCTCGTACCGCCCTCAATAACTTCCCCTGTCTCTGCGTTAACCGCAACACCAAGAGATACACGTCTTTTGATCTTCTGGGCCTCCTTGTTAGGTTTCTTCCCTGAAGCCTCCGCCTTGGGGATGAAAAGTGACCCTCTGGCGAGCATGAGCAGCGGCAGTAGCTTTCTCCACCCTCACGCGCGCACTCTAGATAGCTGTGAGGATATTTGCAGACAACATTTGATTAATACATACCCTCCTCGCTCTCTTTTCCTCATCCTCGACAACCTTTTCTCCAGTATCAACATCTTCAGCAGCTGCCTCATCGTCCGTGCTCGCGAAATCCGATTCAAAGACATCCTCCTCATCTAGATGCAGCGTAAGATATATTCCGTGAATGCTAAGCGCATCGCATTCACCTTTGTCATTGACGAAGTCGACGTCTTCCTCAGCTTCGTTGACTTCCTCGACGGCAAGCTCAGCAAGGGCTGCCTCCATCCTGATGGTTTTCAGTCAGGGAACCAGCAATATTATTGTACAAACCTGTTTCCCGCTGTGCTTCTCTTCGACCGACGCGATACTAGTGTCTCCTCTTCAGCCATACTGGTGATGTAGTACCGCGATGAGAGTGATGAAACGCAGTACTAGTGTTGTGACCAACTTGAAGAAAGGAGAGGCTTTTGAATTCAACAAGAGCAAACAACCTACAGCCGAATCCGCGCTACTAAATTTCGCTTTCACCTTCATTCCAAATGCCTCGGAAATCCAAGTTCATTCCAGGGCCTTCTCGTCTGTCTGTCATACTAAAGGAGCTGAATCACGAACCAAGATTATCTTTGACCGGTCTGCGGGGCATAAGCTTGAAGCTGGCCGCAAGAAACGATCATTTCGGTGCACGGTAGGCTATTTTACGGACAACTCTGGTACACGCATTCCTAAGGCAGACTTAGGCATTTTGTTAAGGAAGAGCTCAGACGCATAAGATATGCCAACCCACAACTTAACGTGGAGGTGAACAAACTTACAAAGCATCTACAAGACAATTGGACATCTGAGATGGTCGTCGAGTTCGGTAAGTTTATTCTATTGAACTTGCTTCAAGTTCTGACGTGCATCTTTGTTCCTTTTTTACAACCGTTCTTTTTAAATGTAAAGAGGACGGAGCCAAGACCACCATCGACATTTCAAATAAATGGTCCACATCCATTACCAAGGAACTAATGGACCTTGCTGGCGGGGACCCATGGAAAGAGTACAAGGCGGCTGCTCAAGCTGCTGGTCTACCCATTCTCCCAGGCGAGGAGAAGGAACGCTTAGCAGCCGCCAAGAAACGGACACCAAAGTTGAGCACACGTAGCCCAGAGAATCTAGAGGCCATGGTGGAAAATATGTTGTCATCACCTGAGCGCCCAAAGACTGGAGCTGCTGCCATACTACCCTAGCTTCATGATACTTTCTCACTTTAGCTATTAGACGCATGCATGTGTTACCCAATAATGGACTCAGACTCATAATACTGGCGGAATTTACATAGGAGGTGGACCGATCATCCAGCGAACCACCCTGCGATCAAGACAACCATTCCAATCCCAAATACAACCGCAGACAGATCATCAAGAATGGCGCCTCCCATCCGGATATAGCGTAGGCCATTCGTAATGATGGATGGGAATGGAGGTGGCAAATGAGGCAGAGCTAGCGCCAACAAAGCCGGGGGCTGCACTTGGTTCTGTGCGAGTATAATCAGCGCAACACTCATTCGCAACCTGAGGAGGCTTACATTGCCCGTGTATATACGTATTGAGTGAAGCATAATTTGCACAGTCATGAAAGCCCACATGAATGGCTACACGTCGATCAGCGAAAATATCAGAAGGCAAGTGCGGAACACTGACCACAAACTGCACTCCCCAGCCCTCGATGCTAGAACTCCTCCAGGCAAGCTCTGCCCAACGTTTCCAGAAACCTTCCGAAGTACCACCACTGCGCTCGACTAATGCTTGAGGCTCTTTGAAAAGAACAAAAAATGCCAGAATCAACCATGTGCACAGGATGTGCAGCAATGGCGTGAACTTCTGTACGATCGAGGGAGGCTTTGCAGGTGCGGGAGGAGCAGGTACTTTGCCCGTAGCGCCGCCAAGAGACGGGTCCATTTGTTGCAAGGAATTCATGATAGCAGCCAAAGGATCACCTGGAGGAGGTATAGTTGTTCTATCAGAGGCCGCAGCCGAGATCTGAGGCTGAGGAAATGGCGGAGAATTGGCTGCGCCACCCATGAGAGCTTGAAAGAACTGCCTTTGATGCTCTTCTGACCAAACGGATGGGTCGGGTGCTGCTCCGCCAAAGCCTGCATCCCCAAAAGAGTACGGGGGTGGCATATCTGGTAGAGGCTTGCTCGGCGCCTCGCCCACAAAACTAGCAGCTGCAGCTCTAGGAGGAATATCTATGGCATAAAATATTAATACTATCCTTGACGCGCCCAGTCAAATCACTCACCAGCATTCAAATAAGCTGGAGCGTCTTCTCCGCGAGCAGTCGTCGTCAATTTCGACAGACGGTCATTTCCCCTGCTGAGAATAGCTTTGCGACGAGCTTCTGCGCGAGCTGTAGCTGACATCGTGACGGGTCGTTAGTTTAGCCTTGTTGAATGCAGACAGTACGCTGTCTGCCTTTTTACGATTGACGTGGTAGGCAAAAACGTTGGTAGTGCGTAATAATAGGAAGCGAACCCTGACATTGCCCTGACACGTTTTGGGAATGAGGCTGATCTGCTCCGAAACATCTATTCATCTTGTTTCTAACCACTTCGTTTTCTCGTCGACCATCATGTCCAGGCAAGACAAAGCCACGACCGAGAGAAATGCCAGAATTCTCAAAGATTTGGTCAAGCAGTCAGACAATAAGGTCTGTGCAGATTGCAAGCGAAACGGTTAGTCTTGTCTCCATTGCCCATCTCCCAGCTGCTCAAATTACTCTCGAACCAGATCCTCGTTGGGCATCATGGAATTTGTGCGTTTTGCATTTCCGCATCTTGTCTAGCTTGACCATACTTTCTAGAGGTGTCTTCCTGTGCATTCGCTGTTCAGGCATCCATCGTGGCATGGGAACGCACATCAGCCGCGTCAAGTCTGTCGATCTCGATATCTGGACACCAGAACAGATGGAGGTAATTACATATAACTCATACGTTGATCTCTCCGCTTGCTCAACGCCGTTCACTACAGTCAATTCAGAAATGGGGGAATCGTCGTGCCAACTTGTACTGGGAATCTCATCTGAAATCTGGCCATATCCCCCCAGACCAGTATGTGATCATAACCCTACCGTTCCAACACTAGTTCATGATTTATCACAGCAAAATGGAGTCATTCATACGTTCAAAATATGAATCCCGGAGATGGGCACTTGATGGACCCCCGCCGTCCGATCCATCGGTTCTTGAGAGTGAAATCTCAAATGGGCATGCTTCACAAGCTGCTGAGCAGCCACCCCATACGGCCACACAATCCTCGCGCCCAACTCATACTAGCAAATACCAACATCTCTGGTGCAAGACCAGCATCTCCAGCTCTCCAGACCCACATAACAACACGTCAGCCTCAATCCCGTCAGTTGCTCTCCTCCGCAATCGCCGGCAGAGCAATCAACTCTGAAGTCCCTATCATTACTTCACCGACATCTGCTGCGCCTCAGTCGACGTTAGCGCAGCCCGCCCCTCCATCTCAAAATGACTTATTTTCATTGGATTTCCATGCACCCGCTCAAAAGGTAGCCTCGCCACCGCCATCTAAAGATATGAAATCAGACATCATGTCCCTCTTTTCCTCTGCTCCCGCCGCTGGCCCTAGTAATTCCAACCTGTCGACAGGTGCAGGTACCGGCTTTTGCGTCCCCCTCTCAGCCACAATCAGCCTGGGACCAGCTTGGAAGCGCTCCTCAGACACAACCTCAGCCTACAAGCATGATGGGGACTGGTGGCACTGGTTTGTGGGGCGCTTCTTCTGGCTGGAACGCTACTCCCGTTGCACCCTCCCAAAACACACTATGGGGGAGCTCAGTAACTCCTACGACACAACAACCCCAGTCTCAAGCGAACTCATTCAATACAGATGACATCTGGGGATCATCTGTCTCCGCACCCAGTAACGCCAACAACCTTTTCGGCACTTCTCAGGCGCAGCCTGCGCCCAAGAAGGACGATGTATTCGGGGATCTGTGGGGCGACTTTAAGTAATATCGATTTGGCACTAGATACAGTTTGATAGATAACTGTCCGTTATACATTAGACCCGTGGCTCTTGGTTAACTCGATGTCCTGCGCAGGTATTAGCTTCATCGAGGAGTAATCTAGGTGGCTCTCACCTGCTCAATAAGATCACGGGCGATGGGGTGGAATGAACTCTTGTGTTCTTGATACTTGTCCTTGTGCCATCACCTTGTTGACAGCGAACACTGCTCTAAATATCGGCCGACAGAACTTCATCCGACCCTTGACCATCCCGTCCTCTTCCCCGACAACCCAACCCAAGGCAGCTGTAGGCATATTGCTCCGACCTGGCAGAATCGGGATCAAGCAAAGCTACCTGGTAGAACCTCAGGCGGAGCTCCGCATTGGGCGAATTAACCAGCCCGTAGAGATCACCAAGGTCATCGATAGTGCGCTACTGGCAACGGGTCGAAGGATTGTAATCGTTCAAGGAAAGCACCTGATAATGCACAGTCAGCAGCAATAATCATGAGCGATACTCGTGCTCACCGATCTGGTTGGCGTCCATCTCACTGATATCGACTGGCACTGAACTCAGATGTATCTTTGGTTTTGCTCCACCTCTCAGCAAGCTTGTAGGACTGTTGCGCGAGGGTCATGTCATATTCGATGGGCACGGGAAGGGTCACGCCCGTTCCAAAAAGCCAGGCCTACATTGACACAATCGTGAGTCGAGTGGTCCGAAGGAGAAGAAAAATCAAATACTTGCATCCCAATCAATGCTTTCGAGTGCTCCAAGCTCGTCGTCC
This sequence comes from Suillus lakei, assembly GCA_016628065.1. Lineage (NCBI taxonomy): Eukaryota > Fungi > Basidiomycota > Agaricomycetes > Boletales > Suillaceae > Suillus > Suillus lakei. The sequence goes on from JABBWA010000017.1 coordinate 319,529, forward strand.
CCACCAAACCGCGTGTAGTAGGCAAAAAGATGCTCCTTCCACATCTCCGTGGTGATGCTTTTACCCATGAACGTCTTGACATAATCTTTCATGTATGGGAGGAACACATCTAAACCACCCAACGTCCGTTCTGAAAGCCCAAAAACCATGTCAACATCCTGAAACTTAGACTAAACAAGCACCGACCAATGTGGAGGAGGAAATTAGCGCCTTTTTCGTATGGCACTGAGCTATAGGCATCGTCAGGGTTCTCGCCCTTTCGAATTCAATCTGCAATTTCTGATATTTCTTATTGCGCTGCTCATAAAGCTTAAGGTCGTCGTAAAGGTACTTCGAACCGGTCAAGAAAGAGAATCCCCGGTGTGCAGAAGAATGCAGTATCTGCTGGAGCAGGCGCTCAATGTAGGTCGTCCAACCTTCGTTGAGCCAAAAGTGTGAAGCGTCTGCGTGTCTGTGCAAAAATGCCAGTCAAAAAGAGGTAGGAGAGGAAGGAGAATGTTCTGACGTTATACCATTCCCGAAGTAGGAATGCGTGATCTCGTGGACAACGACGTCTACCAGTGTCCTGTCGCCAGTTAACAAAGCTGATCTTTGGTCAAAATTGTATGTTGATAAGTTGCATACACTGACTTGGCGTAACAAATGTCAAACATGCATTTTCCTGGATGTCCATCAGAATCTGACCTAAGGGATATAAAATTTCGCACCATGCCACCGTAAGGGAATGCCGGAGGCAAAACGAGGAGGTCATACACGCCAAATTTATATGGCATGCCAACGAGTTCCTCTTCTGCAGCCAAGAACCTGTGGAAATAGTTCTCAAATATCCCCTCAATACTGATCTTCCGAAAAGAACCTTGTCGTGTCTTCCTTGAATTCCCACCAGGCGTCATTGATAATGTCCGGCTCGGCCCATACTCCGCTCGTCCAGTCTTTCCCTTCGAGCTTCTCGAATGCGTGGTAGCAGAGATTTCCTGATGCAATTGCAATCAAGTAAGACGGTATTGGCACCGGCTGGATATCAAGCAGATCAAGGTAAGGCTTAATGATCCTGTTGAGTACTACACACCTGGTTGTAAACGTAGGTGACTTCATCCTGCCCAACAACCTTCCCATCGTGCACAGGCCCTGCCGCAGGCGGAGACACTCGAATAGCTGACATGAGTGCAGGAAGGACGGATGTGATCTTCGCTTCATATGTCTACTGAAGATCTCAGTTACAAATCACAACTGCGCGAGACCAACAATGACTGACGGCTTTCACGGATGGAGTGTCTGAGTATTTCGTACGCTGTTTAAGCTGCGACGGCACATTGTGTATCAAAATACCGAAACTTGCCTTGACATGGCAAGAGACCTCTTGCATAAATCGGTTGGCACTGACTGAATAGGTAAGGATGGGTCTTGCCATGCGTTTGTCTTTCCAATATCCCAACAGCGTTAGTGGGAATACGAAGCAAGTTGTTCGACTGGATACTGACGCTTTGTCGAGCCACTGCAATGCCTTGCATCCTGACTCCGTTGTATTATATTCGATCGTCACTTTCACCGATGATCCTGCCTGCAGACCGGCAGGAAGCGGAATATACAATGCAGAGCCCATGACTTCATGCTTTTCTCCAAGGGAGTACTGCAAGCTCAGACGTTATGGCACTTTGAACTCGCACATCGAACAAGAATGTCTGCGCACCTGAGAATCGCAAGACCTCGCCCTCGACGTACACGCGCTTGATCACGACATCCGATGTATCGAAGCTATACAGTAACATAAGCACTTGCCGCATACCATGAATAGGCAGCAAACACACATAACCTCCTTTAAGTCGCTCGTGTGCACGGTAAGCTCGTGCGTGATGGAGCCTTTGATCGCTTTCTCGTGGAAGTCAATCGACCAGTCGAGTGAAAAATGCTTTGTGCTGATCTGACGATAGTTTGATTGAGAGGTTGGATCAGTAGTTTCGGCGCTCATCATAATTGTTGCCACAGCGTTGTAGTAAGCGAGAGAGGTGGAGACGAGCTGCTTGTCCAAGCGCCCTTGCAAGAATATATTTAACGACAGTTGCGTTGAGGCTCACGTAGCGTTAACCGAATGGAAGGTAAGCGAGACAGACGAGAACAAGGGGTCCAGGGCTGCATTAGGCAGGCAAACAGCGCCTCGTACCACTTTATCGTCAACTGCGGGAGACTGAGTATTTTCTGTCTCGAAGTCCGTGCTGATGTCCAGTGATATCCCCAGTATCGCGACTGACTCTCAGTTCACACTTTCAAGGCCGATGATCACACATTTGGGGTAAGCGAGCACTGGGAGAGGTCCATGAAAGATGACACAAAACAGTCGGGATACACTATTAAGCAGCTAGTAACTATAAAGTCCTTCATAAGGCAACTGAAAATGACATAGAAGAAGATACAGTTTCGTGTGACCAGTGTCCGCAACAAAGAGAAACATTAAATGTACTGACAGACTGGGTATTGTATGTATTCACAGAAACCGCGTAAAACCGTGATGTTAATGTTGTCCTTGCAAGCTCAAAGCGAAGCAATTTGTGACCGAGGAGGAGACCAATACATTCGGTCGTTAGTTGTCTGTGAACGAGCCCAGCGCTTCCTCATGTGCTTCTACAATAAAAGTTTCAGCTTTTGCATCATTGAATTATGGAGGAACAAACCTTGGGAAACTCAATGTCTAAGCTATCCGGGCAGGAAGTTTTCGTCCTCACTCTCACCGAGCTTGCGCTTCCTGGCTGGAATTTTGATACGAAGACCAGAGTGAACAATGTCGATCTGGTACAGGGTTTAGTGCGCTAACGGGTCGTATAATTTAGAGGACTCACAGGTGTCAAGAGGGGGGTGGAAGACGTGGAAGAAGCTGAAAATAAACATTTAGTCACGGAAAACGCTACAAGTTTCTCGTCAGAGCTCACATGAACGTGAAGAAGCACATGTCTTCCATCTCGCACTCGGGTAATTCCTTGGTCCGAATGAGTGGCGCACCCGGAGCAGACATGTCATACTGCTCATGGCGGTACATATCGGTATGAAGGCTAGCAAGAGGTGGAATCCGAATGACAAGGCGCTCGCGAGGTTGGACGTAGGCGTCAGGTGAAGATACGATGATGTCTGGAATCTCCAAGTCTAGGTCGTTGTGGGCTTCGGCAGCAGGTGCACATGAAGAAAGCATAAGCGGCAAGGGACTCGGAGTGGTGTCAAGTACAGGCAGGGGCCTGACTGAAATGGCGGTCGAAGGACAATCCTTAGCCTTTGCTATATCAACACGCAAGCCAGACCAGAAGGCACGTCGTTGTGCGTGATACGAGCGCGTGATTGTTATCCGGCAGCGCAGTTGACAAGCGATCTGGCCGTAACGAGCGTTGGCGTACCGTAGCCTGCAAGCAAGGTCCGAGAGAGCTGCGTCGGATAGAGCGTTATGGGAAGACATTATATAAGATGGCGTTATTGAATAGAAGTTGATCAGAATAACGAGTGGCGCGTGATGTTAGAAGTGGAAATGATGAGCGTTTGACGTGCCGGTGAACGCAAAAAGAAGGTGAAAATTCGTATAATAGCAGCAAGTAAGTCAGTAGCACGCCTGCGTGCAGAATGAAGACCAAGAGAAGACAGGGAAAGTGAGGATTACGAAGAGGGTCCGAGATTTCATGGATGAAAAAAAGCGTTCATATATATGCGGTGTATGAGCCCAGGGGCTCATACGTCAGATTAGCTTGGACTCGGCGTGAAAGAACAAAGAAGTGCCACTCATTTGGAATCCCTTTATTGTAATTTTCGGTGATATCTGACATGGGAGACGGGTCAAAGCAACCCATTGGAACGTGCCGTCAGTTCATCAGATGCAGCGACGATCATGAACCAGTCGACCTTTCTTTCAGCGATAATTACGTCGGTCATCTACACATGTGACAGTGAAAACAAAGCAATCGTCAAGGTACGGCAACTGCATCGATACAGTGTGGGCGCAGAGATGAGAAATATGTTTGGACCGACGTTGGATGGTGACAAAAAGGTCTTGTTCTAAAACTGGTGAAGGCGGTCCTTATTGCACCCGACGCGACGACGCGCAGGCGCTGTATGCCGCATGCTTTGTCCAAACAGCTGCCAGGTAAATTAGTAGGCGCTCCATATCATTTCGAAGTCAAGAAGACGCAAGTTTAGTAAAAACTCTGACCAAACCGTAACTCACAATCTTATGCCGACCCTCGCACATAAAATTGGTGAGCTGATGGTCTAAACTCAGATCCGAGAACACAGAAAGTGACCAACTTCTAGGTTCTCTTCTCTTTTGCCCTCATTGTGGCACTCTGCTCAGTCCTCCAAAAGACGACGAGCAAACGGTTATCTGCGAACAATGCAGCTATGAGGAGCCAGCATCATGTGTGTACTCTCTGAGTCACACAGATCGTCATCTTGATCTACCGCGTTTGGCAGCTTATGAGAATATTGAGATCACCACTCGGTCACACCCTGAAGCATTCCCTTCAGCGCTGAGACAGAAGCGCAAAACCCAAACAAAGGTTCATCAGGGTAAAGTCTTACCCAAGGTGATTAGCATCAATGTAGTTGAGATATCAAGGTTTCCTTACACCACCAACAGGTGTCAGAAAAATGCCCAGCTTGCGGACATCTGGAAGCTTATTACGAAGAGAAACAGGCAAGAATGACTGTTAATACCGTTCATGTGAAAACTGAGTTGACCACGATCGCAGATGCGCAGCGCTGATGAAGGTTCCACAATTTTATACACAGTACGTCACCCCCCTCATTCGTTGTCCCCGTCTCATAAATCGTTTTCCAGTGTGTCTCTTGCAAACACGGTTGGCGTGTCAACAATTAGTGTAATGTTTTTGGGGGTGAGGGTATCCAATGGTTGATTGCAACTGCTAGGAAAGGAACATCCCTATACGTTCACTCCAACACTACAGAATAGGGCGACAACTCCGAAACCACCGAGGACACTTGCTAATGATGCCACCGCGGTCTCGCGTAGCGGAAACGTGTCTTTTGGAAGGCTGTGGACATGGATTTTAGGACACGTATTACAGAAGTGTACAGCGGCGACTTACGTTGAAAAGTAAAATGCAAGAGCGAAAGTTGATGCCAAGAGGGTTAGAGCTATGGAAGGCAGGAGAGATGCGGGCACATAAGGTGAGAACGGAGGCAGTGATTTATGTAGGGCCTGCTCAGCGTGGTTGAGACGTGTCCGAATCTGACTATACGGCGGATGTCAAGGACATACCTGGATTGCCTCGTAATTATCCATGACTGCAGCAGACGTTTGGCACGAGTTGTGAAAGAACCTGAAACGGAGAGCAAGCTGCTGCGGAGGCTGCTGGTGGATGCACCAATGTATGATTCTGGGCAATGGAGACTCGAGGCAAGCTGACGTATTGTTGCCACCAAACACATGTCATCAAACCCATATCAACGACGTATCCGCCCCAACTCTCTTTCTTTCTTACCACCGTCTTGACTGCTTCCTAATCAGTTTCCTCAGTACATATTTCACGCCCCCTCGAGGTCAGTTGTGTTTGCCTAGATATCATTCTTTCCGGCTTTTGACGAGAAAACCATTTTATTGTCCCCTTCTCTGCAGATGTCTGCGACACAAAAGGTTCAGCAGCACCCTGCTTTCGTCCAGGCGCAGAACAAAGCGAATTATTACATTCAACAACTTGACAAGGAAGTTAGTAATGGTTCTTTGACTATATATCTTCAACTAACATAAGTCCTTTAACAGCTCACGAAGTATCCAGTTTTGAACACATTTGAGGAGCGAACTCAGGTTCCGAAGACCTATTTTGTCGGCTGCACTGTCTTGCTCCTCACCCTTTTCCACTTCGTCAACCCTCTTGCCGCACCTGTTTCTAACCTCGTTGGATGGGCCCTTCCGTGCTACCTCTCCTTCAAGGCGCTGGAGAGCCCCGGGCACCAGGATGACGTTCAGTGGCTCACATATTGGGTTGTTTTCGGGTTCTTCAACTTCCTGGAGAGCATTGCACTCAGAATGGTTCTCTACTACTTCCCGTGGTATTTTGCATTCAAGACGGCGTTCATTCTCTGGCTGCAGCTCCCAAACTTCCGCGTAAGTCGCGAGTTATAATGCGTGCCGAGACGCAGGCGATTAATGTCTTATCTCTAGGGCGCACAAACGATTTACACCGTTCTGTTGAAACCTGTCATGTCAAACTTGTCCGGCTCGCGTGCTGTAGCGCCGACCGACACGGTGACAGCTGAGGGTCTCCGTGACCGTGTTGCTAGCGCTAATCCAGAGTGATCTGGAACACGCCCCCGCCCTATTATCGGCTCTCGTTTCGCTCTGTGTAGTTTAGCTTGGATGGTCATAGACACTACGCCTCCTTTCCATTGTCCATGCTTCTGCGCAGGCTGGAGTAATTCGTTTTACGTCTCGATATGTTCTACTTCACGTATCTCCAAACCGTTATTGAGCTTTTTGCGCCCCATCACAGCACGGCAAAGTGTCACGACGCGTGGTGGGTGGCTGTCGCGCCCTTATTGGATGTTAATTCCGTCATGGAAGCTCATGGGAATCGCCGCGTCTCAGATCTCAGTACTCGGAACCGAGCGAGCGTCTAAATAATCTTGTACTTCATTCAACGCCAATAGAAATTGGTCAGTCGTGTGGGTGAGGATTCATCGTGAAATGTGAGATAAGATCATAATCAGGTGGCGCCTTTGACTGACTGGCTGTAAATATTTTCGATTTTTGCTATCTTGTGCATGTGGTGCATACTTAGAGTGCGGGTTCCACCCAGTAGCTTCGACCTCCGATGGTGCTCACGATTTGTGACTGGTGGCGATGTGGCACCGTTGGGCAGCGCTCTCCCATACTGGTTCAAAGTTAACATTCACCTTTAGGTTCTCTGGACTTCAGCTCTGAAACTAAGGTTGAACGCTTCCAGTCTTTTTACGGCGTTGAGGCCTTGAGTCGGTAGAAGGACGTCATTCCTGCCGGCTCTGTGCGATAGTAAGCGTTAATACTCGTCTATGTACATGTTACACTCACTGGCACCTGCTCAGATGAGTTCGTTTTGACAAGAGTCAGGCCTCAAACCTCTTTCGGCGTATCCCGACGGACCATTAGGTTTACAGTGTATTTGGCAGTGGCCGTTTCCGCAGCTGAAGCGCTGAAGTGCGCTTTTACATATGTGGTGAGATGTCGTAGCACAGCCTTGCTTCGCGCACTGCCTTTGTAGGCGCATGCGTACATTTATGTGCAGCCACGCTATTACGCCAGCAGGTTACGGGTTCGCGATAGGCCTGATTTGTGAACCTCGTCTTGTTGTGCTGTCAGCTAAGTAATCCTCCTCTTAGCGACGAATTTATATCTGGTGAAGCCTTGTAGTTCTGCAGGGTCTTGTGTGCGATGCTTTTGTGTGGAGATAGGCATCGCATCGATTCTTGGCATATGTGGCGCTTTCATTGGTTATTAATGGGGCCGACACCTGTGCCCGCCCTTAAGGTGCCCGACAGTACAAAAGCTTCCCCTGTTGATATTCCAGTCTTCAACAACTTCTTCCACCATGCATTGCAACAACACGTTCTATAGCCCTGATTATTCCAGTCGCGGTAGCGGCTGGTGTGGTTGGTGGCGCACTTCCTCCCTCCGCCGCATAAAGCAGAAAAGCGTTCGAAGTGTGAATCATGAAATTCACACCACCCCTGGTAAGCTGTTCTCTGGCTTCTGTTCGTCAATGTAACGGGACGCATCTGTGATTTAGGATCCGCCCCTCCATGGCGAAATGGCTTTATACCGCGGTATACGTGGCGAGGGCCGGCCTGGGCCGACACAAACAGGTTTAGCAGGCCTACGCTGCCAGCTAGGCAGCCTGACCATAACGTGTGGTCTTTCCCGACTGGAAATTTAACCTGGACACCATACCTAAATGGGTGTAGCTACTTACCCGCAACAGTTCAGTGGACCCCTACCACACTGCCTGCTATGTCATGGCCTCAGACAGATGAACGCCCGGAAATTGCACCCTGGCTTGCTATAAATCCTTTCCAACCAGCCATGCCTATGCTTCAGTGGGATATCCGCCAGAACCCCATTACGGCTAGGCTGACAACAGGCGCACATATTTCCACGGATCTGGCGCACGCCTTGAGCTCTCCAATCACGGATATTCCGGTCAGCATTATCGAAATTGGCATCCCAGCTTGTCCCATGGCGTACATGTGGAACGTCATCAGGGTGCAAAGATCCGGCGCTATTCAGGTTCAAGACGTTCTCGACGCCATTTATGAATGGCTGCAGACACCTCTCACTCGAGCTGAGATGGAACACATCGAACATGTGAACCCAGACAGTGTCGAAGCAGTTTTGTGGGCTTTGCAAGAGAGAGCTTCTACGAGTCCGACATTGCATGGCTGGGAATATCGACAAGGACCACGGCGCATAGATTGTTTGGGAGGTGTCCGTAGATGGATCGGATTAAGCTACGCTCCTATGGGGCAGGGCATGCAGCTGGTTCTCAATCTTCAAACCATTTAACGACGACGAAATTTTACTTAATCTTCGCTTGATACCCCAATGATACCCGTTTCAATTTCACGAGTTCAATGACGAACTGTTCATGCGTTCACGCACCTACGTTCCCGATATTTCTATTTTATTCCTAATCGTATTACAAAGGCCGAACCAATACTATCTCGGCACTGAGCGCTGATGCCATTCAAACAATTTTCATCTACATCTCCGTCACGTCATCCACTAGGTAGAAGACTTTCGCGATATTTCAAAATTTGCACAACGCGATAGCACGCCTGAATATCATATACGTCCACAGGTCTTTCCTCGCTCACTCACCCTACGAGCCCGCAAGTTGTATCATGAGCAGTCAACTGTCACGTATCAGTTACTTAAAATTGTCGGTGAGTGCTGAAGACAAGCTTGGGGCGTTGTATCCGTGTCACTTAGAGGGTCGCTAGCCCGTTCATGCTCTAGACCAGTAGACTTAGTACTACTCGCAGCCTGAAGGAAGAGGCTTCTAAAGGCCCCGTGGCTAGACTTGGGGGAGGAACTAATTACCCAGGCAACCACACGCACGGACCGTCGCTAGTCATGCTCCTTCAATTGTGGCTGTCGATCTGATGGGATCACGATTCACCATAGCACCAGATCCGATAGTTTAAGCGCGTACTTCAAGGTCTTCAAGTCAAACAAGTGGAGAAAATTTCTTGCATCTTCCCCGAGTTGCTGCTGTCGGATGACTGTCTCAATAAACGTGACTCAAGCTGTAGGTCTCGTATGCGAGGCTCTTTTGTATGGTGGGTGACGTCCCTCTTTCTCTGGATAACCCAGGCCCATCACTGACATCACTATGCAGGAGTCTACTGCGTGCTATTCGTCATTTCTGTCGTGATTCTCATCAAACGCTATCGTGTGTCTAACCGAATAATTTGGGTCGCAAATTGCCTCCTGTTTATGACATCTACGGCTCATTTTGCATTGATGTTCAACCACTTCTACATTGCACTCGTGAGGAATATGTAGCAAGTTTGTGATGAAATGAAGTCTCATATTGCCACAGGAGCATGCTCCGTTCGCAGAGTTCGCAAACGAAACTCCTGCATTGATGGGAGCCAATTTGATGATTTCTGTTGTCGACGTGATTGGAGACTTGCTCCTGCTCTATCGATGCTGGCTTGTCTGGGGGAAGCGGTTCTATGTGATTGTTCTCCCTCTGCTCACTGCTCTTGGGGGCTTTGGTGATTTATCATCAGTCTTCTCTTTAGACGGAAATGCTCACCTTCACTTTCCACGTGTCAGGGTGTATCTTGCCCATTCCATCCCTCTTATTGTCGATCAACCCAATATCACCAATTCCTCCAACTGAGATCGTACCCTTGACTGTTGCCGGATATGTTTTGCCTCTTTGCACAAACGTTATGGTCACTGGACTCATCGCTGGTCGACTTTGGTACATCTCTCGCGTTCCCATCATCGACGAGTATGGAAAGCCAGTTATTTTGAAAATCGCAGCTGGAGGACGCCCGATGATGCTAGTCATCGAAAGCGGTGCTCTGTATATGATCACGCAGCTCATCTTTGTCGTTCTCGTAGCCATTCGTAATCCTGCAGAGGCAGTATTAAGTCTAGCTGGGACACAGATATATGTAAGTTCTCGCGTACTCTAGTTCGTGGTTCAGCTAAATCCGCATATGTCATCAGGGCATCGCGTCCACCTTGATTATAATTCGTGTTGGTCTGGGTATCTCATCTGAGCAGACTATGTCGGCGATGACGAGCACTCAAGTGGAATTTCGGTCCCAGCAACAAGATACTACAGGGATGCGCTCAGTTGGCACATGGAGAAATGATCGCTCCTTCAATTCTCCATCAACTGCGCAATTGGGTGTGGGACAGTGGTCAGTGGATCAACCTTGAATCCTTGATCATTTGAAGATATATATATCTATGAGGCGTGTAGAAGCAGTTGTGTGATCAAATTTTTTTGCAATTTGGGCATAGGAATGATGCAAAATTAATTAGCGAATTGGCAAGTAAGTAAGTGACCGTCGGGTTGTCAAACTTCCGAAACACACTCGTCTACTGCTTCGTCCCTCAAGTCCCGGGCGTTCGATGTCTGGACACATAGTACTACCGTCAAGGCTCCAAGACCCGAAACTTAGCAACCTATGTTAACAATGACTTGGAGAGCCCCGAGTTACTAACTGCTGTTACAATTTGATCGAGAATTACTCACGAAGCCCTATTCTGGCCGCTCGTGGATTGCCAGATAGAGATCTATTTCAATCGTAGTAGGTGTCACGGCATGACTCGAATTTCCTGCATATCCCGCCTTCTTCTCCCTCCAAAGTTCTGATGGGTATCTCAACAAATGTGTCTGCAACTGTAGGTATGGTGTGCGAGGCATTTTTGTACGGTGCGCGATTCCCTGCTGTTGACTTCCTGGATCAGTGATCACTGACATTACTATGCAGGAGTCTACTGCATGCTATTTATTATCTCTGTCGTAATTTTCATCAAACGATATCGAGTATCCAACCGAGTAATTTGGGTTGCAAACTGCCTCCTCTTCACGACATCGACGGCTCATTTTGCGTTAGTGTTCAACAACTTTTACATTGCACTCGTGAGGAATAACAACTCGTGCCACATGAAGTGAAGACTTATATTGGCACAGGAGCATGCTCCTTTCTCAGAGCTCGCAAACGAAACTCCTAAATTGATGGGAGCCAATTTGCTGAGCTCTGTTGCCGATTTCATTGGAGACACTCTCCTGCTCTATCGATGCTGGCTTGTCTGGGGGAAGCGGTTCTATGTGATTGTTCTCCCGCTGCTCACTGCTCTTGGGGGCTTTGGTGATTTATCATCAGTCTTCTCTCTAGACGAACACGCTCACCTTCACCTCAGGGTGCATCTTGCCTATTCCATCCCTGGTATTGTCGATCAACCCGACATCACCAGTTCCTCCAACTGAGATCGTACCCTTGACTGTTGCCGGTTATGTTTTGCCTCTTTGCACGAACGTTCTGGTCACTGGGCTCATCGCCGGTCGCATTTGGTACATCTCTCGGAGTGTCACCATCGATGAACATGGAAAGCCAGTGATTTCGAAAATTGCGGCTGGTGGGCGCCCAATGATGCTAATTATCGAAAGTGGTGCACTGTACTTGGTCACGCAGCTCATCTTTGTAGTTCTCGTAGCCATTCAAAATAATGCTGAGTCGGTATTAAGTCTGGCTGGGACACAGATATATGTAAGTCCTCGTACATTCTGATTCATGGTTTAGCTAAATCTACATATGTCATCAGGGCATCGCGTCCACATTGATTGTCATTCAAGTTTGGCTAGGCATATCGTCAGAGCAGACTATGCCGGTAATGACGACTCACATAGAATTTTGGTCCCAGTCACAAGGTACCACAGGGGTACGCTCAGTTGGCACCTTGAATCCTTGATAAATATATTTGAGGCATGTAGAAGAATCAAGTATTTGGGCATAGAGATGATGTAAAATTGATTAACAAGTCAGTGACTGTCAAACTTCGGTGACACGTCTACGAGCTTTGTTCGTCATGAAGGGCGTCCGAAGTCTAGACACCTAGTACTACCACCAAGGCTCCAAGACCTGAAAGTTAGTAGTACAAATTTAATGATGACTTGGAGGCCCCGAGTTTCCAACTGCTGTTACATTTTGGCCGGAATTGCTCCGTGAGTCGGTGATGGATTGGAGTCCTACTAATTCTATATTCTAGCCGCGCGCTTCAACTACTGGTGAACAGCTCCTGAACTGCCCATTATTAGCTAGATCACGGCAGTGCATTCACAGGTTTCTGTAGCTAGATACTAAGATAGAGATATATTTTAATCGTAGCAGGTGCTACAGCATGACTTGTATCTCTCGTCTTCTTCTCCATCCGAAGTTCTGATGGGTGTCTCAGCCAATGTGTCAGCAGTTATAGGTACGGTATGCGAGGCGTTTTTGTACGGTGTGCAATTCCCTGATGTCCCTGAATCAGTGATAACTGATACCACTGTGCAGGAGTCTACTGCATATTATTTATTATCTCCATCGCAATTTTCATCAAACGCTATCGAGCGGCCAACCGAGTAATTTGGGTCGCAAACTGCCTCCTCTTCATGATATCTACAGCTCATTTTGCATTGTTGTTCAACCACCTCTACATTGCACTCGTGAGGAATATGTAGCAAGTTTGTGATGAAATGAAGTCTCACACTGCCACAGGAACATGTACCGTTCTCAGAGTTGGGAAACGAAACTCCTGCATTGATGGGAGCTAATTTGCTGAGTTCTGTTGCCGATTTCATTGGAGACCTGCTCCTGCTCTATCGATGCTGGCTTGTCTGGGGGAAGCAGTTCTATGTGATTGTTCTCCCTCTGCTTACTGCTCTCGGAGGCTTTGGTAAATTATGATCAGCGGTTCTTTTATACAGGAAAGCTCACCTTCCATGTGTCAGGGTGCATCTTGCCTCTTCCATCCCTGGTATTGTCGATCAACCCGACATCACCAGTTCCTCCAACTGAGATCGTACCCTTGACTATTGCCGGATATGCTTTGCCTCTTTGCACAAACATTATAGTCACTGGACTTATCGCTGGTCGTCTTTGGTACTTGTCTCGGATTGTTATTATCGACGAGCATGGGAAGTCAGTGATTTCGAAAATTGCGGCTGGTGGGCGCCCGATGATGCTGATCATCGAAAGCGGTGCGCTCTACCTGGTCACACAACTCATCTTTGTCGTTCTTGTAGCCATTCAAAATAATGCTGAGTCGGTATTAAGTCTAGCTGGGACACAGATATATGTAAGTCCTCATACATTCTGGTTCGTGGTTCAGCTAAATCTACACATGTCATCAGGGCATCGCGTCCATCTTGATTCTTATTCGTGTCGGGCTAGGCATCTCGTCTGAGCAGACTGTGCCAGCAATGACGACTCCCATGGAATTTTGGTCTAGTACCATAGGGGTACGCTCCGTTGAGACATGGAGAAACGATCATTCCTTTGGTTCGCCATCAACTGCATAGTTGGTGCGGAACGGTAGTTATCGGGTCAACCTTACCTGGAGCGTTTAAGTATTGGATGCGTATGAAAGGGTCAAGGACTCAAGGGCCATTGTAATTTATGTTTGCCATTTAGACATAACAATGATGTAAAATCGATCGGATACAGGATGGTCAAACTTCCAAAAACGCTTGTAGCTTTGTTCGTCATGCCCAGGGCGTCCGAAGTCTGGACACACTGCCACAAAGGTTCTAAGGCCGACAATAGTTCTCACCGTGAGGCTCGGTACAAGAATTGCGTTTCATTACCATTAGGAAGATTAGGAGACACATTTGCTGCAGGGACGCGTCACGAGCATCTACGGGAAGAGAAGATCATTCAGCAGTACAATGTGAGACATGAGCGGTGATCGAGGCTAACTGTCTGCCAGTGTACACTTACCAGTGAAGACTATGTTTAAGTCCGGGTGTGCAGTATGGTAGCCAAAGTATGGGAGCACGCACCGCTGAGAGTCTAGCAAGACTCTATCAGCCTTGGAAAAAAGCTTGGACCCGCATAGCCATCATACGAGTTTCAGGTAAGCGTAACACTTAACGAGACACTATTGTCCTCGGGTGGAATCAAGTAAGGCCAAGAGAGGCAGACAAACAAATGCCCCAATATAATCGGTCGAAATGCAAGTCATCGACTCGTCAAATTGGAAAATTGGAAAATGAATACAACCCAGGTTAAAGCCTTTTGAGATGCCAGTTCGGATCCAACTTGATCGTAAGTACTAGCTAGTAATCCTCCAACTACGACAACAATGCATTCAATGAAATTATGGAATTATACAAGTTCGACCGACAACATAAGCTCATGACATCGATAACGAGAAACGTTAAACGTTTGGTACGTACGGTAAAATTTTTCAAAGCGTTCCTAGTCATCTTTTTTGCCCTTCCTCACCAGACTACTAGAATCGATGTATATCATATGTCAGTACTGGCAGCGCTGAGACTGGCAAAGTAAAAATTAAGCTGAGGCAGTTACTGAGAGGTTGTCCGTAATGATAAATAAACGGTACCGGGGTCTCAGAAGGTGGTTATTGTGCTCCGGTCTGGGGCTGTGGACTATTACGTTCGTTCTGCCTCGTGTTTTTAAGTTAAGAATTATTCGCGTCGATCAACTCGACCGCACTGACGAACGTCGTGGCTTGCCTCTTCATACACGTCGCTCACGTTGTGTTTAACCATCTACTCAAAACACTGAGCTTCGTACGAAGAGGTCGTAGTGATCAGCAGTCTGATTCGGACCCGCTTAAGTATCATGGTAAGCGCCCATCAAGACAACCAATCTCCGACCAGAAGTTCATCTGGAACCCAAGTGAATTACGACTTTGGATGTATCATTTATTGCTTTTACTTCCAGAACGGGTAAGGCTCCTCCAACCCTGACTTCACGTTTTACGAGGAAGAAATGCTTTGTTCGTCTGACTCCATCGACTGTCGACTCACGTCTTTCATTGTCTGTCCAACTCTTTTCACTCACTCAGTCACTCCTTCTATAGAATGTTCTATACCCGCAGGCCGCCAACTCTATCTATAAATGAGTTGAATCATATTCTCAGCGAGTCTCTTGACATAGACAGATTTGAACACGTTAACGTTCCCGAGACTATCCTTCATCACGACCCACTCCCTTCCACCCCAGAAAAATCAAAATCCTCGACATTTCACCGCTTATTCTCTCGCTCGTCAACACATCTGCCTCTCGTTCCACATTCACCCACAAATCAGGTAGAGGAGCCTGTCACACCAAGCCCCCGCAAGATGGCCTTTACTTGGCGTTTATCGCGTTTATCGCCCCATAGGTCTCGCCGAGCTGAAGATCATGCGGTGCGTATATGATTCTGCACTCTAGCACTCATATTCATGTTGCGCAGGTGGAAGGCACCGCAAGTGTCCCATCGAATCGTTCTCGCTCGTCCTCTGTCACGTCTGCCGTTCTATCACCTTCGAGAGCATTGACTAGCATGTCTTCGACCTCTAGTCTTGGTTCAGTGGTACCTACGTCTGAGCGTTTCTCCAAGCATCTCGCGGAAGAAATTGTATATACGGAAACAGGAAATGTCGCCCTCGGTACGAGGAAATCCCCTTCGTCATCACCAGTTGCCACAGCACATTCTCGGCTTTTTCCGATGCAACTGGCCCACTTTCCACCCGCACCACGTTCGCCGCTGCAGCTCCTGTTTGGTAATAAATCATCATCGAGTATCGTCCCTAATACATGCAGAGGAGCAACGACGAGTGCGGATGTCATGGAAAAGAGGTCGGACGCCTCAGCAACCGAATGCAATGTCGTCGAATCTACTGATGATGACATCACACCTCGAGCGACTGAATTTGCCATTTCATCGCACAGACGTAGTGACAGCACTGTCCAGGCCAAAACAAGACGACGGCCCTCAGCATTGACACTGGTTCTTCCTCAAGAGATTGCATCCCTCTGCCTTCAACCAGCGATTGGAGTATCACCCCATGTGCCCTCTGATACCGAAGGTTCCATCTCCGTATGCTCCCTACCGTCTCCTACTTCATCCATACCCACATCATGCCAGCCTTCATCCTACGTTCCTTCAGTCTCATCTAGCGCACTTGCATCGTCTACCTGTAGCACGAAATCGGCTACTTCAACAACATCTTCTTTTCCCTGGTCTCGTGCACGGGCTGGATCCCGTTCCATGCTGACCCCGCCATTGCCGGGGCCTCCACCCAGTAGCCCCCTTCCTCCACTACCCACTTTAACGGTGCAAGATCCGGATGTTTTTACGCCCTCGAACGCCCCAGTCCCTCTTCCAACAGCAACTCCCTCAAAACGTACTCGTACTCCTGTGCGCACTAGCTCGCCTTCGGGCACAGTTGCAATCCCTCCTTCTCCTGGCAGTCTGCGGCTTCCTTCTCGTTTGAGCTGGGGTGCTACAGGACGCATCGTGGTCCCACTTCCATCGAGTCTACCCAGTCCGCCATCCTCCCCCTCAAAAGTAGGGAGAAAGAGAGAACTTTCTCCGTGTTCTCCAATCAAGAACCAAAAGCACAGCATGTCCAATACCAATGCCGCTTCCCCTACCCTAGGCAAGCGCGCAAGTATTGGGATATTGGAGGCTGCCAGTGACCTAGAAGCTCAAGTACGGCGCACGAAGAGCATTCTGGTACTGGGCAATCGGCGTTCAAAGGCGACGATCAGCTGTTCCGATTCACCTCCGAAACGCGTGCAGATCCATGCTGAGGCAAACCCTGATACCGAGAGTCCACCGAAGAAACCAAGGAGGAAGTCGAGTGCTGCTTGCACAATACCCTTTCTTGTAGTTCCGCGGGAGCGGAGAAGATCCGCTCCGCTACTGCGAAGTGGAACCACATCTCAGGCTATGCCTATCTCGTCTGCATGTGCAGACTGGACGTTGTCGCTGCCTTTCTGCATCGACATACCAGGGGGTGGCATATGTGTGCCAACCCCTCCTTCAGAGGACGGCGCCCTTCATGAAGCCGACGAAGCTTTACAAGAAGCACAAGGGGATGACTGGACCCTTTCCCTCGGTGTAGATCGTCAGAATCTCACGATGGCTGGGAAAGGGGTTGCGAGCCATAGTCCGCAGGCCAAGGACAGTGCGGAAGAACAAATTTCTGCGACTGCACAGCTTCCTACGCCAAGTACCACACCTGAGCCCGAGGATGACACTCCAGCACCACCTCTACCCGCCCTCTTCGCCCCCTTCCCCCGGCCAGATTCTCCCGCGAGCCTCGGTCCTCACGGCGGTGGCCTTGATCTTGATGGAGGGTGTGGGAAGCGAGGTTCTGGTTGGGATGTTTGCGGGTGGTTTGGGCTCAGCGGCATAGACGAACCCCAAAAAGAGGACACAAGACCTGCTTCTATGCTTCACTCGGAAGCATCGTGGATCCGCCGGAGCTGCGACACTGATGCTCCCCGGAGGAGTGATGTTGGTTTTGCCCGGAGGAGCCGCGAGGAGCGGATACGCTCCCTGAGCGAGGATAGCACCACGACAACTTGCACTGCGGACACCCTTTTTTACAGTGCTCGCACCAGTATGCTTGTCATATGATGGGACGTCCCAATTCATGTCTCGTTGACTTCCTCGTGTGTATCCCTCCCAAAAGTACCTCTCCACAATTAATCTCTCCGCCAAATCTCCAAACCGTGAACGCCCCGATGGGATCCCAGTCTTAAGGTTCCCAGTCACATCTAACCCCCTAGATCTTTGTATCTCATACTTATATGCATGTTCGGCCTTGGTGATATAACTCAGGATACTGTTGTATCTACTGTATAATATTTGCGAACGCTGTGCTGTCGAATGATTCGGAAGAGGTACTTAGCCTATCTTATATATATTAGATACTTATTTAAAGACGTAGTGCGTTCCTTAAATATGAAACCGCAGGGCGTTGCTTTCCACTTAGTTTTTGCGCTGGTTTGATGCATTCGCACAAGTATTGACCTCATGGAAATTCGGAGTTCGACGAGGTGGATCAGAGCAATAATGTAAATATCAGTGTGCGATACATAATTTTCTAGGGACTCCAGCACCTAGGAAGTCGCGGGTCAACGTTTCAACGTTTAGCGCGGAACATCAGACTGAAACCGCCGGCTTGGCACCCAGAAATCCTCGAGTTGCCGCCGCCGCGTCACGAGGATAAAACTTTCGACTGAATCGATTCAACTTGCAACATAAACAAGTTTAACCCCGATATAAGTCATATCTAATGTATCGTTCTAGCACTATTGCCTACTGCAGCTCAAAGCTGTTGGTCCTCAAATGTCTATGTAACCATTACGACGTTTATTGCACTTCATTCGCTGGACTATACGACAGGCAAGCATCGCGACAAAGTTGCAATTTAGGTCAAATCGCTTGCCAAAAAAAGGGAAAAGGCAGCGGGCTCTGCCACGCGGATGACGACTTCTCCCATATGTAAGGACAAAACCGTTGCTTCCGCGGAACCAATTCGTGTGACTCCCATGTGCGCTCACAGCGCTCTTTGACACTGGGTATATCTCCTATCCTGCTATGTGATCTGTGCATCGCTCCACTCTTGCAAATCCGCAATGCCTATTTCCATTGCTTCGCTCCAAACTACCTCACACTGTGTCTCCTTTTCTCGAACCACCATGGCCTCTGCTTGCTCTTTTCGTGGGATTGTAGGCATCCAAAATGCTACGGCCTACGCTTTAGAGCCAAAGAAAAGATTTTGGAAGATGGAGGGATTTGTACCAGTGCCCATCGAATCACATGTTGAACGAAGAGCAACGACATATATTTGATGTCATCTGTGATGGCATCGACTCGCGCAGAAACTGCATTTTTTTTGTTGAAGGACGGCCAGGCCGAGGTAAAACTATCATGGTCAACGCCCTATACTCGACGCTGCGTGCTTCGGGACATATCATACTCATCGTCGGAAGCAGTGCGCTCTGCGCGACAGCATATAAATGTGGTCGAATGGTTCATTATATGTTCGGAATACCTGTAACCGAAGACAGCGCAGACCTACATCCCACCATCCATCCCTTTTCCGCACGAGCGGATCTCATTCGGAATGCAACTGCAATTATATGGGACGAATTGCCGATGGCAAATAAAGCTGCATGGGAGTGCATCGATGACTTATGTCGTCGGATCACGAACGTCTACGACAAACCTTTCGGCGGCATTCCTCTCATCGGCTTGGGTGACTTTCGCTAAGTAGCACCGGTCATGAGCGGAGCAGGAGAAGTGGCATCCCTCGCTGCATCTGTCAAATCTTCTCCTCTATGGAGATTCATGTGCATTTTCACCCTCACAACGCCCGTACGAAGCATCGGAGACCGGACATACACCAACTTCGTACACCAACTTCGTCGATACATTAGGGGAAGACTGCTCGGGTGTACGTCAATATTTGGACCTCATCTGTCATGTCTCCGACATCAACAATGACGTCGACTTCCTCTTCCCTCCTCACATCCTCGACGACCCCACGACTTGCCTCCAGCGCGCCTTCTTATCTCCGCGAAACATATTGGTGGACGAATTCAACAACATCATGTTGGACACCCTACCTGGAGATTATGGCTGAGCGTCATCACAAGCTAATGATGAAAAGACGAAAAACATATACTAAACAACAACTCAGAATCGTACTTCAGTTCTGACACTCTCAAAGAAGCAGGGCAGACTGCTCCAGACGCACCCGAGCAAACTCCTGACTACCTCACGATGTTGTCTCACCCGAACACCCCTCCGCATCGATTAGACCTCAAAGTGAACGCTGTATGTTCCATACAACGTAACATGTCCGTCGAAAATGGATTGGTGCGAAACGCACGAGTCCGCATCACCGCTCTTCATTGCAGATTAGTCGAAGTTCAGATTCCACATACTGGAGAAATACATTGCTTGCCTCGCATAACGTTCTCTTTCAATCCAGCGCGTTCAAGCTGGACTGTGAATCGCAAGCAGTTCCCCCTGCAACCGGCTTATGCGACGACCTGAGCTCCACCAGTGGAGCTGATCACAGCGCGCGGATTTTTCTCCTATCTCCCTACCTAGACCTTTCTAGGTTGTTCCACAGTTCCACTCTTTCGAATCCGCATAGCAAACTTCAATCGCTCCACTTCAAGCTACGTCACACTCCTAACGATATCTCCTTTTCTCGAACCACCATGGCCTGACTTTTTGTAAGCGAGACTTGAACATGCGCGTGACGACAAATTGTATATCTGTTGCACATTGACATGGTCGCAATCGACTGTAAGTTAGCATCGAATGAACTTGCAAGTCGTGGCGGACTCACAAGTACTCGAGCTCCGAAACTTGTTCCCATGGTGCACCTTCCAACCTCGTCCCTTTTGTGACAAGTTGGCGACTAGATGTCTCATACTTATACTCAATTGTACTCCCAAACTTAGTACTCGATGAATGAGCCTGAGGAGTCACGACATTCCTCGTCGGAAGACGCGCTGGAGAGTGGTCGAAGCTCAAAGTTCAGACCCTCACTGAGAGGTAGGAGAGCAGCCAGTCAAAGTGATGTGTGGATTATTGCCTTGGTATATCCTGGTTATTTCTAATGATGTCGTTACACCTGTCCTCTTTCGCACAGTGAATCTCGTAGACGACACTCGAGTTTGGTTTGCGAGTTGTGGAGTAATTTTTTTCAGACTCGTTATACCCGAACGCTACCAGGCCTATGGCGGCGGTCCGCCCCACCTCCAACCACGAATCTGCAGCTGCAAGTCCCAGTGCACGGTATCTCCTACACAATGAGACAAGCCAGGTATGTGCGACTCTTGCATGCGCCGTGCGCGATAATCAGTACTAACTACCGCAGGATCCATTGCTATTCACCGCTCCCAGTCTCGCTCCCGAACCAAATCTTGACCAGCTTGCCAATTCAGGCATTGCAAAAGGCAAGTCGACCGTTGTAGTTCGGAGCGCTTTTATATATCTTTCAATAATTTCCTGGGTTCTGTCATTCTGAACAACCTGACCTGAAGTTTGTGATTCGTGAAGGCAACACTTGTGGGTGAGGTTTTGAAAGCATCAGACATATTTCAGGAGCGGTTCAAAATACTGCCTCAGCAACCAACAACCTACAAGTCATTTCCGATACGATCGCCACGTTTCACGTTGTTCACGGACCCTTACTCTATTTTGCACGTGGCTGATCTTCGTGCATGGGTCCACTCCTGTGTGAAGGTGGTATATCGAGTATCTTCACTTGCGCATTCCAGGTACGCCTGTTTCGTATTTTCATGGTTGCGGGATTATAAGAATGTTTTGTGACAGACGGTTCTTTATCAACCAGACCGCGATATCATTACAGTGGTACTACAGTTGGTTGCGGCAGGGTGACGATACGACAGTGACTGCGCACCGCCGCACCCAACCGCACCCCGCACCAGCGCACGTCCTAGGTGTCCAGTTGTGGCACCTTCATTGGCAGTTGCGCGAAATCTTTGGGAACATACTGGACACCACTTCACATTGGCAATTGGGTGTGTATTTTGTTTCAATAACTTCAGGTTCACTTCCCTCACTAGAGTCTGGCCCACGCTATCCAATCGAAATTGTTTTAAAGTAATGAAGTAGAATTATGATGCACATTGCTCTCCTTCGAATTCTGCTGCATAAAGATCTCAGCCACCATGATCCAAATGCTCAGTGAGGCCCTCTATGGGTAGAACGGACCAATAATGTAAATTTCAGAGTGATTGATGGCGTTTTGGGCTGCAGATCACGACTCCAGCCCCTGGGAAGTCGCAGGTCAATATCTAGCGTGGAACATCAGATAGCTGCAAACTGAGACCGCAGGTATAACACCCCGAACTCCTATAGTTGCGGGGGCTGAGCGCCGGGCCTTGATACAAAGGAACAACTAGTACTGCCCTAATTCAGGTTTCGACCCGGTCCGCCCGATAATATCCCCATTACCAGGGCTGATCGAGAAGGGATTAAATCCATCGCGCTGAACCGGGCTTAGCCGCTTGATAGGCTCCTCGACCACATCCGATGAGCTGTTGCAGACAAGCTGAAATTTAAACATCGTGGAGTTTGAGTGTCGGTATGTGATCGCCGCTGCCCATTTATAGATATCGCAGGAGCACCGCACAAGACGCCCAGTATTTGTTTTGAGATCACAGCGGAATGGCTGGTATTTATAATCAATGAAAAAGGCATACAGGTAAACTTTACCTTAACCGGACGTACGTTGCATCGTGGCGTCAAATCAATGCATTTCACGGAGGTGGGCTCGCCCCGTTGCCGGTATTCGTGGATTGCATGGTTCGTATCGTTTGTTCAGCGTGATCATGATGGTACCTGAGCGCTGAGCTAAATACACCAAAACGCGAACGAGACATCATTGACGTCATATTCAACCCTACTAATTGAAGCAAATATAATAATAAGTACAGTATGTCTTGTAATGTCTCGACAAGCCGCTGCGGTTAACGCCTTCAGGGAAGCTTGTAGATCTATGGTAAGTATAGTCTGGTATACTATAGATCGGTTAGCACAAGCTCGGACAATATTACACTGGACTAGTACTGCTACTACATGTAGTAGTGGAAGATACGGGTGGTGCCGCTGATTTTCAAATTGTGAAAGCCTATGACTCATCGAGTCAGTCTTCTGTTCACTTATGGTTACTGCGAAAACTTGACAAACAATGTGCACCGTGTCTGGGCTTTCATATTTCGTAACCGTAGAGTTCTATCCATTTCCTTCGGACCAGACAAACCGTGGCCCCAGGGGTAACGGCGTATGACCGCCGCGTCTGGCACTGACACTGATTGACAAGCGATGCTCACCACTTATTCTTAAAAGAGGGTGGATTGGTCAAGGCCTATAAACTCTAGTATATCTTGCGGTGGTTTACTGACTGTCAAGGGAATCTGTAAATCATCTGCACGCTACTGACTGTTTTTGATACGGAGAACGGAACACAGCAGGAAGCGTACCTTGTGCACTTTTTCTGACAGTAGTGGGCGCGTGTCCTCGAAGAGCGGATCGAATATTTCCACGGGACTCCCCAGCGGCGGCACCTAATGCCTCATGTTACGTTTGACAGAATGACGAGATCCATGCAACTAGCGGTGCGTCAAAGATACAGCATTACGAAACTACCTGAGGATTTGGTTTTGGCTGCTGCCTGCTGTCGAGTCGGCCCACCGTATCTCCTAAATATGATTACATGTACCAAGGGTCGCCGATATGCATCTAATCCGGAGGATTATCCTGGCCGGTGACCGGTGCACCAGTGATGCTCCAATCCTTTTTCATTGAAACGCTCAAAGGTACATTACAGTTCCGTGCTCCTTGAGCCACCGGTTACTCGAGAAAGCGTTTGTGCACCTGCTACTAAAGGGATCTCCTGGATTGCAGAGATCCAAGGCACGATCGCGATTCGCCATCAATGAGATAAGACAGTTCTCTCTGATCAGCTTAGTGCTCATGGGCAGTATGGAGGCCTGAGCCCTTGGCAACGCCTCCCAGAGCTCATCATTTGGAGATGAAGATCTCGAAGTGCCGATTTGTCTCGTACTATCAGCCAACAAGGAACTCATCCTAGGAACTTCGCCGCATGATATCTCCGACAATATCTCGTTCTGTAATATGCTGATTTCAAACATGAAAGACAGGAGTACACAGCGCAGACGGGCACTATGTGTCACAACAATTACACGCATGGCACCCGGTGGCCAAGGTTACCGACACTGAAATTCTGCGGTATGTCTTCATATTGATCATAGTAGTGTCATACGCTTTAGAAATTAGTTTACATGTGTCGGTGAGCACAAACCGTCGACCGGTCACTGCCACAAGCATGACCAGTCTCTTTCAGCTATTCCATCTGCCGTATTACGTCCGGAATGAATCATTTATTGTTTTTTTGGTAGCTATAATAACTATTGACGCGTTGTTGTAGAGGTGGCCATAACAAGTGAATATGAATATGAAGGCGCACCCCCGCGAGTGTTGACCCCCATCATATCTTAATGGGGAACTTCGGGAATTCCGAATGTTCATGTGTGGACGACCATGTACGTAATAGCGAATGGCTTAGCTCGAACTTCGCCACTCGCAAGGTCTCGAATGGACACGAGCTCCATCTCGGTTGTACTAACCGGACCAGGAATAGGTGCCAGATGCAGTGAAATTGTTCGGTTTGCTGATACGTAATATGTTGGTTAAACTGATTGATCTTTCCTACCAGGTTGGGCGCGTGACCGTGACCCTACCATCTCTTGTCTACAAAAGCCAAGTGGAGGTTCTCAAGAAGATGGCACCTTAGAACCCTTTTGCTCATGTCTTCCATGCTTGATATGCTCCCCGTGTGGCACTGGCAGACTGGGGCAGTCATCTTCGGTCTACTAGGCGTTACTGTCTACTCTTACCGTTCTCGCACATCCAACTCCCGTCTACTGCCCCTACCTCCTGGTCCGTCAGAGTCTCCTATTGGGCATTAGTATGTTGTGGTCATGCGACGAATGTCATATATTGATGCACGATAATAGCCCACCCAGGAAGATTGCTCAGTGGATTGACGAATATGGACCAGTCATCTCTCTCAAGGATGGAAAAAATGTGCTAGTCATCGTCGGACGTTACCAGGTATGACAGTAATTTGTAGGATATTTGACATTGTGGCATTCATGTCTCTGACAGGAAGCGATTAACATCATGGAGAAGCAGGGCGTAGTCCTTGCAGACCGTCCTCGTTCGGTCGCTGGCTGTGACATCCTCGGGAGAGGAATGCGATTCGTCCAAATTGGCTCTGGCGAGAGGCTCCGCAAATTTCGCAAGTAGGTAACACATAAACTGAATTGAAGACGATTGTCTCACCAGCCCGATCGCATCAGATCTGCACATTCACACCTCCAAGTGAGGTCTGCTCAGACTTACGAGCCGGTACAGGTTGCGCATGCACGTGACATCATTTTGGACATACTGCACGAGCCCAAACTGCACCAGCAACATATAAAGCGGTACGTCCCTCCCCTTTCTATGCTCACGCTTCGGCTGGTAACATCCGCACATAGTTTCGCAGCATCTGTAATCCTGCATATTGTATACGGGAAAACAACCCCTACATTACTTGATGACCCGTATCTACTACAGCTGCAAAAGATGATCCCAAGAATTCAGAGTGCGATGATGCCAGGTGCATACCTCGTTGACAAGTATCCCATCCTCAAATACATCCCTGGCTACGGGCGAAATTTGAAACAGTGGAGCCAGGAAGAGTACGATATGTTATTCGGACAGCTAAACCGGGTCAAAAGTCAAATGGTACGGACTCGTCTTCTATACTGTAGTCGTTGCATCGACCTCGCCATAACCAACAGGACAACCACATCGCTCCTCATTCAGTTGCAAAGGATCTCCTTCAACACGCGGAGGAGAACCAGCTGTCTGAGACGGAGGTGGCATATCTCTCTGGGTCTCTCATCGGAGCAGGCTCTGACACAGTAAGCCAAGAAATTGTGTAGACATCAGGCAAAACTAACTTGCGGAATCTTAGACTGCTGTCGCGATTTCAACGGTTTTAATGGCTGCTGCACGTTTTCCACATTTACAGGCTCGCGTACATGAGGAGCTTGAGGGGCTAGAAACCATCATTGGCCGAGAGACTAGTATGCAAGTTAAACTCACCTTAGTTCAAAACCGGCTTACCTTGTGCCGTAGTTCCCACGTTTGAGGACTGGTCGCAGCTTGTTCAGCTTCAAGCCTTCATTTTGGAAGCTCTTCGATGGAGGCCTGTCAACCCAATAGGTGAGCCAATGATGTGCATTCAAGGTCATATGTTTGATAGGCCTTCCAGGTTTACCCCACCGTGCAACGAAAGATATCATTTGGGTATGTTGCACAAAATCACAGATAAAATCCGAGTTCATAATCATCACAGAATGGCATGTGCATCCCTGCTGGGGCCACAGTCTTTGGAAATCATTGGTTGGTGCACGCTAGGGGTTTGCTTCACAATTTCTTACTTCGTTGTTCAGGAGCATCGGGCGTGACCCCTCTGTCTACCACGATCCCGAAGTATTCAATCCACAGCGATGGATCGAGGCAGACGGAGAAATCAACGAGAACATGAAGTTGTTCACTTTTGGTTTTGGAAGACGGTAGATATATCAGTTCTTTTTTCATTGGGTTTCCGCTGACGATATTTTAGTGCATGTCCGGGGTTACATGTTGCTAACCGGTGAGTCGACAACATGGCTCGATGAGTGCTTTGTCTCAATACTCCGCCACTTTTA
Organism: Suillus lakei; assembly: GCA_016628065.1. NCBI lineage: Eukaryota > Fungi > Basidiomycota > Agaricomycetes > Boletales > Suillaceae > Suillus > Suillus lakei. The sequence continues at coordinate 345,857 of JABBWA010000017.1, forward strand.
GATCAGTGTATATCGCTGTCGCTCTTATGCTCTGGTCCTTCACACTGGCAGAAGACCCTAGTGATCCCATTGACGATACTGCCTTTACCCCTGGCGTAGTATCACACCAGAAGCCTTTCGGCTTGATCTTCAAGCCTCGCATGGATGAAGCATCTTTGAGAAACATTTTCTGTTCGACAGGCTTGTAGGTTTCGGTGCGTGGCCGCGTCGGAGGTACAGCGATCTTGGTTGTAAATTTCTAGGTCTGTTGTACGTAAATTCTTTCTTATTCATCTACTATCACCTTTCCTAGTATACATGTAAAAATATCTTAGACATGACGATGCTGTTAAGCCCACCGATCATTCCCTCGAGTGCGTGAGACTCTGGCGGGTGGGATTTATTCATCAGTGGCTGCGTAGATAGTACACCCTGATCAACTAACCACTGGAAGTTGGGTAACATTTCCGCTCTCAAAGAGCCTCAAGGCTGAGCGCTGATGGCACTCTAGATCTGCTAGAAAGATGAGACAGATACCACTTTGTACAGAGGTACAAACCCGGCAAGACGGTTAGTCCTAACACTGAGCGGAGCGAAGTTGGAGCGAAGTGACATTACATTCATTCGACAATCGCGGACCAATGGACGAATGATGAAGCTTTGAAATTCGAACGGGATGCGATCAGCCCGCTCGGTTGCATTTGTCACGATATCATTGTGTGAGAAACTATCTGCGATAAAAATACATATACGAGGTGATAGGAGGCGTTTCGAATTGTCCTTGGTCGGCCGCGAGCACCACAGCTAACCCCACAATTGCAAAAGCTGCCAGATCAAATTGATCCCTTCGGTGCCTAACAGTGATACAAGTATAGCCACCTATTCTTGTCCAGTTGACTCACTCGCCGATGGCCACTCGCATGGCGATGCGGAAGAAACTTCGTCTGATTCATTTGGTTAGTTGCGTAGTTCATCATATCTGGATATTTAACCAGAGCAAGTGTGAACTCGGACCTTCGATCGGTCTCTTTGGACAGTGCCGGTGAGACCATGCACGGAGCATCGTTCCTCAAACGCTCTGTCGCAACGCGCGGCATGTCAATAGCTTTAAACGTGTTGTTCCGGTGCCATTACTAGGAAATGGCAACATCCGAACGGCAAGGGCAGGTTGACGCGACTCGGCCGATGTATTTATTACCGCATACAATGCACTGTATCAGCCACTCTCCTTGCGAGACGACAAGGAAAACACCATCCTCTGGGCGGTTTGAAGGATGACCGCGTGAATGGGATTGGCTGTGTGCGAAATTTGAACCAGGTGCGTGATTGGTTCATCGGATTCAATGAATCAATCTAGCAGCATCCTTCTGCGAACAGAGTGAGCAAAAACAATCAGCAGCATTATTAATCTAGAGAACATACGAACAAACACGGTTATCCATGGGCAAGTAACAGGTCGCTTGAATAGACTCGAGTGTTGCAGAGAGCCGCTCCTATACTCCCCTTGCCCTATTGACATTTCTGGTTATCTGGCTGATCCTCACAGAACAAGATGGAAATGCAGCCTCAGCCGCAGCTCTGAGCACCTGTTCTGTGAACAGATCCGCCACTATCTACACTCGAAACTGGTCGGCGACGAATGCAAGTTAAAGGCAACGTCAAGGACATGTCGCCCTAATTCAAAGTGGCCACAGTGGCAGTGTGCATCATCAGGCTTCAGCTGGGTGAAATTACGGAGGATGTAGGGGGATGCACTGGAAGTTAGTGTCAGGAACCTTACCGTGTTCCGCTAAGTTACTGTAAATGCTTAGTAGGCAGCTAGCCCGCGCGTGCGTAATTCCATGAACACAGTCACATTTTGGAAGCAGGCGTATGGCCCTTGGGATACGTGTGGCCCACGTATTGGATTTGTGGATGATACGTATAGCTTGAAGGAAGCTAGTATGGATATCCTGCAGGCTATTGCAAGGTTGCTGCAGGAGGCCGCTGCAGGGCATGACACATGTATATGGAAGTCAACAGCCGTCGACGAGGACTAGCGACTCAGTACTCAACTTCGAGTCGTTTACCGGGCAGTCACCTCATGCACAGATAAGGCTTAACTTTTTAATCTCCAGAGACACGAACGATTAGATGATAGTCATTTTTTTCTTTACAGCAGCCTGTGGTCTGGCCAAGGCGCATCTTGTTTTTATTTTACCACCATTCCGCAGTCTCTCATAACACTTGGTTCGCAGTGTGACGTCAAATATGGGGACATGGATGATGTTGCTCGTTTCAGCTCCAGCAGTTGAAGACGGTTCTAAGATCGAATTCACAATGATCAACTAAGCACATGTACAACTGATGATCGATGTCGATGAGGCCCGAGGGCGGCACGATGGTTGAACGTCAGACAGTCACAGAAGCGGTGAACGTTTGAACCCGAATTTTGATTCCTGTGTCGCGAGTTACATAATGCCCTTCACTGAACCAGAGCTTTCCACAACCAGACGAGAGCGCCCGCCTGTCACCGGTTCACCATTTGATCAGCGTACCACTCCATGATGACACTAGAACCATTACAAACATCCATAATTTCAATCTCAAGCAACTCTTGCACATCACAATCTGCATCGCTCCACGCGGCTTGATTGATTTCGCTGCCCAACGTATCATAGTCTTGGAATGTACTTATCGGACAACTTGACACTACGCCTTTTCACACAAAGTTACAGCTTAGGCGTTCTAGCCTTCAATTGATATCTTCGTGCGTCATCGCGTCATTCCCTCCACATAACCATCGATCTTATTATCTCTAACCACACTTACCCAAACCGTCGAGTACTCCCCCAAGTTGTTCCATTGCATCTCACAATTTTCTTTGTCAATGAGTTAGGATCAATGTCAGGCTTTCAATCCCTTATCTCTTCTCGCGCTCCCTGACCTCATTAACAGTTCCTGACGATCCCCGGTCGTATAAAGGAACTTGGGATAAGCTGTCCCAGCTCGCTGTCAAGGCTGCTGAATACGACTCCCGTGAACGTCAGCCCCATCCAAAATATTTGGGAGGGACCCGGGTAGACCTTCTCAACTACATCTACAGTTTATTAGACGACCGAGAGATGAGTTGACTCATTTGGCTGCATGGCACGGCGGGCGTCGGAAAGTCCGCTGTTGTGTTCATTGTAGCTGCAAGGACTCTGAAAGGTCTGAAAGTGACAGAGCGGTCGAATGTCGAAAAACGGCTCGCGGGAACATTATTTTTTTTCTCGCGCAAGCACACGAAACGCTGCACGACTGGTTATTTCTTTGCAACGCTTGTCTATCAGCTTGCCAGAAATTTTCCCAGTATCCGTGAGGACGCGAACAGAGCTATTCGGGAGAATCCTGCCCTTCTCGACCCCGACAAATCTCTTCATGACCAGATGGAGGCGCTCTTTCTGCAACCTCTCCGGAGGCTTCAATTCAGTCGTGTCCACCTTTGGTGTTTGTTGTTGACGCACTCGATGAATGCACATCCAAAACCGAGCTTGCTGATCTGGTCTCCCTACTTGGTCAAGCTCTTCGTGAACCTGATCTGCCCGTCACGTTCTGCTCACGAGTCGCTCAGAAACCCATATCCGTGACGCTATGAAGGAAGAAGAGGTGCGCCCGCTGGTGTGCGAGATACCAGTACAAACCTCCGGTCGGGCCGTTGCTGCCATCATCTCATTAGATGGCGCAGATGTTGACAATGACATCTATCTTTTCCTGGAGCATTCTTTCAAAAAGCTGCAAAGTTGTATTTCCAATTTCCCAAAGCCAACGAGGGATCAACTCGTGCGGCTGGCGAGCCGAGCGGGCAGACGTCTCATCGTGGCGTCTACGATGATGAGGTTTATTGATGATGGATACAATGATCCCCGTGATGGCCTTCAAGTTAATCTCACCTTCACGGGCAAGCCGCTACCAGGAACAGAGGTGTACAAGTTGTATTACCGCATCCTCGCAACATGCTCTGACCCCACGCGCGCATACCTGCACTTGTCTGTCGTTGCTGCCCTTGCAGACCCTCTCCCGATCTCACAAATCTCAAAGCTTCTTCAGGGCAAAGATGTCGAGATAGCATTGGCGCAGCTACGGTCTGTCATGGATATTCCTACTAACAGCAGTTTCCCCGTGAATATCTATCACTCGTCCGTTCGCGACTATGTTTCTCACCCCTCAAATTGCAGTCTCCTTAACGTACAAATATCTACCACCAACCCACTCCCTACTTGCTCATTCGTCTTTCTGCTTGATGATGCAAGACATTTCAAGAAGCACGGGTCTTCTGGATGCGCTTTCAAATTTGAAGAGGCAGAGCAAAGCTATGCAACCCCACGATCCCCAGAGCTTGAAACACTCGTTATGTTTCATCGTCCAGCCACTGGAGCCACTGCAAGTTCTTATTGGTCTTCTATGGATTTGGGGAGATCTCAGTTCAGATCTACAGTCTTAGCTAGAGACCTTGGACGGGGAAGCTTGGTTGCAGACTCAAGGGGGGAAAGATTAGCTGCAGACCCGGAGGGGAGCGGACTGGTTGCAGACCTCCCCGGGGGTATTGTGGCTGCTGAGCACGTCGGGAGAGGACTGGTTTGCATGGCAAAGATCCCTGCAGACACCAGGGTCGAGACGCAGAGAGTACCTACAGCTCTCGGACCTGTGGTGGCTACCGAGCCAGAGAGGGCGAGATTGGCTGCGGACCCCAAGCGGGCGAGACTGGCTGGAGACCCACTATGGGCAAGACTGGCTGCACGGACGAGACTGGCTAGAGACCACGAGCGGGCAAGACTGGCTGGAGACCAAGAATGGACGAGACTGGTTGAAGACCTGGAGCGCGCAAGGCTGGCAGGAGGACCAGAGTGCACGAAAGTGGCTTCAGACTCGAAAGGCAGAGGTGTTTGAAGGGTCTGCGGTCTTACCTCGCTATCTTATCCGACGGGGAAACGCTTATCGCAAAAGTCTTGTAAGATGATAGCTTATACGTCCTGTTCTCACTGTTTTCTACATAGCTCTTTTACACGGACTTTGGTTTCTGCGTTACCTTTTGGGCTCTTCCTTCCTTTGTGTTATCGTGGTTAAGTACATAGCCGTGGCAAATCAGGTGCGTCGATGTGATCTCGACCAATGATTCTGTCCTGCGTTTGACTTACAAGTTGCGAAATAAAAGTCGGATAAAAGTCATTCCTACTGTACCCCCAAGAGGGGGTGTAAAAATAAAACTCATGACATCAACTGGGAGAACTTCAGCCCTGTCACGACAATATTACCATATTAGCCAAGTCATTCATGTACCGAGACAATGAACCATGCAATAACAGGCCGAGGTAAAGTCGTAACAAAACTGTGTGCGTGAATGGTAACAATAGCGTGAATCCGGAGAGCATTGCAATTGAGTCAAAAATAGCAACAAAGAGTATAGTAAACAACTTGGAAAGAAAAGTTCTAACACAATTGATCGGCAGATCAAAGGAAGGAAATGAAACGAAGGATAAGATTATGCGATTGAAATACGAGAAATTTAAAGTGGTTGGACAGCTGTACAAGGTCGTTTCGAAGGTAGGGATGCAGCTGAGTCAAGTGCAGAACGTTCTCTGGTGCAGGAACCAGACGCTGGGAGTCCTGGGACATCCTCCTTGTGAGTCACCCTCCCGTCCCACCTGCCAATGCTCTTTCGGAATTCGAGAGGCAATCTGTTCAAGGTCAGTCAACCTCATACTCTGAGTGAGGGTATGAGATGCGTTGAGAAGGACGACGCGTATGATATGACGCGCTTTGATTACATGTTGACAAAATTACATCCACTTTTTGACGAGTAGCGCACTTGCACACATTTCTGATTCAGAGTTGGGCTACAGCAAACCGTTGCAAGAACACACCATCTACACCATGCAACACCATGGAAATAGTGCCTCACCGTCTAAGAGCAGCACAAAGAGGAGAGAAATTTCTGTTCTCCATCTGCATTTTTAAGACCTGGGGCGGAATATAGCTCAGATGGGATATATAGGTCTGCACCAACATGCGACGTCCGTTGTCTGTGATGCCTATCAAACTAGCGCAGCCATCCATGATCCAGGGTGGCCCTCGGGCTTGCATCTAAGAGAAAATTGAACACATCATCCTTAAGCTCGATACTCGACTAGAAATGTGTCCTGTATTATGTACAAAAGTCTAATGTTTCGCCCTGCAGTCTGAGGTAGTGTTGCTGTCGAGGTAAGCTCAACTCGAGCTAAACTCGGCTCGCCTCGAAAATGACCAAATTCGTTCCAACTCGAACCTTTCGAACTCAATCGAGTTGTGACTCGTTGGACTCGCGATTTGGAATCGAGTTCATGTGGTTCACATCCATACATCATGCATAATCCCCTGTGAATGTCATTATCATTATATCTCATTGCGATGGACACGAGCTGCAGCAGACTGGCAGTTTCCTTTCCAACATCCAAAAGAACCTGAAATTTAGATGATCACTCTCGGCTGTTGAGACCCTGACTGGACCCATTCAATTGAAGTAAAAAAATTATATATCTTGGTAGCTCGGAACTGCTGCAGTGAGCAAATCATGATCTTGACCCCATGTCGTTGCAGCAAAATCCTAGCCTGTGGTCATTTACTCCGAGTCATCTCAATCCTGAATACTTGAATTCTCACCAAAGCACACTATCTCCCCTTCATACTCCAAGTGGATCCTTTCAATCACTTCGGAACATTTCACCTGGTCCAACAACTCCTGCCCCCAGTACAAATGGCGAACAAGGCTCACATTACTATCCTGTGCCTTCCGAGCGCATATTTTCGTCGAGCAAAGAGACCTGCACTCTACGGCGCAGCAACCTATCTCCGACCACACTCGAAGCATTGCAAGTTCTGAAGTTCACTTACAAGCAAGACCGTCTCAATTTTACAGAGGACCTGGTGCAGGACACCCAATATCTGGACCTGTGACTTCAAGAGCAGTTGACGAGCTGATGGCTACTGGGAATCTTCGCGAGCTCGATCAGTTGCTCGTGAATGCAAGAGAGATTGATTATAATTAGTTTCTGTCTGCTCATTGTATAGTTACTTGCAAAAAATCGTCGTTGGCAGCATCTAGCATCCCTGGCTTCTCATTGGCTGGACACCGGTCCGCATCAATCCCGAACTCGTTTTAACTCGCGAGTCAAACGAGGCACACCTCGTTGCAACTCGTATTTTACAGTGTCGAACTGTATCGATTTACCACAATTTTCCACCTCGATTCGATTCGATTTGCCTCGCGGCAACACTAGTCTGAGGTTCAAACTCTGACTAATCAAGTTGGCTATGCAATATTATGCAATGTCCATTGTGGTGGCACACACGTTATCATTTCCTTCGGACCAGACGCATCGATGCCCGCGGCCACAGGGGTAAGTGCAATGTTACCGATCAACCCATGTGACACTGACACTGACACTGACGGGCAGGGAGGAGGATTGGTCAAGAACTAATAACTTTACTAGTACTATGTAGGTAGAAGAATATGTTCCGATGCTTTACTGACTGTCAAGGGAATTTTTAGATCAATCGTGTGTTGTGCCAATGCACCTTCTGATGGTAGTGGCGGATCAATTGTTTCCATGGGACTCCCGAGCTCGGTGGCACTTCATGTTTCGTTTGACAGAATGGCGAAATCGATGCGACTAGCAGTGTGTCAAAGATACCGCGATATGGAACTACATTGCCTACTCTCAAGTCGGCCCACCGTATCTCCTAAACATGATCACATGTACGAGTCGTCGATATGCCCCCAATTCGGAAGAGTTCTACTGACCGGTGATGCCCCAATCCTTTTTCATCAAATACTGACGGCATATGTGCCCAAAGATGCATGATAGTTTGGTGCCCCTTGAACTAGTGGTGGACAACACCGGTTACTCGAGAAAGTGCTTGTGGGTCTTGCTACTGCGGGGATCTGGACCGATAGAAAGGCAAAGCATGATCGCGATTCGCCATCACGAGATAAGACTGTTCTCTCCGAACAGCTTAGCTCTCAGGGGCATGATGAAGGCCTAGGCCCTTGGCAACGCCTCACGAAACTCAGAAAAAAGAGTCGTTAGTGTCATTGTCACCCAACAAAATGCTTGCCATAGGAAGTTGAACTATATTTTCGACAGTAGCTCGTGATTTCAAAGATGAAAAGATGGGAGGACACAACGCAGGCGGACACTGTGTGCCATAGCTGTGACATGTATGGCACTCAGTGGTCAATATTTCTGAGGTAAATGTGTGCTGTATGCCTTCATATTCAGCTTACACTTGGGAAATTGGTTTACTTGCATCAGTGAGCAACTCCCATAACCAGTATTCTTCGGGCTATACCATCTACGCTAAGGCTAAGGATTCATTACATCCTGAATAAGCCAAGATCTATTGCAATTTATTTGGTGTTTGAGATTGCGCTATATTGATTATTGACGCTTTGCTGTAGATATTTTCGGATAAAATGAATGGGCTTCTCGACCCCATTGAAAGATTAAATCCTAATGGGGACTTTTCGCCGATGTTTGGAATTCCTCAGGCGTGGACGACCATACGCATAGCAGCGAATAGGGCAACAGCTTAGCCAAGAGCTTAGCTCGAATCATTTCATGGAGTACCACTTGCATGCCAGGTGTCATATGAGTGAAATTCTTCGTTTTGCTCATACACGTAATGTGCCGGTTCCTAAACCGACACTGAACTTGCCTGGTGGGCGTAATGATGGCCCTAGTATATTTTGTCTACAAAAGCCAGGGGGAGGATCTTAGGGAGATGGCACCTTAGAAACCATTTCCCATGCTTGATATGTTCCCCGTGTGGCACTGGCAGACTGGGGCAGTCATCTTCGGTCTACTAGGCGTTACTGTCTACTCCTACCGTTCTCGCACATCTAATTCCCGTCTACTGCCCCTACCTCCTGGTCCATCGGAGCCTCCTCTTGGGCATTAGTATGTCGTGTCCATGCAATAATTGTTATAAACTGATGTACAACAACAGTCCACCCAAGAAGATTGCTCAGTGGATAGCCGAATATGGACCAGTAATATCTCTCAACGACGGAAAAAATGTACTAGTCATCGTCGGACGTCACCAAGTATGACCCCATTTTGTAGGGTATTAACATTGTGACATTCGCGTCTCTGACAGGAAGCGATTGACATCATGGAGAAGCAGGGCGCATTCCTTGCAGACCGTCCTCCTTCAGTCGCTGGCGGTGACATCCTTGGGAGAGGAATGCGATTCGTTCAACTTCGCTCTGGAGAAAGGTTCCGCAAATTTCGCAAGTAGGCGACACATTAACTGATGTAAATACTGACCGTCTCACCATCCCGATTACACTAGAACTTCGCACTCGCACCTCCAAGTGAGGACTGCTCAGACTTACGAGCCGGTGCAGGTCGCGCATGCACGTGAACTTCTTTTGGACATACTGCACGAGCCCAAATTGCACCAGCAGCATATTAAGCGGTTCGTCCGTCCCCTATTATCACACTTCGGCTGGTGACATCTGCGCATAGTTTCGCAGCATCTGTAATTTTGCATGTCGTCTATGGGAAAACAACCCCTACATTACTTGATGACCCGTATCTACTGCAGATGCAAAAGATGGTCCCAAGGATTCAGGGCGCGATGATTCCAGGTGCATATTTCGTTGACAAGTATCCCATCCTCAAATACGTCCCTGGTTATGGGCGAGAGTTGAAGCAGTGGGGCCAGGAAGAATATGATTTGTTATTCGGCCAGTTTAGTTGGGTTAAAGGTCAAGTGGTACGGACCCTTTTTCTGTCATTACATCAACTTCATCATGACCTACAACAGGAAAACCACATTGCCCCTCATTCAGTTGCAAAGGATCTCCTCCTACACTCCGACGATAACAAACTGTCTGAGGCAGAGATAGCATATCTTACTGGGTCCCTTGTCGGAGCAGCCTCCGATACGGTAAGCAAAAGACACTGATGTAAATCAGTGAGACCTAACTTGCAGAGTTTTAGACTGCTGTTGCGATTTCAACGGTTTTAATGGCTGCTGCATGTTTTCCACTCGCACAGGCTCGTGTACACGAGGAGCTAGAAGCTGTCATTGGCCGAGAGACCCGTATGCAGGTAAAACTCATTGTAGTTCAGGACCGACTGACCTGTGCCGCAGCTCCCACTTTTGAGGACTGGTCGCGCCTTGTTCAGGTTCAAGCCTTCATTCTGGAAGCTCTTCGATGGAGACCTGTCAACCCAACAGGTGAGGCAAGGAGGTACTTTCATGGTCATTTACTTGATTGGCGTTCCAGGATTCCCGCACCGCGCAACAAAAGATATCATTTGGGTATGTTACACGAAATCACAATTCAAATCTGAGTTCATCATCTTCACAGAACGGCATGTGCATCCCTGCTGGCGCCATTGTCTCTGGAAGTAATTGGTTGGTGCACGCCGGCATGTATTTTTACAAATTTTTACTTTGTTGTTCAGGAGCATTGGGCGTGACCCCTCTGTCTTCCACGATCCCGAAGTATTCAATCCGCAGCGATGGATCGGGGCAGACGGAGAAATCAAAGAGAACATGAAGCTGTTCACTTTTGGTTTTGGAAGACGGTAGATATCAACTCTTTTTTTTTTACTGGGTTTCGCTGAAAATATTTTAGTGCATGCCCGGGGATACATATTGCTAGACGGTGAGCCGACATCGTGGCTTGATGGCTGTTTTGTCTCATTGCATCCACCACATTTTAGATCAGTGTATATCGCTGTCGCTCTTATGTTCTGGTCCTTCACGGTGGCAGAAGACCCTAGCAATCCCATTGACGACACTGCTTTTACCCCTGGCGTAGTATCACACCAGAAGCCTTTCGGCCTGATGTTCAAGCCCCACATAGATGAAGCATTGCTGAGAAACATATTCTGTTAGACAGGCATATAGCAGGCTTCCGCTTTGCATGGCCGTCAGAGGTACAGCTGGCGATCTTGGTGTCTTCATGTAATTTTTTAGGTCTTGTTACTCATGTACTGTCACATTTCCTGGTGTGCATCGTACGCCTCCCGTGTAAATATCTAGAACAACATGGCGGTGCGGTTGTGCATTGATAGTCGTGTTGGGCAGCTTTGTGTGACACTGCAAGACCATGAGCCCGTTGATCATTCCCTCGAGTGCAGGAGACTCTGATATTGGTTGCTGCGTGGATACATATTATCACTAGCAATACAACAACCGTCAACTAACTATTGATGAATTGCTAACACTTCCGATAACTACTTTCAACGTCAACCATCTAAGAAGCGGATCCGGGATCTCGCTTTGTACAAAGGTACAAACCTGCAAAACAGTTACCAACACCATCTTGATCAATCTGTAGACGTCTCAGTCGAATCAAAAAGACGGGCTTACAAAACAAACTGAGCGTTCGGCCTTCCAATCGTCGAAGAACCACTCGCACATGGGCGGAACAATTGACGTACTAGCGACGATCGACTGCGGGCCAAGTTCCAAGGGGATGCGATCCGCTCCGTTGGGAGTATTCATCACGATTGTGAGTAACTGTCTATGATACGAGGTGATATGATGCGTTTCGAATGATTCCTGGCCGGGCGCGAAGACTTCAGCTAACCTTGCGATTGCAAAATTAGCTGCACCTATGACCTTAGGATTCAGGAAGCGGTATACTAAATCAAGTTGAACCTTTTGGTGCCTGACATTGATGATAAGTAAGTATATAGCTACTCATTCTTGTCCAGTTAACTCGCTCGCATAAGAGAAAACTCTATATCTAATATATTCCATCTGGTTGTGTGGTTATAAAAGCCGAATAAGGTCTTCAACCGGAATAAGAGTCAAAGTGGACCTAATGTCACAGCTTGGACGAATGCAAAAATTGTCGGCTTTTGTGGGCGAGAAAACCAGTATCCCGCCAATACCGAATCCATCTCCGAACGTCTTCTTCGGACAAAGGTGGCGGTGAAACCATGCACAGAGCTTCGTTCTTCAAACGTTCTGTCGCAACGCGCGGCATGCCTATAGCTTCATATGGGCCATCCTGCTTCTCTGATGCCATATGCTGTCGGAAAAATGGCAACATTCGAACGGCAGGGGCACGTCGACGCGACTCGGGCGATGTATTGTTCGCTGCATACGACTCCAGCCGTCTTAGCCACTCTCCTTGCGAGACGACAGGCAAATGAAGCATCTCCTGCGCGACTTGAAGGATGTCCGCGAATGAGATTGGCTGCGTGTGCATCAAGTGCACAATTGGTTCATCGGATTCGATCAATTCTATCATCGCCCTAGCCGCGAGTTGCGGAGGCACCCAGTTCGCAAGCTTCCGCAGTCGGAGTGAGCGAAACCGATGCAGCACTAATCTAGGAAACACATACCCGATCATCCATGGGCAAGCAACCGATTGTTTGACTAGATTTGAGTGTGGCAGGGAACCATTCTTGCACTCCCCATGCCCCATTAACGTTTCCAGTTATCTGGCCGATCCTCACGGAACAAGAAGAGAGTCCAGCTTTAGCCGCAGCTCTGAGCACTTGTTCTGTGACCCATTTGGATTCCCGATAACCCATGCCAGCTGCGATGCGGGGGTCTTTGACAGGCATTTCTTGTAATGACTTCCGTGTGTCAATATCTGTTACCAGTCATAAATCAAAATGTCTTGCAAAGCACCCGCTTGAGACGAACTTTGGAATATTCCGATAGAGGACGAGAAAATAAAGCGCGGCGGATATTTGTGTGGCGAAGCCAATGCCATTTCAATCAACCTACGCGCCCCTGCCATGACAGGCTCGAAATCATGTAACGGCGAGGCGAAGTTGACGCGCCAACCGTTCAGGATGACAGCGGTGACCGTTTCAGTAATCTGCGTTACTTGTTAAAAATTGCCTGGGTAAGTATCCAATAACGTCGTACCTCATGGAATTGGTCTTTTTTTAAGCCAAGGCTGGCTTCATAGGTTTCTCCTTCGAGTAACACAAGCTTTGAAGATTCGAGAAGCCTAGGATCGATGCCACGACACGTGAATTCGTCACGTTGTCTACCCTTGAGCGTTTTGTGGTCTTTGTGAACGCGATTCAAAGCGTAAATTTTGTGAACGGACGAATGTGCGAGCAGTTGCGCCAAAAGCTCGGACCCCAGCCCACCGCGCGTGCCGATGATCAAGACAGTCTCTAAGCGTTGTCTGTCATGAAATACTTTTGGGACGTGGCGAGGCAGCTGGGAGCCGTGTCTTCTGACTGCAGCGAGCATGCGATCTGCCGCTACCTCTGCATCGACCTGCGGCATGTTGTACTTGGACAACCAATAGTGGAGCAAATGTCGAAAAGACATTCGGTCCATGAGAATGTTGCCCTCAACCTGGGAGTGTCGTTATGGCAAGCTAGCTTGCCGTGAATATACCAACTAGTCGGGGTGAAGATTCATACAGTTCTCCCAGACACTGCCCGCACTATGGGTTACCACGCCACCACGGCACATGTACACAGACGTGCACTCGAAATTGGTCGACGATGTAGCCGCTATGCATGCAAAGAGAAACATGCATGTCGCGTTTTGAATTCTGCAGGATTAATGTCCTAATTCAAAGCAACCGCACATAATAAGAATGCGCATTATCAGCTGGGTGAAATTACGAAAGATGTCAGGGAAACTTGTAGTGTTGGAGCTTGAAGGTTACACAGTCAGAAATCTTACCTGACTACGATATCAGCCGTGTCATGCCACTGATTACGGCTCATGAACACAGTAAAAGCAGGCCGGTCGTTGCAAGGTCGTTGCGGGGCATGCATGCAAGTCAACACTCAGTACTGTATATATCGTGCATCAAGGACTCCGACAGAGCATGCACACTTATTCTCCCTGTAGGCAGATCAAATGAAATAGAAGGAAGATAGTCGTTCCAAGTTTGTTATGGCATAATAAGCGAGAGTCAATAGGAACTTTAATAAGGTTTTCAATAAGCCTGGACCGTAGAGCACAGCCGCAGCAACACAGCGCCCTCCTCAACGTGGTTATCCACAACAGTATTCCATAGCACTGAACCGATTCAAACGATACTTGAATTTGATTCTTCAATCAACGTCGCCGTCCGTCATCCTCTCTGGCGCGAGATAGCCGCATTACGATTTCTAATTACATTACATAATATTGTTGAACCCAACTATGACTATGTAGTGCTTCCCCAAAGCTTGTTCCATTCTAACTCACACTTTGTGTCGTATTCTATCATCAACCTCTGTCGATAAGCAGCTGAGATCAATACAAGTCTGCTGTAGCATTCACTGTAGTCGAGAGGATGAAAGATTTGAAAATGACAGAAAATCGACACACGGCTTGCGGGGACATTCTTTTTCTCGCGGAAGCACATCAAACGCAGCACGACCGGTTATTTCTTTGCAACGCTCGCTTACCAACTTGCGACCAATTTCCCCAGCGTCAAGAATGACGTGAACAGAGCTATCCGCGAGAATTTCGGCGGTCCTCGATCCCAGCAAGTCTCTTCGCGAGCAGATGAAGGCGTTATTCCGCCAACCTCTCTCGCACCTGCGATTCAGGCTGCGCGAGTGTCCGCCTCAGGTGTTTGTAATCGATGCCCTCACTTGAAATCGTTGCCGATCTCATCTCCCTCTCCCCGTGAATATCTATCACTCGTCCGTTCGCGACTATGTTTCCGACCCCTCAAACTGCAGCCTCCCTGAGTACAAGACATCCCACCAGCCCACTCCGTACTTGCTCATTCGTCTTTCCGCTTGATGATGCAAGACATTCCAGAAAGCACAGCTTTCCCGGATGCGCTCTCGAAATTGCAGAGGCAGAGCCAAGCTATGCAACCGAATGACCCCCACAGCTTAAAAGACTCGTTGTCATTCATCGTCAAGCCACCAGAGCTGTTGCCAGTTATTATAAGTCTTCTATGGCTTCGGGAATGTCGCAGTTTAGATTTACAGCCTTGGCTATACACCGGGGACGGGCAGGCGTGGCTGCAGACCCCAGGAGGGGCAAGCTGGCTACGGACTTCGGGGGGGGGGGGATTCCGGTCAGCGTTCAAGGGGGAAAACCAACAGGCCGAGAGCAGTTGGGAGTGCCTGCGGAGCCGGGGATTAAAGTGCCCGAACTCGGGATGCATAGGGTGCCCGTACGCCTTGGCCATGCTGCAGTTCCCGCAGACACCAAAGGAGTGGGATTGGGCAGCACTGGCTGCAGACTCTAAGCGGGCGGGACTGGCTGCAGACCTGTAGTGGACGAGATTGGCTGCCGACTCACTATGGGCGGGACTGGCTTCACTCCGCGGGCGGGCGAAACTGGCTGGAGACCGAGAGCGGGAAGGACTGGCTGGAGAGCCATAATGGGCAAGACTGGCAGGAGACCTGGAGCACGCAAGACTGGCGGGAGTCGCAGAGCGCATCAAAATGGCTCCAGACACAGAGCGGGCGAGATTGGTGTCAGACCCTAGCCGGACGAAGTTGGCTGCAGTCCCAAAGCAGGCGAGATTGGCTGCGGTACCAGGGTGGGCAAGATTGACTCCATACACCATCCGGGAGAGATTGGTTGCAGACTCAGAGTGGGCGAGAGTGGCTGTATAAGGATGGCCGAGTTTGGATTCAGACCCCAGACAGGCAAGATTGGCTGCAAGCTGCAGGTGGGCGAGCGTGGTTACAGACTCAGGGCGGGCGAGATTGGATTCAGACCCTGGCCGAGGGATTCAGATCCTGGCCTGGCAAGATTGGTTGCAGTCTGGGATCGTTTGGCTGCAGACCCCGATTGGGCCAGTTTGGCTGGAGAGAATTTTCAAGCTCATTGGAAGCAATCGGCGAGCACAACATTGTCCCAGGATTGCCTTTATTGCAAGCTTTTCAAGTATTCCAGCTTTACAAGAACTTGCCAGATTTCTTGATGTTTCCGGCGTTCCTCGCGTTGGGGGGCAACCATCGTTCCAAATCATCTTTTCTGAATGATGATATTTTAGATGATAATGGTTCAGATGATGAATTTCCATTGGACAATGTGGCAGACTTCTTGTGTCAGTTTCCGGCGCTAATAATACAGCGGGGTCCTTCTAGTACTTTTGCACCAAAACCTCATTCTATCAAACGTGGGGATCATCAATGATATCACCGCCTCTGTAATCTTCTCAGACAAAGCACACAAACGAAGTCGGGCAACTTCCGACGACGCCCTCAAGTACGCGTGTCAAAACTGGGCCGTCCACCTCTCGAGAGTTTAAAATCCATGGGACGAAGGGCTCGAGCATATATTCAAGTCTTTCCGCAACCGTCACCTCCTCTCTTGGCTGGAAAGGCAGTGGTGTTGGAACGGTCTGCGGTCTTGTCTCGCGATCTTATCCGAAGGAGAGAGACTTATTGCAAAGGCATTGTAACTTGTTAAGCTCATATATGACTTACACTACTAAGACTTTTTCACTGACTGCTTTAGCTCTTTATACGGACTCTTATCTTACTTTCTGCGTTACCTTCACGGCCTCTGGTACTTACATTGAATGTAAATTTACTTGATTAACATAGTCACAGGGTCAGCAGAGCATTCCAGACGTGTCGCTATGGTCTCGACCCATGCTTCTACCCCGATGACCGATTTAACCAGCGAAGAAACGTTGTACAGAGGTCATTTTTACTATACTCGATAGAGTGCGTCCATGACTTATAACGTCTGCTTATAAGAGCACAACAGTCATTCAATAAGAGTTCAACTAGAAACATCCGCAATCATACACAAGTGTAACCGATGAGTAACGAGTTCCTAGGCTAAGAGGCCAATATCATTTGAACTTATTCAGTAACTTCGACCCACCTGCAGAGAATCACATCAGCAGTGTATGATAAAATAACGATCATGAACAGACTCACTCTGCGCAAGGGTCTCCAGCTGTCTCCTCGCATCCCTCCCCGTTATGCTCTCCAACGTGTCTAGTGCGCGCCCCGCGAAATTGGACCCACCCCCTCTACCATTACCGGTCCACATCGGTGCCGACTGGTTCGGGGCGTAATAGCTCTGAGACTGCGGGTGCACGGGAGGACCTTGTGAGCACGACCAGGATTAGCAATGCGAGGGCAGCCGTGAATAGAAGATACGCACGTTGCGCTAGGGGCGGAGGCGAGCTTTGGATTCCCCATTCAGGTGGAGGGTAGGGCCGAGAAGAATGCGAACCACCAGAATGAGGTTGTGCGGGCGGAATTTGGTGTTGGAAGTAGTCTTGGGCAGGGATATTTGGTGCGGGGTAGGTAGGGTAGGGATGCGCTGGCTTGTCCGTTGCCGTGTAGGGTCCTTGGGGTACACCAGAATTTGGAATTGCGTTCGGATAGTATTGTTCTACGCGGGGAAAAGAGGCGGGACCATGTGGGTGCATGTTGGCATCATACCGATCGTATCCTGGTCCGCCTATAGCGGAAGGCTTACCCTGGGGTGAGGGTGAAGGGCGGGATTCGAGGGGTGGGACAGGGGGGTGATTATACGGAGGATAATGAAGCTGTTGTTGACCGGGATATTGGGACCATGATGCAACAGGTACTGGTGAAGCCGGCGGACGCGGAGAAACTGACGGAATTGCGGGCGAGGTGCTAGGACACCTTAAGCTCGCCTCCACAGAAGGCATTTGCATGACCGAAGAAGCAATTCCTGACGCATGGAACTGCTGCGGTCCTGGTACAACTTCTGATGGATGGTGTGATATCTTCTGTCGGGCGAGATCATCGGCCAGATAGGCCACAGTAGAAGATGCAGATGCAGGAAGAGGGGAAGAAACTCGAGACGATGGCCTGACAATGGAATGTGAGGAGCTTGGTCGCTGATAAAGCTGATGGGGACGCATGACCACCTCCACCTTATCCGGGGGATAAACCGGTCTTGTTGACATCGGAGCCGGTGGAGGGCGAGAACTCATGTTGATGGCAGGAGGTCGGCTGTTAAATGACGACGTGCTCGTTGTTAGTGATGGACTCCTGGCTGGAATAGGCGGCGGGGACACAAAGGAGGCTGATGCACTGGATGAACGGCCGAGGGTGGGCTTGGTAGCGTCAGCCGGGACTGGCCTGACATTCAATGCACCGCTTGCTTGAGGACTCTGTGTGTGTTGCTCGTCTTCCAGCCTATATGGAGGAGGAGGGGCTTCGTCTACCGCTGCACCTCCTTCTTTTGCAGCCCAATCGTGGTATGCTCTTTGAGTTTGCTTCCATTGCTCCGCCTCTTCCTCATGAGCTGTCTTATCTTCATACCTGGGGCGAGTTGCCCAATAGTCCTCTAACTCCTTGAGGGGAAATGTTTCGTGTAACATACGGTCACCGCGTAGGGATTCAGCGGCGAAACCAACTATGCGCATATACCAGTCTGACGGAAGCGAATAGCCATCGGCGTCAAGCGCTAGAAAATTGAATTGTGGGTGAACAGGAAGTTGCTTTGAAGAAGAGACGACAGGCATGAATGCTGTGCCTTCGTCATATTCGTCCCACATGGCCCCGTATATGATGCGCACCCCTGCGTGTCGAGCAGCATATATCTGTTTCCAGAGGAAGCGACCCCCGTTGCGCTTTATGTCATTGAGTCCCCATTGTCCGCCAGAGAGATTATAGCCCTATTAAACATAATAATAATCAGTAGGGTAATGATCAAAGACATTACTGGACCTACGCTGCCTCCAGGAAGTACCACGGGTATGTAATCTACTCTTTTGTTGCCATCGTCTCCTCTTTGCCTCAAAAAATCAAAGTCCTGTTTGACTTTCTCATTCCCCCAGCGTTCCGCATCCTCTTCGTTTCCGTAACGCCCGACAGTCCAAGGGCTCAGCGCATCGAATTCTTCTGTCCAGACTCGCAAGAACTCGGGGTCCGGGTCGCTATCAGATGTCGACGTGCGCCAGTGTCCAGGTACTCCTGCCATAAGATAAGCACCGCCTGGTGTGGAGGAACGAAAGAAATTAGTAATAGATCGGACGACCTCTGGAGAGTGATTTCTGCCGTTGAATCCAAAACCTGGAGTAGCAGATGAGCTAAACAATCAGAGTGATAGATTTCTGCGAGCATACCCCATAGAGCAATGACTGGGCTGCCTTTCTCGCGAAGGTAATTGGGGCTATCTAGGATACATTGATCATGCATGAGATGGATCCAATCTTGCTCAAGCACTTGTTGAATCTTGTCTGGGTGAACACCCGAGACGTCATACCTAGATGCACGGTAAATATCGATCAAACTAAGTTAACGACCATACGCACATGATGGCAAAGACCCTTCCCTCTGCTTCAGCAGCCTCTCGAACACGATCGCCCACTTCATCTCTGATCTTCCTCATCGCTGAGCCCGCCTCCATGTCACATTGGCCTGCAAATCGTTGCAAGAACGCGCCATCGACACCGTGCAACGCCATCCAATGGAAATGGCGCCTCACCGTCTTCGAGTGGCGCGAAGAGAAGAGGAACATCTGTTCTCCGTCTGCGTTTTTGAGACCCGGGGCGGGGTATAGCTCGGATGGGGAGTATTCGGATACATCTGGCCATAGGTCTGTGTTGGGGTGTCCGCCATGTGGGATCGGCCTATCAAACCAGTGCAGCCATCCGTGGTGGTTAGGATCCAAGGGTTCGCCATCTCCATGACAGGTGAACCTATAAAAGCAGTGTTGAGTACCGACTCGCTATGTGCGACCCCGTCATCCATCTGCGACTTTAAACCACTCCAGAGACACTCAAAGGTGATTATGAAACCTGGACAACACACGAACTTGTATCTAAGAGAAACGCAAACGCACCATCCTTGGTATCCGACTAGAAATTTGTCCTGTATTGTCTTTGGGTTTGCTCTGCGGTGAGGTTCAGGGTGATGAGTAACAACGCTAATGCACATTAGTCAGTGAGCATACCTCTTAAGAATTCGTCCTTCTAACTCTTGCCCCGACATGGTGTGAAACAAAGTAAGATGGTATTACAGCTACTCCTAAGCCTCATGGGCCCAGGGCCAGAATTTGGCAGAAACACGTATAAACAGTACTGTCTAGTTCCTTGTAGTCCTGGTATTTCGTGACATAATTCATTCCGTAAGATAATCATCGAAAATTAAATTCGTTCCAGTTCGCTCCTTCGAGCTTCAAGCTTCAAAGCTTCAAGTTTCACCGACTTCCATCCTATGTGGAGCGCGCAACGGTTGAGCGCTGAGCCCTCGCTCCCCGATGAGCCACAGAGGGTATTATCTAGTAGTAATTACGTAATAAATGTCACTGGCAAGGCAGTAGCGCAGTCAGCCAATTAACACCGTTTATCGTTTATCATCCTGTGAGACCATAGTTGCATACATAATCTTAATTCCAATGGGCGACCTTACCAGCGCCAAACGCCATGGATAGCACTGCACAAGACCTCGCCAGCTATCTCGTGCAGCAACTCAAGCTGTACGTTTATCCGTCAAAGACTAATGCCACTTGATTTGACGTCAAGCCAGTAAAGCAGTCGGAGAACGGCTCTTGGTCGCCATCGCGGGGGTCCCTGCATCAGGCAAATCAACCTTGGCTGAGCTGGTAGTTGCCAAAGTCAACATGCATTTGGCTGCCGATAGCGCCACGCATCCCACTTCCGCCATTTTGGTTGGCTTGGATGGGTGGCATCTGACGCGCGCACAGTTGGATGCTATGTCAGATCCTAAACTTGCACATGATCGTCGCGGTGCACACTGGACTTTCGACGGACCATCTTACGTTGAGTTCGCGAAGCTTTTGCGCCAGCCAGCAACTGCTGTGATAACTGCCCCTTCTTTCGATCATGCCCTGAAAGATCCTGCCCCCCACGCTGTGTCGATATACCCTTCCCACCGCCTGGTCGTAATCGAGGGTTTATACTCCATGTTACAACACGATATATGGGAGCAGGGTGCACAGTTAATGGACGAACGGTGGTGGATACAGATAGATTTGGAGGAAGCGAAGCGGCGGTTGGTCAAGAGGCACATCCTCACGGGCGTGGCTAAAGACATGGAGGAGGCAATATGGAGAGCTGGGGAGAATGATGAGCCAAGTAAACGCTGTAATCTTCATAAAACCATATGAGGGATGCTAAAGCTTGGTCTCCTAGATGGGAAGTTCATCGCGGAAAATCTATATGAACCCACAAGGATAATCAAGAGCTTGGACGACCCCAAATATACCCTTTGACCTACTGGAAATATTAATTCCACTTTGAACGCCAATTCTAGGCTTCTGGCATTTGGTTTACTCGCCGATAAATCTCCGAGTAAGGACAGATAAGTTATAATCGAGTTGAGGACTGTGTATTACAATGGTTTTGCAGAACGTCCGATGTACAGCTCTACCTCACTCCAATTACAGTATTTCTGATCTCCACGCTCGGTTGATCCACCACGAGGAATGCCGACATCCCCGTCTGAACCCCGTGTCTCCGTGGCTGTAAGTATCCACGACGATAACCATATTCTTAGGCTGCGAAAGAATAACATTTCCAGAGTCCATCTGGATGCACCTGGATGATTCGGTGGTGGTTTGGAATTTGCTTTCCGTTCCTGAGGTACTGGGAACCTGCTATACCTGAGCTGATCCACACGATAATGGGATCTAACTGAAGGGCGGAGTTAGACTGGTGCGCATGTCTGCAAGACGTCTTCGGGTTACGTACCACTATTCACAGTGGTAGAACTTCGAGCACGATGCAGTGGGCACCGGTTGCTTTGTACGACGTAACTTCCCATTATGGTAAACAATGCGAATGAATATATCGTGATACTTATCAATGAGCTTGAGAATACAGTGAGGGTGTTGTTTTCGTCATTTTTGATCACGGATGCTGACGATTGGAGTATCATTCCACAGACCAGTCCTTCCCTCTAGACCCTGGAGTGAGCAATCCTTCAAGACATGCATAATATTGCAATGAGAACGGTACAAAGTGCACTTAGCGTCAACGTCATAGAAAATGATCGCCCACGCAGCGAAGATATCATCGATTATGAGTTGTCTGGCTCGATCAGGGTGAGCACATTGCATAAGACGATGCCGATGGCTGATCTAGGTCTTGGTCATAATGTTCTTCAGGTAACGGTAAGCTTCACTTACGTGTATCTGCGAGATACAGAGCGAGGAAGCATTATGACGCACCAGTCGCCATCTGAGACCTTTCAACACCGCGACAATTGCGTCTCCTACTGGTTGCGCGAAAACATATCGATTCTCCCGGGAACATTTTTTACAAAATGTGTTAAGCATACGACTGTTAGATCACAATAGACGACAGCCTCGCCTGCGCGACACTCCAATATTACCGCAGAGGTAAGCGGTTCGACAGTCTTTATATCACGACCAAAGTCTTACGGTGTGTTACACAATGTCTTCAGTGATATCACCGACCAGCTTAGTCAAGGTATATGATGCTGACAGCAGTGATCGAAAAGATGGGGATAAGCTAAGACGAACGATTTGCTGGTAACGTCACGTCGTCTCCTGTAAATCAGGCATACATTACAAGGAAGAAGAACTTGACGAACATGCCATATAACCCTACATCCACACCAAGTTGGCGCAGAGGTGGGTGTGTGGGAGCCATAGGGGGAGGGGGTGCTACGATGTGCTGATGACCCTGCAATAGGCTTCTACGAAGCGCTGCAGCTAGAGCGTACGACCCCGATCTTGCGCGGGTTGCAACCCGAGAATTTTGATGATCATTATGGCGTGGGTCATGACCGAAAATGTCTAATTGTTCTCCTCTCCTTGAAGAGAGATTTCTCTTCGCTTTGCCTAGTCACCAGCGCAGTCGCTACAAAGCGTACCTGAGGAACCCTGAAAGGGGGCTTGGGAAGATGAAGACGTCTGCCTGCCCGTCAATGAAATTGTAAACAAGAGAGAGGAAAGCGCAAGACCTAGACGAGGCAAATAATTTCCCAGGTAGATCTATTACCGGGCTAGCTGACCCTTTGACGGTGCATACCAATAGCCGAAGTTCACCGTTTGGCGCAATGTGCATGCGGCTTTGTGCTTGTGCTTGTTGTACTTAATAGGTCTGCCACCAACCCACCACATCATGATCGAACCTCTGGAAAAGAGCAAACCCTGATAGCAATGTTTCCCTAAGGAATTGGCTGCCTTGGTAGCGAGAATGCCGCAACTAGTGAATGGGTATTCCTGTAAATCACACGAAAACATCATGCGACCAGCCAGCTAGTGTTCCAATTGCAAGAGGTACAATTGGAGGCGACACGCAGGCGCCACACCCCCGGTGTTATTATCTCCTCTGCGAGGACAACTTAAAAGACAACGCTGAATGTATGTCCGGTAAATAGACATCTGAGGCGGCATGCCGCCTCATGCTAATATGTCGCAGGATCTCAAGATACTTACTATGATATTTCCCGCTTCCGAAGTATTTGCACGAGTTGCAGCCCCAGTACTCGTGGTACTTCACCTGGCGGTTTGAAGGTTCAAATCTCCCAAACAAAAATTTTACCAGCCAGTCCAATGAAACCGGCGCTAAATCAGCGCAAACTCCGAACACTGGCAAGCTGCCCAAGGCACCCGCCGGATGTGTTGTTACCGGTCGCGGTATTCTCTGGACCGCGGCCGTAGCCTCCCCCAAGTCAGTGAGAAATATTGCCAACATTGCTATGAGAAATAGTCGAGGGAGCTACGTCAACACCACTTGGGGAGACATTTCTGGGCTCGAACTGGCAAAGAGCAAAAACGGATAGATTATCGTCAGGATAATACTCGATACAGGCACAAATCTCATAACAAGCTAACGTTACAGTACGTACTCGGGTCAATAGTAATTTAGAAAACAATCGATGACCAGCACTTCAAAACCCCTAACGGACCAAAAAAGAGCAAATAGTGATGAGGCCAGATGTAGAGCTGGTGGGTAGGTGATGTGTGAGGAATAAATGCTGGGGCGTAACTAAAACCAAGGAAGTCCAAATAAGCCGACAAGAGTGACAAGAAATCTCTCAGCTCTATCAGCATGAGCGAGAAAGTCAAGAATCCAGGGAAGAACACGGCAGATGCCAACATGATTAGACCATGACAAGTCTTCCCATCACGTACGTCCCTCCATTCACGAGGCCCACGTTCCCTACATCTTTGCCGCCGAACCCTACGGCTGGGCCCGGGAGGGTACCTTTCCACCCACAAGGGTGATATGGCGTGAGGCCAATACTCTCATCCCACGAGTCGCGCTCCTCAACCCACTCGTTGGATACCTCATCTTTGACTGCCGTAACAGGTGGGAGGGGGACGGTAGTCGCTTTTGTAGACTCCACGGGAAACAGGTTGAATGGAAGAAGGGATGTCGGTATCCATTGCGACGGGGACGGAGCACGACGTCGCCTCTTTGCGGATGCCTTGGGCTGTTCAGATGGTGACGTAGTCGATTCATCGCGAGCACGCTTGTTCGGTCGCGAATCTGAATCAGATGACGCGGCAGCACCTGAGGCAACGGAAATCTCTGCCGGCGGGACGGATGTGACTTCTTGTGACGTCCCAGCAGAATCACTAGATGTCATCTGGTTTGCGCGATTCGCAGTGTTCACGGGTTTAAGAATGCATCGCTTAACGTGACGGTTAAGATTGGACGCAACGCCAAAACGACGGCCACACGTGTCACACACAAATGCTATAATTCCAATTTTTAGCGTCGCGCAACCGCAAGAATTTTGTTAGTTACATACCTTTTTCTCCTGTGTGTACGAGCAAATGCTGCAAGGCAGAGACCCTTGATGTGAGCTGGCTATTTATAGCGGTAGAATAATATTGACCTTTCTCAATGTGGAGGGCCTGTCAAAGGATTTCTCGCACATCCAGCAGGCATGCTTCTTTTCCCGCGGTCTTGGGCCTGAGCCTTCACTCTTGGTGTTGCGCGATGACGCAGACCTGGAGGAGCTGGCGCATGCAGTGCGAATTGACTGTGTTATCTCGGCAGGGGTGGTGGAGGGTCCCGGTAATGCCAGGGCAGGTGGGAGCGGCGGTGACGGATGAGATGGGAGAACCATGTTGGATGATGTTGGAAGATCAATACAGTAAGAGTGTGATGAAGAAGAAAAATGTGATGGTGATGGGCTTTTATCGCATGCAGGGTATGGGTAGTGTAGTTGTTGCTGGTAGAATAAAGGCAATGCGTCCGACCACTCACATGAGGTATGGCCGCCTGCGATGGTACGAAAGTTAGCTAAAGATGGGGGTATATCTAAAGATGTAGGTGGTCCGGTGACCATGGCACGTAGGGCCGACGTTGTCGATGCGCCGCTATCTTGGAGAGAACATCTACCGCTCTGTATATCGTATGCGTCGTAGATGGATGATCTTTCTAAGAAGCCTGCAACCCAATCCGACGTGTTTGACTGGGAAAGAGATGGACCCAGTTGAGCGCTCTGCATATGGTGCTGCCGAAAATTGGGCTGCTGGACTAGAGGGCTTGGACACTGCATCATGGCGTGGGCGTCAGGGGGTAGCTGGGTATCGACAAGGAGGACGAAGTCTGATGAAGTTCACGCCAATTCTGTGGGCAGGAAAGCTTATATATATATAATTCGTTGGGTACATCCGTTGCAACCCTAAAGGTGCGAAGACATAAAGAAAACGAGGTCTAAATCTATGAAGGCCCAGGCAACGAGCAGCTGGTTTACGGCAGAAATTAGCATTCGACCCCAGCGGCTTGCACCGTTTTCTACAATCGTAATTAGGCGTGGACTAACTAGCTGGCTGAGCCTAGCTCATCTAAGAACTCCAATAGCTCATCTTGAACTCACCGCTTTCGCAGGAAGCCTCGGAGGCCCGCGTGTTGTTGAGGAAGGCCATAGGCCACCGCTGCGGGAAGGAAATTGTTGCATCAATATCATACTCCAATGGGCTTTCGGTCCGTGATAACAAAGGTCTACTTCCCCCACTGGCACGCGTTGACTCGAGTAACAACATCTCAGCTTCCACTCGATTCTCGGCGGAGCGGAAATACCACGCTCGGTGCGCCTCGTTGTCTGAGTACTACTATGATGGCCCACAGACTTCCTTTCCGGTGGCGCTTCGAAGCATTCTCTTTGGCCACGCAGGTGGCAGATATGAGCAACGACGATCCCGGTGCATTCAGATGCATTTGAGGAAATGAAGCATTCCTCGTGTGGGATGGAAATAGAAGAACAGCTCGCTGGATATGCATGCTTGAATCTGTGTTTGGTCTATTCTCCTATACTCAGTTTAATAATGAGTAAGTGGAAATGACGCAGCCGCCGGTAGTAGGAATCGTGGAGGCGGCAGCACAGGAAGTTCATTTCTGATTGCAGATAGCAACAAGATCAAGTTCGTTCATAGTTGAACTTCTTCAGGGCCCGAGGCTCTCCTAATAGGCGGAATAAATTACGTTTGTGGACATTTGTTAATTTTCAAGGCTTTTGACAAACAATCGCAAACAACGCTTCTTCAAGTTACTTTCTGGCCGAAAATAAATATCGGACACAAGGTGATCAATTCCCTGCACCATGACAATAACAGCTGCGCAGAAGACAGCCATAGAGGAGGTTATTGAAATTATAGTTGCAACGACCCCAGCTCGCGGCAAACGTCAATTATCTCAATTGTTTATGGATCTGGTGGATAGATCAGAGTGGCCTGAGTATTATGAGGTATTTCTAATATTCCGCGGAAACGAATGCTGGACGTGTCCAAATTATATATTTCATAGGTTATACCCGAGCCCCGATGTATCAACGCCATTAAGTCAAGCGTTGAACGGAACAGATACAAGGACGCGCTGAACGCGTATACCGATCTTTCCCTCGTGTTTTGGAATGCACTATTCTACAACGAACCAGATAGTCAAATTGCTACTGACGCGCAGACTCTCAGGGTACGTTTTCCACTTCTTGTCCGCGGCGCAATTACCCTGAACATCGATTGGGCGTTCCGACGTTATCTATTCGCGTTCAGACTGTACTCGAAACTGAATGGCAGAAGAGAAGCGTTCTTCCTGTGCCCCGACACTCGCCACCTCCATCATCTGCTCAAAAGGTCCACGGCACGGGTCCCGCTGCACCGCCGCACTCCATTATTATGCAGCCTTCCACTTCCACAACAACCAAACCGAGAACAACAGCTCCAACTTCCGCTGTACCTCCAACTTCCGAGTCACAGACCGCCAAATCCGCTCCTCTAAAGGGACCAGTGGCTGCAGAAGAAAGGGTTGGGGATAGTGAGGCGATCGTCCGTCAGCTTGAGAAAAGTCTCCCAAGATGGCAAGGCTTTGGAGAACTAGGGATGTCCGAGGTCAGCAAGGCGAGTATTCATGAATCGACCACTCTCAACCGTGGTGATGTTTAATCCCCGTTTTTATACTTACATACTTGCTATGCCATAGGACCGACTGGTCGAAATTGTGCACAGTCCTCCTAAGACTCACACGCACGAGGACGCTCGTGACCGGACCATGCTGACCGCGGCAGGAAATCTGACTGTTCCCCCAATTGTCGACAAGCTTCCCCCCGAAACGAGTGGGTTTTTTGTTATTGTTTTCTAACCCGCTTACACCTTTTATTAGCAAAACACTTTGATCGCTCTCCAGACACAAATGAGCTGTTCTGGTTTGCCGCTCCTCCTATGAACGCCGCCCTGACACCACCCCCACAACATAGTCTAGCGTACCTGCATTTCTTGGCGACGAAACACAAGAAAGAACTGGGCGCGGACTCAGTCGCCATGGACGTCGATGGTGAAGCTGCTTCAACAGGTCTTTCAAAGCAACAGCACACAGTTGCACCTCCGACAGTTAGCGAAATTCTGCAAGCAACCATAAATTCAGCATCTACCGAGTTCCTGTAGACACTATTCCTCTGTTCCGACTAGTATGATAACCTAAGTTAGTTTTCCTTTGGTCTTCCCGTCTCGTATTCATCGGTTGTCATGCCATACAGATTTAATTGCTGGCCAGAAGAATTTCATCCTTTTTGACGGCTCTTCCAACGCTTGCAATTGTCTGACCCATTCGTCAATATAAATTCATCCTGCACTATTTAAGTGTAAACCTGAGTCGGGAAGAACCCAGGCCATCTATGCAATGTCTAGTATTGCGACGCGTACTTGAGTCAGGTGGAGTCAAGTTGGACGTAAGTCATATATCCACGCACCGGAACATCTTGATTGTTGCTAGATGCCCAAGTTCCTTAGTATTGAGACATTGATACTAATAGGTTACCCGATTCTACCACTACCTTTACGACTACATCGCGATAAGTCATCAATGCAGTTTTCAATAAGTGCGTCCTCGAACCGTTCAAACCCGCGGAGGGCGTAATCTTGTCAACGTCGGCAAGTGACACAGAACATCCTCTAGGCTAAGTGATCTAGTCCGCTTCGTGAGTCCCAGAATCAAGGAGATGATGCTCGACAAACAATGGTCTGGCAGCAGCTTAAAATTATTCTTTGGTTTCAGGCGCTTTCATCGAAGATAAGCTCCAGTGATTACGTTCGGCATAATGACGTTTTAGATGACGACGAAGCAGCAAGACCGATCTGAGGGCGAAATCGGTACACATCAAACTTTTATTCACGGTGCGTCCCAAATTGCGATTCTTCGGAATCTTCAGGAAGTGTTTGATCTTTCCCAGGGACTTCCTATTCAACCTTGGGGGCCTCAAGTATATTGGATTTTCAGAGCGATCATTCTTGCCTTCGACCTCCCTCCCAATCCCTTTCCACCTTCCTTTCGGCGCATACACATGTGGCTTCGGGGTCGGAAGTCAGTCAGAAGGCTCCCCTCCGCAAACTATGATATGACGGCGGCCTCCTTAGTCTGCGAGACGAAGTTTTCCTTGTCGCCATACTCCCCGGTAGTTCCGTTACGTGTATTAAGATCTTGCTCGACGGACTTTTTGACAATATGTACGTATGTAATGATCTAGTCTCCCCTACATAGGCAGGCCCAATAGAAGGACGGCAGTCATTTCTTTTTTGTTGTGGGAATAATCGGCAGCACTGGGCCTCGTGCCGCGCATACATTATTTATTGATTTTTAAATTTCCTACGGAATACATTACGAGTACGTCCAATTGTGCAAGTACTTGCAAGAAGAACTCGTTTCCTCTTGCAACTGGTATCTAAAGAGGTAATTTCCTGATCACGCTTCTCCTGCGGCACGCCCCCACGTTCGAGACCCAAGTCCAAGTTCATTCCGGAGGCGTGGCTCCTGAATATTTGAATCTTGCCAAGTTATTGCAGCAGAAGCTAGCGGACCAATTCTACCACTTCATCAATTATGCGAGCTCCTGAACTTCGCGGCTTTTGCTGTTTCTCGAGGAGGATCTTTAACGGTTTCAGCAATATCGATTGGTATGACAATCTTTGCACCCATTCGAATATTGCAGCCTGACACTGGAAGTTCTCATACGACTCGGCCAGGACTTTGAGTCTGACGAGCCCTCCGAAAGAGCATCTTCGGTTGATTCATCCTGTATACTCTCGCAAAGGTGACTAGGGGTACACTGGTTTATAAACTTCTGATGAGTACCTTTGGCTTGGCGCCTTCACGTCCGGGGAATTGGAAACTGGACATGGTGGAGTAGTAGGGTGGAGCAGGTGTGAAATTCAAATTGTGGGTCTCTAGAAGAAAACGAAAGAACGCCAGAAGCATGTCTACATCTCATGATCAATCAAAACATTGTATTTTAATAACGACGGAAGTTCATGTCTCGCAAGATGGTGGGAACGATGGGATGTACGAAACAATGACAAATGGAGACACAGAGTAACTCCGTGACCCCGCTTTGCCTATATTTTGCGCGTCATAGCAAAATGAGTAAAATTGCGAAAGACGAAATTGGTCAAAAAGATAATAAGTCCATAGTACAGTGAAGTTCGCGCGTCCGACAGTCCAAGTCCAGAAACACGTTACTTTTAAACCATTGGTATGGCATCGGAATGTTGCCTGCTGTGTGTGGTGTGGAGAGACGTACCCGTCCTCGGCGGAGGTGAAAATGATCCTTGCAGAGAGGGGTAAGCCGTCTGGGGCTGTGGAGAGTACACAGTCCCATATTGCGACGGAGACAAGGACTGCCCATACAACACAGGAGAACCGAACGACTGAGAAAAATCGGAAGAATCAGACGGAAAACGATTGTTTGTCATGCGTGTTGCCGCGCCATCGCCTCTGTCTATGAATGGCTGCTGGTTGGCTGACAGAGGCGTAAGCTCCTTTCTTGTACACGTGGCGTCTGTACACTAGATAGGCGCCAACGGCAAAAAGCGAGAGAGCAGCCAAGGCTCCGATGGTGCCGCCAACTATCCCACCTACGTTAGTTGAATTTGAGCTCGAATTTGAGCTGCTAGATGAGCTTGAGCTTGGACCACTAGATGAGCTTGAACCGCTAGATGACGGTGAGGCGCTCGGAGTGATGTTAGAAGGATCTGGGGCAGATCAACATCGGTGGTGAAAAGATGGAACCAAACTAACATACTTTTTTGAAAAGTAGCGTTCGCATCTTGGATATTGAAAGTCGCGGATGTCCATGTTGACGCTGACAAAACTCGTCAATTGGCATCATGCGTTCGGAAAACAAAATCAACTCACGATTAGTAGTAGGCCCAGTAAGGTATGGACGCATCTCCAGCAAGCACATATCCAGAAGGGAAATACCTGTAGCAAATGAGCACAGCTCAACAAATCATGAGACCTGAACAAACTCTTGTGTCCATGATGTATTGGTGGTGCACCCCGATGCCCATTGAGGCCATCTATTTAATCATTAATGTTTCCCAAGGAACACAAGATGAACGACTTGCTCCCAGATAGTAGTAGACCCTTGACATAGAGTACACGCCATCATGAGATTATAGGACGACCAAGAACTGCTATGATATCAGAATAACCGGAGACGGCTGCTGCCTCCACTTACCAATAACATGGATTTGCGTTCGAGGAATTTGGCAAGGTGTACGAATAGCCGGCTTGTAGGACTGGTTGGTCATAGTCTTAGAGTGTGCACATGAGTATACAATTAAGACGCAAGGAAAAAGATCGACGTGCTATTTCCAACGCACGCAGCCTCGACATAAGCAACAGTAAGACAAGGCGAGTAGCCCTGGCTGTCGCTCATCCATGAGTATCCATCAATGCAGGTTGCAGGCGAAACGATAGTGCGCGTGACTGGATGAACTTGTACCGCCATGGTAGTCGAAATACATAAAATTACAGACACGACAAGATAGAAACCCAAGGACACCATTGTGTGGGTAAAGACGTACTGGGATGTGGGCAAGCGCGCGGGTTATCCGAATGAGTGCAAACATTTTCTTATCTCCACGTTCCAGCGCTCGATAGAGGCTTGTCTGGTGACCAGCCTTGAGAGAATCATCATAGACCGGAGAACCCTGGATCGGACTTGATATGAAGTTCTTACCTGATTTCACCGATTGGCAAGCGCTCAAGCGCTCGAATATTCGAATCAGTGAGGATTGGGTTATGAAACCATTGTCGCGGAGGCAAAAATAAGGACACTAGAACTCCTGCACGAGCGGTGTCAGACAAAGTCAAACTTGTAAATGGCCACGGTCTTCAACGTTTCAAACCGCTACGACGTCATCGACAAGATAACGGGTAATCGTACGACGAATCCTTATGTATATTTAGGTCCATGCATGTGCTTCGACTCGTCTTCAGAAATGCATCTGTATATATAATATCCGAACTGTTTCAGATTTTGTCACGGGTTCAGAATTTCAGGCCTGTGCGGCTACAATGTGGCTGTAACTCAGTTTTTCCTGCCGCTGCCATGCGTCAACTCACACGACCTTCTAGAGATCATCGAAGTTCGGCAAGTAATAGCCTTCATCCTGCCAAACTCACAAGGGTGACCATGTTGCTTTCAAACAATGCACCGGGTTTGTGCAACTGGACAAGCTGAAGGGTCTGGAAGAAACCGAGGGAACGACAGAAGCATGCCCACATCCTACGTGACTTCAATCAGAACATTGTTATTTTAACGACAGACTTATCATAAGACGACGGCATGAGTGACATACAGCTGATTGAATGCGGAGTAAGAAATTCCCTGATCCCCGCGTTACGTGTTATAGCGAAATGAGTCAAACCACGAAGGAGATTGGTCAGTACATAATAGGTATAAGGTACAAAATGCGGGCGCGTCCGATATTTCAAGTTATAAGAAACTTGTAAGAAACACCTTACTTTAAACCATTGGTATAACATCGGAACGTTGACCGTTACTAGTATGTGTAGTGTAGACGGATATATCTGTTTGCGGAGGAGGTGAGAATGAACCTTGCAGAGATGGGTATGCTGTCTGGGGTTGTGGGGAATATGCGGTCCCATACTGCTGTGACGGGGATATGGACTGCCCATGCAATCCAGGAGGGCCCGACATTGATGGAGAAAAGGATGCATCGGAGGGAATACGGTTGTGTGTGCTTGGAAATGACATAAATGCCGTCCCTTGTTGGTTGATGGCAGAGGCGTAAACTCCTTTCTTGTATACGTGGCGTCTGTATAGTAGATAGGCGGTAATAACGAGGAGCAAG
Organism: Suillus lakei; assembly: GCA_016628065.1. Taxonomy (NCBI): domain Eukaryota; kingdom Fungi; phylum Basidiomycota; class Agaricomycetes; order Boletales; family Suillaceae; genus Suillus; species Suillus lakei. Next base: position 378,332 of record JABBWA010000017.1, read on the forward strand.
AGTGCGGCGGCGCCTCCGATGGTACCGCCGACTATCGCACCCACGTCAGTTGATGTTGAGCTTGAACTTGAACCGCTAGGTGATGGGCTTGAACCTGAACCGCTAGATGATGGTGTGGCGCCCGGGGTGATACTAGAAGAATCTGGACCAGATCAACATCGGTGATGAAGAGATACCAAACTAACATACTCTGTTGATAAGTAGCGTTCGCATCTTGGATATTGAAAGTTGCGTATGTCCAATTTGACGCTAACAAAACTCGTCAATTGGCATCATGCGTTCGGAAAACAACATCAACTCACGATTAGTAGTAGCCCAGTAAGGAATGGAAGCATCTCCAGTAAGCATGTATCCAGAAGGGAAATATCTATAATATATTGTAAGCGCAGCTCAACAAATCATGAAACCTGAACAAACTCCTGTGTCCATGATGTATTGGTGGTGCATCCGGATGCCCATTGAGGCCATCTATTTAATCATTAATGTTTCCCAAGGAACACAAGATGGACGACTTGCTCGTAGATAGTAGTAGACCCTTGACATAGAGTACACGCCATCATGAGATTATAGGATGACCAAGAACTGCTATGATATCAGGATAATCGAAGACGTAGTTGTCGCCTCCACTTACCAATAACATGGATTCGCGGTCGAGGAATTTGGTAAGGAGTACGAATTGTTGGTTTGTAGGACTGGTTGGTCATAGTCTTAGAGTGTGCACATGAGCATACAATTAAGACGCAAGGAAAAAGATCGACGTGCTATTTCCAACGCACGCAGCCTCGACATAAGCAACAGTAAGACAAGGTGAGTAGCCCTGGCTGTCGTTCATCCATGAGTATCCACTCATACAGGTGGCAGGCGAGACGACAGTGCGCGCGACTGGATGAACTTGTACGGCCACGATAGTCGAGATATATGGAATTATAGACACAAAACGATAGAAACCCAAGGACACCATGGTGGAGGAGTAAATGCACTAGGCCGGGATGTGGGCAATCACTGGCAATGCTAATTCATACGAAATAATTTTATTGGAGTAAGGGTAAGCACGTCAGGTGTATCGTTACGTTATTGGCGAGTCGGTGACATATGTATCCTGTGCGAGCGGACCGGGCCCACATATGTGTGAATCGGATGAGCGCTGAATCAGTTGAATTGGAATATGGTGAAGATCGTCGAAGCTCACCTTCAAATGTGCATGCAGGAATTTCAAAACAAGTCCGATGATCTCAAGATGATCTTGTCATAGTCTTCAAGCTTCAAAAGCTTCAAATTTCAAAGCTTCAAGCCCATAAGCAACGTCGTCGACGAGATAGCGAAGTAATCATGTGATGGTTCCCTATACACATAAATGCATATGCTTCGACACGACTTCGGAAGTGCATCTGGAAGCCGTGCGCATCCGAATTGTTTCAAGGCTGTGTGTTACGGCACACGAACAGTTACTAGTATGGCAATGTACATGCGGCTATTCCATTATTACCCGACTGCTCAGTTTATCCCTCCATCTGTCAACTCACTTGACCCTTTGTCGCCAAGGAGTCAGGTCCATCTTCGAAGTTCGGTGGTAGTCTTGAAAGGGAGCCCCAGTTTGTGCAGACGGATGTGTTCCTGGTTCACCCATTCCTATCATAGCTATTCGCACTATTACTAACTTGGTCCACGGGGCTTCATTCCGAAAGTGACAGTGGGCGTACCTACTATCCAAGACATATGGCCCGCGTTTAGCCGTGCAGCATCTCCCAGCCTTCCCCGGTCACCTCGCAGCCTGGGCCTCCCATTCGTTGTCACTGTTTTCTTCCCTACGTTCTCCTGGTGTTCAAGTTATTCGTTGCCGCCAGTGGTCAGCTTACAGGTCATTGCTTCACAGCCATCTCGATTGCGTTTCGGGCCCTGTAACATCAAGATCCTTCGCACAGCGTCCCTGTTTAACTGAACATCAGCTTCTTCTTCAGCTCTCTCAACCTTGCTGACAGCAAATCGAGTTCACAATGTCGTGTCCACAGGCACCCTGGTCCATGAACACCATGAAGCAATCACCGTGTGCGGTGGTTCAACAGGTAGACAACTCATGTGGAAATATGTGTAAGCCCCGTCGTATACTCCTATCTGTGACATGCTTGAATCGCTTCAGATGGCACTATCTCCCCTCCCTCTTCTGAGGACCTCTTCATTCCCACTGGTTCAAACGTAACCTTGTGTACTTGGTGAGTCACATTCATGTAAATTTGGTGCATTTTTTAAACACAAGAATGGACACTGTAAACAGTTCCTGGGCAAGTTACAACTTGCTAAGTGCCTGTATGTTTTGTGCTCCTGGATCACCCTTCTTTGGTGAGGTAAGTTTCTCAAGTCCACACCCTATTCGCTTTAACAAACTTTGCATAGCTGGGATGAATGGATAAAAAATTGCGCCGGCCTAACGTCAACAACAACGTGAGTTTATGTACGGCTTGTTTTCTGCTAATCTGATTTTTACTTGTCTCTCGAAGATACTTTCCCTGGGATTCGGGAAAAAGGCTTCCTCTCAATGCGACGATAATACCTTATTATGCAAGCTACAATCGTAAGTTCTGATAGCAGTATCGCTAAGCTTCCTTATCATGAATGATCTTACAGCTGGTAGCTACCCAAATGGTATATTCAACGAAACCGTTGCTTATGGTATCAGCACTGCGAGTAAGCTCATTCGACTGTACCAGTCAAATTCGCACTAACTTTGATTAGATAAAGCCGACTTGAATGGATCAATCCTTTCCAGCACTTCGTCCTCGTCGAGTTCTTCGACAACTCCCGTTGGTCCAATTGTTGGAGGTGTCGTCGGGGGAACGGTTCTGCTGCTTCTATTATGCGGCTTCCTCTTCTTCATTATTTGCCGGAAGCGCAGAAGAGCAGCGCAGTTACCCCCCAAAATGACACCGCCTATATGGAATGGTTCACACTTCGCTGTGGCGACCAAGGACTCGACGACTCGCACTCCCCTCGCACCATCAGGATACCCTCAAACATCAGCCCCGATGTCTACCTCTCCTTACGCCATCCGGTCCAATCATATTCGCAACGTTCCTTCAGTAACGAGCCTCCATTCGCTTCACATCGCTTCACCTACTTCCACTGGGCATGCTCTGCCTTTATCGCCTTTGGCGCCCCTTATCGCCCCTGTATTATCACCCGTCAGCGATGCAGCTGATGTAATCACACCATTCCTCGCCACCCAACCGTCAAGCCGACCAGGCACCCCAGACGGAAAGAGCGCCCAAAGTCACGGTGAACCTATGCCTGAGCGCGCCACGTCACCCCAATCTCAAAGATCACGCATGAACCCGCCCCCTTATACCCCATCATCTCCCACGTCCTCAAGCCATGCCCGCACTGGGTCCAACTCTTCGAGGAGGACTTTCTGTCATGAGGCACCTCAGGCGGGAAGGCGGCTCAGGGGGCACGACCATCAACTCAGTCATGGGCCAGAGGAGGACGCATGCGCCGAGGATGCACTCTGCAGCGAGTGCTGAGAGCGCCAGGAGTGACTCGACTACCGCGAGCGTGAGTGACAATGGGCGGAGAATAAGAACTGCCCTTGAACGCACCACAACGACGGCCGCTTCGAGTTCGCGTCGGCCTGCTGTGTAAAGATTTTGTTTTGTTTTTGTTTCCTCTTCTTGGACTCTCATTTATTTTACATTGGGTGTAGACAATACGTGCGGTATTGAACTGTGATCGTATATGTCCGTCTGTGTAGTAATGAATCTTCCATGCAACGACTCTGGATGGTGTGGTGAGGTTCACTGTAGGTGGTCAGTGCGTACAAGTATGGTGGTTACTGTTGATGGCATGACTACTTTGGGGGAGCGTCTGACTGGGCGCACGCAATGATAGCACGATAGTGTACATATATACGGCAAAGTTATAAAACAGTCTCAAGCTCGAGCTCAGAGGATCATCAGCGGGTTGGATTGTGCTACAGAATGCTACAGAGCGCTCTGTAGCACTCTGTAGTGAATTACGTTTCCCTGATTATGATAGGGGAAAGCACAATTAGGTCTGGAACATATTCAATGATATCCTTCTTCTCCTCTTGACACTTGATAGCATCAGTCTCCACAGAGTCATGTGTGATGACTTTATACAAGAAGTGTCTTGTCTTGACCAAACCGGTGACATCGAGAAATAGCCTGTACCTAGGTTAATGGCCTTCTACATCACTAGTAACGTGTTTCGCTTTAACCACTAACCTCTTTGCAACGGTCTATCATGGGTTGACGAGAATCACATGATTTGCGACAGTAATGTTGAGTCCAACACCGCCAGCATCAATGAACATCAGGAGCACTTTCATGCGAGGATTGTTCGTGAAAGAGTCAAGAACCTCCATACGTTGTTTGGTCGAAAGTTCGCCTTGATCCAACAATAAGAATAGCCTCAAAATACTAATTTACAGAAAACGGACATATCATACGAACGTTGATCTATGCCTATCTTCAGTTTCTTCATCTGGGCCTCTAGCAGATCCATTGTGTCCCTAAAGCAGCACTGGACAGGGAGACATGAGATAAGGTGCCCAAAGAAAAGGCAGCGCGACATACAAAAACCATTACCTTCTGGCCTTCTGAAACCCCTATGATGATATCCACCACCACGCGGATTTTGCCTGAGACAAACGCATGTCCAAACAGCCGAGCGAATGGCTGAAGGTTTAATGGGAGAACTTTGGGATCGGGATCGAGTCCGCGTCCGTACATATCCTCTGCATCAGAAGTTACATGAGCATCCAGGCCTTGCTCCTCAATTATTTGCCCCAAGACGCCTATGAGTAGCAATAGATGATCGCACGCTATGAAAAAGGACTAACAGAATGATCTACACACCGCATACGTAAACGAATCCATTACCTTGCCTGGCTCGAGCTCAGCCACCCCATATCGAAATCCTTGATGCCGGAATGAGCCCAATCGTGTATCGTTTTTCTCCCCTCGTGTTTGCCACACATGAACAGTCTTGATTTCTAGATTCGGAAGCTGAATTACATCCACCTTTCTCCTGTATCACGTACAATCCGCAAGAAGACCCTATAAAAGGTTCATTCCAATGGCTGCGCACAGCGGAGCAACAACATACCGCGACTACGTGTGCGGAAACCTTGGAGAAGTATCCGCGTTTGCCGCGCACTGCGAATGCGGTGCTTTCGGCGGCCGGACCACGTTCATCTGTGACTTCAAGAAACCTGAGCTGGGGTTGGATATCGGATAGCTTGTTCTATGCAAGTCGTTGTTAACGCTTCCTCGCAATCGCGTTCTACGCACTTACTACAAACGGGGTACCTGTAAGACAAAGCCTTTGAAGCTTTGCAAAGTCATACATGCCTTGTACCAGGCATCTAACCCCATAATCTTATGCGATTCATCTGCAACATTTGGTGCTCAGTGAAGGTGGTTGTCAGTTCAGGTCTTGAACACGCTACCCAAAATGATGCGAGACTAGCGTGCCAAAAAGACCGGATCCTTGGGATCCTTGCTCATTCGACGTTCTATTTGCTGATACGTAGTGATCTGCGCAGGGCATTAGGTAGCATCAGGTAGTTTCTTGGAAGTACTTGCGATAACATCTGTGTCCATGAAATCGTCTACACCTATATAAAGGGGGAATTTAGAATGGGTGGGCGTGTCTGGCAATTTACCTACCCATGTGCTCATCATGAACTTCCGCTGTTGGTCCGTCACCATTTTTTTTTCCGTAGCAATATCAGCGAGACATCAGTAACAAGATAAAATCAGGCTTACAATGTCGTGTTCGGTCGTTCAAAGGGTGCTTTCCCGGATCCACGAATCTTAGCAGAAATCCCAGGCAATTTCTTGAGATCTGCTGCTTTCGACTCTTGGAGCGTCTTCTTTATCAACGCGATGGAAGTGACGGTCTTTCTAAGACTTTGAGTTTGAATGAGTGATCAAAGGGTCCATTCATGCGCGTTGCACAAACGCCACGTCGTGTGCGAGTATTGAGCCTCCTTGTCCTGCTTTCTCACGCGCGAGCAGCCACTCGAGATCCATCGCTTGATGGTTGAAAAGGGCGAACGAGGAGTCCGGAACGGACCCACCGATGTTTGCTGCATTGCTAGGCTTTGGCTCCTTCTGAAGCTTGTTAAACTGATCTCAGGCTTTGGTGCCACTCACAGGTGTCGCAAGTACAAATTCACGGGAAATATTTGCGCTAACAGGTGGGGTTATTTCTACGTGTTTCAAATTTGGTAGAGCACTGGAAAGTCGAACGGATTTTGATGCCTTCAAGGCCGAAGACCGCGCCACATCGGTGGTACGGCGTGGGGACTGAAAGTGACACTAATGAGAATATCTTAATGTGATGTAGAAGCGATGCTTGCCACTTTTTGATGGCCGTCATCTTCCAATGATGCAAGAAATAACTGGAAGGCGGTCATGTATGTTGAGCTTGATATAGAGATTAGGAGGGCCTGCAAGAGAATGCGGTCTCCTGCAGCTCTTTGTAACCCTTGTGAGTGATGGGCCTTGACGAACCTAGAAAGTCCCCAGGTCGTGTGATACTCCTTCGTTTATTGTCTGAAGCTAATATCTCATAATGGGTTTTCGTAATATACCACCATTAATTGTTTCCGCTAGGATAAAGACGCGTAGACCGGTTAACAGCGATAACAGCGGTGGGTTTGATGTTCAAACTTCGAAAGGTGCATTCGCACATGCTCTTAAGAATTAGGATGAGAACAAAGACTCTTTGATCCCGTCTTGAAGACCATAGCAACCATAGTGTTCGTTGTAATCACCGCACTTACGGTATCCTACATCCTAGGACATCCTGAGGTAGCTGAGAAGGGCAAGTCACCAATGAAATCGAACTTACATGAATGAGCACCACAGCATAAAGCGAGAGTTGTCATGACGTCAATTAATCTTGCTGTTTCGGTAGCTTGCATACTTACCGGAACAATTACATAGAGCCTTGGTGAGCCGGCATGCAAAGAAGATCCTGAGGTATCCGCTGGGGAAGACTCTAGCAAATTACCAATTAGAACATTGTCATGTCGCATCAATGTTCAAATAGCGTCTCTGACAGTATATCTGGCTGAAATAACAAGGACATGTGTCTACTAGTAGTATGCGAGCATCATGATACGGTGATCCTCGCCTACTAGTAGTACTAGTAATAAGTCAAAGCGGTACACTGAGGTGATGATGATCAAGTTCCATAAATTTGTGCGAAGCACTGGCTACTCTAAGCTTACATAATCTGATTGCCTCCATGATATTATGAACTACTGTCAGCCTCTGGTACGAGCCTTAGACCCTCCATCGCTGTAGTCTTCCACTCATGTCTGTCTGATTTCGGACCAATTGAAAGTTCATGTTGAACTGAAATGTCGAGTTTCATATCGTTGTTCAACGCTTCCAGGCATCCAGTAACAATGAATCCCCGCGACAGGCCATCAGATCCTCTTTCACGACTCCGCTACGCCCTCGAAACAATGCCAAGTTCACGAAAGTATATTTTCTCTCCCGCAACCCGTGCAGAGGTTCTATCAGAGCTTTACGATGCATTTTGGGGACCCTATTCACATCTCTTCCTCCCACTGTCCAATTCCAGTCTTCCCATGCACGCTACTCTCAGTAGCGTTCAAGCAGATCTGGGCTTTGCTGGTGCCGGTTCAGAAGATCCCGTCATTCCTGGAAGGCCGTGCGGCCATATCTTTAGCAAGGGAGAGAGCTGTTTTCGTTGCAAGTCAGTAACCCGCTTGCTATCCTGTCAGTCATTCACAACACCCCTTCAGAGACTGCGCTCTCGACGATAGTTGCGTTCTCTGCAGCCGCTGCTTTCATTCCAGTGACCATTCCGATCATAACGTCAGCTTCTTCGTCGCTCAACAGGCCGGGGGCTGTTGTGATTGCGGGGATATCGAGGCCTGGCGTAAACCAATCTCATGTCCTTTCCACCCACTTGCTCCCCATGTCCAAGAGCAGATTGAACAATCCTTGAGCGCAGTTGACGCCACTCCTCGCGCCGTACAGCGTTCCATATCTGAGGAAATTCCATTCGTTGAGAATTACCCATACAGAGTCGCTATCCCGCCCGACCTACGTGATCTCATGAGTCGCACTATTGCATATGCACTCGACTTTATCCTTGACACCCTGGACTACTCCCCGGATGAAGCGACTGTGCCTTCGCACGAGGCTGACCTGCGATTGCAGCCCTCAGCAGATCCTATGCAAAAGGACCAATACGCCATCATTATCTGGAATGACGACAAGCACTCATTCGATGAGGTCATCAAGCTTATATGCGAGACGACTGGCCACGATAAGAAGACGGCAAGCATCATGGCACACTCTATTGACGATGCGGGCCGCGAAATCATCGACATCAATGGCGACGTCCCCCGACTCCTCGAAGCAGCGCATTTGATGACAAAAATTGAACTCGGTGTCACGATTCGCCGTGCATACGATACTTTTCGCGAGCAGGTTGCTTGTGTCATCATCGAGTGGTTACTTGATCTCACTCGAAGCCGGCTGGGGGCGGATACGCTGATCATCAAAGAAATCATTGCTGCCGAGCTTCTGTCGCCGAGACGGCGGGAGAACACTTTCTTCACTTCTGGTCCGCAAATCCCAAACCTTGCTGCAGATCTAGCGCGTCCATGTCGTATTGATTGGTTATTCGTATATCACACTCGACTATGGAAGAAACCCCGGATACATTTGAAAGCAATCTATGCCTCGATCTTGATACTTTCGCATCCCCATAAGATTGCCATTGGTACGCCACAACGTAGCTTGTTGTCACAAGCACATTTTGACGTATTACAGCGTCTCACTTTGCCAGCATCTACCATCGTGTCGCTGACGCCTATCTTCTGGTTGACCGCGAAGCAGAAACATCCATAAAGTATTTTGCCCTCCAACTTTTCACTGCACCATCCGTTGCCCTGCACATTGTCTCTCAACACGATCTCATGACACGTCTGCTCGACATCATCGTCAACTTCTTTACCAACCATATCGAGGACAAGCACATCCTCACCACGTCTTCTGCCCAACAAGACATAGATGTTGAAAGCCCCCCATTCAGAAGCAAGCGGTTCATGCCCGTCTTTAGTGACCTCCGGTATCTCTGTCACAACCGACCTGTCCAACAACTCATCGCTCGTCACCCAGCCTTCATACGCAAGTTTGTGAAGGTATGCCAGGTCTTCATGTGTATCAACCCGAACAAGCGCGTCGCCTCGAATCACGTCGAGTATGAGACGGATGTGTGGATCAGCGTGTTCAACGTAACACTTTCGCTTTCCCGCGTCATCAAGGTCTACGGTGAAGCCTTTGCATTTGCAAATCCAACGCAACTTGTAGGAGCAATCACGACTGTCGTACGGGAGATCCTCGCCGTGTGCACGCTCTCGACGGATAGGCTCGACAAGGAAAAGTTTCCAAAGCCGATACTGCACGAGGTCGAGTTTGGTGATGCACAGTATCGGATCGTCGATTTCAACGTGCTGGAAGGATATGTCAGCTTTCATCACTCACTCCACTGGCTCCTCGCAGATCTTTTGAAGCATGTTGATATTTTATCGGAGGAGTCGTTGAAGCAGATCGGGGTGTCCGGCGTCCGGGACTTGTTTTTACGCCCCTTCAATGAAGGCGCGATTCTCACATTAATCGATTTCCCTCTGCGAGGTAAAGTGAGCTCCTCAATATTGCAGCTGGTCTGACATCTGCTTTGCAGTGCTCGCTATGATTGCCCAGATCAGGGCAGGGTTATGGGTCCGCAACGGCTTTCCTATTCGTGGCCAGCTCCTGCACTACCGCGATTTCATGCTCCGTGAGCTCTGCTATGACCAAGACCTATTCATCCTCCAGTCGTCCCTCATCATCCTCGATCCCAATATCATCATTGTCTCCATCCTTGACCGTTTTGGCCTCCTCTCATTCTTCCGTGGGGAAGTCGAGAAGTCCCCTTATGAGGGCGCCCACCTTCTGAGCATGGTTGAGGAGCTCCTCTACGTCCTTATCACCATTCTTGGTGAGAGAGCCAGCGCCACGAAACTCCCATTCCAGCGTGCCATCCGTCGCGAGATCGTGCACGCACTCGCGGCGGCGCCAAGTTCATTCACCGATCTTGCGAAGCGCGTCTCAGAGAGGATGGTTGATGATGTATCTTTCGAGCGCGTCCTCAAGGACGTATCCCACTTCCGTGCACCTGAGTCTACATCTGATATGGGCGTGTACGAGCTGAAGGATGAGGCTTATGACGAGGTGGATCCGTTTACCTTCCACTACACACGGAACAAGCGCGAGGAAGTGGAGGTCATCCTCAAGAACAGACTCCGGAAGAAGACAGGTGTGAAAGACCCGGTCATTGTGCCGAAGCCATTGACCATCACATCCGGCCCGTTTTCGATACTCCCGTCCGTCCTGGAGTCTGAAGCGCTTCTTCAGGTCATGTTCTATGCCATATACAACGTGATTGCGCTCACCAACAGTACGGGGACGGCTCCGCCCTCCGCCGAGGCTATCCTCGACCAGACATTCCAGCTCATCATGCTAGCGCTCGTAGAACGACCTTCTGTCTTCAGTCACGTCTCTGTCATTAAACCTTTGCAGAAGAAAAGAAACTCGCCGACATAATATGCGCTATGGAACATGATGAAAAATACAAACCTTACAAGAGCCGCATCGATTGGGTTCTCACAGAGATGTCCAAGCATGTTCCGGAAGGCGTGCAGCCTCCTCGCGAACTCCTGAGCCCCGCTGCACTAGCACCTGATGTTGAGGGTGTCAAGAAGCGTGCAGCTAAGGCACGTCAAGAGGCTATCATGGCAGAGATGAAAGCTCAACAAGCGAGTTTCTCGCTCAATTTCGAGGAGGAAGAAGAGGACAATGATCAGGATATGGATGAGACGTCTGACGAACTTTCCTCGTATGGCACTTGTATCGTCTGTCAGGAAGATCTCAACGAGGCCAAAGCATTCGGCTCTCTGGGGCTCGTACAACCTAGCCGATTGCTCAGGAAACACCCAGACAGCCATAGTCAATATCTCAACGAGCTCATGACAATGCCTCAGTCGCTCGATCGAGCGAGCCCACGCGACACCACTTTCCCCCCAGCCCATGCCGAGGAGCTCGACACCACGAGCTCGCCCAACTTTGATGGCTTCCCAACAGCAGTATACTCGCTTCGGGCTCCACGCTTCTGTTTGTGGCCATATGATGCACCTTGACTGTTTCCAAGGTGTACAACTCCTCCATTCGCCAGCGGCACCGCTCACACGCGACGAGGGGCCATCCTGAAAACATCCAGCGCAAGGAGTACATCTGCCCGCTTTGTAAGAGCTTGGGCAATGTCCTTCTCCCTGTCGTTCACCCTAGCAATGCCCCCGCAAGCCAGATCCCCTTCCCAGACTGGATTCGAGCCGCGGGTATAAGCGTCTTGAAGTCAAAACCAGATAGTGTCATGGATGGTCTGCAGTTCAGGAGTGGTACAGGCGAATTCGTGTTCTGGAGCGCGCAGGATCTTGGTTATGGTGCCTGCCGTGCGCAAACCAGAAGCAGTGGCTTCGACGAAGATGCTCGACACCCTCATGCTGTCATCAAGGATGGTCTCACAACAAACACGCCATCTTCGCGAGCGACCTGAACCAGAAGTAGGAGAAAGAGGCGCCGGAATGTATCTTCCGGAAGACCTTGTCGGATACACGATTTCCGCTATCGAGGTTGCTGCTCGTGGGACTGACTCCTCGGGAGGTATTGTGGCGGATTCGCTGTCATTGTCGGATACGCAAAGTAGGATGATCCGCGGGTTGCTTGCCAGCTTGACAAGACTCGCCGCTCTTGAACTGGACGGTCGGCCAGATGGTGGCCGGGAATCGGTCAAGCAAGCCATAATCAAACGGCTGCTTCCAGAGTGGAGTCGCACATCACTGACCTCCTTCTCTTATCCCTTGCTCTTACGCGACCCATTCACCGTACTCGTCGAAACCGCCGCTGTGGCTCCCGAGATGTTGCAGCATGTCTTGATCTTGTGTTACTACGCCTGCTTGGCTCGCACAGTCATCGGCATGGTTTATGTCCTCAACAAGGCCAGGACATACACCGCATTCCAGCAGCCCGCTGCTCGTGCCCATGCTGATATCTTCGGCGATGTCCGCATGTTCTTCATGTCGGTCGTGCGACACTCACCCGTCTTCGAGCACACTGCTACGCTAGTCTTTGATGCATTTGGTGAAGCTCGCATCGAGAAGATGCTTTATGCATTTACCCTTCCATTTCTCAGGCGGGCAGCAATCCTGTGTCGCTCCGTCGTTCCGCTCACATTCCCAACTCCATTACTAGGTGCCTCCAACGTCAATGAGTACAAGCGTCTACTGGCTACCCTTGGCATTCCTCCCTTGGCAGACCTCCCTAACCAAGATACACTTCAAAACGCCCTCTCAGGATGGTGCGCCCACTATGGCCACTCTCATGCCGCCTCGCAACTCAATTGTGGCGTCGTACTTGACTACGCGGCTGTATATGGGATTGCCCGTCTGCCGCTCATTCTTGACAACCTTTTTGGTGAGCGAGACAAGGTGATGAAATGCCACCGGTGCAACACTGTTCCGACCTGATGCTGCAATTTGTCTGATCTGTGGAGTGACGTGTTGTATGGCGAGTCACTGCTGTCAAGACGAGTTGGGGCTTAGGGGGGAGTGCAATATGCACACACGAGAGTGAGTCCTCCACGTTTTGCCACGACATAACTGAACCCTTGTGGTCACAGGTGTGGCGGCGCTATTGGGGTTTACTTCGTTGTGAAACGATGCTCGCTGCTTTATTTGTACGCCAGCAACGGAACATTCGCACAGTCCCCTTACCTTGATGTTCATGGTGAAGTCGATGTCTCAATGAGGTCAGTCCGTTACGCCGTCGTATTTCACTTGAATGCTCAACTATGGCATACAGACGCGGTCGTCGTCAGTACATACACCCAGCTAGGTGGGAAGAAGTCCGCAAAACGTGGCTCAACCACGGCATTCCAACTGCTGTCGCTCGTAAGCTTGAGAGCACGGTTGATAGTGGAGGATGGGAGACGCTCTGATTTCTGAAGGAACTCTCTTTCCCGTAATTTTTGCAAGATGTCTGTGCACAATACTCCCGCATCATCTGTATACAAGTAGCGCAAATGGACAATCAGATCTTCGATTATCTTTATGTTGAATCGCTAGTTTTATGTGCCGAGAGCGCCAATTTCAACCTTTCTGCTGTCCGTTCGGTGCCAAGAACATCAATAATCTCCGGAAGGCTTGGTCCCGCTTTCATCCCGGACAGTGCATGCCTCAAAACAGTCATGAAGACTTTTGACTTCAAACCTGTTTTCTCGCACGCATCGTGCAAGAAAACTCCAATGTCAGATTGAGTCACTGGTAATGAAGACTCGAGTTGCAGGATAACTCGTCGTAGCACATGGTCTATAATGACGCGAGGTGATCAGTAATGCCAGCTACAGACAGTGCACTACTTGCCGTAGTCACTAGCCGATAGCCCTCGCTTCATGGTGTGCGCTTCAGGTAACGTATAATCCAGTTCCACGAAAAAAAATGGAGCGAGCGTAGGAACGTCGTGAAGATTTGTTATGCGGCCCTGGGTGTATTGTCTTATACGTTCATCCAGTAGATAATGCGCTTACCTGTAAGACGCTGATCACACGTGTGATGTATTCCACAGAAGTGTATAGACTAGACACACCTAGTTAGCAAGGTCAGAATTCGTTAAATGAACAGATCACCTGTGAGGGAAAGCAGCCTTCACAATATCATGCACTCGTCTTGCCTGGAAGGCGATACCCTGTTCGCTCTGCGAGCTCCGCATGAGGTGATGTTTATTAAGATACGCAAGCTTTGCCGGATCAAGGACATTCCTGCGGTGCGTGAGGGAAGATAAATCAAACTGTAGAAGCAACTTGTTGTAGCACATGCAATTATCCCGTCAAATAGTTACAACGCACTTGATCGATGAGTTCTGGCAGCGTCATGAGGGTTGTACTGTCGGGAGGTTGAGGCGAGGGTATTCCGGGCGGAGAAGCACGCCCATTTTCGTGGCGCACGCCCCACCCGGCCAGTGCCAGCCAATTCAGAACACCTTCCGGCTCCCAACCGCGGCGCTATGGAGAATGGCGATCAAATCAAAGTTCGTGAGTGAATGAAAGTGATGTACCATGAAATCCAAGACAGATACATCTCCGTTACGCTTTGACATCTTTGTTCCATTCGGGTTCAAGAGGATGGGTAGATGCGCGAACTGCGGGGGCTTGAGGTCCAAACATGAATACAGATCGAGGTGCAGAGGTAGTGAAGGTAGCCATTCCTAGAATGCATGAAATTCAAGAACGTCGCGTCACGAATGTATGAACGCTAACCTCTCCACGGAGAACATGTGTGATACCCATCTCATGGTCGTCAACGACGGACGCCAGGTGGTACGTAGGAAACAGATCAGATTTCAGAAGAACAGGATCTGTTGGAAGCGAGGCGTGCGCATCCCTAAGGATACCGAAGACGATATCAGTGGGTGAAGTTCGGTCTGGAAGGTTGTCATCCTGTCACTTGTAAGCCATGAAGTTTGACTGCACAATAGATGCACTCACGTTTAGTCTAACGATGGACTTCTCCCCAGCACGCACTCTCCGTGCGACTTCTTCCTCGGTGAGATGGAGGCAGGACTTGTCGTAAGTGGCATTCGACCCCGTGCGTGCAAGCTTCTCGCGGGTGGTAGCAAGTTTATCAGGTGAGCAAAAGCACCGGTATGCGTGACCAGACTATGAATTGACGATAGGTTAAAGAACGTGTTTAGAAGCAATGAGAGAAAATGACTGACTTCTAGGAGCCTGCGTGTATATGAATGGTAAATGTCGAGTCGTTCTGACTGGGAGAGCTCAGTATACGGGGCGCGCGACAGTTTGTGAGACACCGACTTGGAAATATGGCCCATGCGGACCATCCATTCCAGGACCTAGATGACGGTGCTATTAGTTGCTTTGAGCCAGAACGCGACATACAGCATACCGAAGTCATGCGGAAGACCAGCCCATGCCAATGCATTCCTAATGCCAGTCCACCGCGGTCGGTACATATCTCGCCTGGGTCACATATGAGATTTTGCTGCGATGAGAGAAGCATGGAGCTGACCGCGTCTGTGTCTTCTATTCTGAGGATCCATTTGCCTCCGTGTTTTTTGGCGAACAGATGGTTGTAAAGAGCGGTCCGGAGGCCACCAAGGTGAAGAGCACCAGTAGGAGAAGGTGCAAATCTCAAGAGGACCATGTTTGAGGAAGCTATATTATTGACAGGGCAGAACCAGGCGCCTCGATTGATATTGAGTGCAGTGGAAGAAGCGATAAACTCAAACTGGTAAGTACTTGGATGTGGGGTTGGCCAAAGCTTGAAGAACTGCTGTCAATTACACACTACTAATGACCACTTGCAAACAAATACTATACTTATCTCAAACGATCAGCCGCTTCAGTCACCGTGACATATATATGATCACAAAGGTTTCTATCAAACCAACAGTCCGTAGAATCTTTGACAGACGAGTATATACCTGTATATGATACATAATGTATGTATTCGACTCGTATTAGTAACATTGACGCTGGGGCGAGTAGACATGCCCCCCTCAACCATCTATTTATTCATCCAGAACACCAGGGAACACAGGTTTTAGACACTTCTCCCTCACGAGAGCCAGAGATACGATGAAATGTCGTATAAATCGGTTGAGCGACCCCTACCACCTTGTAATATCAGCCTCAGCCTCTCCAAATAGGCTCGTCTTCTTGACCGCGAAGTCCCCCTCGGGAATATCCTCCTCATCTCTCTCATATAATCCCGGAAACTCCCTCCTAAGGAATCTGAGTACGTGCGTGTTAATTTGCTCGAATTCAAGTAGGAAGCCGTCGTGGCCATCGGGGGATGGGATGACAACAAGTTCTGCATCAGGTATGTGCGTCGCAAGCTCCTTTTGTTCAGAAGGAGTGAATAGGCCGTCCGTTTCGACGCTGATCACCAAGGCACGTGGAGGGAGAGTTGCGATAACAGCGGTCAGATTAGTTGACTGTGCCGTTGGTGATGGAGGGTCTTCGGTAGTAGAGATCCGTCCTCGAGCGACATCATGCGTATCCATCTTGCGGGTGATATGGATGTAACAATTAGCGTCGAAGCGCGCTACAAATTTAGCACCTTGATAGCGCAGGTACGACTGCGCTGAGAAAGGTGGAGGGGGTGGGGATAGGACCCCGTGCCGTTCGGCCCTTCTGTTAGAGAATGAGGCGGAGATGATGCGGCTTCGGTTTGAGTTTGGGGGCGTACGCGAGTCACTTTTTGGTGACCTTCGTTATGAGCAGCGAGATCCTGATCAGCAAGTGTAATAGAAGAAGGTGTGACAACGCTAGACTCCGGGACAGGGGGATTTTGAGGGCGACGTCCAAAGCGACTCTCAAAAGAGTCGCGTGACCGATAGGTTAAAAGTGCGGCCATTCGAGCAGCAGCTAAGCCTGTTGAAGGTTGTGTTGCATAGTACCCGTCGTCGTAAAGGGGGTCGCTATAAATGCTTTGACGCTGTGCCTCTCCCCAACTGATACACCAAGCAGAGTGTCGCGCAGATGTAGCCAAAGGAATGATATGGCGGACATAACCTGGGGGGCTGCACAAAGGCCATTCAAGTACAGCCATTCCGCCCATGGAGCCTCCAATGACCACAGCAACATTAGAAATCCCCAATTTGTCAAGAACGAGCTTGTGCAGTCTGCCAATAAGCCAAGTCAGAGACCATTCGAGATAGTGAAAGTACCACCCACCGCACGTCATCACGTATTGACGTCTGAGGGAATTCTGGACCATAAGGTTTCCCCGTCTCAGGATTAATTGTCACAGGAGATGCTGATCCATATGGTGAGCCCATAACATTGGCACAGAAAATGAAAAAGCGATTGGGGTCGAAGGCCTTTCCACGTCCGATAAGAGGACCCCACCTGGAACGCATAAGAATTTCCCTCAAATGAAATACAAAAGCTCTCACCAATCTTCTACGTCTGCGCTGCCAGTGAATGCGTGACATATAATCATAACGTTGTCTCTAGTGTCACTCAATTTGCCCCAAGTCTTGTAGGCAACCGGGACCTCCCGTAATATCCTCCCATTCTCAAGAGCAAACGATGGAACAATGCAGATGTTTTGGTCGACCAAGGGTGCAAGAACAGACATGATGAGTAACTCGCAGCTAGAACCACTCGTGACTCGATCGTTATTGCACACGAACGCTGCGAATAAAAACAACGAGATAGATGAAAGAGATAATGATAATGTCGGAAGCTGCAGAAAGAAAGTGTGTATAGCCTAAACAGACATGACAGTAAATGAAGAATTCGTCCGTGGCCCAATCGAAATATTGTGGGATTAAGACTTTGATAAGAATAGAAATTGATTGAAGAATCTGCAGCTTCTGGATTCAATAGCTACAAACAACCAATATTATCATGTGCTACAACGTGACCAGATTTCGTCCAAACTCGACGGGGAAAGCGAGACTCTACCACTACTCCGATACATGCAGACCTTGAAAGTCGACGATAAACGAGGTAATAGTACCTTCATGTAACAACATCGAGTTCATCAGCAAATCATCGAGTTCCTTTTGGATTTGCAACTCACACCGAGTTGTTGGGCCACGGATTTTGAATTTTCATCGGGAAGTCGTAGTATTGGCTCGAGTGACGTGCAACTTGAACACTCCTTCATGTCTTAATCATAATACATTCTTGTTAAATCCCTTATAATGGCTACAGCTCCTTGGAACCAATGGCCTGATCTCTCTGATGTCCCAAACCTGTGGAAAGCAAACACCAAGCCCAGTCTCCCACTTTCGAAACTATCACTTTCTGAGAAAGCCAAGGAGTCTCGCGATGAGAGGCACTTAGAGCGGAGGGAGAGAGCTAGTAATTTAGAACATCAGCAAACTACAAATTTCGCCACAGACCTCACAGGCCTCACAAACATGCCACAAGGTTTCACAAGCCTCACAAACATACCACAAGGTTACAAGGTCATATGTAAGCTTTGACAGTGCTTACAAGACTAAAACTACTTAGTAGTCCGAACTTGATAGTCTAATTACTACCATTAGGATTTTGATAAGGAATGACTATGGTAGACCGCGGGAACTTTTCCGATAAAAATCAAAGTTGTAGCCCTTGTCAAGGATAGTCTATCCATAGTCTCATGACATTTTTGGGTTAAGATCCTAGTGAGTTATAAGCAAAACACTAGAAAGTGGTGTGTTCAAGAAAGTTCAGGCACACAAGTCATGTGATCTAATCCTAACCCTAATCATTGAGCAAAAACTCGAAAATTCACTAAGTCTCTGCCAGCCACATCATGTGACCTTGGTTGACTTTGCTTAATAAGCAAAAGTGCGGTCAACCACAAGTCCTTTTCCTAATCTTTCTTTCCTCTCTGTCATTATTTCTCCCTTTGATTCATTTTCAACTCTTTTTCTGAACCTTCAAGTGTTTGATGTTGATGTTGATGGTGGTATTGGTGCTGGTACTGGTGAGTCTCCTCACTCTCTCTGACTGCCTCTCTGATTCTGTGCTCCTGCTCCTGCTACAGGCTCATCCTAATCAATTTTCGCATTTTTGGCCACCTGGTGAGTCTTTTCCATCCTTCTTCTGTGATTCCTCCTTCTAGAGGCTCCTCCAATTTTCGCACTTTTGGCTGTTTGGTAAGTCCCTCTTCATTTTCCTATCTTTCCTCTCTGATTCCTCCTCCTAGAGGCCCCCCCCCATTTTTGGCTATTTGGTGAATCCCTCTTTATTTTCCTATCTTTCCTCTCTGACTCCCTCTATAATATAGCCCTCTTCCCTCCTCTCTCATTTTTCGCATTTTTGCCTCTTTTGTAGTTAGTAGTATACATCTGTTGTAGTAGTTACTTGAAATATAACTTGAATTTTCGCATTTTTGTGTTTTGACTAGAATGGCTAGAATAAGCTAGAACTACAGAAACTACAGACTATACAAGCTTACAGGCCTACAAGTTGTACAGTTTGTGCCTCCTTGTACAAGCTTGTATAAGGGGGACTTAGCTGTAGGCTTGTGACCCTTGTACAAATCTGTACAAACTTGTACAAGCCCCCACTAGTTTGCTGATGAATCTCAGTTTCTGGGTAGAAGACTCAGTCTATTCAATGTACCTAGTAATTTAGACTAAAGGTACTGTTAGCTCATTCACATAAAGAAATGGTATATGTACTCACATCTCAGTTTCTGGGTAGAAGACTGAGATGTTTTGACGTCTGAATGCATTGCTTTATTGTATGGGTGGATCGGGTGGAATAGGAGTGTAGATATAAGTATGAAACCTATCATTCGGGACGACGGGTGGCCAACGTCACTCTGTGCTTGTACCTTGCTACTCCTCTCCTGGTTCCTTGTCCTGATCGGTTTCCAACACCCCCCCTTGAGCACAGTCCTCCAAGTTCATCAGCATGCAAAGTTTCTGGATATGGGGACAGGGTAGTGCTTTGGTCAACATGTCGGCAATGTTGTCCTTGGTAGGGTAGTAGATCAGTGTAAATGTGCTGTTTTTGACATGGGACCAAATGAAGTGATACTGGAGGTTGATATGTTTTGTCCTGGACTGAAATTTACCGCTGGAGGCTAACACGATTGCTGACTGATTATCACAGTAGATGGGTGTGGGGTCGTGCTCAACGTTGTATAATTCTGCAAGGAGGAGCTGCAGATAAAGCACCTCGTGGGCCACTGTGGTGAGTGCAATATACTCTGCCTCAGTGGTTGATAGGGCTATGAGGGGTTGTTTTCTCGCGCTCCAGGCCACAGGCCCACCATTCAACAGAACAATGTACCCAGATACCGAGTGGCGATGTGCCTGCAAGGCTCAATCAGCATCAACATAGGCTTCTAAGCTTGCATCCATCCCTCCTAAGGTCAGTCCAAAGGTGCTGGTACCTTTCAGATACCTCAGCACTTGTTTCACCGCCTCCCAATGCTCTCTCCCTGGATTTCTCATAAACTGGGACAACATTGTGATAGCAAACACCACGTTGGGCCTAGTGCTCATGCCAGCATACATCAGAGACCTAATGGCTCTCTGGTATGGGACATCTTGCATGGCCTCACTTTGGGTGTGCGTAGCAGGGGACTGGGTGTTGGATAGGACTGTACCAACCTCCAATGGTATATTGACGGTTTTAGTGTCCATCAGGTGGAATCTCTCGAGGATGGTATTCACATAGGCCTTCTGCAATAAGGTAATGGTCTGTGCAGCACGATTGCATTTGACTTTGAGTCTGAGGAGCCAGGTAAGTTCACCGAGATCTGATATCTCGAAATGCTTGCTAAGTGCATCCTTGAAGTGCTCGACATGGTGAAGGTGCTGAGATGTAACTGCCATATCGTCAACCGACATGGTGATAACAGTATGTTCATCAGCCTGGCGCTTGTAGTAGATGGCTTGGTTGACCTTGGACCTAATGAAGCCCATGTCTGCGAACACGCCAGCTAATTCTTCTGACCACTTGAAGCCAGCCTGCTTGAGACCTGGTAAGCTTCTCAGCAACTTCAGTACCTTCCTCTCATCTCCCTGCTTCAGGTATCCTGGCGGGGCACGCATGTAGATATCTTCATTAAGTTCTGCATAGAGGTAAGCACTTTTGACGTCGACCTGGTGTATGTGCCAGTCTCACTGGGCAGCCATGGCAAGCACCGCTCTGATTGTCAACATGTTTGTCATGGGAGCGAACATGTCATAGTAGTCTATGCCGTACTTCTGATGCTGACCATTCGCTACTAGGTGAGCTCACAACTTGAGTTTTTCACCATCTGGTCCATGCTTCATAGCCAGTACATAGTGACATGGAATTAGATTCACGCCTTGGGGTGGGTTGACAATGGTCCAGGTACCGAGCTTTTCGAGCTGACTTATTTCGTAGTTGATAGCTTCCTGCCACTCAATGGCGTTGGGACCATTTAGCGCTTGCTGGAGTGTTACCTCTGGCTCTACAGCTGCCATTGCATGTAGGTGAGTATAGATACTCTCATCCTCCATGTCCGCTTCTGGTGGTTGGAAGAGGGTCTCTGCAGCTAGTCCGGCTACCTGTCCCTCATTGAGGGCAGAGTAGTATCCAATAGGTGGCCTCACCCTGGTGGTCCTAGGTGTAGGTGGAGTCTCTGGCTGCTGGGTTGGTCTAGGAGGAGTAGATGGGGGTTTGGGGGGAGTAGTTGGATTCATTTGCGGTGGTTCCTGAATGCTAACCGTCTGTGTAGGGTTGTACCCCCCCTCAGCCTAGATACCATCAGCAACAACAATGGTGGAGGGCATGAACGTGACATTCCACTCAACTGATACCCATCTCCTCCCCTCCCAATAAACCTGAAACCCCTTGCTTTTGGCATCAACTCCTACGAAGATGGCTTCTTCTGCCTTCAACTCGAGTTTGCCCGCATGCTTGACATGCACTAAGACCACGCTCCCAAATTTGTGAGCTGAGGAGAGGTTTGGACGTGCATTATGCACCAAGGTATAGGGCGTGCTACCCAGTATGGACCTGGACGGCAATCTATTCTTCAACCAGACAGCATAACTCACTGCCTCTGCCCACAGCATGGCATGCGTGTGCTCAACCAGGGTACAATTAAGTCTCTCCACTACCCTGTTCTGCTGAGGTGAGTCATGCACAGTTAATTCTCGGCTGATACTGTGGTTCTTCAGGTGCGCCTCGAACTCCGCACTAAGATACTCCCCGCCCCTATTGGACCTAAGTGTTTTGATGTGAAGTCCATGGATTTGATTGGTAAGCTTCGCCTCATATTCCCTGAACGCTTCTAACACCTCACTCTTGTACTTTAGGAATGCTAGTTGAGTCTCCTATGTATAATTGTTGGTGAAGCTCATATAGTAGCTCGATCCGGCAAGACTAGTTGTCTGGGAGGGTCCCCACAGATTTGTGTGGACTAGGTCACCATATGCTGTTGCTCACCTACTCGACTCCTTGGGAAAAGGCTTATGGGCTGATTTTGCTTTTATGCAAGTGTTGCAGAATTCCTCGGTGGATGTGGGATTGAGGCTAAGGCCTTCTACTAATCCCTTTGTTATAGCATGCTTGACTGCAGTCTGGGAGATATGACCTAGGGCCTTGTGAAGCTCGTGTATGGTGCGTTTGTCCCTCACGATGTGGGTGTGATGGCTGATGTTACCCATAATGCTATAGAGGCCATCGACCTGTGGGATCATAGCAATAACACTATGTTGAGGCGTTGGAGATAGGATCTTGCACATTTGGCCTTCGAAATGGACAGCTAGTCCAGCTGCCATGATCTGAGTAGTGGAGATTAGCATAAACGCCATGCTAGGTGCATATAGGGTGTCTTTTAGCGTTACTAAGGTTTTCTCCTTGCTGTTGGGCAATTCCAGCCTCACATTGTTATGCACACTGTAACACAGGGACTTGGATGGAATATGACAGAGGTCTCTGATAAGAGAGATGACTCTGAAGCTGGTTGTCTACGACATCTGCCTTGGATAAGGCCTTATGACGTGGACAGCAACTGCGAGCATGTGGAGTGTGCAGTTGCAAGGCTAAGTCCTGTCTTGGACTTGTTACAAAGGATAGCTAGACGAAGTGTCTAGCTAAGTGGAAGTGGCTTTGGAGCTTAGTTACGTCTAAGACAAGTACAAGTAGGTCTAAGACCAAGTAGATTCAAGTTAAGGAGAATACAATGGTAAGTAGGTCGACTACTTATAGGGAACTGGTATTGTAGTTCAAGCTGAGACTGAACTATAGGGGTGAAGGGTAAGTACTAAAGGAGATGTGTCTGGAATGGTGAGCTAAGTATAGTACATGAGTCACGTATGAGTCAGAGATAAGAATAGACGTGAGTCATCGATTGTAGATCAGGGTCGAGGGAATCGACAAGGGTTGATCAGGAAAGGCAATCAGGCCCAAGGGTCCATACACAGGGTAAAGGGTAAAAGGGAACAATACCAGAGAGCCGGTAACCAGTCAGAGAGATGTCCACAGGGTTTGCCGGAGTGGCAGTGACCTCTGATAGCACAATGTGCTCAAGTTCGGGTGCAGCCGGTGCACATGACAGTCGAATAGGAGGGAAAATGAATAGGGGCTATGTTAACTGTAACACACATCCCCTTTGCCAATGGCACTCAGGGTAGAGCCGTCCACAGTATGGATGTTCTGTGGATCTATGGCCTCATAATTGAGGAACTTGGACCTATCCGGGCAAAAATGTGATGTTGCCCCAGAATTGACAATCGCTCCTCTATGTTCGACCGGGACACTGAGCTGTGCAGCTATATTGTGAAGGTTGGAGGTTGCAAAGGCATAGTTGTCAGGGGAGGGGTCAGAAGTGGCTGAGTTAGCACCTTCTTTAGGTGCATGTCCTCCTTTCTTTCTTTGGTTTGGACCCCGACCCTCTTTGCCTCCTTCTGGCCTCCAGCAGTCTGTCTTATAGTGACCCTTGCGGTCACAATTAAAACAGGTGACATCAGCGTTCTCTTTGCTGGTAGGTGTGCTCCTTCTGTTCCTTCCATGCCCAGACTTGGCTACAAGCACTGAGCTTCTGCCCTTCTTTGAGCCTCGTCGATCTGTCAACTGATGGTGCTCGTACTCTTCACCTATAACAGTGATGAGCTCATTTGAGGTGAGTGGTGTTTGGGTAATTCTGGCAGTGGCGCTAATCAAGGATAGGATTGGTTGATAAGACTCTGGTAGAGAGCCCATGAGTATCATGTGGAAATCGCGATCTTCAATGGTGGAGCCCATTCCTGCGAGCGATTCATGCAGTCTCAAGAGCTCCACGAAATGTGCTTTAATGTTGCTGTTCTCCTCATAATGTAGGTCTTGTAGGCGTCGGCGTAAATCTACCTGAACTAACTCCGTTTTCCCTTCATGGATAAAACAGATTTCATCCCAGATGCTCAACGTGTGGTCCAGTTTTTGGATGTGCAACAACAGTCTATCGGTGATAGTACTGAAGATCTGTTGCCTTACAAGCGAGTCTTTCTGGTGGTATTCATCCAGCTTCTTATCTAACTCTTCGATCTCGGTCTGTGTAGGCATCGAGCCATCCGGCTTTGTTACGGCCTGTGTGTTCTTATCAATCACGAATGGGATCGGTTTGACTGCTTGACCATCAGTATAGCGCATCAGACCTCATGCACCTAACACCCTTAACATTCTCTCCTTGTAGGTAATCCAATTTGATCTGTCTTCAGCTAATTTGGGGATGTTAAACAATGCAGAGTTGGTACTGGGGAGCATGGTATCTGTGGTAGAGTCAGGGCTCATAACCTCTTGCGATGAGAGGCACTTAGAGCGGAGGGAGAGAGAGCTAGTAATTTAGAATCTCAGTTTCTGGGTAGAAGACTCGGTCTATTCAATGTACCTAGTAATTTAGACTAAAGGTACTGTTACCTCGTTCACATAAAGAAATGGTATATGTACTCACATCTCAGTTTCTGGGTAGAAGACTGAGATGTTTTGATATCTGAATGTGTTGCTTTATCATACGGGTGGATTGGGTGGAATAGGAGTGTAGATATAAGTATGAAACCTATCATTCGGGACGATGGGTGACCGACATCACTCTGCGCTTATACCTCGCTACTCCTCTCCTGGTTCCTTGTCCTGATTGGTTTCCAACAAGGAGGCCCTCCACATGCATATAGACACTGTTGACCTTGATTGCCAGTGTTTTATCATGGTCCAAATGATCAATGTACAACTATTGTAATGTGCCTTGCTGTATGATCTAATATTTCTCAGGCATGGCATACAAACTGTTGAGCAGTATAGGCTCCATATCCCTGATGAACTGTACCGTGATGTCTGCAGCAAGTACTCAATATGTTCCACTGACCATAAACCTGTCAGAGCCAAGAATTCCAGTGCCATTTACACTCGCTGCACTCACATCTACCAGTGTCTGTGTGGTATGGATCATCAGGCTGGGAAACAACCATCTAAGGACTGGGAGATTGGCTGGGAAGATGTTGGCTGTGTTTCATGGATCAAACCAGGCTCCTACCCACCACTGCATTGAGGGTGAAGGTGGACTACTAGGGCAACAGTAGACTTGTAGATAATCAATGTTGAGTGATCATGTGGTACAAAAAATTCAAACCCAGCACAACTTTAATCCTTCACCCTCTCAGCAGTGGCTGGCAGATAACATTTGTAAACATTGTCAGCCACAGTGGCACATCACTGCTGGCAATGTGCAGAGCCTTAAAAACCTACAAGAAATGCGGCATTTATACATAGGTCTAATAATATTATACTTGCGCTACTCAAACAATGACGACGATGGATAAGGTTGACGCCATCTTGGAAGCATTCGATCTTGTTGGCATCTCAGTGTCAGAGTTCCTCGTTGAGTTGCTAACTAATCCCCATTACACCACCCATGAGAATACAATCAATCTAAGATCATGCAGTCCATGCATCATCATACTTCTCATGGAACACCCAGAAGCTTCTGCAGGAGGTATGCTGAAGTGGGCCAGTGATATCATCAAACACAGATGTGCACTGGAGATTCAAGAACTATCAGCAAAGAAATCTGGCTACCATTTTTCAGTCTTGCACACATCTGTAGAGCAACTTGAAGAGTTTGACATTGAAGTGTTAGGTGGAGGGATGCAACAACATGCACCATTGTTGTGGGATATGCTTGATGTCCTTCTTTCAGCAAGGAGAAGTAGCGATAGGAGAGACCTTCAAAAAAGTTTGGACAAGCAAGATAATGAAAATGATGAAGCTCAGTGTTCTGGACTGACTATCATGGTGAGGTATTTTTTGTCTTCAATGTCCTGTTACAATGAAAGCTATAGGCCAAACCTTCATATGAAGACATTAGACTCACATGAAAATTACATGAGGTTGCCATCTCTGCGGAAATGGATATGCTTCACATGCCAGCCTTTGCAAGTGAGTCCACATTTTGTTTTCCGAGTTGATTTAATGGTGTAACAATGATTTGAATCCCTGGTTTCAAGAGTAGAGGCATCCAGAAGGTCATAGTCTTCCCCAATGATGTGCCGGCAATGCACACTATGTCACGGTCTTTCTGGATGAAAGCCCTGCCAACTTTCATCTGCCAAAGACATGGCTGCTTGCCAAAATGCTCTTGTGTGACCCGTTGTATGTCGCTGAAACTAGGGGCTTCGGAATGTTGCTCCGACATGTGCAAGGTATAGGCTAAAATAATTTACATTATTGCCATTCCATTATAGTATTTTTGATGCTCCACACATTGCTGGCAGTGATGTGCTGCTGTGGCTGACAATGTTTACAAATGTTATCTGCCAGCTGCTGCTGAGAGGGTGAAGGATTAAAGTTGTGCTGGGTTTGAATTTTTTGTACCACATGATCACTCAACATTGATTATCTACAAGTCTACTGTTGCCCTAGTAGTCCGCCTTCACCCTCGAAGCAGTGGTGGGTAGGAGCCTGGGATCAAACTGGTGTCAACGCATGATGAGACTGACAAAAATAGTAAGCATCATTTAAAATTTGGGGTTACAGTGACTATATGCTCTCTGCTAGATAGAAAAATGCAATGCATCAACGAGATTTCTGGCATATTGGACCACACTGAAGCCTGTGAATTAATTGTTGAGATGGCCCATGCCCCCCACATCAGATTGCACCCTGAAATTTGTGCATATGCACTCACATCAATTGAACTCCAGGTCCCTATCACACAGCTTCA
The DNA here is from genome assembly GCA_016628065.1 of Suillus lakei. Lineage (NCBI taxonomy): Eukaryota > Fungi > Basidiomycota > Agaricomycetes > Boletales > Suillaceae > Suillus > Suillus lakei. The sequence continues at coordinate 405,135 of JABBWA010000017.1, forward strand.
ACAGTGATGCTGTGAATTTGCAAAAGAGTGATTCAGTAATGCCCCTGGTGACATCCATCACCAATTTGTACTTAACGATCACAAAACCACATCTCTCTATCATACACAGTTTGCTGGATTCAGTATACCACAACATTCTGTGGCAGAAGAAAATCTCAATAAATGGTTTTGCACCAATAGTCCTAGCCCACCCGACCCTGCCATGACTGATGCTTGCTTGTACTACAAGGCTTGTGGTGATGATCCATCAGACTGGTTCATTGTTATCATTTTGACTCCCGAACAATGATCAATGGCTTGGTGTTACAGCCACAAGAAACTTCTTCTTCTTGATGGCACCTTTGGCATCAACAGCACACAATCACTTCTTTTCATAGGCATGGCGAGAAATCACAAGAACAAAGGCATTCCCATCGTCTTCTTTCATTTCACAGCCTGGAAGACTTCTGCAGCTACTCATGGAGATTATGATGGGCTGCTTCTTCAGGACCTCCTCAGTTGCTGGAAACAGGCTATGGGTAGAAACAATGCTGGTGAATATTTCAAAATCAAAGTTGTATTCACTGATAATGACACTCGAGAGCGAAATGCACTATCAGCTGTTTTTCCTGGTGCACTTCTTCTCTTGTGCTGTTTTCACACAGCACAGGCTTGGTGAAATGGTGTTAATCGCAAAATTCGTGTCATTCCAAAGGGGCCAGCATGTAAAGAAGTCCAACATACTATCACAAAATTTCTTGCTGTACTGCTGAAAGACATCACCAAGTTTGAGGATGCTATTGCACACTACAACAAGCATTTGGATTATTTCACAAAACTTGGTGAACAAATGGACACCATTTTGAAGAAAAAATCCCAGAGTGGCCTTGCATTCCTTTCATATTTTCAGAGTTACCTTAGTCTCCATGAATTTTGGGTAGCTTGGTCACCTGCAGGTGTTTTGGAAGCATCGCAGATTCTACATGTTGAACCCAATCAAGTACCTCATACAACAAACCATCTTGAGTCTTTCAACAGTCAAATTAAGCACTGCTATTTTGGTGCCTATCAACACTCTGGCCAACTTCCATGTATTGATGTCTGGATCATTATTCTCATCACCAAAGTTATTCCAGCATTTTTCCAAGAACTTGAAGTCAAAGAAGCCAAAGCAGAGTACTTCCATGCCATGCAACTCGCACTGTCACACAACCATGACTTGTCAATTATGATTGACACCTCAACTTTGACATCATGTGACCCTGACGAGTCATTCATACCTTCTGATGCTGAATTGAATGCAGTGGAACTGTTCAATGCATGGGCAAAAATGGAGTTCATTGATGATATTTGTGAGTCAGAGGCCGAGGCTGAAGAGAATTGTGATGATGAGGACTCAATGTAGGTCTACTATAGCACAAATTGTCCTTGCACTGCCTGTCTCTTCTAGTACCAGCACTGACCCATTTGATTGGCACAAGACTGCACTTCATGCTGACGACATTCTTATGGAGATACCCTCTGGGCTGGCAGTCAACTCCTTCGACTCTGGAGAATCAATTCCATCAACACCTCCCTTGTCGTTCATCCTGGCAGGATCTATTCTAGGCAGTCCAAGTCTCAAGCCTCCCCCACTCACTCAACCAGCCCCTGCTGTAGTCAGCACTGCCCATGGTCATTTCACAAATCAATGTGTGACCGCTATGCAAAGTATTCTCGCTCTTGAAGATTCACTCATCCAGATTCTCCAACACACAATGACCATTTATGACGATGACGACACTATTTTACAATGTCATATCAGTCCCAGCATTCGTGAACAGTTGTCTGGCAACTATAACCCTCTTTCCATTACCCTCGCCTCTCGAGACAAGGAGAATGGACCTTCATCACCTGCACAACCATCTCCAACCAAATGCACTTGGCAGCTCCCTTCACTCCCTCCACAGAAGAAGGAAAAAGAAAGGCATCTCATGGAATCTGTTAGTAGTTTTTTTCACACACCAAGTTTTCAATCCACTGCACCGAGTTTTCAATCTGCCACACCAAGTTTCAATGAACACACTGAGTTTTTCATCAATAACAGTGCATTGTTTTTGTTCCGCATCACACCGAGTTTTCATATCCTTACACTGAGTCTTCACATAACACACCAAGCTTTCATCACACTGAGTTACTGAAATCCATGCACCGAGATTGTCCAATACATAGAGATCAAAAAAAATTTCAACCATCCTAAAACAGAAAATACGGAGTTTGAGATTAACTCGGTGTGAGTAGCAAGTCCCTTCCTTTTTATACCTTAGAGGCTAAGGGGAATAAGTTACTATTGATTTCAATTTATTCTAAGGGCCGAGGTCACCATAAGTAGGTCTAAGACAGTCAAGGCAGATGAATTTGCAACAGTGAGATCAAGGGGCCTGCTCAGCACAACAATAATTTTACAGCTTATTAATATATTTACATTAGCACATTGTTTTGAATGGTCGAAAAATAAGTGTGCAACAAACAACTTGTTCATTGCAGAGATCAGTCACTAAAATTCATATGTTCCAATAAAAAAATTACAGTAAGTTTTATTTTTATTGGTGCTCATCACATCAATCATTGATTGATGGGACACTAGTACACTGTATGGCTTTGAAATCTGTTGATTGTGGGTGAGGGAGAAGGCACCAGTGGGGAGATATAACAGTTTGGGCAGAGGCAGTGATCATAGCTGAGGTGATTGCAGAAGACATGGAGATGAGAGCAGAAGGGATAGAGGCCTCACTGGGCTTCTGGAAGAGGGGGAAGAGCTGCTTGTGGAGGATGGAGAATTGAGATGGAACATGTTCATCAGGAAAATGTGTTTTTGCCATAACAGGTATTTGTTCCTACAAGTAGCTGCTAAGAACTACTGAGACCTGCCAAGAGCTACTAAGTGCTATTACCAGATGTCATGAAATTTTATCACCTGAAGTGTATATACTATACTGCTATCAATTACTAATGAAAGTTGTAGTCCTTGTCAAGAGGAGTCTATCCACAGTCTCATGATGTCAATAAGAGTCAGTTCGGAAACTCGCACATTGGGAAAATGTTGGCAATATTTGATGTTGAGGCTGTGCGAGTGGTTCGGCATGAATCCATCCGGCAGATGGAGCTCGAATGCAACCACGGCGTGTGCCGACGTACATACTCCTACATACTACTAGCTGTGCATCCTTTGTATGGAATTCCTACCAGCGGTCCTTCCGGGGCTTTGCCTTCGGCCAGATCTACCACAGGCCCATCAACGGATCATACAGTATGCAATACTTTTACTTAGCATCCTCATCAATGCATCAGGGGCCCTAGTCGCAGCTTTGTACCCCAGAGACCTGGTGCCTTATCATACCTCTGCACTTTCTGGTGAAGGGTGGGTAATAGAATTACTTACGGGTCATCCAGAACGGATTCGTTGTGAGCTGGGGATGCATGCCCACGTCTTCACACAGATTATATTAGAACTTCATGCCCTCGGATGCTCTGATTCAAAATTTGTCTCGCTTGAGGAACAATTGGCTATATTTCTGTACACTGCTGTCACCGGCCTCTCAATCAGGCACGTTGGAGAAAGGTTCCAGCGCTCAAACGAGACGATCTCTTGGTAAGTGTTATATTTTGTGATCAGACTTGTGTCTCATGAATACTGACATCTACTAGTTACTTTCGAAGGATGCTTGTAGTTTTTTCGTGCCCCCCACTCTATTCAACCTATGTGCACTTGCCAGATGAATCAGTTCCCCAGAAAATCCGCCAAAACCCGAAGTTTTGGCCTTTTTTTAAGGACGCCATTGGGGCCCTGGATGGCAGTCATATCCACGCTACACCTCCTGCCTTTGAACGCGCTGCCTACCGTGATCGCAAGGGTCTCGTCTCTCAAAATTGCCTATTCGCGTGTGACTTCGACATGAAGTTTACTTATTCTCTAACCAGCTGGGAGGGATCGGCCACGGATGCACGTGTTTACCAAGATGCCTGCGCAAAGGATCTTCATATCCCTCGAGCGAAATATTTCCTCGCTGATGCCGGTTATCCACTACGTCGTGGACTGCTCATCCCATACCACAGCGTGCACTATCATCTTGCTGAGTGGGGACGTGCAAGCGTCAGGTGAGTGCTTTGCTCTGACCCTTGTGACTGCCATTAATCTTACAATTTCAGACCATGTAATAAAGAGGAACTATTCAATCTTCGCCATGCTATGGCACGGAACGTAATCAAGCAGATCTTTGGCGTGTTGAAACATCGGTTTCATATACTCATTCTATCACCGAAATATAATCTACAAATTCAGGCCCAGATCCCAGCAGCTCTGTGTACCATTCATAACATTATACGCCTTCATGACCCACAGGAAGGCCCCCTACCGGATGCTGACGAGCCCCCAGATGAGGACGGCATCGAGCAACCAGCGGCAGTGACCGATGACGAAGATGATGTGCAGGACCGCAATGAAATGAGCGGCATTCATAACCGTATTGCTGGAGCCATGTGGGAGCAGTATCAGCAAGTCGTGCGTGAACGAGAGCTAGCGGGTGTCGAGGATCTTGATATTGAGGACTTACTGCTGGAGTTTGATGAGAACGAAGGCACAGACAAGGATGCGGACACAAACTTCGATGTATAGATGGTTGAAATCACATACACGCATGGCTACATGACTTCGAGCAGGACATAGTACTAGTGTGAGCTACAATTACAACAACTACAAGTGGACTCGGACAGGACAGTGTGATAGTACAACAGGTACAACAATGACACACGAGTGACAAACACATGAAGCAACGGACACACGAAGCGATGGACACAAACATGAACATGATGGGCAGGTGAGACTTCACACCTGCAGTGCTGCCTTGTGAGCGGCCACGAGACCCCTGATGAAAGAGCGATGTGCTTCAGTGTGTGAGCTCATAGCGTAGATCGCCATCGTTCGGTCACTGTCGACAGCACTGAAGATAGTCATCAGAATGCCCAAGTCCTCCGCTGGCATATCTGCGTCTTCCGTCTGCATAATGTGCATGGTGCGCTCAATGACAGATAATTCCTTGATTTCGGAGGTGGCTGGGGGGGTAATGGGGCGAGGGGCAGGAGCAGGGGCTTGGGCAGTGGTGACTGCCTTCTCCAAAATGTCGCCGATGCGATTAATAGATCCTTGCATCCCCACCACGGCAGTGGTGGCGGTGAGCTTGGAGGCTTTTGTAGCACTGGTCATGAGCGAGTGTGTAGTACTGTCAACAATGCGGCTGCTAGTAGCGCAACTACTAGTGACACGTGCAGATCATGGTTTCTTTGCAGCGGATGGGGTTGACACCAATGTGCTAGATGCAACAGGGGTTGAGTATGATGGATGGCTTGAGACGTACGACGATGTTTCAACCTCAAGCAATGCATCATCGTGAGTGCGTTTGCCTTTGCTGAGGCTAGAGCCTGCAATTGAGGGAGGACCAACAGGAAGATGCGGAATTGCAAAACTAATGCTCGCAGACCCTATGGCAGTTGAAGAATCAACAGTAGTAGAGGTATGGGGGACCAGTGTCAAGGCGTCATGGAGTGTGATGCCAGCAACAGTAAGTTGACTCAGAGCTTCGTCGTTGGGTTCATTATTGACCAGAGGAGCTGGGGCAGCCACAGCTGGATGAAAGGCGTGATGGCCTTGAGCGCCATGACCGTGTGGTAAAATGGCTTGCACCTGCGAGTAGAATGGCCAACCAGCGTTGTGGTACTGGCGTATTGAACCACGGGATTGCTGGCAGCGTATCAGTTGGAATATCACAACGCACCCGATACAAGTGCACCTACACTCGATTGGATATATGCATTCCATACTGCCCATGCGGCCTCTCCCTCAATTCCAGCTCCCCTCTCACTATCCCAATGGACGCCTGAAAGAGAGCGGTAGTTTTCGATGTTGCCAAACATCTGCCTAAGCTACATTAAGTTCTAATCAGTATAGATTAGTAGATACTACGAGTTGTAATGCCCTTACCGACATCCATTTGGTTTTGCAACATTTTGCAGTCTTGGGGGGGCCTGCGGTTAGCAGGTTAGCTGCGGCAAGGGTTGCCGCTGCACTAGTATATGTCGCAGCCTTGAAATTGTTGCCATTACCGGCCTCAGAGAGATTGCTGAACAGATGGGCAAGGAGTGCGTCAGTCTCTTGTGCATTCCATTGGGCCTTGGGCTCGGAAGGTGCTTCAGTGGCCATCAGTACAGTAGTGAATTGACCGCAGATAGAAACCACAGCGACCACCGATGAGTAGACCAGCTGACGGAGATGGGGATTGAGACATTCCATACTGTAGTATAGTCGTGGTGCTGGGCAGTACTCAAGGAAGGTTCGAGCTCCGTCTGCCGGATGGATTCATGCCGAACCACTCGCACAGCCTCAACATCAAATATTGCCAACATTTTCCCAACGTGCGAGTTTCCGAACTGACTCTAAAGTAAGATCCTAGTGAGTTATTAGCAAAATACTAGAAAGTGATGTGTTCAAGAAAGTTCAGGCACACCAAATATTAGTTGGTTGAAAAATTTCCCACAATCTACCCTAGTCATTCCTTATCATTCAAAATCCTAGTCACTATTAAGCAATCATAGTTTAAATAAGCAAAACATGGTCACATGACTCATGTGCCTGAACTTTCTTGAACACATCACTTTCTAGTATTTTGCTAATAACTCACTAGGATCCTACCCTATGGATGTCATGAGACTGTGGATAGACTTCCCTTGACAATATCTATATCTTTCATTTTGGTTGAAAACTTTCCCACGGTTTACCCTAGTCGTTCCTTATTCTTGGCTTAATCAAAAGGACTTAGACAAATTTTTGCAATTGTGATGATATAAGCACAAATACAAACAAACATGAATAATGTCTAACATCTCTTCTCTTTCTTATTTTCTCTCTTTCTTACCTTTTTAGTTTCATTTGTTCTCTTCACTGATAACTGTGGGCACTGTGGGAAACAGTGAGTGGGAGAGCGGGAGGTGCTAAAGTAACTGGTTTACTTTCCCGCCCATCAACAGTGAGCAAGCATAGGTCTTTTTTGTGAGTTTTTCTAATGTTTTTTTTTTTTCTTGCTCTCATTCACACTCTTCCCCTGGCGATTTTTGATCTTTTTTGTCATTTGGTGAGTCCACTCTTCTTTCCTTTGTTTTTCTCTGACACTCAGGCTCTGCTCCTGCTCCTGCCCCTCCTCTTTTTCGCTCTCCTCTCTCTCTCCAGCTCTTTGCACCTGCACCTGTTTTCACTCTTCCTTCTGCTCTTGCTCCTGCTCTCACTCCTACACCTGCTCTTGTTGTGGCTTTTGGTAAGTTTTTTTATCTCTCTCTGGTTCTCTCTCTCTAACCCTCTTTTGCTAGCTATCTCCCTTCCTTCTGCTTCCCCTAGTATTCCTCAAAATTCAAGTTTTTGACTTTTTGGTAAAATCTCTTAGATATTGTAGTTGGTATCATACGCCCATGTATTAGTTAGTGTGAATATACTTGAATTTTCGCTTTCTGTTTTGTGTCATAATGCCAACAAATAGCTACTAAGAGGTATAATGCCAAGGTCATTGAAATTTTTTGGACTTGTCCATTATAGCTACTAGGAGCAATTATAGCCATTATGAAAAATATGCTGCTATTATGAGTGCTATAGAAGGGACTTGTTAATAATTGGCATTTATGCTATAACAGCTATTATAGCTCCTAGATACTACTAGGAGCTATTAGGAGCTATAATGGCAGGTACACATTTTCCTGATGTAGCAGTCCCTTTGGGTCAAGCCATTATACTCACACTCACTGTCAGGATCGGTAGTCTATCACTATAGCCTACACTCATGATTCCTTTCTCACAACAGGTACAGAAAGTATTGGACTATGTCTGGAAACAAGGGAATGTCAAGGAAAATGAGTGACAAGGGTTGTGGGTTTGAAACAGGTGCAAAATGGGTGAGAACCAGGTATATTCAGCCAGGTAACAGTTAAGGACAGGTATGTGACCAAGTAGATGGGAAGTCCCACCTACAGTAAGTTAATGTGCTTGGTTGTACTGTCAGTCCTATATAACTAGCTACATAGAAATCTGGAATATAGAAAGTAGGCAAACATTGGGTCTGATGATATGTAAACTAACATGAGGCACTGCAGACATGTGAGAACACAGGTAATAATGCTGTCTACTGCATCAGCCATGGGAAATAAGCTACTATGCACCAGTGGGGTTAGACAGGACTGGACTGGACATAGGACAGATGGGTTTCCGGAGTATGCGAGTGGGTCTGGTGGGTATTTGATGATCTCTGAGGGTAGTCCAGCAAGTCCGAGGCTCAGAGAGTGCAGGAAAGTGTCAGGTTGAGCGGGTTTTGTTGGGGATGACTGGGAATGACTGTTATGATATCTAGACAAACTAGGCTTTTGATGTACTTTGTAGAATGGGCCTCTGTGAGGCTACAGCCAGAATGTTTCCTACAACGAGATGTTTCTTTTTCAAGACATTAGCACCCACTACCATCAAATGTTGTACTACTGGGAATGTGGACACCAGCAAGTACTCTCACAATTATGTCCAACATGCAGAGTATATTTCGAAAATTTCACTTTCCTGGATGACATTACATGACTAGCAAATTCAAAGAACAGTTGGAGACAACCACAATAAAAAAGTTATCATGACATCCTTGATTCATTAGCTTATATTCTCAGTTTTCATCTCACAGACTCATTCTTCCATGTATTTCCATGTATTTCTATTTGGTTCTGTAACTTTCCATCTCTTTCTATTTTTCGAGGCTCATTCTGCCATCAAACATTCTCACTAGCTATCCAGACATGTTTGTCAGCATGTCATGTGACTGGTAAATATTCTGATTTATAAGGATTCAACTTGACTCATCATGTTTTGTCAATGATCTGTTATGCTTTGTAAGACTTGCAGTTATATTTATAATCCATTAGTAACTAGGATGACTCAACACACCCAATGGCCTGGTTTGTAAGCACATTCTTACCAATCCATGTGATGACTCATACCATTTCTTTTTCATGCTTTGTAAGATTATGCTGTATTTGTAAGATACTTAGTAATAAGCTGACTCAACACACCAAATGGCCTGGTTTGTAAGCACATTCTTACCAATCCATGTGGTGAATCATGCTTATTAATCTGGCCTCCAAAAAGGTATAAAAGGAGCCCATTTTGCACCCATGAAATAAGGCTTCCCACTTTACTCTAATATCACCAATAGTGAGTGTGATTAAGTAAGAACTAAAGTGCAGGCCAAGTAAGTGCCTTGAAGTAAGATTAAGATATATAGCCTTTACTAGTTGCACACTACCTTACAGGGGTAGCTAATAAACAAGGCTCGGTCCATTCTAGATTGTATACTACCTTATAGGGGTACACTATACAATAGTCATACAGCTAACAATCCACACTTTACATATTCAAGCAAACTCTCTCTTTTCCAGGAAAGAGACTCAACAAAGTTGAAATAGACTTTAATAGGTTGAAACATGACCTACCAGATTCAGAGAACACAGTCAGAACCACAGTGCTAAACAAAAAGGTAATTCCACCCAAAGAACCACCACATTATCTGCCAAGAAGTAGAAAATCCATAGACTGTGGACTTAAGGACTGGCAAGAAGTCTTATCAAGTGTAGTTGTGTTGTCACTATACACATGATCTATATAAGACCCTTAAGTAACAAGACAATGCATTATGGGTATCAGAATGGGATTTCAGTATCCTTCTTTAAATCTTGGTTTTCAATCTAATCTCCCAGTACACTCTCCAGTCTTAGACATCTTCTATCATGAAGCATTGTGTGTTGCTTCAGCAATTCACGATGCTCTCTTCCATATTCTGCCTGGTCAAAGTCTAGCTGTTTTCACAGACAGTCTGGACACCATCAGCATTTTCAGCTCTCTCTCCAGGGATATGGGATATAATCAGCTTCTAATGTTTGTAGTTGACCTTGTCCTTGTGACAGCCATAGATTTTCGGGTTTTTCATATCATAGGAGACAGAAATATAGTTGCCAACCACCTATCACCCAACAAAGCTCAGGAGGCTTTGTCTTGTGTTCCACATTTATGAATTCTCCCTTTTGAACACCCTTAGAATGTGCTGGGGAAGATGAAAAAATGATTCCCAGGTTGTAACAGGCCAAGCAGCCCATTCAGGATGCTTGGTCAATTGAGCAACTTATCCATGATGTTGATATTTATTGCTGGTCTGCTGAAACCTTCAACAAAAACAACAAACCAAACAATGCTACTGGTCAGTGGTCCTTATGCTTAGAAGGCTAGTTCAGTAGTTGTTCAATAGGGTGGTCTGGCCCTGGTAGTGCTCCAAACACTTTGAGTGGTTGAAGAGTTTAGGTGTGTGGGAGTTGGAGAGATGAAGCTGTACATGGGGCAGCTGACTGGAATGAAGTTGACTAGATGTAAAGCAGTAGGATAATGTTCCAGATGAACAAGGTCCAAGAATGATGTTGACTGAAGACTATGAAATGTGAAGCCTATCTGAGGCTTCAGAGGGAAATGGACATGGAATGTGAACTGAAGAGAATTATTGTTCTGTAGCTAAAGTACAGGGGTTTATATAGAGTAGAGTACCTGCATATGTCTGCATATGCAAATCAACACTCCAGGCAATGAGTAAGACAATGAGAAGGGCTATGAAAAGGGGGAATGGAATGAATGTGCTGCACTTCAGAGGCAATTACATAGCAATTTCGAAAAATAGAACAATTCCTATGCATAGGAATGGAGAATGAGTCAAGGGGGTGAAAAAGTGATAATAAAGCAAGGCTGTGACCATTACAAACCATGACTAATGATGATAAATCCTCCTGAGTCACCATGACCAATTGCTATGCAAGCATGACAAAGTACTGTGTGGTGATGATGCAAGAGCTATGACACAGCAGTGACACAGCATATGGGCTGTGAGGAATGGAATGGAGTGATGATGCCCTGATGGTGTGATGATCCAATGCTCTGCTGCAGAGATAGCATGTGGTTGTTGGTGCAGAATGTCAACATGCAGTAATCATAGCATATATACAATCTGTAAGATGCTTCCCCAGCATGATAAAAGGTTGGTCATCTATGTGGTGATAGATTAACTTGGTTGTTTGCAATCTCTGGTGAGTGGTGAGGATTGAATGGCATGGTGTCCACAGTAATCATGGAGGTGAGGTGCAAGTGGATAGTGGTTTGAATGGTTTGCTGAATATAAGCCACTGAAGAGGATTGGAAAGGATAGGGAGATGAGGGCAGGGTGAATAAAGACACTATTTTCAAAGTATTGGTGCAACATGGCATGATCTGGCTGGTGTCTGAGGTCATCTTGGAGAGTAGTGTGTGAAGATGGAAGAGCATTGGAAGTATGTGAATGGGGGAAAGGTGAATTGACCTTGTTGAATGTGGTATGCCATAAAAATTGCAGATTGCCATAAAAATGCAGGATGCTGTTATACTGTTAAAAATTGCTTGAAAATCACAAAATCAAGGGAAATGAAGGGAAATGAAAGAAGAGGTACATAAGGAATGATATGGGGGAATGAAGATATAAATAAAAACCATGTTCTCACTACCAAACATGTTTGGTGCACAACAATGAGTGTTCAATAAATTTGAGAATGTCACTCGAAGACTCAACAAATCACACCTATTCCTCAGCACTTAACTCATATCTCACATTCTGTGACTCATATCACTTTCCTGTGGAACCTACTTCTGACACACTATCATACTTTGTCACCTCCATGGCTGCTCAAATCAACCCTCACTCTGTTGACAACTACCTCTCTGGGATTTGTAGCAAATTGGAGGAATACTACCCATCAGCAAGCCATGCTTAGTTGCACAAACTTTCCAAGGAGCAAAACACTGATATGGAGTTCCAGTTAAGTGTAAGCTCCCATTGACACAAGCTGACCTTGCTCAGGTGGTTGATAGGTTCACACACCTTACCCATGATGACCAGCTCTTTATATTGCTGCTTCTAGATGGTTTTCATGGGCTCCTACAGCTTTGTGAGCTTGTATGGCCTGATAACCAGAAGCTTCAGCCTCATCAAAAACTCACCCTCCATACTTCAGTCTCCACTACACTCACCAACTATTCCTTTGTGCTCCAAACACATAAAGTTGACCCTCGCTTTCAAGACATGACAATTGTAATTCAGTGCTCCCTCGTCCATCCAGATCCTCACCAGGCATTCATCAACTATCTGGCATCACAGGACTCATTGTTCCTATCCCATTCTACTCTCTGGCTGTGCTCTAGTGGAGCTTTTCCCACTTGAGCATGGTTCATTGGACAATTACAAAAAAATTTCCCTCCTACAATTGCAGGGCATTCCTTGCATGCTGGAGGCACTACTTCTCTTGCAGCAGTTGGAGTTCCCATGTCAGAAGTTCAGGCTATGGGCTGTTTGTCATCAGATTCTTTCCACTCTTACATTCACAAAAATCTTGTTAAAGTTATGAGGTAGACAGGGGGTCAGAATTCCGAAAGTCCAGAGGTCAACAGGTCCAGTAGTAAGAAGTCTGGGCAGAGTTTCTATTATTAGTGTCAGAGCAGAGGACCAGAGAAGTGGGGCAGAGATCAGGAGATCAAATGACCAGAGATACTAGAACAATAAATCTCAGTCTATTGATTAGAACTGTTGTGTGATAATATGTACCTATGTTAAGACCGTACTCAAAAGGAGGAAATGTCTGGAGGGCTTGGCTTCAGCTCATGCACTGCACCCCTTACCCGAGTATGTGCCCTTTATTTCTAGGACGGAGATACAACGTAAGTCCAGTCTACAGAGCAGAGGTAAGTCCGGCAGACTTCTGATGACTTTTGTCAGAAATGAGGAATAAGACTACTACGGACAAAGTCCAGAGTAGAAACTGATGGAGATAGACTACCCTAAGGTAGAGCCAGAGTTGTAGTCTATAGGAGTCAATCCTAAGACTCGGAGATGGACAAGTATAGGGACTTAGTCCAGAGAGACAGAGATGAGTAGAATCTAGGATGATATTCAAACTGAGGAAGTACAGAGTGTTACAGGAGTTTATATACTGTAGGTATCATAATGGAAGATCAGTCAGCGAAGTCCGAGGCTATGTACGAAGCATATGGAAAGCTTATTAGTAAGTTGGACGGATCATCCTAAATGAAGTCAGAAATGAACAGAGGAATGGATCAACTAGTACTACAGATGAAATGCATAACTGGAAACCAGAGTCAGGAGAGAATCTATATGGAGATATACAAAAGGAGAAGGAGAACGGAGATGAAGTGGAGATGAGCAACAGAGATGGGATCAGAGGTAGAGGGTCCAGAACACAGAATATGACAACCTAGAACAATAACTATAGTACTTGTTAGTACTGGTAAGAATAGTAAGAAAACATCGGACTTACATCTCAGTCTATTGATTAGAACTGAGATGTTCAACTACTTGCTAAGAATATATATATGTCTAACTAGCTAATTTCTGGAGATGATTGATAAGTATGTTACAAAGACATTAGTAAAAACATTGGTAAGAAACATTCATCAAACTCCAGGGTAGTTTCTGCTCCAGGCATTGCTACAATGTGGCTGTGCCAGTCCAGACCTCTTATTCTCTGGTCTCTGGATCTTCACTGGACTGGCCAGAGATAGGGGCAGACTTACTGCTGGACATGTCAGAGATGTCAGACCCCAACAAATCCAACCCTGCTGCATGCACTTATATTTAATGGTCAGTCCACACACAATGGGTGTGATCTGTTCATGCTTGTCCTCTAATTGTTTCTTCCATTAAAGATATGTTTCTTTCCTTCTTCTTTTAACTCTTTCCCCATACTTATTTTTCATTCAACAACACACATTACAGCTTGTTTTCACATGTGTTTGTGCATCCTGCAACTGTGTCATATTCCACGTTCCGGACCCTCTACCTCCAATCCCATCTCCGTCGCTCATCTCCATTTCATCTCTGTTCTCCTTCTCCTTTTGTATATCTCCATATAGATTCTCTCCTGACTCCAGTTTCCGGTTATGCATTCCATCTGTAGTACTAATTGATCTGTTCCTCTGTTCATTTCCGACTTCATTTAGGATGATCCGTCCAACTTACTAATAAGCTTTCCATGTGCTTCATACATAGCCTCAGACTTCGCTGACTGATCTTCCATTATGATACCTACAGTATATAAACTCCTGTAACACTCTGTACTTCCTCAGTTTGAATATCATCTTAGATTCTACTCATCTCTGTCTCTCCAGACTAAGTCCCTACACTTGTCCATCTCCGAGTCTTAGGATTGATTCCTATAGACTATAACTCCGGCTCTACCTTATGGTAGTCTATCTTCATTTGTTTCTACTCCAGACTTTGTCCATAGTAGCCTTATTCCTTGTTCCCAACAACAGTCATTGGAAGTCCGCTGGACTTACTTCTACTCTGTAGACCGGACTTGCGTTGGACCTCCGTCCTAGAAATAAAGGGCACGTACTCAGGTAAGGGGGTGCAGTGCACGAGCTGAGGCCAAGCCCTCCGAACATCTCCTCCTTTGAGTACGGTCTTAACAGACTGATTTTTAGCTCTACCTATGGTCTCCACCATTTGACCTTGGTTAGTCCATCTATTCAATGGATTTTTTTGGGCTCACATCCAGGAAAATCCTCATGCTGGCTAATCCTTGCAGCCTGCGCTTCCACGAGGCTAAGTGAGACCAATTAGATGTTTTAAACATTTATTTTAAGAGTTTTTACTTCCCACAGTGATAAACTTGATGATTTCATGTGAAGGACCCACCCTGTTAGCAAGTGGACATATACAATAGAAAACCTGGAACTCACCATTAGGTCAGATAATGTGCTTAGGGATGTATGATGTATCTTTGTGTTGATCTCATTCATTAATATTTTCACATGAATCAAATTTCCATTCTCAGCCAGAAAACTTCATGAAACACAAAACAACCTCATGTTCAATTACACAGAGACTTGGGGCTGCAGAAAGGTTATGTCATCTAAATGTACAATGAATATTTTGAGGCAGAAAAATGAAGGATTCAAGTGTAGTAGAGCAAATGTTTCAAGGACTGATGTTGTTTCAAGGACCGGTTGAATACTGTAACGTGATGTCAGCGGTTCCTGATTACAATCGATTTCGGAAATTTGCGACATTCTTGACCGCGAAGTCCCCCTCGGGAATATCCTCCTCATCTCTCTCATATAATTCCGGAAACTCCCTCCTAAGGAATCTGAGTATGTGCGTGTTGATTTGCTCGAATTCAACTAGGAAGCCGTCATGGCCATCGGGGGATGGGATGACAACAAGTTCTGCATCAGGTATGTGCGTCGCAAGCTCCTTTTGTTCAGAAGGAGTGAATAGGCCGTCCGTTTCGACGCTGATCACCAAGGCACGTGAAGGGAGAGTTGCAATAACAGCGGCCAGATTAGTTGACTGTGCCGTTGGTGATGGAGGGTCTTCGGTAGTAGAGATCCGTCCTCGAGCGACATCATGCGTATCCAACTTGCGGGTGATATGGATGTAACAATTAGCGTCGAAGCGCGCTACAAATTTAGCACCTTGATAGCGCAGGTACGACTGCACTGAGAAAGGTGGAGGGGGTGAGATAGACCCCGTGCCGTTCGGCCCTTCTGTTAGAGAATGAGGCGAAGATGATGCGGCTGAGGTTCGAGTTTGGGGGCGTACGCGAGTCACTTTTTTGTAACCCTCGTTATGAGCAGCGAGATCCTGATCAGCAAGTGTAATAGAAGGTGTGACAACGCTAGATTCCGGGACAGGGGGAATTTGAGGGCGACGTCCAAAGCGACTCTCAAAAGAGTCACGTGACCGATAGGTTAAAAGTGCGGCCATTCGAGCAGCAGCTAAGCCTGTTGAAGGTTGTGTTGCATAGTACCCGTCGTCGTAAAGAGGGTCGCTATAAATGCTTTGACGCTGTACCTCTCCCCAACTAATACCCCAAGCAGAGTGCCGCGCAGATGTAGCCAAAGGAATGATATGGCGGACATAACCTGGGGGGCTGCACAAAGGCCATTCAAGTACAGCCATTCCGCCCATGGAGCCTCCAATGACCACAGCAACATTAGAAATCCCCAATTTGTCAAGAACGAGCTTGTGCAGTCTGCCAATAAGCCAAGTCAGAGACCATTCGAGATAGTGAAAGACCACCCACCGCACGTCATCACGTATTGATGTCTGAGGGAATTCTGGACCATAAGGTTTCCCCGTCTCAGGATTAATTGTCACAGGAGAGGCTGATCCATATGGTGAGCCCATAACATTGGCACAGAAAATGAAAAAGCGATTGGGGTCGAAGGCCTTTCCACGTCCGATAAGAGGACCCCACCTGGAACGCATAAGAATTTTTCTGAAATGACATACAAAAACTGTCACCAATTTTCTACGTCTGCGCTGCCAGTGAGTGCGTGACATATGATCATAACATTGTCTCTAGTGTCACTCAATTTGCCCCAAGTCTTGTAGGCAACCGGGACCTCCCGTAATATCCTCCCATTCTCAAGAGCAAACGATGGAACAATGCAGATGTTTTGGTCGACCAAGGGTGCAAGAACAGACATGATGAATCACTTGCAGCTAGAACCACTCGTGACTCGATCGTTATTGCACACGAACGCTGCGAATAAAAACGAGATAGATGAAAGAGATAATGATTATGTCGAAAGTTGCGGAAATAAAGTGTGTATAGCCAAACAGACATGTCAGTAAATGAGGAGTTCGTCCGTGGCCCAATCGAAATATTGTAGGATTGATCAATAAAGACTTTGATAAGAATAGAAATTGATTGAAAATCTGCAGCTTCTGAATTCAACAACTACAAACAACCAATGTGCTATATCCCGCCAGCGGGAAAAGCGAGACTCTACCACTACTCCGATACATCCAGACCTTGAAAGTCGACGATGAACGAGGTAACAGTACCTGCACGCCAGTTCTGTGAAAGAAGGCAACAACGGCCATCAATTCGTGTTCGAAAACTTGGAGTTGAGACCGGTTGTCAAATCACACACAACAACACCACCGTTCAAGTTGCCGCTAGTTTTATTTATTCGATGTGTTTCGACTTTGTGGACATGTGCCTTTCGACTTGCGCACCCGGACCGTTAACTTGCCCTTGCACGCGAACATTTTACTCCCGACCCCTCGCACCTACAAGCTCACCAGTTGATATACCCTCATAGAAACTGAGAGAAGCCTTATCGCTCACATCGTTAGCACTTGGAGCTCGGCTGGAAATTGCATATGAAATCTTGATATTGTGTTGATGGCTACAAACGGTGGGGTGGCGAATGTCACCATGTCGGACTTCGTACGCCATTGTGAGACTCCAATAAGTCGTCGGAACATACCTCAGTGTGTTGAACAGCAGCTGAATGCCTCCATATAACTTGCAGCCCAGATACGATTGGTTGACGAGCCGCAGATCCACGCCCTCCGAGATAAAGTTGAATAGTATGATCTGTCCTATTCATAGGTCGTGTGCAAGCACCGCAGACGAAGAATTTGGAACTGTCAATATTCAAAACCGCACCATCCTCATCATCTTCGACGTGTTAACCAAGCCAACAATGGAAGCTGAATAGCAGCATCTGCCCTTTTCATAGGCCGCCTGCAAGCACCGTAGACGATGAATTTGCGAGGCACGTCAGAGCGGGATTGCGCTGGTGGAGGAGCATACGCACAGCATACTGGTAAAACAAGCCTATGGTAAAATGTACAGTTGCTAGGTTGCATAGCCTGTTAGAGTATCTCGGCACCACACGTCTAGATGAGCGGATGCGTAATCTTCTTCTTAATTCATGATTCAATCGTCCAACAACATCGAGTTCAGCGTAGCTCGCGCATCCTCACTCGCACTTACTATCATTCTTTGCTCCCACCCACCACTCCCCGTTATTATGCACCGTAGTCTCTCGCTTCGTTTAATCTCATTAATCATGTGGCATAAATATCAAACAAATTTATTGCTTGGCCTATCGTCAAGAGTCGACGCATGATTGAACCCGTAAGCAGATTTTCCCGCCACCCAGCGGCTCCACTTGCTTGCGTCCCACCCCGAGCTGACGTTCGGACCAGCCCAACACCTTAGATCGTGTCACCGACTCTTTATAGCGCCAGATGAGGCTGGAACGAGTAAAACGTGTGGAATAAGCGCGCGGGTAA
The DNA here is from genome assembly GCA_016628065.1 of Suillus lakei. Lineage (NCBI taxonomy): Eukaryota > Fungi > Basidiomycota > Agaricomycetes > Boletales > Suillaceae > Suillus > Suillus lakei. The sequence goes on from JABBWA010000017.1 coordinate 423,344, forward strand.
AACAGAATGCACGTACCCAATAATGACCAAATGGGATTAAGTCGATCATTAATCATTGTCCTTGGACGCCTGGAGGCTTCGTTGCACACTTGCATACTGAACGTAATATGTAGAAAGTACAAGCTAAGAACAAGTCTCAGCGTCGTTGAGAGAACCGCTATAACATTAAGTAATACCTAGTAAGAACGAGTCTATGAACGAAATACAGTGAGAATGAGCCAGCGTGCAAACCAAACATGAAACATACCTCAGCGTCGTTGAGAGAATCACTGAGGTATAAACAACGCGAAACGAGATATTATAAGCTATAGCCTGAGTATAGAAACCGAAATGCCAAAGACGAAAAGGAAAACGATGAACGTTCTGAACGTTGAACGTGAACGTCCAACATCTCCCATATGTAAGGACAAAACCGTTGGTTCCGCAAAACCAATTCGTGTGACTCCCATGCGCGCGCTCCACCTGAGCTCCACTGGATCTGATCACAGCGTCCGAAGGTGATCGGAGCACTTGTAGTACATAAGTACGTACTTCTAAGATCTAACCACCAAGTGCTTCGCCAGTCTACACCGCTTGACACGGATTCCATCATCTCCAACTTGCTATCTTTCAAGCCCAAGATCAAAGCGTCACTTGAGGCCACGTCCACAAAGTGCGCATTTTCGAACACTCGAGGACAGGATGGGATATATCAAATCCCGCGCTCCCTTCTAGCATAGATTTTTTTCGCCAAACTTTTCTTGGCGAACGACAATGCCAGACGTTGAAGTTCTTCATGCGTACTCGCCAGTATATGCAGGTGAAGCAGACGATGAACACGAGTGTGGAGAACCAACAAACCAAAGTGCAAGCGATCTGTTATTGGCATTCACGACATGAGCAAAACGACCCAGGAAATGTTGCCATTTGTATGGTGTCAGTATTCATGAGTGCAGCTACGATGAGCGTCCGCCACGATGGTTGTGGATGACATGAAACGCTGGCCGTAAATGCGATTTCGGGACGACCATGTACTCGCTGAGCACTTCCAATGTGCTCGAGAATCCATCCATTGTTAGCCAGACAGACGCCGCAGGAATTGACTGCCATGCTTGACCATGAGGCGTCTGTAGCCACTCTCGCCCGCTCTGGGTTTCCAGCCACTCTCGCCCGCGGGTCTCCAGCCAACTTCGCCCGCGTTGGGTCCCCAGCCACTCTCCGCCCAGGGTCTCTAGCCACTCTGGGTCTGCAGCCAATCCTCTCCGCCCATAAAATCCAACCAGCTTCGCCCATCTGCTGTCTGCAGCCACTCAACTCCACTTGACATCCTCAGCTAGTGTTGTCCACTTGGGCTGTCCAACCAGTCTAACCCGTCGACACTATGCAACCAGTGTCGCCCGTCCGGGCACTTCAGCAAGTCTCTCCCGCTCTAGGTCTCCAGCCAGTGTCCCTCTCCTCGGGTTTTCAGCCAATTGCTCCAGCCTGGGGTTATCAGCGGGTTTCGGAAGTCCTGGCTCTCCTGCCAAAATTCTCCCTCCGGAGTCTCCAGCCACTCTTGTCCACTTTCGCTCGCCAGCCAGTCTCGCCCGCAATGGCTGTCCAGCCACCAGAAGGATATTTCCAGCCATCCTCTCCCGCTTGGGCTCTCCAGCCAGTCTTCCCCGTCCTGGGTACCCAGCCAATGACTCCCCTCAACGTCCAGCCAGTCTTCCCCGCTTTCAGTCTGCAGCCAGTCCAGTCCGCTCTGGGTCTGCAGCCAGTCTGTCACTCCTTGAGTCCGCAGCCACGCTTTCCCGTCCTGAGTGTCTAGCCATGGATATAAATTCGACCTACAATCTCCCCGAAGCCACAGCAGACCTATGAGAACTTGCAGTGGCTCCGGTGGCTGAGCAAGGAAAGATAATGTGTCTTTTAAGTTCTTCGGGTCATGGAATTGCATAGCATTACTCTGCTTCTTCACTTCCGAGAGCGCATCCAGGAGGGCTGTGAATGTTTCGCATCACCAAGTGTAAGGATGAGTGCGCAAGCAGGGAGTGGGCTGATGGGATATGTCGTACTTCCGAGAGGCTGCAGTTTGAGGGTTCGGAAACATAGTCACGAACAGATGAGTGATATATATTCACAGGGAGTGTGCTGTCGATAGGAACATCCAAGACAGACCGTAGCTGCAATAATATTGCCTCGACACTCGCACCAAGACTAGGACCAAGGAGTTTCGAGATTTGTGAAATTGGCAGAGGGTCTGCAAGGGCGGAAACGATGGACAGGTGCACCCCTTGGGTTGGTGCATGTGGAGAGGATAGGGTCGTACAACTTGTACACCTCTGTTCCTGGGAGCAGCCTACCTGTGAGATCGAGCATGGTTTGAAGCCGATCATGGGGATCATCATTGTCTCCATCTTGATCAATAAATTTCATCATCATAGATGCCACGATGAAACATCTGCCCGCTCGGCTCGCCAGCCGCTCGAGTTCGTTCCTCGATGGTTGTGGGAAATCGGGATGACAATATTGAAGCTCTCTGAAGGAATGCTCCAGGAAAATATAGATGTCGTTGTTAACATCTGCACCGTCTAAGGAGATGAGGGTAGCAATGCCCTCCCACGTTTTAACTGGTATCTCACAGACTAGTGGGCGCACCTCTTCTTTCTGGAAGGCTTTACAGATATGTGATTCCAAGCGACTGGTGAACAGAATATGGGTCACGGGCAGATCAGGTTCACGAAGAGCCCGCGCAAGAAGAAGGATGAGATCAACAAGCTCGTGTTCGGGTGTGCATTCATCAAGGAGCATCGACAACAAATGCTACAGGCGGACACCCACGCAGTCTGAATTGAAGCCTCCGGAGAAATGAGCCCCTCCATCTGGCCACGAAGAGACTTGTCAGGGTCTAGAAGGGTGGGATTCTCCTGGATAGCTCGGTTCACGTCCTCCCGGACACTGGGAAAATTGCAGGCAAGCTGGTAGGCAAGCGTCGCAAAGAAATAACCAGTCGTGCAGCGTTTCGTGTGCTTGCGCGAGAAAAAGAACGTTCCTACGAGCCGTTTTTTATTATTCGCCTGAGCTGTCACTTTCAGACCTCTCATCCTTTCAGCTACGGTGAATGCAACAGCAGACTTTCCGACACTTGCCGTGCCATGTAGCCAAATGAGTCAGCTCTTCTCTCTGTTGTCTAATAACTCGTGAGTGTAGTTGAGAAGGTCCACTCGGGTCCCTTCCAAACATTTCGGATGGGGCTGACGTTCACGAGAGTCATATTCAGCACCGTTAACAGCGACCAGGGACAACTTCTCCCAGGTTCCTTCATATGATCGGGGATCACCAGGGACTGTGGATGAGGTCAGCAGAGGGAGAGAAAGAGATAAGAAACGGGAATGTTAACATTGATCCCAGCGACTCATTGGCCAATGTTGATGACAGACTGAGACGGAAAAGCACAATCTGGTGAAGTCCTGATTGAGTCTTTAGAAATCATATGGGTCATGATCATTGAGGGGCGACCTACAAAGACGTTAATCGGAGGACCCAAGTCTAGAGCTATAACCAGTAGGATCTTTGGGCCGGCGTTACTAGTGAAAGGAAGCTGCGGTTTTGGTGTCTGGCAATCCAGCAAATGCGTTCCACGGTAATAAGCTGGGCAGCAAGAAGACTTCACACTATGGTGGAGTGATAGGATGAGTGATAAGTAGGCGCTCTGGTGCTGTGCCGATGGTAGACTCCGTTGGACGAACAAAATACTTGTCGCCACTTCCTGTGAACAACATTGATTGTAGTGTGGCCCTCGTTGAACGTTCTGAACAACGTCGGTCCTCATCGACGTCCATGTCGAGCGGATGTATTGTTCAACATTCCTACGGACACAATGCATCTCTGTGAATGTCTGGCCAAATAACACTCAAAATTGAAGACTTCTGAGGTTTCCGCACTATTGGTTGAAGCAAATGACACGTACTTGCAGGCTTGCACTTGAATGTGTTCAGAAAATTGACATGGATACACATATATAGACAACATATAGATACATGGATTGACTGCCGCGGTCTACACAAGTCATTCAGAAGATTATATCCGGAAGAGAACTAGAGAAAAATTCGCTCTGCTCCGTTCTCGCAAACAAGAGCATCATAGCGAAGGGGTTTGCAAAAATTGCTGAGAGCCGAAGCTAACAGACGGGTTCGGATGTGTAATTTGCAATCAGCAAAAGACTGTGCCTCGGTAAAGACCTCACTGGCGACAGTACATGCCCGAGCACAAGAGATGGAGAAATCAATTGAGGTGCGCGGGTTTATAAAGGCCAATTGGCCCGCGCACGGACCAACTTCCAAATTTAGCAATATGTGGACTACCCGTTCTGGCAGGTAAGTAGGCTTTATGTACACGCTGATATACAGTTGTGTAGTTATTACTAGCTGCAACATGGCACTAAGTGCACACGACACTCCATCCTTTCCACTCTGTTCTACCCTCCTGGATATCAAGAACCTTCTTCCGGAGTGCCGTGCCGACTGGGCCCATCCCAGACCCAGGAATTACGATGTCCTCACCCTCGTACCCAATTCTGTTGCAAGGTCCAATAATGACCGCAGTGCCTACGATTAACGCCTCCAGCAATTTGCCTTCGGACGACCACTTGGCGAGGTCATTCATGGTATACACCTTTTCTTGCGGGTACAAGCGCAGTGAGATTTCTTTGTGGAATTCTGGATCGCTTGCGAGGGCAAGACATGATGCTCTAGTGACTCCAGGCAGAATAGTACCGTCCAAGGCGGCGGTGATAAGGTCCACCCCTTCAACAGATCAGTTTATTTATATATCTGATATGTCCAATTGAAACTCACCGTCCCCATCATCCCTCTTGACCACAACAAAGAAGTTCATCGCTGTACCCTCCGTGATTCTTCTGTCGTCACCAAACAGCCAAAGGACTTGGTCGTAACCTTTTTCTGCAGCAATTTGTTGGGGTAGGAAGCCGGGCGAGTAGTTGCCAGCGATTTTGTGCCCTCCAGTTCCACCCGGCCACGCGCGCACATTCTCGCTGACAGCAAGGAGAGAAACAGGTTTCAACACTTGAAAGTATGGCCCAGTTGGCGATGCAAGAATGTAAAGCATGGCATGATCAGACACTGTCACTCCCAAACCTACATTGCGATCAGGTACATAATCGTATAGTATTGATCCACGAACCTGGGCGGGTTGCAATGACGGTAGGACGCAGATACAAACTATACCCCGATTCTGTGGGTATCCAGCGCCTTTCAAGATTGACCAGACACTTTACCAGCTCTAAAATGACATCTCCGTCGATGGGCTGCATGGAGAAAAAGTCAGAGACACTCCCTACATGGACGCCATGGTACTCACGGGAAGAGCGAGACGTGCGCAAGATTTCTCCATTCGACGCATGTTCATGTCTGGGCGGAACAAGCGCGCCTTGCCGTCAGGTCCAAGATACGCCTTCATACCCTCAAAGACATTTCCGCCGTACTGGAAGCACGAGCATGCGGGATCAAGTGTAATGGGCCCATGGGGCTTGACCTCAGGCGCGGACCACCCTGTTTCAGGGTCATAAGTTGCAACGATCATGTGGTCCGAGAATGTCTGACATCGTTATCGTTAGAAAGACATGGATATGGCTGTCTGAGGTATTGCTCACTTGACCGAAACGTAACGTCTCGATGGGCTGCAGGGGCTTCAGTGTCTTTGCGAGCGTGATATTGAGCTTAGATGCCTGCAACAGCGTTAGCGTTATACGTGACTAGGCTCAGCAGAACGGTACACTCACATCGAGTGCAGCAAGGCTTCCCGGGTTGGCACCCGTTTGGGCCGGTGGAGAGGCGATGCTGTCTCTGTCGCCCATGGCCATTGGAACCAAAGAGAAATACGCGTTATCAGCTCGACTCATATTTTTATAAGTACATTGACAGCATGACTAGGAAAATATCTGACAAGGATGACTCGATCATGGTCACTGAAAAGTTTCGGACCTTATTCCGAGAGTGTATGATTTGATCGGATCGCCGCACTTCCAAATGGAGATCACCAACGGGCAGAACCGATTCAATACAAGACCCTGCTGCTCCCCAATACGTTCTATACACCAGCACCTTTAGCCCCGACGAGTCTCAAAATCACTCATGCCATCGGAGAGGTCCATACGTCGTGACCGAGGCTAGGGTCCTAGAACGGTCGCAGATACTTGGCACCCAGCCTCGAGTCCTCGACCACCAAGGACATCATGCATGGTTTCTACATTCGAAATATTATAGGTTGACTGACATTCATATAACCAATAGGCACTTGGCGAGGGCGAGAGGGCGTTGGCATATCACCATAAGTCTACTTCGGGAAACGCTAGCTAATGACGGTGAGGTTTCATTGAAGTAATTGGATTTAGTGCTTAGCATCCGAGTCATTTTGCCAGGTGGGCACCACATAAATCCACGCTTGACGCAACGACGTGGCGGCTACCCGCACTTAACGCTGTGCGGCATTCCACCATGGTGGCGTGGCTCCTTCCGCGGCAGATTCCTCTGCGCAGCTGCCACGCTGTTCGTGCCACGTCTGGAAGATCACTAGTCTCCCCTAGGCAGACCTTTCTAGCGCGAAGAAGATGGTCATTCCTTCAAATAAGAATGTCACTACGAGTATCGATGCTCTCGATGACGTGCAGAGAATTTCCTCAAACAGTACTGGCATTGTGACGAGCGGTGATGGTGTCATACTCCGATCTTGAATTACCATACAACGCTTCGAGAGCCGCTGGTAACCTTGGCCTGCTATGGTCTGTTTGCACAAGAAGCATGGCGACGATACAGGTACCAAACATCGTGATAAGAGCATACCCGTCGCTGGGTGTCAATGATGAGGGCCACGACCCACGAGTGTTCATTTGCTCACTTCTCGTTCTGTTCGTTGGAAACGGCGGGTCTGTCTAGATACGCGAGTATGTCAGAAACATGGTGTAACTTACCCTTTTGTTGCCTGCGCAAATCCCCCACATTCAAGGCACGGCGTTCACACTTCCAAGAGTCAAAAATGCCGCGCCCCGGAAGCAAAATGTCCAAAATCTGCAGATGAGCAGCCGGGGTCCTGAAGTTCGTGTGATCGATAGCTCGGTATCAGCAAGTGTAATCAGCTGGCATGATGAAAACATGTCAAATGAGGCACTTCGAAGCCTTGCGTGGACGTCAAACAGCGAGTCTGATCATGAGTCTGATAAGGTTTATCACACTTGATATCAGCCCCTGATAGCACTTACCTTGTGTACGTATTAACAAAGACTAACAACGTACAAGTGTCAGGCAGTCCGGACCATCAAAGATGCCCACGTGATGGAAGTACGTACTGACATTGATTAGATTTAAACCAACCTCAAGACCGCTACGCTTTCCACATGAGCAGTCTGTGGGAATAGATCAAATCCTCTCAAACTCTCGAGGACATATCTTCTCCCACCCCCTTCCCGTTCCATCTTCTCTATAATCATCCCGATATCGCGCGCTTGTGTATGCACATTGCAGCTCACATATACCACCGTGCTGCATGCGAAGCGAACCAGTTGCTCTATGAATGGCTCGTCAGAGCCCTTGCGTGGCGGATCTATGATCAGCGCTGTTTTGTCTGGGGGGAAGTGCGAAACTGTCGAGAATATGTTCGCAGCGTCACCCGCCAGAAAAGAACATTTCCCTTCCGGGAGGCGGTTGATAATAGCATTCGCGGTAGCAGACTTGATTGACTCGGCGGAGAGCTCGATACCTGCGACAGTGTCGAAATGTGGTGCGAGCATCAAGGAAAATAGACCTGAACCGCAGTACGCATCCACAAGATGCGTGGGCCCAGACGAATTCGAGGAAGGGAAGATCGCATCTTTTACGTATGAGGTAAGCGGGACAAGCACGGAATTGTTGTTCTGAAAGAATGAATGTCCCGGAAACTCGAAATACGTAGAATCCACGCGTTCACGGACAGTTGCCTTGTGGTTCGTGACGCAGATGTGCTTCTCGTCCTCCGGAGTGGGGATAGATAATGTGTCGGAGGGCAGGTGCTCAATGGAGTCGCGTAGAAGCAGTGAAACACCTTTCTTGTAGCCCCAGATATTCCTGATGGGGTTCAGATAAAGTCGAGTTTCCAGTACAGCTCACCTACTTGATTATGTCCTCCCGTATAGGTCCAAGCGCTGCGTTTAACACGGGGGTTGCAATAGGACACTCCTGAAGCTGGTAAGTGCAAATCATTTCATTTCAAGTTGGTTATTTTTACCTCGATATCCAGCACTGTCCGCTTTCCGATTTCATTGAATCCGATCTTGAGCCAATCAGGCTTATCTGTGGAATTGGCTAAACCAGATTCAGCCTCCTTGCGGGCTTTTTTTGGTGGGGCCTCAAAATGCGGTGTTATTTTTGTACGGTAGCCGTATTGAAGTGGCGAGGCTATGGTTGGAAGTACGTCTGGGATTGTTTCCTTGGGAAGATCTAGTTACATGAGTGAAGGGATTAGCAATGATTGAATGAATGGTGTACTTGAGAAATTTTCATAAGCCTTGATGACCACATTGCGCTTGATTCCAAGTTGAGTATCATAAGAAAGCATCTAACGTGCGATGGTCAGCGGCCGAATGAACATGGATGACTACTGGCATTATGATGTCTGTTATCGCTTCGGCCAAACATGGGAGCTGATATGCATGCGAAAGCTAAAAGATACCCAACTGACCTGATACTGGCAACCAGAACATTGTCCAAAGTAGCGACACTTCGCACGGCTGTCGTCGCGCAGGTCAGGGTTTGGTGAAACGACTTCAAGAAGGTCGGCGAATGAATGTAGACGCGAACTGCGATAAACTCGAACACGAATTCTTTCCCCGGGTAATGCAAATGGTGCGACAATAACCCAAGGAGCATGTGACGCAGGGGAACGTGCCAGCGCATCGCCTGGTGTCCGTGGAGGCAAATCAAAATCAATAGAAAGAGAGGGAACATCCTTATCCGCACCATTGGAAGATAATTTAGATACCTCCACCTCCACCTCTTCGCGGAAATCAAACGGCGAATTCCACTCGGTGCCGTGTTGCAGAGCATGTTCGACTGCATCATCTCCAAGCAGCGCGACTATGTCGCGCCATAGGACATCCTCTGAGGAGTAAGGCTCTGGTAAAACACGCTTCTGCTTCCTCTTCACTGATTTCGACGCTTTCTTGGAAGGTCCAGGCACCGCGAGGACATTAACACTCGTATCTTTTTTTGTCACATTGGACTCATCCACGGTATGATCCTCTAATCGCATCTTCTTCTCCAGTGGCACAGGGACCTCGGGATCGGATGTTGGTGATCTAACACGAGTAGACATTGCAGCTGATAGTTTCTTGGACTGGCAAGAAAAACTGGTTCGAGCGTTACAAAGTAGACCAGAAACACAAGTCGCCGGTGGATGCACGCGATGCGAACGAGCTATAAGCCTTGGAATGATGTAGATGGTGTTCACAACAGTGACGACACTCATGCCTTGAGCGCTTGTCACAGATAAAATTGTATATATCCCCCCGCGCCGAAGCGCCGTCACCGCCGGTGAGGTTCCGAACTAGGAAATCTACACGTGACTAGGGGTTTATCGTCACTGAACAACTTGAAATCCATTCGGATTTGCACACGAATTCTTCATGTCATTGGGCTTTGCCAAGGCTTCTCAAGCGCTTTAATTACGCTCAAGCTCCCAGGAAACGTAACAGCTTAGTTGTTTCCTTCTTTTTCCTTTTGCACCATGATCGTTACTCTCGCCCGCTCGCTGCTCATGGAGCCCCCTGAGACAACGGGAGAGCCGGTAGATTCGCCCACCTTCTGGTGGAAAATCGCTATCAGTACCGTCCTTGTGCTTGCAGGAGGTGTATTTGCAGGGTGAGGTTATTCGGTCTAGATCCTTATGTGTTTTGTTTGACCTTTCGTCATAGATTGACTCTCGGGCTGATGGGGCTCGATGAATTGCACCTGCGTGTCCTGGCTACGTCGTCAGAGGATTTGAAGGAGAAGCGCAATGCGCAGAAAGGTGGGTTGCCAAACAGCCTTGACAGTCTCGTTTCTGAGTTGATAATATTGGTCACACGACCAGTATTAAAATTGATGCAGACAGGTCGGCATTGGGTATTAGTGGTATGTTGATACACGCACGTACCCACGTACAAATCACTTATTCGCTCATTGTAGGTACTTCTTTTGGGCAATGTTGTGAGTGGTTATCTCAGGTACCTATGTCTACAACAGCTTAACACCTGCAGGTCGTCAACGAAAGTTTGCCTATCTTTCTCGATGATGCCGTAAGTAATATTATTGATAGATTGTTCGGCTTCGCGCCGATTAACAAACACTTTCCGCGCTAGATTGGTGGGGGCATTGCGGCCGTTGTAATCTCCACCACCGCGATTGGTACGATCCCTTATGCGTTCATGAGTTTACCGTCCGCTGATATGTCGATCACAGTTATTTTTGGGTACGTTCTCGCCCCTCTCGGAGTTGCATTTGCCGAGCACACGCCATGTTCTTCTTTTCCGCAGAGAGTACGTACGCCGTGATAAGTGACAAAAATCATTTGATTGATCCATCGCGTTTTCTGCAGGATTATCCCGCAGGCTGTCAGCGTCAGATATGGCCTCGCAATTGGTGCACGGTGTGCACCTTTCGTACTCTGCCTTATGTATTTGTTTGGTAGGTGACGCCAACAAGCACTGTCTTGAGGTCATAATAACACCAGGTGGCAAATAGCTCCTATCGCATACCCTACCGCGAAGCTCCTCGATTACGTTCTGGGCCAGAATGAGGGTCATACGTATAAGAAGGCTGAGCTCAAATCTTTTCTGCAGTTCCATCGCACGGGAGAGGAACCGCTACGGGATGACGAGATCAGCATATTGAATGGTGTGCTGGAGCTCAATACGAAGCATGTGGAGACAATCATGACACCCATCAAGGTAAGTGTTTTGTTGGCGATAGATAGGACGATGTTGCTCATGTGTTACGGAACTGTAGGACGTTGTAACGCTGAGCTCGGACACCATTCTTGATCACGCGACTGTAGACGCAATGTAAACATATAACTCCAGTGTATTGTTAGTTTGACTAACAGCTCACCCAGCCTCACAAGCGGCTACTCACGCTTTCCTATACATGAACCCGGGCACCCACTAGCGTTCCAGGGGCTTCTGCTCATCAAGAAGGTGACTTTCGATGTTACATATCAGTCTGCCTAGATGCTGAAGTTGTTTCCCAGCTGTTGGTATACGACCCGGCGCGAGCTCTCCCAGTCTCTGATTTCAAACTCTCGATTCTTCCGGAAGCACATCCCAGTATAAATTGTTTCCAGGCGCTAGACTACTTGTGAGAATTTTCAGTTGAACTTACGTGGTTCTGATGAATGCGCTGCAGTCAAACGGGACGTGCCCACTTACTACTGGTCAGTCGTACACCTGGGATTGCAGGCGGTGGAATTGGAGTGATCACGCTCGAAGGTGTGTTTTCCCAGACAGCCCTGTCGCATTACTGATACTTATATTCTAGATATCATTGAGGTGCGTCTGATTTGGACTCCAGTATATATCCAGGGATAACGATATTTTGCAGGAGATCATATCAGAAGAAATTGTGGACGAAACAGATCGATACGAGGATAATCAGAGTAAAAGACGTGCGAAGCGAATGACTACGTCTGCTGTAATGCGGGGGTTCGCGATCCATTGTCACTCTTTCATACGTGTTGCTAATATATCATCTTTAAAGGATTGTGGAGCGGGAACGAAGTCTAACGCGAGTGCCGTCCTTGGAGCGGACACCCCTGTTGCGTGAAACACCTCTCATGTCATCCACTCCGCGCTCCGAGATCAATTATCCGACTCCTCGTTACGGCGCGATACTCAGCCAGTCTCCAAAAACATGAGGATTCCGACCATGTTCACAGAGCGTACGCTGCCAGATCTCATTGCAGTTATTGGACAGATCTCCTTGTTTTTAGTTGTCTTGACTTGTCAGTTTGCTCCGTACTATCATCTTGGATTCCATCGGTTGGGTATTGGTCTTTGGTCTTTGGCTTATTCAACTTGGGCACGCACATTTGTGGGACGGCAACTGTGTTTATCCTGTGATGGCGTGCTCTCCTTTCGTAAAACATCGCTAGGGTTTGTGCTATGCTGGGAACTGTTCGAAGAAAATGTATTACTTATTTTAGAGAATTGTTTCCTTATTTTTCCTATCAGAAATCAGTTGCATGCACGAGTGATGTCTTGGGATAATTTCATGCATGGTACGCTGCTGGTCTGTTGGATTTGTACTTGATCGACATTCGTCCAACGCAGGTTGCGGGGTATTCAGGAAACGTGTGGAGAGCGCTACTAGACTACGTTGAGATACCACTCTCAACGCGCTCGAGCCGCCCCGCACGGTGATAACACAGATTACTAGCCGCCATCTGAGAATAAACTCGGAACCAGTCTGACCATGCGTCAATTTGAGATGGTGAGAATTTATTGACGTAGTCACCGAGCATCCGTGTAGTATACGCCAGGCTGGTCACGAGCCTAATTTGAGAACGCATCCCCACCTTTGATCCAAACCCGATATGGAGAGTCTCCACGCGACATCCAGAGAACTTGTTCTCAGAGGGTTATTATGATGACTGAGGGCATCATCTCCACGAAAACCGATCGATGTAGACTCATCGCCATGATACCGAACGGTGGTGTAGTATATAGGTGCTATATTCCGGCAGTGTATCCTAGGTATGTCCATGAATGACATATCATTTATCTTGGTAATAGTCATTAATATCTAACGGCAAAATGGCTGATTAGTGATCTTCGCTGGCCGATTTATCAAGCTCTCGTAGTCGTTCCTTCAAACGAAACATCAATAACGGGTCTCCTACTCAGATAATCGTCCGCGAACTTACCTCTAGAGCGAACAGGTGCGAGTCGTACGATGCTGGTGCAAGCTGACGGACTGATTCCGCCAGACGATACAGATATTCCTAAGGGATATATAGTCTCAAATTATCTCTCAACTAGAGGAAGCTCGGCAAACCTTATTCTGTCCCGAAGGTCCCACGGAAGCCCATATCCGCTGTGCCAAGTCCTCCAATGGTTCTGAACCAACTGATCGCATCGTCAATAGACTGAACTCAATCCAGGAAAATGGGTTGCTTACTGAATGACGGGTTATCTGGCCGGCCGACATAACACTTGCTCCTTATGAGATCGACACACCCCAATTAGAAATACAACGCGTACAAAAGCCTGAGCTGAGGAATCAACGATAGTTAAGCGAGGCAAGTGAAGCATGTTGCATACATCCTGAATTGCAATACTTTCTATCCCATTCTCTATGGTGTAGACATGCATCGTCTCCATTGTATATCCGTCCTAAGGCATTTATATTACTTCGGGGAATCGGATACCCTAGTTCTGTTGAGCGACCGTACCTTTTCTCTGTAATCTTTCCGAGAACCACGAGTGTCAACACAAATTGTGGAGCTTTAACATCATATGTGATATCGGACTCACCCAAGTAATCCCTAACTTCTGCCTCGTATGCCGGGTCAATCGTGTACGCTATGCCTGTCACGGTGGAAGGGGACATCATCAGCGAGAAGAGAACCTCCATCGGATGGAAAAACCTTGCCCCAAACAATATCTTCATCCGGGAATGCATCCTAGTGTGTGTTTGCGGATGTCCTAGAAGACGAGAAGAGATGGACTCACAGACCCAGAAAAGCGATCCCAATCCTCCTTGTGGATAAGAGTCACCACACGCCCCGGATTCTGCGAGTTCACGATGAATACTACGTCAAGAGTTCCGCGGACGTGTACGGTGATCGATGGGTGGGACACACCTCGGGTGTGCCACGATGATCATGCGATTCCTGAGCGAAGCGCCTCACGTAGCCTTTAAGGAATCCGGAGGCTACAGAAAATCAGATTCATAACATGTTTTCTAAGCCAAATGGATTGATCGCTCACTCTGAGATTGGACATGAGGTGGGGGCTATACCGCCGGTGATCGCAGTTAGTGAGTTGTTACCATACCTTTCGCGGAGTCTGTCCTCACCTTGAATATCAGTGAGCCGTACCCAAAGACCACGAATGTAGGATTGATTGAGCCCATGGAAGTCCTGTTAATTAAGGACGAAGACTCGGAGCACAATTCAAATGAATGAGTGAGCGCTGTGTAATCAAGAACAGGCAAGAACGACGTGATATCGCACTAAGCGGCAGGTCACTGCTATGTACGGTATAAGGAAAACAAATTCATTTAATGACAGCAACTACGCCAATAACGTGTAGCATAATGCTATCCAGCTGCTCCCACATGTTGGGCAGTGACTCGATATAGAGGTTTTTATCTTACAATCCTGGAACACTTGCAAAATACAGCATACATGAGGGACAGTAAAGAGATCTCCTGGTCACGGAAAGAGATCACGCACAACATCGTGCAAACCACGTTGGGTCACGTAGAAAATGCAGGTTGGAAACGTTGTAACTTAAGCTCTAGCCAGGACTAGCCTATAGCCGCGTCTGGCAGACTAGTAGTAGATAAATCAGTTCCGGGTGTGGCTTCTAAAATGTCCATTTATCTATCCGAGAGAAGACCCTAATGGATCCTCCCTAATCGGCTCTATGACAGAGAGGACAAAAAGAATCAGGAGTGCCACAAACGCGGTCGATCTGCGCTTACCTAAAATTATACTTCAACCTTGCTCTCCACTCCACATATGCTGGCCAGATCCAATACAACATGTGTCCAATTCGCATGTACTTGGGCATAAAGACTGTCTTCTCTTTACGATCAATAGCCTGGATACAGCGTGTCGCCACCACCTCGCGCCGCAAGCCGTGTTTGTTCGGATCAGCTTCGTGTATAACGGGGAAAGAGTTGGGCGGTGTATCGACCGCGGACGCGCGGAAGTCCCCCTCAATTGTCGTAGGAAGGAAAATCATGAATGATATACGGGGATGCTCGATTGCGAGCGCCTGAAAGAGTACTAGGGAAGCTGATTTAGTGGAAGCGTAGAGGGTGCGTGTTGGCGCAGGAATAATTGCTGCCACACTTGAAAGAAGAAGGATAGACGGTGATATGGAACGGGACGTGAGTAGAGGTATCTGGGAAGTTGAATGTTTATGAGTGATAAACGCGCTGCACGGAGATGTAGTCTCACAAATGTGACCGCAGCAATGTATGGACCGAAAAAATTGCCATCGATAGCTGCTTTAGCGACACCAACCGCGTGGTTAATGGCTTCTGCAGTGGCATGTGGCGGAAAGAGACCGTCCTTGGAAGCAGTCACTCCAGCAATTGTCATCAATGGTTGAAGGGCAGAAACACCAGCTGTGATTATGAGCGTGTCGATGCCATCCCACTCTGACACATTGCCTCAGTGACAGTACGGAACGAAAGGAACTATGATACGTACCTTTGATCACCGTGTCACGCACCTTTGCCATGTCTTCCACGCTTGCGCAATCTCCGCGCACACACAACACACGACCGCTTTCACATAACTTCCTGCATTCTTCAGCAGCCTCTTCAAGCATTGACTCCCTCCGTCCTACCAAGCATATTCGTGCACCTCTCTTGGCATATTGATGAGCAAGGGTACGACCTACTCCGCTCGTCGAACCTAGTATAAGAACTCTCTCTTGTGTCGGTGGGATCTGAGCGAGCCGTGGTGCAGGCCGTACGTACCAAAGAAAGAGAGCAAGAGGCAGGGCCCAGAGCGCAAGTGTTACCGGCGCAGTCCTGAGACGCTGTAGAGAATCGAACATGACAGTACTAGTCATGATTATTGAATTTCAGCAGGGAAGAACATAATATTTATTGTCATACTTATCATACCCGAGCTATGTTGCGTACACTACATAATCAAGAAGAAATGACCGTCTTCCTTCTATATATATATTATCATTCCGAGTAATCTGCAACTGGCAGTGCAATGACAGTGGTGCAATTCCGTGGAAGAAAATATGAAGTGGTTGAGGAGCAACAACAGGAAAGTGGATGTCGGACCACTCTGCAGATGGGAAGCGCTTTCGCACGATTTAATTAAGGTACAGCAACAAATTCGTGAGTTTCTTCTCTTCTTGGTTTCTTCCAATTTGTTTTCGGTGACCCCTTTCCTGAACCGCGGGGGTGCGAAATAACTTCGGACAGGCATTAACTCCAGACTGCGTTGGTCCATTCTCCATTGACACCGCGTGAGCGCCTGTTAGCGCATGAGTAGTCGAACTCGGTAGATATTTGATGGTGATGCGACTGTTTTGAGGCGGGTCGATTCCATTATTTCGTCGGACCGCGGTTGAGGTTACCCCCACATGAAAACGTGCTTGCGTTCGCTAGGCGATTCACGAGTCCCCGATCTTTTTAAGTATAACAACAGTCACAACGGACGGGTGATTCACGAATGTGCAATGCTCAGTTCAGGTCTCGTGTTTTAGATCTCCTCCTGCACGAAATCTATTAACATCTCTTACTTATAAGGTGAGACTGCAGCACAAGGATCCTCTAATACATACCTAGTTGAACTCTGGACAACAACTTCTGAGAATCGTTATGGACTAATGGGCATCATGCAGGAAGGAGATCTGTGTGCTCTAGTACCGAATCGCGATCTTCACAGATAGTGTCTAGACTACCCCAAGTCCACTGCAGTGATATTTCCATTTGCTCCTTACATATTGGCTTGTCGAATGGCAAGCAATCGCTCTAACTCTTAGGGGACGCCATGCAGCCAAGCCCTTGATGGGAAGACCATAATCACCTATTGGTGCGCGAGGTTATGTAGTATACAGTGAATATGATTTTACCAACACTTGGTTGACGCCTGACATCTGTGTTTGCCAACCCACAACGATATGAATATCACAGCTGTTGGCCCAACTTGGACGTGGATTCCGAGACAATATGTTATCACAAACTGTGTTTGATGAGGGAAGACACGGGGATATGGAGATAGTAACTACTTGGAGACAGGAACTACATACTATACAATTTAGAATCAGCCCAGGCAAAATTAGAACATACTGCAAGTCCTGGGAAGGCCCAAAGAACAAGGAGAGTGGTTATGAATAGATCTGTACCAACTGAAGTGAGTTCGGAAACCGCGTGCGTGCAAAATAGCTTTACCTGTTCGCGAGATGTTGACTGGGGCATACGCTGAAAGGAATAGTATTCAAAAACGAACAACCGAAAGACGGTGCTCGCCGACCAAACCCGAAGATAAATAATTGTATATCATCTCTCACGCTACCTTGGTCATCGATCCAACGCTGAGACTTGAACGCGTCAGGCTTCAAGGTACACGTCTGGATCTCGAGAGATGGACCTAAGTTAGATCCTTGGTATCTTGAAGCATAATGCTCACCAAACGTTGCCCTGTACTGTGGTCCCAGCTGGAATACAATAGTTTTCCTGACAGGCCAGATTATCATCCGCGCGATAAGTTGTTCAAAGATCGCTTGCCCAGATCACATCTTTGGTTGTTCGGTGAGGCACCGCTGCAGCGTGAATGTTGTGAAACTTAGGTATAAAATAAAACGAAGTGGCCCACCATCGGGAACTGGAGGTTTCCATCTCAAAGCCTCAGAGATGAATGCTTGCAGGCGAGGAAGGGATTTTTGTCGGTGAAGGTCGACGCTTGAGTGCAGAAATTAGAAATTATTGAACCCATAGCGCTGCGATAGGGAATGAAGCTACCTCAGTGCCTTCCAATGACCGCATCGAGCTCGGCCTGAGCTTAAGCTTGCTCCTCGGGGAAACATGCAGCTGCCATGAGCACCGTGCGCATGGTGTTAGAGGGTCTTTCGCCTGTTTTCAGCCACATGTCTTCGGAGATAACAAGACAACAACACCTCACCGTCCATGGTCCAGCTCCCAAAAAGGCACCAGCAAGAAAGGGCATCTCAGTCTCTGTCAAACCATAGAGATGGCTATGATATATTTCATGAACGAAGGGCCGATGTCCTCCTTGTTATGCTGTGGAACGATTCAGGCATGAAGTGAAGATTGAAAGGGAAATTCATACCATTTGCTCTTTCACGCGGTTCAAATTACCAGTGTGGAGTTTTTTGCTCCCCTCAAACTTCAGCTTTAAGTCCCGACCATACCAAGAAAAGAATTTCAACCACGGGAACGAATTCACCAGGTAAGCACCAGGGCGCAGAATCGCACTACTCGTCTTGATGAGTTCATTAACTTCAACGACTTTGGGATCAGTCGCAGACGTAGGCGTATTCTTCCCATATGCAACTTTCATAATTTTCGTCGCAGCATGACTTTTAAAGCACCCGTAAGCAACGTCCCAATACTACCATGACCGACGGCGCTTACGTTACCACATGGTGGTTGTGTAGATCATCGAGAATGCCAAGAACTATGTTCTTCACGTGCGACATCTACAGGGGCTCATAGACCTCAGCTGCTTTAGGCTGGAGATGCGAATGAAGTGCTCTGCGTCATGTTGAAAAGTAAGATAGATGAAGGGAAGTATTGTGGACTACGAACCTACGCATCGGACAAAACCTGTCCCCAAAGGGTTGGAAGGCGATGCCCATTCCTCCGCTAGATTTTCTAGGAATTGCCCCCCAAGTTTCCAAGTGGGAGGGGAAGGTGGGAGAAGAAAAGAGAAGCTGTTGGGCTCTGGAAAGCCCCATCTACGACGGTCATTGCACAATATTAATACTTACACCCAGAGTAAGGCAATTATGCTGACAGACACCTGAATTGGGATTTGCAATTCATTCGGCCAGCATACTCTATTCTGTTGGTGTTACGTCTCAAAAGATATTGCGGGAGTCTCCTAAATACTTGAGTGTAAGTAGGAGAATTTTCAGAGGGTAATCCTTCCAGTAGAACGTTCTATGACTTGGAAACATCTTCTTTCGCAGCATGGATATTGGCGATTTTGATGTCGCGTTCGTACCATCGAATATAGCTATATTCTGGGCAGACGCATGACTCATGACGACGCTGGAGTGGGCGAGGCAGCTCCTGCTACCAGCCTAGATCACTCACCAATATTGGAAGACAAACACTACGACGTCAAGCCCAGCTTCATACTGGGTATGGTGCCCGATATTCACTTGTCCTCGTCATTTCTCTGTGAATCCAACTACACCCTAAAGACCGTCACGATCAGCTGGTGACGCATTACACTAGCCGTGTCTGGCAGCTCTGCAGCTGGATTGGAGAGACCATGGATCAAAATTTGGCATTCCTGCAGTGGCTTAGAATATTTTCTCACGAACACTTAACAGATAAAAGTAATACAGAATTCTGAATATGGTGGATTATGTCTTGAGCAAGAGTGCATCCTTAAGTAAAGCTTAAGCTTCACGCGCACGGCTCAACCAGTTACCAGCTCTGCCAGAGCTGCGGAACTATTCTCATACCCTTCAGCACTCCTTTTTCGGAGGACAATAGAAACCTAGACTCAAATTCATGTTGACTGTGACGTTCGTGAGTCGACCGTTTTATGACATTGGTAATGAACTCATGCGCGAGCGGGAACCAGATCAGACATGGACAGTCAACCGATAATGTGGTCAGTTTGCCCTGTAGTGACCATGCGCCGCAATGTGCTTAGATGCCACAGAGACATGTGTGGGCAGGGTGGGCTGATGCCCCGCTAAGTCAGCGCGGTTCGTTGGGTCCTCTTCCACGTTATCTGCTCTGATGTGCTCTTCAACATGCAGGAAAAGCGGCAAGCCCTGTTCAATTTTCCCGCTTCCAATTAATATCCGTTTCTTTTAGCAAGCCGAATCTCTGGGCGCATACTTTTCCCAAACCCTATTCACTAAGATATATGCCTCCCCACTCAAGCGCGCTGCTACCACTGCAGCACTTGTCCTTGCTGCACAACCTGCCCCACAGCCCCCACATGATTTCACAATTGAGTCTATCAAGGAGCAGAACTTTGGCGTTGCAGAGGGGAAACCGTGGTGTTTTCCAGATAACAGGACTTTCAAGTCGCTCGCGGAGTACATGAGCGAGGGAAAATACCCTACACCGCGTCCGGGTGAACGCTTCACGGATGGCGAGTCCGATGAAGACTTGGCAACGCGTGCGATGCAGGCCGTTGATGATGTGATTATGCCACACGTACGTAGTGCAGCGCGGGCTGGGCGCGCAGAGCATATCGCGCTCGTGAGTCATGGGCTCTGCATTGGTGCGCTCATTTGCGCTTTGTTGAAGGACTCCGGTGACGTTGCCCCAACACGTGAATACACTGGGATGCAGAACACGGCATGGGCGAGAGTAGTTATTGAAATACAGGTTGGTTGATAACATGCATGCCTCTTTGAAATACGGGTGCTGATGAGGCATACAGGGCGTTGCAGATGACACACCAATGATACCCCTTGCCGATGAAGACAGGCCCCCTCTGATCGTTACAGCGACGGACTTTGGTCGTGCGGATCATCTCGTCAAGCTTGTACGTCCACCAATCTTCACCAGCATATATGTGGTTGCTACTACTGCTTCTCAGAAGCCCAACGCTGGCGGAACCGGCAAGATTGCTTACGACCCAAGGCAACGGGACATCCGAGTGTTCTTCAGCGGAGCGATGCAAGCCGTTGCCACCGAGCACCGCGAGAGCAATGCACGGGATGAAACCAATGGGGAAGTGCAAAACTGACCTATTCGCACCTTACACAAGCATGTCACTAGCAGCCCGCAAATACGAAGCACTGGTGCAATTCATATTTTCCTTTTCAATCCTGTCAGCTGAGGAGGCATTGCGCTAGCTATCTCTGCAGAGCTCTGTAGTTGTGTGGCGTTCCCAATTGCTAGTGCCATCATTGTACATGGTACTAAGATTCTCAGGCCTTGGTCACATTGATTTGACGATAGTGACCCAATGGGCGCCGCTTCGAAGGAATCGTAAAAGTGGCGGGGGGTTTGAGGATCAGCGCCTACAGGCATCTACACGACCTTCATCATCTATTACCTGCCACTGGTCTTCGATCATCAATGGTTCGCGAATGCAATACCTGCAGGGAGGAGTCATCTGATCTCAAGCGCTGTTCTGGCTGCCACAAAGTCTGGTACTGTTCTGTTTCTTGCCAAAAGTCTGCTTGGGTACAGCACATCTTTGCCTGCAAACCCCGTTGCCCCATCACCACCGCAGACCATCTAGCGCTTGCAGTCATAAACAACCTTTTCCCGTAAGATCCACAGACTTGCGAGGATTATGGGTTTGAACGTGCATTTACGCCGGAGAACAAATCCAAACTTCTTGGCTTGTATATCGGTATGTACATGTGGAGTTGAGCCCCTGCCACCAGTATCACAATTCCCCTGATACATGTCTCATTTGCAGGGCTGATGGGCTTGGGGCGCATGGAAGGAGTCCTCGCAAAGACAATCAATGATTGGCGGGTCAGAGGCGTACTACGCGATAGACTTGAATGAAGAGCCGTGGACTAGAGGACGGAAGTTAGTTCTATTTTCTTCATTGTTTTTTTGGCACGATTCTTCCCGAATTCTCAAGTCATTCGTCCCGTTCTATTATGTCTTTACACTAGGAGACTGACGGATCTCTCAAAGGAGCATACCGGTAGGGGAAGTAGTGAAGCAGCAAAGAAAGCGCAATCCTGGGATTCCCGTCATTCACATCGACGCATACCGTCTTACTAAATCAATACGTGCCGCACATGTAAATTTTCTGACTGGCGCGGCCGGTGAAATCAGACACATAATGACGAAGATGTAGTAAATCAGACAATGGATATTGGAGCATCAACCACGGGTACTTGTATAGCTATAAACAAGAACGCTCGCTCTCATCGACACACATCTACCAATCGCTTCCCCCAACTATAGGTCTGTTCATCGTCCCGCGCATAGTGGTCGATCGGGCCTGGATCTTGCTCTTTCGCAATCTCTCCAAGTAACTGAGCTCCCGGCAGCCCCGAGTCCCGTATAATCGAGCCGTAAACTTCCGAAGTCAACTTGTCCTGGACTGTACTGTTGGATTTGGCTGTACGCCGAAACCTTGGGACGAGCTGCGCCAGTGAGTTCGCAAGGCGCCGCGAGAGACTGGGCGAGCTTTTTTGTGGAACTTTATAAGGGATACCCCACTGCTCGTATGAGTTGCTCGAAGAGTGAACATCCGAATCCGTGTCGCGCAGCTGCATGACGTATGGTTTGATGCGTGGCATCCAGAAACTCATGGAATGGCGCTGTGTTTTTTCCTTCCCACTGAGGTGAAAGATGTTTTTGGTAGGCTGCCCCCTTATGGCATAGATGAACTGCCAGGGGTGTGTGGGGGACGGTTCGTAAGGGCTTCCCCGTATGGCTTCCAACAGGAAGAGAAGACCCTCCGGGGAAACCGGGCGTGGGGACCCGTGCGTCACCTGTATGAGCCATACTGTCATACTGCTGGCATCAAACATGATTGCATCAATGCCTGGATGCACGAGCGCATGCTGTGGGGTGTGGAGGATTTGTGGGCAGTTCTCGGCCAACATCGCAAGTTCGCGATGGGTAGAGTATATGAAGTTCGGCATGGCCCGCTGTTCCTCGTGCGCCACATGTATTTTGGTCTGCAGCACAAATTCTTCGCGTGCCGGATGGCAATGACCCCAAAAATCAGGACGTCCGAGCGTGAAAGTCCCTCCGGATTTGGACATGAGTGCCACGACAGCCTGACGATAAAAGATCTCGCCAGCTTCTTTCGTGTCCTCTGAGTTAAGAAGGGTGTCTGCAGTCTCCTTGGCGCCGGCGGAGTCCATGGAGGTGATCTCGCTCGCGAAAAGCCTGGTGGCGACTTGTGATACAGGGAAGGAAAGTGGCTTTGCACAAGTTTTTCCAGGTTCGACAGCGAAGAGGTTACGACTATATTGGGCTTCAGGTTCGCGCAGTGTGGGTTGCATACTCCACAAATTATCGTGGGCACGCTCGAGCTCTTTGAGATAATAATCGGCATCGCTGGTATCATGAGACACTTGCAGGCAAGCATGTGCGTTGGACCCGAAATGGATGTATGACCATCGTAAAAACTTGGCTTTATGTCGGCCTGAGGTCAGAGTACTAATGACAACAGTCAGCGACAACTAATATGTAATGAATTTATTTACCTCATTGCAGAGATCTCGTCAAAAGTGCACGGTTTCATCCACTTCCGAACTACAACATCATGTTCAGATAACCATCCGATGTCGAGGCCCAGACTATCTGGCCAGAATGTGGTGAATATGGCCTTGCCGCGGTTGCCCCACATCAAAGCACGAGTGTGCTCGGTGTTTAGGTGCATAATGGTGTCTTCCTGCGTGCTGTCGATAAGGTGCAACACATCTTCACGTTCGAACAGAGGGTGATATTCGCTGTTCTCCTCTGGGAGAGCGAAGAAGCCGTCGGCAGTAAAACATAAGACGCTCGAGCCCGATTGGTCAATCTGATAGGTGACCGGCTGGCGCGCAAGAAGTCGCCTGACGAGGGCGTATAAGAGGAAATATGTCTTCCCTAAGGGTGATTGCCTGTCTCAAGCAGCGACAATTGTGGAAGGACACCGACTTACCGATCCCAGCCGACCCATGAACGACGATGTTGCGCTCGTTCGTGGAGATCTTGTGGAAAAAGGTCTCATACACCGAGCGGACTACCATTGAGGTCGCTCCGTTTGGTAACTTGGCACCAGGACATCCAGATAGATCAATGGCGTCGAAGTTGAATGGGTGCGTCCTGTTTTAGACCCCTTAGTATCATTTGAAGTCCCGTAGGAAGGAAACAGGCTAACTTTTCTTGCTCCTCAAGATCTGCAACTTTACATTTCAACTGCCTCACGACAGAGTAATCCTGCTGCTGCCAAAGCACATGATAGAGTGATAAGAGGTTGAGGTGGGATACCGAGGGGCTTGTCGTTGTGGTAGACGACATGTTAGTCTGCGTGAAGTTTGATCACCATTAGAGGGTGGGGAGGGCCATTATAATATAGTCGTTGCGGCATTTTCGGATGTGACGGATGGGATGGACGGATGTCTTCGTGACGTCACTTTCGGAACTTCATTGGCAGTTGTTTGACAAGGTTTACTTCCTTTGAATTGTGAAGCTGCTGACCAAGCACATCGTAATTTAAATTTCGACCGTCACAACGTCGTCAGATAGCATGGCGGCAGTGAAATGTGGGCGTGGATAATTTGTATTCTTCTAGAAGACGCAATATAAAAATTAGTTTTAACAACTTAATGTATCAGACGAAGTATGGACACGCCCTGGCGGTTGTGCCCAGCGATATCGTAGAGAAAATTCTAGAGTTGTTCATAAAGTGAGCCCTACTAGTACTAGTAGTGTATAACCTTCACCAACCACAAGCGACTTATGCGGCCCACAGAAAGAGGATGACGCATACCGCAACGTAAGTTGCCACACACCATGAGATCCTCCGAGTCCCTAATTCCCCACTCAGGTCACTCGCAGGACATAAGTCAGGACTATCCTCCAGTGTTGTAACTGACATGAATACCTGCATGCACTCAGATCTATTCCAAGTTCGAGACAACAAGTACCAACCTTTGGCAGTCCCGCGGCGCTCTCCACAGTCACCCCGCCGCGTTCATCCGCCACGTGAACGTCACACGTCAACACATCAACAATATGCTGGCGCGGCTTGAAAAGTTTATGCGTGACGTTCCAGTGAGCTGAGGTAGAGCCTGCATTCGTGAGGAGGGTGAGCATTGGAGGTTTCCATATTGCGAGGGTGTTATTGGTATTGGTTTCGAGGAACTCCATCTAAATTCGAAACAGTATTAGGATGGAACAAGTAGAAGTATCTAATCGACGCACCGGCGTTATCAGAAAGTAGGCATTGGCAGCCATGGCAATTTTGCGAGCACGGTTCAAGTTCTTGAAAGCAAGATACTCTGCACTTTCATTATTGTATCTTGTTGTCCAGATACTTAAGTGCCATTCCCCTCATCATCAAATTTGAACAACGTCCATAATTTAGCACTCACGCTTCATGGTTCGCTGGTGGATAACCTCCAGAAAGACCTTGTTCTTGACCTAGTCAAGCATCGATGACTGCACTTCGGATGATTTGGGAAGTGCTGCCACGCACCATTATATATAATTGGGATGCCATCATGTATGAAAGGCCAGACCGCTGCATTAGCCACAAGCTGTGCGGCAGTGACGTTCAATATAAGCGATTGCTTGGACAGCACTTTTAGACTCACGGCAGCGTCTGGGACTAGATGTTTGAACCTCGCTTGATCATGATTGTCTAGAAAAGAACCGGTCATGAATGCACCACTAGCATACAGCTGCTGCGACTGCGTCACGACCGTGGTCAGGGCAGAGAGATTGCCCTCTGGGGACTGGAAGGCTGGTACAAGGGCATACCATGTTGGATAATCGAGCACCGCATTCATGACCTCTGACGTAGTATGCACGTCAATTAATCATGCTTCTTATTGTGCGCATGGGCTCACGAGTGTAATCGCTGGTGTAATTGGTATCGTTCGACATGACCTGCCACCAAAAGTATCAGTCAAAGTACTGACTGCGATAAAGAGAAATAGAATACCTCTCCGATAGTAAACACTCCTGCTTCTCGAGTGAAATCCTGCCAAAACTGCGGAGACACGAACTTTACGGTGCTGAGTCTTAGACCATCCACGCTAAAGTTAGACACAACATCTTGAATCCAGCTGTTGAGCGTGCCTACGACGCTCATATTCTCTGTATCCACGTCTGCATACGGCAGTGTAGCGTCACCTAGCCAACATCGCTCGACTTCGGTCTGATTATTGTAGTCCTCGATGAAACACGGTGGATGGAAGTCAGCCATATTTGCGAAGGGCGTCATATCCGTTGCCGAACCATTCTGAGGGGCCTCGAAGCTCGAGGCAGTGACGTTCAGAGGTAATGTCGTAAGCATGTGGTTAACGACAACGTCAATCATGAGGAACATATCTCGCTCGTGCAGAGCGGAGCTCAGATTCTTGAGATCGTCCGCAGAGCCGAAATGCTGATTGACGGAGTAAATGTTTTGAGGCCAGTAGCTGGAATATGGTCAGGCATCCCATCGGGCTTTGATTATGGGTACTCACCCGTGATAACCCGCACCGTAAGGGGTCATACCTTCGATGTTGGAGTAGACTGGAGAAATCCAAACCGCGTCAAAGCCCATCTGTTTGATGTAGTCCAAGTGGTCAATGACACCTCTCCACGAGCCGCCACAGTAGTCACGAGCAGCTGTATCACATGGTACAGTGGGAGCGATGCCATTGTCCTTGTCAGCATTGGCAAGCGCAAATCTATCCGTAACAATCTGCGGGGGAAGTCAGAGCTTTGCGGTTGCATTCGGACAAAGGACTGTCCTGGTAAATGGATCGGGTTCTCCAATCATCCGCAGATGCCGCCAGTGACGTCAAGCAAATGGAGAGGGCGGTGAGTATCAGAGAATAAGAGAAGAGTCTCCAAGACATTGACATTCGACTTTTTGATTTGGAGGCCGGAGTGTGGTGAAAGTCAAAAACAAGCACTAAGCATGAAGAGGTGGGTGCGCAGTAACAAAATCGGGTTACTGCGTTGAATTGGTATGTTGCCGCTCACCTCATACATATCGGCAATTACTAGGATGCTTCTTCAGGCAATCTTCAGGCTTCTTGAAAAATATCGGGGTTCTGAAGATCGACGCGTCTTTGAACGTGTCGCGGTCACGTGCCAAAGCTTTTCTTGTGTCTATCTCTACTTACTTGTGTTACCATAGTGCGAAACAAATTGGGTACCTGCACAGACTCTATATCGTGTGCGTGAACCATGGTTGGCGTGCTCATCGCCGTACTGTTGAAGGGGGACTCAAGTGGTGTTGCATAAGAGAAATATTTTAAACTCCGCGCACATGCTTGGAGTGGTTTAACCAACCCAACTTCAAGTCGTTCGAAGCTGTCTGCTAATATTGTTTCGACTGTTTAGCGTGTTACCCAGTACGTATACTGCCATGGTTGCCAGCCTTTTCATATGTCGAGGGAGTGTTACAAGATATATATACCTTGTTCTGGGTCTTGTTCTGGTTTTGTGGTCGTCCATCCTTGCACTCGTCTCTCCGCAACTGACGACGTTACCACCCTTCGTTCGGTCTTGGAAGGAAGAAGATCACAGCGCGGTCTTGTGTTCTGCCAAGAACATTACATCGTCACTCTTCCCCCCATCAGCGCAGTTGGGTATCGCTTCTCAGGTGTATCTCATATCTCTGCCCTGGCGACAAGACCGGCGACAACAGATGGAACATCTGCGAACATCCAAAGAAATCAACTGGACAGTCATCGATGCACTCGACCCTTCAGACATTACTATCAGCCATATATTCGAGCGAATTGTCTCTCAGCGTTCGCTGTGGCCCTCCAAAGGACACCGGGATGACTTGGGGCCAGTCTTCCATTGGCCCGCTGATATCAACGCCCTTGCTGCTCCCACAGCGTACCTTGAACCTTCCGGCTCCGACCTCTGGACCTCCTCGGACGCTCAAAATCGCAGACTTACAACCTCATCCTCTCCTAGTGTCTCGCCACAACCGAATGTCACATGCGCAAATCAAGACAACTCTATACAACCTTTCAAACCTAGTCTTCCGGACTGGATGGTTCTCACTGCGCCTAAGGTCTCATGCTGGTATTCGCATGTCTCAGCTGTTCGACAATTCATTGATAGAGGAAATGTTGCTCCTGAGGATGTCGCGGTTTTCTTGGAAGACGATATCGATATGGAAAAGGACATCGAGATAAGAATACGCCACATCTGGACTTCTCTTCCACCTGGATGGGACATGGTCTTTCTGGGTGAGCGTCGGCTCTACGTTGTCCAAAATTGATGCCATATCGCGTTCCTCAGGTCACTGTTGGTCAAATGAATCCTTTTACTCTGTACTTCCATTACCTCTGGTCATGTCTCCGTTATATGACCTGCCAATACGGTCACGCATACACCCATCTTACTCTCCGCGTTGCACTCATGCTTACGCACTTTCCCTGTCCGGTGCTCGGCGCCTTCTGCAGCATCTTCGCTACCCACCATTCGCGTATTCCAGAGCTCTTGATCAAGCGTTCAGTTGGCTTATCGAAAGCGGACGATTACGCGCTTTCAGCGTCGTTCCGAGCGTCGTCATCCAGCGGAAGGTCCTGTCGAGTGACATATTTCCCGGATCCGGTGCAGGGAGTGCGTGGAGAGAGCATTTAGTAGACGGCGTGTTCGGAACGTAGAACAAACGCCAATCTGTCGTCCCTGTTTTTGTTGTTGTTGATCTGTCCTTTATATCGCAAGTTGTGTGTAACGATCTGATTTCTGTGGCTCTCCACTCATGTTTGGCATCTCTCAACTGCTAGAGCTACCCCAACTCCGCAGTTCAAAATGAGGGAAACTCGAATGACTGGTGCATCGTCAACGCTCCACATTGTGTAATTGAAACCCTCGAGCGGTACGCCTACTAGATTGCCAGTTCGCAGGTCACAGTTCCGCCTACCGCCTCGAAAAGCATGCCTGCAGTCCACATCTATGCCAAGAACATTTTTTTCCCGAATGCACATTGCACAGTGGCTCCTGACGACCAACTCACGACATTGGGTAGTTTAACCAAAAGCGTCATCACGCCATCATATTTCGCAGATCACGTAAGAACTTAGCTGGAACTCGTGAGTTAATTCTTCGCAACACATTTGGCTGATTGCGACCCTATCATAAGCCTCTCTAATGTAAGCTGACGCTCACAACACGCTTACCTTATCGCATATCACATGACCTTTCCCCTTATATTCCATCGCTTTTCGTATCACATACGCTAGACTCGGGTCTCCGACTTACCATCACATAGTCATACATACCTCGCTCAAACAATCCACAGTTTCGTCCTGTTATTTTCGTTTGATCTGTCTAGTGTTCCTTGTCACATTCCTGGCAAGGTTCCATCTAACCAGCATAGATATTGAATGTGCCTCTCGCTCACGCTGAAATCATAACAATCATAGCAAATTGTAATACAGGAAAGGAAGTCATATGCGGTGCTTGCTTCACCGTTCAATACAATCGACACAATCCGGACCCTACAATCGAAACCCTTCCTCGAATGAATCATTGAACATCACTAAGCATGCATCACAAGATAACACGGACAAACGGCATCATCATCATACACAATCAGCTCGTCATGGCCGATTTCAGCCAAGACCTAAGAAACATATAGCTCAGCCGGACGTCCAGAGGCCAGGTGTGTCGAGACCCACCGAGTCGAACCCATATGGAGCTTGCTTGAAGTTAGTCTGAGTTGCCGTCAGCTTGTGTCCTTTGCCGACCACTACGAGGTTAAGGAGCATGGCCTTGAGGGGTGATGGCTTCAAGTTCTGGATGTGGCCAGTTCGAACTGAGTAAAGGTTGTCAGGGCCATAGATCATGACGGCACATCTTCGCGTTCGGCTCACACTGATGACATAGATGATGTATATATTCCACATCCAAAGCTACGAATGCAATTGTGAAATCAATGATTGGCATAAAGACAAGCGGTACACACTATCCAGCCTTGGAGTGGGACGCCTTGAAACCGTCCTTAATGATGCTGCACAAAGCACAGGATGTTGATGAGCAAAGACCGGAGTTTCCAGGGTCCCCCAGGTTGCAGTCACGCTTTGTACCATGCCAGCGACGATTTTCGTTTCCCTTGGTCATTGTTTTACCATTGAAAGAACGTTGTCCAGCGAAGTGTCCTCGAGACTCAACCTTTGCACTTCGGAGCAACAACCTATTAAGTGACGGTACCTCGGCTGATTGAAATAATACTGACCGATAATTTTCGTATCGTTTACTGATATTGGAAGGGACTACGATCTTGTATATGTGCTGTACAGTAGGACACACTGTGCCGGTACTTCTCCACGAAGCGTAGAATTGATTTTCGACTGAATCAAATGAGAGGGAGCCACACGATTGCGGTTGGAGGCTTACCGTTGGTGTAGTCATCATGGTAGGATGGGATCTCCAGCAGCTGGGGTGCATCTTGTTCGGCTTTCTGAAGGCATTGAGAGCTACAATAGTGGCGGTAACGCTTCGATTGGGAGCGTCGTTTGCATAAGAGACATGCCCGTGTGTCTGGAGAGGTAACGCCGCTAACAACCAATTCCATGATCCATGTCAAATGAGAGCTGTCTGCACAACTTACACACCGTCAAATCCTGCGTTTTTCGCTTTCTTAGCACATGTTTTGCCACAGTAGGGATGCGTGATATCCCCGTCATTGTACCTCGATGCGCGCTGGCAGTACTATGGAGGCGATGATGAACTCAACGAAGAATGCAGTCGCAAACAAAGACACCTTGCAAAGGTTCCTTAATGCGGACGCTTGTGCTGCACATGTTTTCCCGCAGAACTGGTGCGATGGATACTTCGGTTTGACGCCACAAAACTGAGTAAACGTCAGTATGAATGAAGTCCTCTCTGACATGTGGTAATCTTTCCACTTACGTCACACATGCCTAAGGCCATTTCTGCAGAAAGGTGAGGGCGACGCTCGGAGGGAATGTGACAAAAGTTGTAGAACATACAACCACCAGAAGGATAAACCTTATATCTGACAAACACGCACGTGGACTCTCGAGTTTGCATAGAGGCGCATTGCCGATACTGCGGTGCTAGTGTTGCCGCGAAGCGAACTGAAGCGAATCGAAGTGGAAATTTGATGCACTTCGGTAGACTTCGTTGTGGACGAAGTTAGTCGAAGTGCGCTTCGTTCCACTTCGCGAAGTCAGCAATATTAGATGTCCCACGAGTTCGTGCTCACCCAGTGTTCGTGCTATTGAGCTAGCACAACCACATTATCATGGATTGTTTTGGTCTATTAGAATTACATGGTGCTTCAATGTCAATGAATCGTTCTATGTATTTTTTTTCATTCAGTTGTACGAGTGCTATGATATGATATATACCGTTTGGAGACAGTTCGGCACACTGATCAACGTCGGAAAGGCAAATTCGCACCAATTTTGACCTTGGAAGTGCGGTGGGTACGAGCCTGGTTCATAAGTAGTTAAAATGCAATTGTCCAGAGTCAGTTTGCTAACCTAAAAATGTACAGTGGATCTGGCGTGACGATCAGCCACAAAGCCTTGCAAGAGGACAACTGTATTTGGGCAAGTCAGCAAGGTGCGACACAGCAATGTGACCAATTGGTCACATAGTAGACTTGATTGATGCAACATCTGCAAGCTTCTAAAGAAATCAATCGGACGGTTGTTGATCGAACGTTGATCCACCGCATTCTCTCACAGTGTTCGCTGCAGCCCCCCAAAGGACACTGGGACGACTTAGGCTCAGTCTTCTGTTGGTCCGCTGATATCAACGTCCGTGCTGCTTCCACAGAACACCTCGAACCTTTCGATTCCGACATCTGGACCTTCGCGGACACTCAAGATCGCATATTTGCCACCTCGTCCTCTCCTAGTGTCTTGCCACATCTACACGTCACATGTGCAACTCAAGATCACAGGATATTGAGATAATAATGCGTCACGTCTGGACTTTTCTTCCACCTGAGTTTTCCTGGGTAGGTATGCCAGACCCCGTCAGATCCATGCCTTCATTATCATGTAAGTCGCTGGTTTGATTTGAAAATAATCAAACATTGACAAGGTGCTTCGGAAATACTAGAAGGCTTGGTCCCAGACCGGTCATTTCAGAGATGTCCTCAGAAACGCACAAAGTCCAGAATTTGGATGTGCTATAGCTCAAGTCTGTAAGCTGTCAATCACACCATCGTCCTAGGTGGTTGAAATGAAAGGAATAGAAGACTGTAAGCTGCTATATAATTGAGGCACGCGACCAGGGTGGCTTATACTACTGCCTCGGACCTAGAGGCGGTTGACTATACCACTCTACGTCAACCCCCTTATCTCCCAACTCAGTGTCGCAACTAGACTCAGGACACTTCCTTCAGAGATAAGGGTGTCGATGTAAAGTGACGCAGTCAGCCTTGAAAGCCTGCATGTAGGCCATGACTTGGCTTGGCTTGGTGATGGCCTAGCCTCAGGGCTTGAGGGCCTCAGACCCGACACATCACTAGCATCTTGCCTCCTGCACACTTTTGATATTATGGTCAACCCAACCAAACAACTTGCTCTCCCTATATGACAGTGTTCTGTTGTTTCCACAGAGTACCTTGAATCTTCCGGTTCAGACCTTTGGGCCTTCGCGGATGCTCAAGATCGCAGATTTACCACCCCGTGTCTCGCCACATCCAAACGTCGCATGCGCAACTCAGGATCACTCTATCCCACCTTTCAAACCCAACCTGCAAGACTGGATGATTCTCGCCGTGCTCAAGATATCATGGTGGTGAGTATTCGCATGTCTCAGCCGTTCGACAATTCATTGACAAAGGGAATGTTACTCCCGAGGACGTCGCTGTTTTCTTGAAAGACAATATCGATATGGAAAAGGACATCGAGATATGAATGCGTCAGGTCTGGACTTCTCTCCGACCTAGCTGGGACATGGTTTTCCTGACACCGTCAACGCAATAGGTGTCATAAAACGTCATGGGTCCAACGCAATTCAAAAACGCCAGCTAGAGACACAAAAATGACATACATCGCCAAGCGCATATGTTTTGTTATCCAATTGCTCTGCCAAGTCAAGTCACGAGTATATTCCTGTTGGCCGCATGTAATACAGAGAAAAACTACTCTTAAGGTCCTAGTTCCTAGTGACGACTCATGAAATTGCAACATCAACGAAGGTAAGAATATCAGATACAAGATATAGTCTGCCTATAGGTGACCACTAGTGGGTGACATGCTCGAACTCCCAGCGCCAACATCCACCGATCCCCACTGACAGTCCATCGGCTCATACGACTGTTGCTGCTGGGATCTGTCGACGGAGGCTTGAGCTTGTTGTGCGGCAAAAGCACATGTTCTGCCACAGAAACGAGAATTATTGCCCCAAGCGTCAACCCATTTTGGCCTGGCTTTGCATATCTGCCAGAAATTAAGTGTCAAACGCATACACTCGCTTTGTATACTTCCGTACCTCGCACATGTCCTGGGGTACGTTTGCTGCTGGAAGTAGATGTAGCTGGGTAGACTCTGATCCCGCACGATTATTGGTAGAAACCTGAGCAGACTTTTGATGCACAGTCTTGGGGTGGTTTTCGAATCCTGAAGGATCACAAGACGTCACTACGCAGAACTTGAGTCTGAAAATGCAACACTCACGAAACTCCTCACGAAGACGCATGAGAGCTTTGCCAAGCTCGTTTCTACCGGTCCCCGTTGCGCCTATGCCCCAGAAATAGTCCGACGGGGAGTCCTACGCGCCGAAGGCTTAGACAGTGTAAAATATGATTAGAATCAGGCTCACCTCCACAATATGCGCGTTGCCTGTTGTCAATAATAGTATTTTTAATCTGTCGTGTTGCTCAAACTTGTACCGTATAGCCTTTTCCATCTGATGGGAATTGTGAGCGAAAGGACTCCTTGTGTGAATAAGCAAAGAAAATCACCTTCCTGACATTCTTGTTGAACCAGTCGGCGCGAACATATTTTTTAAGGCGCTGGGCCTCGTTGAACACCGCGCTCGGGCTATCTCCGCACAATCGTATTCTCTCTGCCAAATGTCGGTTGGGGCCAGTAAACTGCGCTCATCAATGTCAAAATCTCTGTTTCAAACGGAATAGCATGCCTTGAAAGACTGGAAGAGATGTTCGCTAGTCGGGTATACTTTTCCTCTGTACTCAATCTCGTGGTAGGAAAAATTTGTGAATTCGTAGAATGGCTTGTGCTTGTCGTAGAAGAAGATGCAGTTGTCAGGATCTGTGACCCACGGCGCTGCCGTGTTCTCCTCTGCAGATTTAAAGGATGATGTACTAGAACTATCGTGGTCGAGCTCATCAGTCTGCTGAGACAGCCTGGGGGGTGATGCAAGCATGATCAACTCCGGAGGCAATAGTAGATGTCAATATCCATTAAACCTGTGTATAAGTATGCGGTAATACGGGAGCACGGATATCAGCGAACAAAAATGGGGCTGCTTCGGTCACAGCACCGTGACTGCCTCCATACAGGCATGCATAAGCTAGCTTGCAAGAAAGGGCGTGAAGGACTGTTATACATACACGCATTACCGCAGGGGGCTGATGATCCTCTAAGTAAGGCTCGAAACGAGGCTGAAGTTCGCGAGAAGGAAGATGAAGTACTGAAGATCTGAGCGCCGTGAACAACTACCCTGCATGTGTTAATTGCGGCTCATGTAATAAAAACGTCCGAGATCGCGGGTTTACATAAATAATTTATAAATCCTGCGATCAGTCACTATCGCCAGCGCCTCTTAGTATACAGCGCCAATCCTCGCCGGTCGAGGACTGGCTGCAAGAACCATGCACGGGCAACGTGTGTCCTCGTTTCAAGTCACATGTAACTGCCCCTCAGACCAGCTCATTAATTTCCTGCACCAGCGTCTGTGATGACGCCTGCTGCTTCAAGGCGAATGTCACACCGCCCATAGAACCAAGTTGTGCGTTGATTTGAATCATAGATTCTGGTCTGCCTGCCTCCTGAAGCGTTTCTGGGTAGCACTATTCCCTTTCTAGGTATGCTAGACCTCGTTTCTGGCACCGCAGTATCGGAAATGCGCCTCTATGCAAACTCGAGAGTCTACAGGCGTGTTTGCCAGTTAAAAGGTTTATCATTCTGGTGGTTATGTGTTCTACAGCTTTTGTCACATTTCCTCCGAGCGTCGCCTTCACCTTTCCGCGGAAATGGCCTTAGGCATGTGTAAAGTAAGTGGAAAGATCACCACACGTCAGCGAGGACTTCATTCATACTGACGTTGACTCAGTTTTGTGGCATCAAACCGAAGTATCCACCGCACCAGTTCTGCGGGAAAACATGTGCAGCACAAGCGTCCGCATCAAGGGACCTTTGCGAGGTGTCTTTGTTTGCGACTGCATTCTTCGTTGAGCTCATCGGCGCCTCCACAGTACTGCCAACGCGCACCGAGGTACAATAACGGGAATATCACGCATCCCTACTGTGGCAAAACGTGCGCTAAGAAAGCGAAAAACGCAGGACTTGACGGTGTGTAAGTTGTGCGGACAACTCTTGTTTGACTTGGATCATGGAATTGGTTGTTAGCGGCGTTACCTCTCCAGACACACGGGCATGTCTCTTATGCAAACGACGCTCCCAATCGGAGCGTTTCCGCCACTATTGCAGCTCTCAATGCCTTCAGGAAGCCGAACAAGATGCACCCCAGCTGCTGGAGATCCCATCCCACCATGATGACTACACCAACGGTAAGCTTCCAACCGCAATTGTGTAACTCTCTCTCATTTGATTCAGTCGAAAACCAATTCTTCGCTTCGTGGAGACACACCGACAAAGTGCGTCCCTGTGTACGGCACATATACAAGATCGTGATCCCTTCAGATATCGATCAACGATACGAAGATTATCGGTCAGTATTGTTTCAGTCAGCCGAGGTGCAGTCACTCAATAGGTTATTGCTCCGAAGTGCGAAAGTCGAGTCTCGAGGACACTTTGCCGGAAGACGTTCTTCCAATGGTAAAACAATGACCGAGGGAAACGAACATCGTCGCTGGCATGGTACAAAGCGTGACTGCAACCTGGGGGACCCTGGAAACTCCGATCTTTGTTCATCATCATCATGTGCTTTATGCAGCATCATTCAGGACGGTTTCAAGGTCCGTTGTTCTGTCGAAGCCGTGGCGAACCAATCCAGGTTTGAAAGGTGTGCACTGTTAGCCTTTATGTCAATCCTTGATTTCACAGTTCCATTCGTAGGTTTGGATGTGGAATATACACATCGTCTACGTCATCAAAGTAAGTTAAACACGTAGATGTGTAGTCGTAATCTATGGTCCTGACAACCTTTCCTCAGGTCGAATGATTATATCCAGAACTTGAAGCCATCACCCCTTAAGGCCATGCTTCTTAACCACGTAGTGGTCGGCAGAGGACACAAGTTGACGTCGAATAAGACCGATCTCAACCATGCCCCAGATGGGTTCGACTCGGTAAGTCTCGGCACACCTGGTCCCTGGACGTCCGGCTGAGCTATATGCTTCTTAGGTCTTGGGCGAAAAATCTGTATCTGGAGTACTCAATCATGACGAGCTGGTTGTGTATGACGATGGTGCCATCCGTCCATCTTATCTTGTGATGTATGGTTAGTGATAGTCTATGATTCATTGGAGGAAGGTTTTCGGTTGTGGGATCCGGATTGTGTCAATTGTATTTAACGGTGAAGCGCGCACCACATATGACTTCATTTCTTTGTGTTACAGTTTTACTACGCGCATTCAATTTCTGAATTTCGTCTTGACGATGACAAGGGCATATTTATTTTGAAACCAGCAAGTGCTTTTCAACACAGGTTCGTCGAAGTTCAACTCATGGCTAGAGTTATTGCATTCCGCGTATCACCTTGCCATTTTACTCAAAGCGCTCAGACCGAATAGGCAACTGCGTACATCACTTTCGATGTCTGTCATCACCTTTCATGACTGAATGTGACTGCTTGTATATTGTAAACTCAACCACTTCACTGATCGATCATCATCAACATGACCAGAAGTGCTTTTACTGTGACTTACATATTCATTTCCACACCTTGAGCAACAGCACAGAATTAGACGTGATTGAGCCTAGTCGAGTGATGCTCCACTGCCTCTCATTATGTCTTGGGGTTTATTCTCAAACATTTCCGAATATGAAAACCACTCTGAGTCGTAACTCTTCCGACTGGTTGATTCTGAACCATTTAATGTTGTACAAAACAAGTAGAGACGAAGGGGAAAAGGAAGTGTTGTAGTCTTCTGATAGAACATGATGTATGACGGGCCTCATGTCTTCG
Source organism: Suillus lakei (assembly GCA_016628065.1). NCBI lineage: Eukaryota > Fungi > Basidiomycota > Agaricomycetes > Boletales > Suillaceae > Suillus > Suillus lakei. Next base: position 460,213 of record JABBWA010000017.1, read on the forward strand.
CGATTGCCTGAGTCATGCATGAAGTGGAACAGAAATAATCAGTTTGACCTTGAGGGAAACGGTGGCACATAATACAAGCGTTGGCTAGGCCGAGAGTGACAGCCTCTCTAAGAACAAGTGTAGTTAGAAGAATCAACCCCCCGAGTACAAACATTAACTCACTCTCGGTGTCGCATGGAACAATAGTCATTCGGCACGCCGCTCTTGTCAATGTAAGAGGGCTTTCCACACTTCGGGATAATGCAAACTGCACGATTACGTGCGGTGCCCGCGGTTTGCTTTGTAGCTGGCCGAGCTGCTTTTGCACGGGGGACCATGGGATACTCGTGAGGGGACGAAGGAGAATCGTCCGGCTCCGATGGATACTCATCCAAATCGCTTGTCACCTCGCTGTCATCAGTACTGAGGTCGCTGTCTCCAGAGTCACTATCCAGAAATTCGCTTTCTGAGACATCGTCATCAACTGCCAGCCATATTAGTCAGTTGGGGCATGATATCACAGCTCTGGACTACCTTCGTGAGCTGCTGGACCTTTGAAATGAACCTGAGAGGTAGCAGGCTTGGTCTTCGATTGAGTGGGTGACTGCCAGGTCGTGCCCTTGGATGTACTAAACTTGGCCGCACACACCCTGCCACAGTAATCAAAGTCTCCGTACTTTGGTTTCTCGCCACAGCCCTACAAAAGTGCGTGTTCTGTAAAGTATTCTTTTCTGGCAGAGAGGGCTCTGGACCTACTTTACAGAGCTTCAGTAGTTTGTTAGCATCAACTGCAATTGACGACCTGGTCGATGTTGCTTTTTTGGTACGCGTCGTCGCTCCGAGTCCTTTCGAAGCCTTTGGAGCCCGCCAGGCTGTTGACCTCTTCGAAGACTTTGATACTTTCGCGACTTTATGCGAGCCGGGCGCCCGCCGAGTCATGGGAGGAATCATCTTTGCTTGTGCGGCGCATGTCTTTCCGCAATATTTGTGGGTACCAAACTGGGGTCTTTGATGGCAATTCTATTGCGATGGCGCAGATGAGAATGGGACAGAATGTCACTGTATGAATAACGATAAAAAAAACTAACCTCACAGACAGGTGGAGACATCAATGAATGGGTAGAAATATAGATGGGCTGTCAGTGCCAAGTTGCAGTTGCTAGCGAGAATTTTCTCTGGAACACCTTATATCCACCATAGGATGATTAGGATCGTTTGCACGAGTATAGGCGCTCATTCAATTTGGAAACCGCAGATGCAGACCCCATTCTAAATCATGGAAACTCCTCTGATCACACTGGCAGCCCCAGCGATTGTCACGATGTAATCTGGAAGATTCATCTGGAGAACAATTGCCTTCTTGGAATTCCTTCGAATTCTTAATGATCCCGCTGGGCGCCCAGGGCCAGGTTGTGGGTTCAGCCTCGTTTTTTTCAAGTTAACTAAGGCCTTACCAATCGAGCATAGCCATGGGGACTATTACTATAGATAAGTGATCACATTTGCTGATGATTAGCTGATGAAGTTCGATGAAGTTTGAAGCTTTGATTGATGTGAAATGTGAGTTACACGAGTCTTGCGTTTTTTGTGTGACAATGTCACGGTGAGCGTGTAGCCCTAATAAACGCCCCATGAACAAACGCACGGACAGAAAACAATGGTATCAGACTCGAGTGCGAAATACAAAGAAGAAAATGTGCAACGTTTGACGACGGCATTGAAACAACGTAACGGTACTGAGCTTCTTATCCACAATCTGACAAACATCAACAAGTCGCCCAGTGCCCACAGGACATGACCAAGGGCTTATTCGTAAACAACGATGTAAGATGGCAATACTGCTTCGCGCTTGTAAACTACGAGCTCGTCATATTGCACTCCACCAGTGTGTCTTGAGTCTCCAATAACCTACAAACCTGATGAGCAACGACCTTGAGAATATTGGATGTCAAGCATACCGAGTCGAATCCTTTTGGAGGACTAGTGACATAGGGGCGAGATCCAGCGGATTTGTTGGTTCTACCCACAGCAACCTTACACAGGAGGAGTGCCCGTACTCCCACTTTGGGGAATGCCGGTGCTCCCGGAGACCTTTTACCTGTGTAGTCATCGGACCTAAAAAAGATTCAGTACAGTCTCGTGCTATCAGGAAGAATATTGTGCCGACTTAGAGGACGTGGAACTGAGATAAATGCCAAAACCAAATCTGCGAGTTGAATCAGCTTTCAATGACGTCGAGAATGTCATAGGAATGACTGGAAGTGTTACCTTTGCGGGATGATAGAAGGTTTTGGTATGCGTATGCCGGTGTTCACAATGCCGCAAATCGCGCATTTTTTGTCGTTACAATATCCCTTTGAGGGTAGGTTTTTTCCGTAGAACTTGCAGCGCCGGGAATAAGTGCCGTGCCAGCGACGTTGTTGATTTCCCTTGTTCATACCCTTCCGAGAAAACTTTCCGCGTTTCTCCAGCTTATTCCTGGACATGAGACTCTGAGGCTGATGGTCTCAGATTCGTATAAAGTAGATCATGCTAACCTGTACTTCTCAAACCGTACCCGCAGTTTCTTGGGGGGTTTGACGCCAATGATTCGTATTACTCGACTGTAAGGTTTCTTCGTAGTAGTAGGATGGCGCCAGGACTTTTGAAACTGTCGCAACACTGAAAAATGATATCAAGGCTATGTGAAGACGAAGGCGACATCCGAGAAAGTACCTACCGTTTTTATATTTCTTACCATTGCGTCTGAGAACGCCAAACTGACCGTCACGCATAATGGATACTTGTTAGATGCTGATACGGGATCAGAGCAAAGGTTTTATGGCAGCCAACTTGGACCCCAAACCCTGGGTGACAATAAAACTCCCAGAACGCATCGCTGTACTCTAGCTCAGACCTGCAGGAGTTTGTCACTTCTGCTAATTTCAGAAATGCATAATAGTGATTATTGATCTACCCGAACCTTCCTTGAGCGTCTGCTTTAGTTGACTTCAAATTTTACTAATCTTGAAGTTTCGAAGCAGAACATCGTAGGTTCAATCAGAAATCCTGTGATCAGTCACTATCACAATACTTTATATGATCGGTTCTTACCGATGCGATCAGAAGAACCATGCATAGGCAACGTGCATCCTCTCGCTTTTGAAGTGCTGAGCACTGAGTTACGGCCATTTGTTGGGCTATTTCAAAAGAGAGCTTGAGATTTCTTGAAATGTGAAGCCTAACGATAACTAGGTGCTCTGGACATTGAAGATGAAGTGATAGAAAAGTAATCGATCACTGGCATGATGTGATCTGCTACCACTGACCCATTGGGTTCGTCACACGTCACACGGGTGGTTCCGATTATCATGCATCATGGCTTATAACTATCAAACTTTGTTCCAACTTCAAGCTCGAGGCTAGTACAGGTTCCTTCCGACTCTTATCAGTGCACATTCAATCATGGAAGCCTCGCTGCTTTAAGGGAGCGTTTACTCAACCACTCATGGAAAGACGCCATAATCCTTCTGTCACGTCATTTTACGTTCGAGCGCTACACAACTTCAAGTTTCAAGTTTAGAGCATTATCGAAAAACTGCTTATCGCCTGTCATTTTCAGAACCTCAGTTGCTCATGTATGCCAGCAATAAGCGCTCAAGATATTCTGGGTAATAGGTGTCTATAGATCGGTCATACTGCGGCAGACCTGTACGTTTTGTTAAAGTTTCTTCAAAATTCGCGCTGATTTTGGGTATCTCATCCCAGATTTGTTGATTGCTGTAAGCCCAATACCTGGTAATAATGTAGGTTAGCTGCGAGCTTATTCGGTCAGATCACAGACCAGGTTGAATAATTGCCCCCAAACAACCTTTATGACTAACATACAGCGCAAAGGGATATAAGTGAGCTGCTATGGCGCTGCTTGTGTGTTCGTGATTCCCCGCCATTCATACCTCACTCATGCCTTCACATTCTGGTCGATTCTGTGAGGTTAGTTTGAGGGTGAATAGACTTCCTACCGGTACTCATCCATTTCCATAATCGCTGAACCAGTACTGCGCCAAGAAGACCAAATATGTTGATGGGATGGGCAAAGTGCATCCTTACTGTGGTAAAACGTGCGCAAATGCCGCGAAAACCAACCCGAAAGGCGCGGCAGCTTCCCACCGAGGGGGGTTCGACAACGCCTCCCAGCAAGCGGCAAAATTATCACGTACGATCTCAGAGGAACTCACCACCGTTACAAGAGCCCTCGGGAACAACGTTGACACGAATTTCATTACAACATTCAAGAGGCAGGGGACCTGGCAAGTGAGACTTCCGTCTTCCACTACATACATGTCAATGGTATTCATGTATTCATGGCGCTTTCCCAGTATTCGGATGCCAAAGGCAGCAGTGAGATAGTTCTCACGCGCAACTTTAACAATGAGAGGTTACTCCATGACTATGCTTAGTCGAAGCTGCGTACTCACATGCAATGTTACCAGGATCAGTGTTGTTTTCTCCTTGAGTGATATGGAGCAACTTGACGGAGATTCTGACTCCAGCGGTGAAGATGGCTTTGATTCTGATGGGTCGTCTCACAATGGAGACGATTCTGACAGTGAGTCTGAAGAAAATGATGGCGACGAAGCTGCCTTGAATTGCACAGTTACCATCTCAAAGGTTTGTGTTCCATCAGAAGTGGGAGATTAATTGACTTGCAGTGTAGCCCAACAAGGGTGTTATGCTAGTCAGGTGTAGCGCTATCGGCGGTGTATTCCAACTTGATAATGTGTCTTACACCAACAACACCAATCTTGCCACAGTCAAATCTGCCGAAGAAGACTTTTCCCGGCAAAATGTTTATATTGCCCCTGATGTATGAGAAATTTTTGCACATCCTGCGTAATATTTGACATGGACATCCACGTAGTTCGACATCCTTCCATCAGGACTCCAGGAGCAGCTAAATGAGTTCCTTGAGATCCGTGGCATCAATGACGACCTGGCGCGGTTCATCCAGGAGTATTCGAAGCATAAGGAGCAACTGGTACACTCAACAACCAAAATTCTCGATTGTCGCTCATGTCTTCACCACAGGAACAAATTCACTGGCTGAAAGGCCTGCAAGCTTTTATTTCTTGAACTTGCTCGATAGACACCTCAAAGCGGCAGGCTGGCACAGGGTTGTCATTACAGCTGGTAACTGGCGAATTTGGAGAAGATCGAGATGATGATCGGAGACGTTAGCACTAGAGCAATGTATCAATATACCTCAAATTTGGTGTGGCCTGAGGGGCAGTGACTTGAAGCAACGCTGCTCATTAGAATTAACCTCGTGTTCTTCGGATCCAACTTCCAGTACTGGAGGATCGGCGTCACGTATACTGCAATGATAGTGACTAATCAGAGGAACTATGCAAGCTTTACATCAACTTTACATAACCTACTTTAACTTCCGATGCACGCGTTCATAAAGTTCTCAACCTGCTTAAGTTCAGTTTCGCATCTTGATAGTTGCGCGTCTGAACTTCAGCCTCGTTTCAACCATGAATCATGGAGATTCGAGAAGCTTCGTGGACATTCTGATTCCTAGTGTGAGCGTGCCGCAGTGTTTGACGGACATGTCTAAAAATCGCCCTGGCATGCACTTGGTACCACTTTCGATGTGATAGATCTGAGAACAATTCATTTGCTCTGTATACATGTATGTATACCTGTGCGGTTAGTGAACGCACTCGTACTGTGCGCCTGACATGTTTGCATCTACAGCCCGAGGGAAGCAGGCTTCTTATCGTTCGCGGGCCGTGCTACCGCATACCAATATAAAGGTTTGTGCATCGACGCCTTTCTATCTTCTGAGCTCATCATCCATTCACCTCATTTACCAGGAATTGGCTGCAGCACTTCGAAATTGATGATACATAAAGAACTTGAGGAACCTCAAAGCTCGAGGACGTTGGAGCGGGTTGACCGAAACAACAACTCTAGTACATCATCCTTTGAATCTGCAAAGGAAGACATGGTAGCACCATGGGTCGCAGAACCTGACAACTGCATCTTCTTCTACGACAAATACCAGCCATTTTACGAATTCACGAATTTTTCCCCTCACAAGGTTCAGTACGAGGGGAAAATGTATCCGACCAGCGAACACCTTTTCCAGTCTTTCAAGGCACGTCATTCCGTTTGAAACAGAGACTCTGATATTGATAAGCACAGTTTACTGGCCCCAACAAACGCTTAGCAGAGAGAATAAGGTTGTGCGGAGATAGCCCGAGCGCAGCGTTCAACGAGGCACAGCGCCTCAAACAATATGTGCGTCACGATTGGAAAGATATTAATATAAGGAAGGTAACTTCTTCCGTGGAGAAACATATAAGTTAGGAGTCTTCTCGCTCACAATTTCCTTCAGATGAAAAGGGCTATTCGGTGCAAGTTTGAGCAACACGATAAACTAAAGATACTACTATTGACAACAGGTAACGCATACATCGTGGAGGTGAGCCTGAGTTTAAGTTCATTTTATGCGCTATTCGAGCTTGACGTGTAGGATTCACCGACGGATTATTTCTGGGGTATAGGCGCAATGAAGACCGGCAGAAATGAGCTCGGCGAAGCTCTCATGCGTCTTCGCAAGGAATTCCGTAAGTGTCATGTTTTCAGAGTCAAGTTCTGCATAGTCAGATCTTGTCATCCTTCAGTATTCGAAAACGACCCCATGACTATGCGTCGAAAGTCTGCTCAGGGGCCGTATGGATCCAGCAAGATACGCGGGAGATCAGTGTCTGTTCAAGGGCCGGTACCTACCGGTATTCGCGGGAGCCTAGAGTCTGCTCGGGGGATGCTGCTGGCACCCAAAATACGCACAAGATCATCGTCCGCACCGCGACATCCGCTCCTGGCAGCAAGTGCAATTTATCTGTGCGAGGTGCTTCAGTATGCCCTGACAATGTAATTTTCTGGTTAACACCCAATTTCTGGCAGGTATGCAAAGTCAAGCCGAGATGGGTCGACGCGGACGGGAGACTTTCCTCGTACTGCAGCCGAACCTGTGTTGAGGTGGCACGCGTCAACATGGTATCGCGTGGGGTGAGGGCGCAAGCCACCCGGCCCAGCACTCCGTTATATCCAACACCATCCCAGCGGAACTCCAAACATCCACGTCAATACGGTCATTCACCCGCTCACATGGAGATGGACTGGGAATCGGCTCGACGGTGATTTCGTCAGAGCCAAACATGATGGTCCCTGCAGTACCATTGCCGGTCTTGTGGATATAGAAGCGGGTGCGCTTGGTACGCGACGCATACATATGTAGAGTAAGTGATTGTAGGTACAATACCCTATGTTCGTTAGGAGAAGCTTCGGAGCGGATGAAATAAATATGACAGGGTTACAATCAGCCGGATGTGTTGCGAAAAATCAACTCACAACAAGTTCACGCAGTTAGGAAAAAATCGTTCTGGCCTCGATGTGGACTGCAGGCATGTTGTTCGAGGCGGTGGGCAGAATTGTGACTTGTGTATAGGCAATCTAGGCGTACCGCTCGAGAGTTTCAACTACACGTTATGTGGCGTTGACGATGCACCAGCAACTCGGGTTTCACCATTTTGAACCGCAGATTCGGGCTGGTTTCGGCAGTTTAGAGATAGCAAACACGATTGAAGTGAGATACAGAAATCATATCGATACGCATGACTTGCGATACAGAGGACAGATCAACAAAAAAAACTGGGACAACGTATTGGCGTTTGCTCGACGTTCCAAACACGCCGTTCACTAAATGTTCTCTCCACGGACTTCCTACACTAGATCCGGGGAATTCGAAAGGACCTTCCGCTGGATGGCGACACTCGGAACGACGCTAAAAGGACTAATCGTCCGCTTTAGATGAGCCAATTGAAAGCTTAAACAAGATCTCAGGAATAAGCGAAAGGCGGATAGTGAAGATGCTGCAGAAGGCGCAGAGTACTGGACAGGGAAAGTGCGTAAGCCTGAGTGCAACGCGTAGAGTAAGACGGGTGTATGCGGAACCGTGTGTGCACGTCATATAACAGAGACATGAACCGGGACGACAGAAGTTCAGAGAAGGATTCATTCAACCAACAGTGACCTGAGGAACACGACATGTCATCAATTGGAGACAACGCAGAACCGATGCTCAATCATGTCCTAGTCAGGTGGGTGAGAAGTCCAGACCTGACGTATTCTTATCTCGACGTCCTTTTCCACTCGATATCGATATCGTCTTCCAAGAAAACAGTGACGTTCTCAGGAGTGACATTCCCTCTATCAATGATTGTAGATCGGCAGAGACATACCACCACGATATTTCTCGCGCAGCGAAAATAATCCAGTCCTGCAGGTTGGGTTTGAAAGGTGGTATAGAGTGATCTTGAGTTACGCGTGTGATGTTTGGATGTGGCGAGACACTAGGAGAGGACGAGATGGTAAGTTTGCAATCTTGAGTGTCCGCAAAGGCCCAGAGACCGGAGCCGGAAGATTCAAGGCACTCCGTGGAAGAAGCATGGACGTTTATATCAGCAGGCCGACGGAAGACAGAGGCTAAGTCATCCTGGTGTCCTTTGAAGGGCTGCTGCGAGACAATCTAGTCGAAGATATGACTGATAATCAGCAATGTCCATACTTTGGGTCGCGAAACCCTCCGAGGCGTGGCACCAATAGGATGAAGTATGCTGGCCAAATGAATTGTAACTTGTGCAAGTCCCTATTCAGGTGCCTGCCAAGAAGCAGGATGATTACCTAACACTAGTACTGGGCGTGTGGAACCGTGGTCCGAGATGATGGGAAGATGAATCAACGCAGTCTGGAGTTAATGCCTGTGACAGCCTATCCAAAGTTACTTCGCACCAGCACCTGCGGTTCAGATTGCAAAGTTGATGTACCTTAAAGCGTGCGAAAGTGCTACACCAACGTCCGATTCCCAAAACTAGGTGCATCCGACCGCGTAGGATATCATGATGCGTATGCTGTAGTGTGGGTTTTTCAGCCCAAAAACCACTCTATAGCATGCACATCATGATAGCTGACTGACAATAAATATTCATTCCCTGCTGAATTCGAATAATTCTATACAGCACCTCAGGACAACACCGGCAACACTTGCGCTTGAGGCCCCGCCTTGGTCTCCTTCTCCGGTACTTACGGCCTGCACCATGACTCGCTCAGATCCCACCGATACAAGGAAGAGTCCTCATAGTACTAGGTCTGACGAGTGGAGTAAGTCGTACCCTTGCTCACCAATATGCCAAGAGAGGTGCACGAATATGCTTGGTAGGACGGAGGGTGTCAATGCTTGAGGAAGCTGCTAAGGAGTGTAGGAAGTTACACGGAAGCTGGTGTGTTGTGCGTGCGCGGAGATTGCCCAAGCGTGGAAGACATGGCAAAAGTGTGTGACGCGGACCCGCGGTGATCAAAGGTATGCATTATAGTTCCTTTTGTTCCGCACTGTCACTGAGGTGATGAATCAGTGGGATGGCATCGACACGCTCATAATCATGGCTGGTGTTTCTGCCCTTCAACCCTTCGTGACAGCTGCTGGAGTGACCGCTTCAAGGACAGTCACCTCCACCACATGCCATCACAGAAGCCATTAACTACCCGGTTGGTGTCGCTAAAGCAGCCATCGACGATCACATTTACGAGACATCTCCGTGCACCGCATCGATCATTCCTGAATGTTCAACTTCCTGGATACCTCTCCTCATGCCCTGTTCCACGTCACCATCTATCCTTTCAAGTCACGTGGCAGCGATTATCCCTGCCCCAACACGCACCCACTGCGCTTCCACTAAATCAGCTTCCTACTGGCTGCAAGAACCATGCACGGGCAACGTGTGTCCTCGCTTCAAGCCACACGTAATTGCGCCTCAGATCAGTACGTCAATTTCTCGCACTAGGAATGACTAGGACTCCTCCTTCTATATGGTCCTAGACTCTGCTAGTGGATAGGAGAGACTAAGCTTCTGTGGTGATATCTTCTGCTTCAGGGCGAATGTCACACCGCCCATAGAACTTGTGTGTTGATTTGAATCATAAATTCTAGGTCTGCCTGCCTCCTGAGGCATTTCTGGACAGCATTATCCCATTTCTAGGTATGCTAAACCTCGTTTCTGGCACCGCAGTATCGGCAATGCGCCTCTATGCAAACTCGAGAGTCCACATGCGTGTTTGTCAGATATAAGGTTCATCCTTCTGGTGGTTGTGTGTTCTACAGCCTTTGTCACATTCCCTCCGAGCGTCGCCCTCACATTTCTGCAGAAATGGCCTTAGGCATGTGTGACGTAAGTGGAAAGATCACCACACGTCAGCGAGGACTTCATTCATACTGACGTTTACTCAGTTTTGTGGTATCAAACCGAAGTATCCACCGCACCAGTTCTGCGGGAAAACATGTGCAGCACAATCGTCTGCATTAAGGAACCTTTGCAAGGTGTCTTTGTTTGCGACTGCATTCTTCGTTGAGCTCATCATCGCCTCCATAGTACTGCCAAAGCGCACCGAGGTACAATGACGGGAATATCACGCATCCCTACTGTGGCAAAACGTGCGCTAAGAAAGCGAAAAACGCAGGACTTGACTGGTGTGTAAGTTGTGCGGACAACTCTCGTTTAACTTGGATCATGGAATTGGTTGTTAGCGGCGTTACCTCTCCAGACACACGGGCATGTCTCTTATGCAAACGACGCTCCCAATCGAAGCGTTTCCGCCACTATTGTAGCTCTCAATGCCTTCAGAAGGCCGAACAAAACGCACCCCAGCTGTTGGAGATCCCTTCCTACCATGATGACTACACCAACGGTAAGCTTCCAACTGCAATCGTATAGCTCCTTCTCATTTTATTCAGTCGAAAATCAATTCTACGCTGCGTGGAGAGGTACCGGCACAGCGCGTCCTACTGTACAGCACATCTACAAGATCGTAGTCCCTTCGAATATCAGTAAACGATACGAAGATTATCGGTCAGTGTTATTCCAGTCAGCCGAGGTACCGTCACTTAATAGGTTATTACTCCGAAGTGCAAAGGTTGAGTCTCAAGGACACTTCGCCGGACAACGTTCTTCCAATGGTAAAACAATGACCAAGGGAAACGAAAATCGTCGTTGGCATGGTACAAAGCGTGACTGCAACCTGGGGGACCCTGGAAACTCCGGTCTTTGCTCATCAACATCTTGTGCTTTGTGCAGCATCATTAAGGACGGTTTCAAGGCGTCCCAATCCAGGGTTGGATGGTGTGTACTGCTTGTTTTTATGCCAATCATCGATTTCACAATTGCATTCGTAGCTTTGGATGTGGAATATATACATCATCTATGTCATCAGTGTGAGCCGAACGCGAAGATGTGCCATCATGATCTATGGCCCTGACAACCTTTACTCAGGTCGAATGGCTATATCCAGAACTTGAAGCCATCACCCCTCAAGGCCATGCTCCTTAACCACGTAGTGGTCGGCAAAGGACACAAGCTGATGGCAACTCAGACTAACCTCAAGCAAGCTCCAAATGGGTTCGACTCGGTAAGTCTCGACACACCTGGCCCCTGGACGTCCGGCTGAGCTATATGCTTCTTAGGTCTTGGCTGACATCGGTCATGACGAGCTGATTGTGTATGACGATGATGCCGTCCGTCCATGTTATCTTGTGATGTATGCTTAGTGATATTCTATGATTCATTCGAGGAAGGGTTTCGATTGTAGGGTCCGGATTGTGTCGATTGTATTTAACAGTGAAGCAAGCACCACTTCCTTGCTTGTATTACAATGTATTATGATTGTTATGATTTCAGTGTGAGCGAGAGGCACATTCAATACCTGTGCTTGTTAAGAGGCTTATGATAGGGTCGCAATCAGCCAAATGTGTTGCGAAGAATTAACTCACGAGCTAAGTTCTAAGGTGATCAGCGAAATATGACGGCAGGGTGACACTTAAAGCTTAAGATGCGACTGCCTCTGTTGCACAGCAACGTGAAGAACAGTGGGCCTACTACTATGAACTCGACAGCCCCATGCCGAAATTTACGCATACTGAGCTTTCGGTTAAATTATCCAACGTCGTGAGGAGCGTGGCACTGTACAATGTGCATTCGGGAAAAAAAAGTTCTGGGTAGATGTGGACTGTAGGCATGCTTTTCGAGGCGGTGGGCGGAACTGTGACCTGCGAACCTGGCAATCTAGTAGGCGTACCGCTCGAGTTTAAATTACACAATGTGGAGCGTTGACGATGCACCAGCCATTCGAGTTTCTCTCATTTTGAACCACGGAGTTGGGTTAGCTCCAGCAGCTTAGAGATGCCAAACATGACTGGAGTGAGAAATCAAATCGTTACACACAGCTTGTGATATAAAGGACAGATCAACAAAAAAACAGGGACGACAGATTGGCGTTTGTTCTACGTTCCGAACACGCCGTCTACCAAATGCTCTCTCCACGCACTCCCTGCACCGGATCCGGGAAATATGTCACTCGACAGGACCTTCCGCTGGATGACGACGCTCGGAACGACGCTGAAAGCGCGTAATCGTCCGCTTTTCGATAAGCCAGCTGAACGCTTGATCAAGAGCTCGGGAATACGCGAATGGTGGGTAGCGGAGATGCTGCAGAAGGCGCCGAGCACCGGACAGGGAAAGTGCGTAAGCATGAGTGCAACGCGGAGAGTAAGATGGGTGTATATGCGACCGTGTGGGCAGGTCGCACAATGAAGACATGACCAGAGGCGATGGAAGTGCAGAGTAGAAGGATTCATTTGACCAACAGTGACCTGAGGAACACGATATGACATCAATTTTGGACAACGTAGAGCCGATGCTCACCCAAAAAAACCATGTCCCATCCAGGTGGAAGAGAAGTCCAGACGTGGCGCATCCTTATCTCAATGTCCTTTTCCATATCGATATCGTCTTCCAAGAAAACCGCGACGTCCTCAGGAGTGGCATTTCCTCTATCAATGAATTGTCGAACAGCTGAGACATGCGAATGCCAGCATGAGATCTTAGGCGCAGTGAGAATCATCCAGTCCGGAAGACCAGGTTTAAAAGGTGGTATAGAGTGATCTTGATTTGCGCATGTGACGTTCGGTCGTGGCGAGACACTAGGAGAGGATGAGGTTGTAAGTCTGCGATTTTGAGCGTCCGAGGAGGTCCAGAGGTCGGAACCGGAAGGTTCAAGGTACTCTGTAGAAGCAGCAAGGGCGTTGATATCAGCGGGCCAATGGAAGACTGGCCCCGAGTCGTCCCGGTGTCCTTTGGAGGGCCGCAGCGAACGCTGAGAGACAATTCGCTTGAATATATAGCTGATAGCAATGTTTGAAGGGTCGAGTGCATCAACAACCGTCCAATTAATTTCTTTGGATGCCCGCAGATGTTCCATCTGTTGTCGCCGGTCTTGTCGCCAGGGCAGAGATATGAGATACACCTGAGAAGCGATACCCAATTGCGCTGATGGGGGGGAGAGTGACGATGTAATGTTCTTGGCAGAACACAAGACCGCGCTGTGATCTTCTTCCTTCCAAGACCGGACGAAGGGTGGTAACGTCTTCAGTTGCGGAGACACGAGTGCAAGGATCGACGCCCACAAAACCAGAACAAGACCCAGAACAAGGTATATATATCTTGTAACACCCGCTCGACATATGAAAAGGCTGGCAACCATGGCAGTACTGGGTAACACGCTAAACAGTCGAAACAATATTAGTAGACAGCTTCGAACAACATGAAGTTGGGTTGGCTAAACCACTCCGGGCAAATGCGCGGAGTTTAAAATATCTCTCTTATGCAACACCACTTGAGTCCCCTTCAACTGTACGGCGATGAGCACGCCAACCATGGTTCACGCACACGATATAGAGTCTGTGCAGGTACCCAATTTGTTTCGCACTACGGTAACACAAGTAGAGATAGAGCTTTAGCACGTGACCGCGACACGTTCAAAGACGCGTCGATCTTCAGAACCCCGATATTTTTCAAGAAGCCTGAAGATTGCCTGAAGAAGCGTCCTAGTAATTGCCGATATGTATGAGGTGAGCGGCAACATACCAATTCAACGCAGTAGCCCGATTTTGTTACTGCGAACCCATCTCTTCATGCCTAGTGCTTGTTTTTGACTTTCACCACACTCCGGCTCCGAGTCCAGCCACCAAATCAAAAAGTCGAATGTCAATGTCTTGGAGACTCTTCTCTTATTCTCTGATACTCACTGCCCTCTCCCTTTGCTTGATGTCACTGGCTGCATCTGCGGATGATTGGAGAACCCGATCCATTTACCAGGACAGTCCTTTGTCCGAATGCAACCGCAAAGCTCTGACTTCCCCCGCAGATTGTTACGGATAGATTTGCGCTTGCCAATGCTGACAAGGACAATGGCATCGCTCCCACTGTCCCATGTGATACAGCTGCTCGTGACTACTGTGGCGGCTCGTGGAGAGGTGTCATTGACCACTTGGACTACATCAAACAGATGGGCTTTGACGCGGTTTGGATTTCTCCAGTCCACTCCAACATTGAAGGTATGACCCCTTACGGTGCGGGTTATCACGGGTGAGTTCCCCGTAATAGAAGCCCCATGGGATACCTGACCATATTCCAGCTACTGGCCTCAAAACATTTACTCCGTCAATCAGCATTTCGGCTCTGCGGACGATCTCAAGAATCTGAGCTCCGCTCTGCACGAGCGAGATATGCTCTTCATGATTGACGTTGTCGTTAACCACATGCTTACGACATTACCTCTGAACGTCACTGCCTCGAGCTTCGTGACCCCTCAGAATGGTTCGGCAACGGATGTGACGCCCTTCGCAAATATGGCTGACTTCCATCCACCGTGTTTCATCGCGGACTACAATAATCAGACCGAAGTCGAGCAATGTTGGCTAGGCGACGCCACACTGCCGTATGCAGACGTGGATACAGAGAATATGAGCGTCGTAGGCACGCTCAACAGCTGGGTTCAAGATGTTGTGTCTAACTTTAGCGTGGATGGTCTAAGACTCAGCACCGTAAAGTTCGTGTCTCCGCAGTTTTGGCAGGATTTCACTCGAGAAGCAGGAGTGTTTACTATCGGAGAGGTATTCTATTTCTCTTTATCGCAGTCAGTACTTTGACTGATACTTTTTGTGGCAGGTCATGTCGAACAATACCAATTACACCAGCGATTACACTCGTGAGCCCATACGCACAATAAGAAGCATGATTAATTGACATACATACTACGTCAGAGGTCATGAATGCGGTGCTCGATTATCCAACATGGTATGCCCTTGTACCAGCCTTCCAGTCCCCAGAGGGCAATCTCTCTGCCCTAACCACGGTCGTGACGCAGTCGCAGCAGCTGTATGCTAGTGGTGCATTCATGACGGGTTCTTTTCTAGACAATCATGACCAAGCGAGGTTCAAACATCTAGTCCCAGACGCTGCCGTGAGTCTAAAAGTGCTGTCCAAGCAATCGCTTATATTGAACGTCACTGCCGCACAGCTTGTGGCTAATGCAGCGGTCTGGCCTTTCATACATGATGGCATCCCAATTATATATAATGGTGCGTGGCAGCACTTTCCAAATCATCCGGAGTGCAGTCATCGATGCTTGACTAGGTCAAGAACAAGGTCTTTCTGGAGGTTATCCGCCAGCGAACCATGAAGCGTGAGTGCTAAATTTTGAGCTTTGTTCAAATTTGATGATGAGGGGAATGGGACCTAAGTATCTGGACAGCGAGATACAATAATGAAAGTGCAGAGTATCTTGCTTTCAAGAACCTGAACCGTGCTCGCAAAATTGCCATGGCTGCCAATGCCTACTTTCTGATAACGCCGGTGCGTTGATTAGATACTTCTACTTGTTCCATCATAATACCGTTTCGAATTTAGATGGAGTTCCTCGAAACCAATACCAATAACACCCTCGCAATATGGAAACCTCCAATGCTCACCCTCCTCACGAATGCAGGCTCTACCTCAGCTCACTGGAACGTCACGCACAAACTTTTCAAGCCGCACCAGCATATTGTTGACTGTGTTGACGTGTGACGTTCACGTGGCGGATGAACGCGGCGGGGTGACTGTGGAGAGCGCCGCGGGACTGCCAAAGGTTGGTACTTGTTGTCTCGAACTTGGAATAGATCTGAGTGCATGCAGGTATTCATGTCAGTTACAACACTGGAGGATAGTCCTGACTTATGTCCTGCGAGTGACCTGAGTGGGGAATTAGGGACTCGGAGGATCTCATGGTGTGTGGCAACTTACGTTGCGGTATGCGTCATCCTCCTTCTGTGGGCCGCATAAGTCGATTGTGGTTGGTGAAGGTTATACACTACTAGTAGGGCTCACTTTATGAACGATTCTAGAATTCTCTCTACGATATCGCTGGGCACAACCGCCAAGGCGTGTCCATACTTCGTCCGATACATTAAGTTGTTAAAACTAACTGTTATGTTGCATTTTCTAGAAGAATAAAAATTATCCACGCCCACATTTCACTGCCGCCATGCTATCTGACGGTCGAAATTTGAAATTACGATGCGCTTGGTCAGCAGCTTCACAATTCAACGGAAGTAAACATTGTCAAACAACTACCAATGAAGTTCCGAAAGTGACGTCACGAAGACATCCGTCCATCCCATCCGTCACATCCGAAAATGCCGCAACGACTCTATATAATGGCCCTCCCCACCCTCTATGGTGATCAAACTTCACGCAGACTAACATGTCGTCTACCACAACGACAAGCCCCTCGGTATCCCACCTCAACCTCTTATCACTCTATCATGTGCTGTGGCAGCAGCAGGATTACTCTGTCGTGAGGCAATTGAAATGTAAAGTTGCAGATCTTGAGGAGCAAGAAAAGTTAGCCTGTTTCCTTCCTACGGGACCTCAAATGATGCTAAGGGGTCTAAAACAGGACGCACCCATTCAACTTCGACGCCATTGATCTATCTGGATGTCCTGGTGCCAAGTTACCAAACGGAGCGACCTCGATGGTAGTCCGCTCGGTGTATGAGACCTTTTTCCACAAGATCTCCACGAACGAACGCAATATCGTCGTTCATGGGTCGGCTGGTATCGGTAAGTCCGTGTCCTTCCGCAATTGTCGCTGCTTGATAGAGGCAATCGCCCTTAGGGAAGACATATTTCCTATTATACGCCCTCGTCAGGCGACTTCTTGCGCGCCAACCGGTCACCTATCAGATTGACCAATCGGGCTCGAGCGTCTTATGTTTTACTGTCCGACGGCTTCTTCGCTCTCCCAGAGGAGAACAGCGAATATCACCCTCTGTTCGAACGTGAAGATGTGTTGCACCTTATCGACAGCACGCAGGAAGACACCATTACGCACCTGAACACCGAACACACTCGTGCTTTGATGTGGGGCAACCGCGGCAAGGCCATATTCACCACATTCTGGCCAGATAGTCTGGGCCTTGACATCGGATGGTTATCTGAACATGATGTCGCACTTCGGAAGTGGATGAAACCGTGCACTTTTGACGAGATCTCTGCAATGAGGTAAATAAATTCATTACATATTAGTTGTCGCTGACCATTGTCATTAGTACTCTAACCTCAGGCCGGCATAAAGCCAAGTTTTTACGATGGTCATACATCCATTTCGGGTCCAACGCACATGCTTGCCTGCAAGTGTCTCATGATACCAGCGATGCCGATTATTATCTCAAAGAGCTCGAGCGTGCCCACGATAATTTGTGGAGTATGCAACCCACACTGCGCGAATCCTGAAGCCCAATATAGCCGTAATCTCTTCGCTGTCGAACCTGGCAAAACTTGTGCAGAGCCACTTTCCTTCCCTGTATCACAAGTCGCCACCAGGCTTTTCGCGAGCGAGATCACCTCCATGGACTCCGCCGGCGCCAAGGAGACTGCAGACACCCTTCTTCACTCAGAGGACTACGAAAGAAGTTGGCGAGATCTTTTATCGTCAGGCTGTTGTGGCACTCATGTCCAAATCCGGAGGGACTTTCACGCTCGGACGTCCTGATTTTTGGGGTACATTGCCATCCGGCACGCGAAGAACTTGTGCTGCAGACCAAAATACATGTGGCGCACGAGGAACAGCGGGCCATGCCGAACTTCATATACTCTACCCATCGCGAACTTGCGATGTTGGCCGAGAACTGCCCACAAATCCTCCACACCCCACAGCATGCGCTCGTGCATCCAGGCATTGATGCAATCATGTTTGATGCCCGCAGTATGACAGTATGGCTCATACAGGCGACGCACGGGTCCCCACGCCCAGTTTCCCCGGAGGGTCTCCTCTTCCTGCTGGAAGCCATACGGGGAAGCCCTTACGAACCGTCCCCCACACACCCCTGGCAGTTCGTCTATGCCATACAGGGTCAGCCTATCAAAAACATCTTCACCTAAGTGGGAAGGAAAAAACACAGCGCCATTCTATGAGTTTCTGGGTGCCACGCATTCAAACCATACGTCATGCAGCTGCGCGACACGGATCCGGATGTTCACTCTTCGAGCAACCCATACGAGCAGTGGGGTATTCCTTATAAAGCTCCGCAAAAAAGTTCACCCAGTCTCCCGCGGCGCCTTGCGTACTCACTGGCGCAGCTCGTCCCAAGGTCTCGGCGTACAATCGAATTCAACTGTACAGCCCAGGACAAGTTGACTTCGGAAGTTTACGGCTCGATTATACGGGATTCGGGGGTGCCAGGAGCTCAAGTTACTTGGAGAGATTGCGAAAGAGCAAGATCCAGGCCCGATCGATCACTATGCACGGGACTGATGAACAGACCAATAATTGGGGGAAGCGATTGGTAGACAGTGTGTGTCGATGAGAGCGAATCGTTCTTGATTATAGCTATACAAGTAACTCGTGGTTGATGCTCCAATATCCATTGTCTGATTTACTACATCTTCGTCATTACGTGTCTGGTTTCACCGGCCGCGCCAGTCAGAAAATTTACATGGTGGCACGTATGGATTTAGTAAGACAGTATGAATCGATGTGAATGACAGGATTGCGCTTTCTTTGCTGCTTCACTACTTCCCCTACCGGCATGCTCCTTTGAGAGATCCGTCAGTCTCCTAGTGTAAAGACATAATGGGATATATAACTTCTTCATCCAAGTCCATCGCATCCACTAATTCGCCGCCACCGCTACCTCTGATTGTGGCCGTCAACTTTTTCGCTTTGTCGCATTCTTCTAGCTCTCAGACACATTCGATAACCCTTGAAAATGACCTACGCCAGAACCTATGACAACAATCTCGGTTGGGGTGTAGAAATATTTTGCTACAACTTGACGAGCGCTATCACTCCATGGGATCCAAGTATGATGGGCCCCGGCGATACATAGAACCGAATCAAACACCGATGGACATTTCGTCGAGAAGGTATAATAATTGATCATCTGTCATGGAGGGAATGGGGCAGTACTAGTAACGGAATCTGAGAGCATAAGGGGTCAGGAGAAACACTTTGCGGAAGAGTTCGAAGATGACAGCAATAACATGACATCTGTCGACCTGGGTGTGATCTCATTCCAGCACAGGGAGTGGATACGGATTCTTCATAAGACGCTCGTACTTCGCATTCAACTTCATCAAACTCCCAAGATACCCAAAGATGTTCCCGCGTAGTGCAGCATCGTGCAGCGCTAGCGGATCCGCGTCACTGCGCTCAAAAAATGTCCTATAAACTTTCTTCAGCCCCTGTATCTCAGCGTCTTTCCTGCAATTCATGAACCCATAATCGCACGCGATAGAGTTCACAATTCTGCCCTCCGAGTTTTGTTCATCAGTCCGGATGGCAAACTGCTTGAGGTCCCAGACGGACTTGTTCATGTTGTGGTTCTGCAAGACGTCCGCAAGGTAGCGAACATCCACGTCAATTCCATTCTTGCGGAAGAGATTGAGGATACGCGCGGAGCGGAATGCGTCACAGAATTCGTCGAATGTGCATTTGGTAATGAGGACTTGATAACGTCCGCCCAGATACATTTCCTCCTCTTCGCATGTGCATGAGCAGAAACCGAAAGGGATCCAGAGGTCATCGAACGGTGCGGGATGCCATTTGCTCAAGAGCATTGTATAGAGCAAATGGCATGATTGCTTGTCTCGAGGCATGTCAGTTATTCGGGCTCTTATTTCCTTCGGCGAGTCTGTCTCTGCGCCTCCAGTGAAGCGCCATGCGCGCACAACCATGGCATCCCCTTTGTCATTCGAATGACTATCAGCAGCAGCAGATGGACTAAGGATGTGCTGGTTCTGCAGGAACCAAGGGAAGTAACCGCCTCTGTTGTCAGCGGGAAGCTTGTGGTATGCTGCTTTGATCTCTTCTACAAGCACGCCCCTCACCCGCCAATCATTGATAGTCTTTGCGGGGATTTCCATGCGTCCCAAGTCCATCAGCCCTGCAAATGAGACACGCATCAGGGGAGTTGTGATACTGGTGGCAGGGGCTCGATTACGCATGTACATACCGATATACAAGCCAAGAAGTTTGGATCTGTTCTCCGGCGTAAATGCACGTTCAAACCCATAATCCTCGCAGGTCTGTGGATCTTGCGGGAAAAGGTTGTTTCTGACTGCAAGTGCTAGATGGTCTGCGGTGGTGATGGGGCGACGGGGTTTGCAGGTAAAGATGTGCCGTACCCAATGAGACTTTTGGCAAGAGACAGAACAGTACCAGACTTTGTGGCAGCCAGAGCAGCGCTTGAGATTGGAGGACTCCCTGCATGCATTGCATTTGCGAACCATTGATGACCGAGGGTCAGTGGTAGGTTAGATGATGAAGGTCGTGTAGATGCCTGTAGACGCTGAACCTCAAACGCCCCGCCGCGGCGTTTTTACGATCCGTTCGAAGCGCCCATTGAGTCACTATAGCCAAATTAACGTGACCAAGGTCTGGATCTTACCATGTACATGTACATTGTACAAGTGAAAGTCTATTTCATAATCACTAACTTCATTGAAGCTTTAGATAGAATCCACATTCGGAACAACCACGTCACATTATCTTGGATACCTCGTCATTAAATACAAGAATATTTACAGAGCAGGCAGCTCAAGCGAGGGAAATGGGTGTAAGGATTTCTGTTCCTTAACTTTATACCCTTTTGTGATCTCACATTTTCACAGTTTCACACATCTACTACGTGCATTGCACAGACCAATTGCATCTAAATTCCGATGCTACGGTGTTGAGGTGTCAAAACTTCAGTTTCGCAATTCTTATCAGCGGACTACATCGCCTGCCTGTGTCTACTCCAGACAGGGTCGGAGCATCCACAACATAGTCAGAGCACAACAGGCCAGAACACGCTGTACGACCTAGAAGGAACAATGACTCTGCTACAGACCACCGGGAAGTCAGCGCGTGGTCCCACATACAATGCATTTCCACTGATGTGGATGCTTGTGGATGATTCCACATTTCATGTAGCGAGTATTAAAGGCAGGGCTCCTTCAAACTAGCTTCACATCTTACTCGCCCATCATGAAACCTATTACCCGATTTCGATTCGCAGACCTTCCGAATTGAGCTTATCTTCCACATCCTCAGAATTGCTGCAATTCCGACTTTCACTCAGACCGACAGATACGCCACTCAAAATCCATATTCAATGGCGCTCGCACTCTGTCGCGTCTCCAAAGATGTCAGGCGCGTCGTGCTTCCGGAACTCCTGCACACCATACTGCTACCACAATCTGCAAACGTGAGAGCGTTCGTGCGTTCGCTGGATATACAGAACAGATATCCCAGCCTCCGTGTCGAGTACGCGGACCACATCCGCAGGATTTGGATTGGAGAATATGGTGGGAATATCACACACTCCGAATTGCTCAACACCTCGAATTATGCACCTGCGCGTAAATTTGCACTCAGCCTTCTGGCTCCCGTACTACTCGCGGCACCGTCTCTCGCCCTCACCTGGAGCAGTCTAGATCTTCTTTTAGACTGCTTGGAGCATGTCTGGAACTCGCATGCAGACATGAATGTTAACTATGAACATTCTGCGCTTCCTTGGAAGACCCGAAGTCTGACGCTATCGGGTTGTGTTACCGACCAATGGCCGCTCCTCGCGGACACACCCCAAGGATCTGCCTTCCTTGCGTCAATATCTCACTTCACCTCCAACATAAACATATTCGACCACCTTCCTTTGAACCTCCTCACACAGGGCTCATATCTTGACTACACTCTGCCTCTGTGGATGAGCGTGGCTCCGTGGGCTTCTTTCAGGAACCTTCAAACGTTCTCGTTGGCCTACCCGCACATTAAACACCCGTTCAAATTATGGGAGTTTTCCCGACAGGAATTGGAGGTGGAGCTGCTAACGCTCTCTGGTTCCCTGCTGAGGGGCCCCCGCAACCTCATTCCCTCGGAAATAAAGCGGTTCCCCGAGATTGAACCCGGAATGGAATGTATTCGTTCGGATGATATTCGTTTTAAGATCTCACGTTCTCGCATACACTTGTTGTATCTTCGTGAAGATTGGGAGAAGGCTTGGGCATGCGGGTTATGCGAGTGACGAGGGGTGCTATGATATGACTGATACGGTATATATGTACATTGTGCTCGCAATCGGTTCCCCTAATGGTCTTGTACACTTCTGGGCATCTAATGGACATTCTTCATAGACATCGCGAATGGGTCCTTTCAAATTCCCTATAGTAAATGTCATGGTCCCAGTAGCCTCTTCAAATGTTTGCTTTGTTTACCATCTATCACTCGTTCAGTTGACAAGGCACGCAGTCGTTCATCGGACACCCCTTTTGTTGGAAGTGAGATTAGTACGTTTATGATTGGCTTAGAATAATAAGTGCTAAAATCTCGACCTTGCCAGTCGAGCGGGGAAATGGCACCTAGCTTGGTTCTTCCCGTATGCTTCCTTGACGTATAGTTGAGGTCTTGAGGGGTGGTGGCTGGCACTTTGATTTGACCCGTGAGAAAACATGTTAAGTCAGAAAATTTCCCTTCGTCCAAACGGACGGGTATTTGAACACTCTCAGAACACGATCCAGCTGCGGAGGCGATACTACCCAGCGTTATGTTTCTACTCACCAGCCGGTGACTCCAAGGATGAGGGAAAGGAAATACATCCCCTCGTTTTCTTCTTCCCCATCCATGTGATCAACCGCGTCTTGTATCACATTCTCTATTAACCACTGAGTACTGATTCCTGATTCCTCACGAACAAATAACGCCATGCGTCACCTTCTCGCACGGGCCACTGATAGCACCGACCATCAACGCAGAACACGATTCAAAGACGGCTCACGCAAATCGTCATCAGCTGATTGGCCCCAATGATCAGGAGAGAACCAGGCGTTTTGTGTTTTTCTTCTTCCACCATCCATGTGGTCAACTTAATCTATCACCGGCCACTATCCTCTCCAAGCGTAATGCCACCGTTGAAACATATCACCCTCTCACCGGTGATTGCACTGACGAATGTTTTTATTGCTTTTTGTAACCAGTTTGACTTGGCCTGGTGAAGCTCACCATGAGAACGGCCTGGGGTGGGCTTACCCATGAAAGCCATGTCGACTTCGATGATGCATGGTATCGACTGCTCTTGTTCATGCAATTATCAACGCACCACAGCATTTTCCCACCTAGCTTCCTTACAGGCCCAATCTAGCCCTCCTCCGTCGTTCGCAACCAAGCAAGACGAGCCACTGGGGAACAAGTTCCTCGTTCTTCTGCCTATCTATCATTCAGTAAATTTTGTTGTGCATGTCGTACAAGAATTTAAGTACGTTTTATTAGCAACTAATAGGAGGGCTTTGACGCTTTCGCCTGACCACCAATTAAACCAAGGAGGCCTCAACGCCATGGGTTCACCCACCGGGCGCTGTCATGGCAACATTATCGAGCTCGAGCGCACTGCGGATCCACCACACTGGTGACAGGCATAAATCGGATGTTAAATTACCTGTTCGTGCACCACCCTCTGCGCCTAACATGGGTTAGCACCCTTCGTTGTCCAGAAAGCAACAGCAACCCGATTGACACGTCACGAATAGCTTATCGATTATCTGCTCCCTTGCGCACAACTGTAAAAATTGAATGTATCAACAAAATATCGTGGACCTGCTCTTTCTGTCAGATCGTAGAGTTGCGGATGCTATTGCACACCATAACTTATAACGACCTCGCGAAATCCTAGACGAGATCAATGATTGAATTCTCCATGTACATGATGACAGGACGGTGCATCTTGAGAACGGAACATTCGCCCCCGCGAAAGCAACGATTGAATTATTCAAGTGCACAATGGAAGTATTGTTTCCGCGGGACCAAGCCGTCGACGGACCGTCTTCATCTCTACACTAAATGACTAGACAATCGTCAAACTATTGTAGTTATGTCAGCGTCTAGGTAGCATACAACAGAACAAAGAGACGTACCCTCAGTCATAGACAACGAACTGAGGAAAGAGAGACAACCGAGAGAAAACAACTATATAGTGGTTTGAATTCCTGCAATACTCCGCTGAGCCGCGTCGCGTTGTCACGTGCATATCCATGCGCCAATACACACAAGTGCGATAAACATTCGAGAAGATCGGGAGAAAGCCGATTGTGTTGAGACCTGACTCAATTATCCATCTCCCGATCTTTTCTTGCGAGGACGCGAATGCACCTGCAGAGGTTGATCCCGCGGATGCAATCGAGTTGAGTCTGAATTGTCGACTCCTCTTTGAATTCCCTTCAACTCCACACACACATGATAGATATTTAAAATTTACCTGCATCCCGAACGCCGCATTCATACCCCAAAAAATCCAGTAAAAGAGATCGGGGGAGGATGATTGCACGACTACTCACAGTGCAATCAAAGTCCCCCGATCTCTTTCGCGAGGACGAGCAGAGCTTAATCCTATGTAAGTAATTCTTGTCGGACTCCTCTGCGAACGCTCGGCTCTATACACGGAAATACGATAGATAAAACTCGCCTGCAACCCAAACATCACCATCATACCCCAATCTCATTCGTGAGGACGGGAGCGCCCTTGCAGAGCTTGATCCCGTGGAAGCAATTTGCATCGTGCCGAGTCGACTCCTCTGCAAACCTTCTTCAGTCTCATGCACAATATATAAAACTTGCCTGCAGCCCAAACACCGCATCCACACCCCCGAAAAATCCAGTAAAAGAGATCGGTGAAGGTGATTGTGCTAGTGATCACAATCCTCACTGCCATAAATCATCTTCCCCGATCTCTTTCGTGAGGACACAAGCGGAGCTTGATCCCACAGGAGCTGGTGACAGGGGCTCAATTCCACATGTACATACCGATATACAAGCCAAGAAGTTTGGATTTGTTCTCCGGCGTGAATGCATGTTCAAACCCATAATCCTCGCAAGTCTGTAGATCTTGTGGGAAAGGTTGTTTCTGACTGCAAGTGCTAGATGGTCTGCGGTGGTGATGGGGCGACGGGGTTTGCAGGCAAAGATGTGCTGTACCCAGACAGACTTTTGGTAAGAGACAGAACAGTACCAGACTTTGTGGCAGCCAGAACAGCGCTTGAGATCGGATGGCTCCTCCCTGCAGGCATTGCATTCGCGAACCATTGATGATCGAGGACCAGTGCCAGCAGGTTAGTGGATAATGAAGGTCGTGTAGATGCCTGTAGACGCCAATCCTCAAATGCCCCGCCGTTTTTACGATACATTCGAAGCGCCCATTGGGTCACTATCGCCAAATTAATGTGACCAAGGCCTGAGAATCTTACATAGTACCATGTACAATGATGGCACTGACGATTGGGAACGCCGCACAACTACAGAGCTCTGCAGAGATGGCTAGCGCAATGCCTCCTCAGTTGACAGGATTGAAAAGGAAAATATGAATTGTACCAGCGCTTCGTGTTTGTGTTCCCTATCCGTCCGGTCAACTTCTTCTATCAAGTCCTTCAAGTGCTAGCCACAGTCCTCACCAAGTATATTGCCACTGTCACGAAATTTGAAAGGTGTCAGATGCAAGTATAGTACGAGGCATACTTATACAATAACATAGGGAATGGGACAACTAGTAACCAGGTCTGTGAGATCATAAGAGGTCAAGTTGAAGAAAGACTGCATAAGTTGAAAGATGACATCAATAACATGAAGTCAGATCATTTGTCGACCAAGGTGTGATCTCACTCTAGTAGAGGGAGCGGATACGGATTCTTCATAAGCCGCTCGTACTTCGCGTTCAACTTCATCGAGCTCCCCAGATACCCAAAGATGTTTCCGTGTATCGCAGCATCGTGCAGCGCTAGTGGATCCGCACCAGGACGCTCAAAAAATGTCCTATAAACTTTCTTTAGCGCCTGTATCTCAGAGTCTTTCTTGCAATTCATGAACCCATAATCGACCCCAACAGGGTTCACAACTATACACCCCTCCGCGCTCTCTTCATCAGTCCTGATGGCAAACTGCTTGAGGAGCCAGACGGACTTGAGCGTACTATTATTCTGCAAGATGTCCGCAAGGTGGCGAACATTCATGGAAATTCCGTTCTTGTGAAAGAGATCGAGGATATGTGAGGAACAGAAGGCATCACAGAATTCATTGAATGTGCATTTGGCAATGAGGTCCTGGTAACGTCCACCCAGATACATTTCCTCCTCTTCACAGGTGCATGAGCAGAAGCCAAAGGCCATCCAGAGGTCCTGGGACGGTGCAGGGTGCCATTTGCTCAAGAGCAACCCATAGAAAAAATGACATGTTCGCCTGTGCTGAGACATGCTTGCTATGCCGGCTCTTATATCCTCCAGCGAGTCTGTCTCTGCGCCTCCGGTGAAGCGCCATGCGCGCCGAACCATGGCATTCCCTTTGTCATTCGACTGGCTGTCAACACCAGAAGACACATTGAGGACGTGCTGGTTCTGCAGGAACCAAGGGAAGTAACCGCCTCTGAATTCAGCGGGTATCTTGTAGTATGCTGCTTTGATCTCTTCTACAAGCACGCCCCTGACCCGCCAATCATTGATGGTTTTTGCGGGAATGCCCATGCGTTCTATCAGCCCTGAAAACGTGATGCATCAGGGGATCGTGATAGCGATGGCGGGCTCGACTCCACATCCACATACCGATATACAAGCCAAGAAGGTTGGATCTGTTCTCCGCCGTAAATGCACATTCAAACCCATAATCCTTGGAAGTCTGAGGATCTTGTGGAAGAAGATTGTTTCTGACTGCAAGTGCTAGATGGTCTGCAGTGGTGATGGGGCGACGGGGTTTGCAGGCAAAGATGTGCCGTACCCAATTAGACTTTTGGCAAGTGGTAGAACAGTACCAGACTTTGTGGCAGCCAGAGCAGCGCTTAAGATTGCTGGTGGACTTGCTACATGTATCGCATTGACGAACCATTGATGATCGAATCGAGGATGAGAGGCTAGATGATAAGGGTCGTGTTTAGCGCTGATACTGAAAGGCTGCCTTTACAATACCCTCGAAGCGCCCATTGATCAGCACAGGTCCTGCATTATGTAAATCCTGTGTTGGTTCTATACACACGGAAAGCATATTGGCTAGTCGTAAAAAGCAGAATTTTCCTAATTTCAACCACTAACCAATGTTCCTGGACGGAAAGAGGCCTTCCAGATCGCTGGTACTGTAGAAGATGATCGCTAAACTTGGACCAACCTTGAAGAACATCAACACGATCTCCCCCATTACAAAAACAACTGTTTGAAGTGCAGGTTCAACTTTTCTTTAATATCCGGCAGGTCAATATGTCGTGCACAGGCGGCAAAACGAGTAGCATAACTAGACAGATGGGGACTCAAATATGTGGTGAGTGATGCCTTGATGATTGCGTCTGGACGAGTGCTTGATAATTGACTCGACTTGGAGCCTCACAGCGAAGACAGCTAGACATCATTGGGTTGTGGATGATACTGTTTGATAGGAGTCAAATCAATATGGCGGGGTGCGATATACCATTCGTCATCGCCGTATGCATATAAGTGTGTTCTTGCTACTGCTAATGCACATTTAAGATGAGGATGAGAACTGGGCTCTGAGGAATAGGGTGTATGCACTACGTATGAAATATACGACGAGCTTGTAGTGGCTTTGTGATGGCCGTAGCAATGCCGTGCGCGGAGGTGTGCCTCTGCGTACCTGAGGAGAAATGGAGTGCAAGATTGATCAATTGACGAACGTGAAGATGATAATGCGTTATTAGCAAGAGAGGTACCAGTCATGAATGTGGTGCCGTAGAAGATGATCGCTCTAGACTCGAACCGACCTGGAGGGAAATCGAGTCAGCGACTCAGCATGATTTCTGCCATTTTGATTTGCTAGAACAACAGGTTCACCCCATATTCTATGTGCCACAGATCAGAACTCAGTACTCAGATGAGACGTGTACAAGATGGGCGTCGCGAGGCGAACTTTCAACGTCAACTTTATACGTGTACACTGACGGTATAGTAAAGAGCGTGAGAAACCACTGGGAATGTCGTCTCGCACCTCGTAGCAGTCTAGAAATGCTTTTAAACTGCAGAATGTACGGTGTTGAGGTGTCAAAAATAAATAAAAACGGTATGCGTCTAAATAGACAAGGACTTCGTAAGTCCTCAGTCGAGTGTAAAGAGACTGGGGAAAACAGAGGGAAAAGCCCTAGGCAGAGTTTCCTAATATGGTAACTATGCGAGCGAGAGTTATATAAACCAGACGAAAGAAATACTATGTATTGTATTGACGGGTTGGATAAAAACTTCAATTTCGCAATTCTCATCAGCGGACTGCATCGCTTGCTTGTGTCTGCTCCAGACAGGACCGGAGCCTCCACAATATAGTCAAAGCACAACGGGTCAGAACACGTTGTACGACCTAGAAAGAACAATGACTCTGCTATAGACCACCGGGTCAGCGCGTGGTCCACATACAATGCGATTCCACTGCTGTGGATGCTTGTGGATGATGCCACATCTCATGTAACGAGTATTTAAGGCAGGGCTCCTTCAAACTAGCTTCACATCTTACTCGCCCATCATGAAACATATTATCCAATTTCGATTCGCAGACCTTCCGATTGAGCTTATCTTCCACATCCTCAGAATTGCTGCAATTCCGACTTTCACTCAGACCGACAGATACGCCACTCAAAATCCATATTCAATGGCGCTCGCACTCTGTCGCGTCTCAAGAGATGTCAGGCGCGTCGTGCTTCCGGAACTCCTGCACACCATACTGCTACCACAATCTGCAAACTTGAGAGCGTTCGTGCGTTCTCTGGATATACAGAATAGATACCCCAGCCTCCGTGTCGAGTATGCGGACCACATCCGCAGGATTTGGATCGGAGAATATGTTAGGAATATTACACCCCACGAATTGCTCAACACCTCGAATTATGCACCTGCGCGTAAATTTGCTCTCAGCCTTTTGGCTCCCATACTACTCGCGGCACCGTCTCTCGCCCTCACCTGGACAAGTCTGGGTTTTCTTTCAGACTGCTTGGAGCATGTCTGGAACTCGCATGCAGACATGAATGTTAACTATGAACATTCTGCGCTTCCTTGGAAGACCCGAAGTCTGACGCTATCAGGTCGTGTTACCGACCAATGGCCGCTCCCCGCGGACACACCCCAAGGATCTGCCTTCCTTGCGTCAATCTCTCACTTCACCTCCAACATAAACATATTCAACCACCTTCCTTTGGATGCCCTCACCCAGGGCTTAATTCCTGACTACACTCTGCCTCTGTGGATGAGCATGGCTCCGTGGGCTTCTTTCAGGAACCTTCAAACGTTCTCGTTGGCCTACCCGCATATCAAACACCCGTTCAATGTATGGGAGTTTTCCCGACAGGAATCGGAGGTGGAGTTGCTAACGCTCTCTGGTTCCCTACTGAGGGACCCCCGCAACCTCATTCCCTTGGAAATAGAGCGGTTCCCCGAGATTGAACCCGGAATGGAATGTATTCGTTCGGATGATATCCGTTTCAAGATCTCGCGTTCTCCCGTACATCTTGTTTATTTTAGCGAAGATTGGGAGAAGGCTTGGGCATGCGGGTTGTGCGAATGACGAGGGGTGCTATGATATGACTGATACGGTATATATGTACATTGTGCTCGCAATCGGTTCCCCCACATCTTGTACACTTCTGGGCACCTAATAGACATTCCTCATAGACATCGTGAATGCGTCCTTTCAAATTCCCTATAGCAAGTGTCATGGTCCCGGTAGTCTCTTCAATTATTTGCTTTGTTCACCATCTATTACTCGTTCAGTTGACAAGGCACGCGGTCGTTCATCAGACACCCCTAAATTTGTTGGAAGTGAGATTAGTACGTTTATGATTGGCTTAGAATAATAAGTGCTACAAAGTAACAAAGTCTCGGCCTTGCCAGTCGAGCGGGGAAATGGCACCTAGCTTGGTTCTTCCTGTGCACTTCCTTGACGTATAGTTGAGGCCTTGAGGGGTGGTCGCTGGCCACAGACGAAAGCTGGCACTGTGATTTGACCCGTGAGAAAACATGCTGAGTCAGAAATTTTCTTTCGTCCATATACGGATGGGTATTTAAACAGTCCAGTCTCAGAACACGATCCAGCTGCAGAGGCGATACTAGTACTCAGCGTTATGTTTCCACTCACCAGCCGATGATCCCAAGAATGGTGAAAGAAACGGATGGTACTTCCCTCGTTTTCTTTTCCCCCATTCATGGGGTCAATGGCGTCTTATATCATGCACTCTGTTGGCCACTAATTCCTAATTCCTCACGAACAACTAATCCCGTGCGTTACCTTCTCGCACGGGCCAATGATAGCACTGACCATCGACACAGAACACGATCCAGAGACGGCTCACGCAAATCGTCATCAGCCGATAGGCCCCGATGATTCGATGAGGAAAGAACCAAGCGTTTTGTGTTTTTTATTCCTCATTCATGTGGTCAACTTAATCTATCACCGGCGACTATCCTCTCCAAGCTTAGTAATGCCACCGGTGAAACATATCACCTTCTCGCACGCTGCACTGACGAATGTTTTTCTTTCTTTTTGTAACCAGTTTGACTTGGCATGATGTAGCTCAGCACGAGAATGGTCTTGGGTAGCAACTCAGAATCCGTACCTTTTAACTGGATACTTGGTCAGTGGCGCTATCATGACACCGAGGCTCAGACTGAAATCTTTGGTAGAGTCAGGCGGGATCAGGATTCAGCACATCCTTGTTGAAAACTCTCGAACTCTCACCCTTGACAAAATACCAGGGAAGCCCATGAAAGCCACGTCGACCTCGATGACGCATATTATCAACCGTTCTTGTTCATGCAATTATCAACGCACCACAGCATTTCCCCACCTAGCTTCCTTACAACCCCAATCCAGCCCTCCCCTGTCGTTAGCAACACAGCTCAGAAAGTGAGACGAGCCACTAGGGAATAAATTCCTCGTCCTTCCGCCCTATCTATCATCCAGTAAATTTTGTCTAACAAGGCTGCATGTCGTACGGTAATACAAGTCCGTTTTATTGGCAAAGGGCTTTGACGCTTTCGCCCGACCACCAGCCGAACCGAGGAGGCATCACCACCATAGGCTTACCCACCAGGCGCTGTCATAGCAACGTTATCGAGCTCGAGCTCGAGCGCTGCGCACTGCGGATCCACCACACTGGCGACAGGCATAAACCGGATGCTAAATTACCTGTTCGTGCACCACCCGCGCCTAACATGGGTTAGCACCCTTCGTTGTCCAGTCTCAGAAAGCAACAGCAACCCGATTGACACGTCACGAATAGCTTATCGATTAGCTGCTCCCTTCCGCACAATCGTAAAAATTTCAATGCATCAATACAATATCGTAGATCTGCTCTTATCGTAGAGTCGCAGACGCTATTGCACACCGTAACTTTCAAGGACCTCGCGAAATCCCAGACGAGATCAACGATTGAATTACCCAAGTTACATAATGACAGGACGGTGCAAGAACGGAGCGTTCGCTCCCACGGAAGCAACAATTGAATTATTCAAGTACACAAATGAAAGAATTGTTTCCGCGGGACCAAGCCGTCGACGGACCCTCTTCATCTCCACACAACATCCGAAAAGATCGGGGGAATGTTAATTGTATTGAGACTCAATTCAATTATTCATCTCCCGATCTTTTCTTGCGAGGACGCACTTGCAGAGCTTGATCCCGCGAATGCAATTCGTGCCGAGTCTGAATTGTCGACTCCTCTGCAAACTCTCTTCAGCCCTATGCACGTATGATAGATATATAAAACTTGCCTGCAGCCCAAACACCGCATCCACACCCCGCGAAATCCAGTGAAAGAGATCGGTGAAGATGATTATGGTAGTGATCATGGTCCTCACTACCATCAGTCACCTTCCCCGATCTCTTTCGTGAGGACACGAGCGGAGCTTGATCCCGCGGAAGCGATTCGTGAGTCGACTCCTATGCGAACTCTCTTCAGCTCCACGCACGTAAAGGTGATAGACAAAACTTGGCTGCAACCCGACCATCACCATCATACCCCCAAGAAAATCCAGCGAAAATGATCGGGAAGAAAACAATTGACGATGTCATCGCATTCTTGCCAATCTTTCTCGCGAGAACTTGACACAGACAGATACATATACATCTTCTCCGCGTGTATGCATAAGATATCTGGGGATCAACGACGCACGCAGTAAGAGTGACCTACAAAGAGGAGAAACGCGAGTAAAATAATCGGATCAGATATTCGGAGTACATACCATCAAGGATGGTACCAAAAATCCTGTCGTAGGCGGTATGATGAAGTAGTGCGTGAAGCTCAAGGCATCAAGTCCATCTCATGTATTCATTCTGAATATACCCACAAAATGCGTACAGAGATGAGCGTGATGCCGAGTTTACAGTCGGCGTGTGGGTTGATCCGGCTTTTGGTCCCAAGTATTGGTTGGTGTCTGAGACGGGCGAGTGTTATGTCGCGTCGCTGTAGCGTCCTCGTCGGCTTGTCAGTTTGGCGCACAAGCTCCTTGTTCAGGAGCCACACCAGCAAACCAGGCGAGGTATTATATGGTCGATGGCCACTGCGACGATGACAATACATGCACGGTTGACCCCACTGCTAGTGATGCAAGTAAATCCTCCTGAAAGTGAGCGGGCGGATATTGTAAAACAAGCTGTGTACTAGCGTGTTGAGAGAAATCGACGACGCTGATCATAGTACTCACTGGTAGTTGAGTGGTGTCTCCTGATGCGAAGCAGTATCCTGTGTCGTTCACCACCAACATGCACGGCGTGCATATCAAAAAGGCAATTAAACTGTCAGCCAAGCACGGTGGAGATGATATTGAAGTTATCGAGAGCAAAATAATCTTAATATTAACATGGGATGGAGACAGAATAACGAAAGAGAGTAGGATAGTCATGTTTGGTTGAGCTCGCCGCTGTCTACGAAGAGTGGCGGGCGACATGACAGATGAAACATGTTTGACACGTGCAAGATGAAGTCGCCACCGTCCACGAAAAGCGGCGGGCGACGCGAAAAGGAGGCAAATGCCAAGGTGGTGGTTCAGTTCAAGACCGATCGATCAACCGAGACGGTGTTTGTTTCCAAAGGGCAACCAAACACGTCCAATTAAAGCCAAACTCAATGAAACCTCCAAAATCACCAATGATATCTGAGATCCACGTAGACGCACGTGCCACGACGAAGTTCTTATCAAAAGTGGCGCAATGATATGACGTGCGGGTGAATATTTATATAACGTATCCAAGGGGTGGGTGGTCATGGTGAAAAGTTAAAAGGGAGTAGATATGGCGGGTACGGGGCGCTGGGTAAGCGTATAGCAAAAGTGACACACCGTAGGACACCGTAGACACGGGATGGCTGACCGTAGACACGGTTCGCACCTTGCCTGGGATGTGTTCTCATATGTGTGGAAGGTTGGACGGTACCGATGTCTATTGCCGGAGTAAAGGTCGCATGTGTTATATTTGAATGGTGTAACGTGTTTTTCTTTTCCCTCGTTTATATCACTCATATATATCATCACATCCTCTTGTAATTGTTTCTCGCATTTAAAGGGAGAGACAAGACGACGTCGACGATAACAACGATGGACTCAGACCCCTCCATCCGAGTACAAGTCTCACCATCCCAAAGCGCATACTTTGCAGGCGAATCATTTAGCGTCGCAATCACTTTCACAAACACTCGTCTCCCCACATCTCCGACCCCAACCAATCCAGTATCTGCACCAGTACAGAAATCTCACAAACGAAATGCCCATTCTATAAGTTCTGCTCCACTTGCGAGGCCTCCCTACATCTCCTGGCTTGGGCCCGCGTCCACCTGATTTCGTCAGAGCGCTTGGAATTGGAATTGGCGAAGAGGGGCAGGAAGGGGTTGATTGGGAATGGACCAGTCGAGTATGTGAATGGCAAGGGCAAAGGCAAGGAAGTGCTCGAAGCCAAACGCACCGCCTTGGAGAAGGCGAAGCGCAGTGCCAGCGTCGATATCTCTGCCAGCGAAGAGTATGTCCAAGCTTACGATGTAGATCCAGGTAAGTCCTTCGTCATCCAGTTGGCTCGTTCTAAGTGATCGCAGTAACACCCCGCACAACCTTCCCGCTCCCCCAAAACCACCCCCACGCCCGCAAACACTCAGTATTCGACGGTCACCTCCAGCTAAACGAAGTACAACCACCCCAACCGTCCCCAACCATCCCCAGCACATCCTCAACCAGCACATTCACACTCGCACTCGATCCAATCGCAGAAACACCCCAATCACCCGCTCCACCCACACCCCTCCCACACACACCGCCCCCAATCATATCCGAAGTCCACTCATACCCCCCTCGCAAACCCACACACCAGTCCCTCGGACACGGTCACCCACCTATCCCCATCCCCCATTCAAGTACCACAAAACCCCTCCCCCCAAACACAACACTCCTCCTCTACTCATATGCACAACTCTCCGGCACAGCACATATCCTCCCGCCTAGTACACCAGCAGCACTAAGCAACCTCCGCGCACAGCTCCTCAAGAAACCGGTCTTGGGCGGGGGAAGCATGGACATCGCGCGTACGCGCACCAATACAAGAACCCACTCCCGTTCCACGAGTCTTACAGGTTCCTTGCTAAGTTTATTGAGTCCTTCGAGTTATAGTCCTTCAGTGGGGAGATCGAGAGCCCCTTCGCTCAGTTCGCAGAGTGATGCGTCTAGTGCAGGCGTTGGGTTGGGGTTGAGTGTCGGGCCAGGCAGTGGAGTGGGAGGAGAAGGGGAAGGAGAGGAAGAGGTGCCACTTCCTGTATTCGAAGTACAACCTGCGATGTTGGCTGTTGATCTCGCGTTGAGCCCTGGGGAGAGTAGAACTTGTGAGTCTCCCCTTGCCTTGGCATGATCACTTCTGACATACTCAACAGACACATACACCCTCCCCCTCCCCTCGACCCTCCCTCCAACCTTCCGGGGCCGCATGATCCGCTTCTCATACGAGCTTGTCGTCGGTACATGCCGGAGAGGCGATGGCGGTGAAGGCACAGCTTCTTCTATCGGTGTAACAGTGAGCAGGGTGATGAAAGTTCCTATAAGGGTATATAACTGGGTCAGCGGTGAGTTTGTCTCCCGACACTCTGACTGTGACGGACTCTGATGGTGACAACCGAATACAGTGAGTAAACCACAACGCCCCTACGACCTCCTCCTACCCGTGCGTAAACCCGACAGCGGCAAAGTCCTAGATCTAGGCAGTGCAGGTGGAGACGGCGCCGACGGGAAGAAAGACCTATCCCCCTCGTCGAAACTTTGTACGTCTCCCCTTTTTTTCTCAACGCAGACTTTAATTGAATTTTTGTGGGAACAGCACCAACAACAACACCCTGCGGTTCCCTCGACGACCTACGCGCCTACGGCGAACGCTTACTCGAGACGTTCCCTGCAGAGGGGTCCACGGGCGTGAGGATCAAAGAACCTGCTGAGAGTGTGCCCGAGAGTGTACCTTCTCCTGCCTCTGCCTCCGGGTCTGGATCTGGGTCCGCGAGTGGAAGTGGAAGTGGGAATATAGTAAGTGAAGATCCTCTCCGGGCGTTTGAGCGCGAAAGAGAAAGGGAGAGGAGGAGGGAGGGGGAAGAAGGAGAATTAACGGGGTGTAGAGAAGCTGTTGAAATCTTGACCCGAAATCCCAAGAAAGGTACGCCCACCGTCTCTTTGCAGAGGGAGTAATACTCATGCATATACGCGCAGTCTCGTACGACGTGACCAAAGACGGCATCAAAGTCGCTGTTCTGACATTCACGAAGAGCGCGTATCGGCTTGGGGAGACTGTTTTGGGCGTTGTGGAGATTAATGAACGGGGGGGACGGGGGAAGGTTATTTCTGTGAGTGTTCTCTTTCCTGTTCTCGACTGCGCTGTTTTTTCGTCGATTCGATTCTGCATCGTCTTCTATCGTCTTCTCAATTCTGCATCAACATATCATTCCATTTACTGATCACACGACCATCACAGCTAAGCGCAACACTAGAAACGAATGAAAGCCTCCCAGCCTCCCTAGGAACCCCAACCCCAAACACAAACACAAACCAAAGCACCACACGCCGCATCCACGCAGAACACCACGCATCTTTCACAGGCAGCACCCTTCGCACCACATTCGCACTTGACATACCGAGCGACGCATGTCCCGGATTCGGAATCGTCCTCTCATCTCCTTCCTTACTTGGGAACAACGTCCACGCGGGGCCTGGGAACAAAACCGGAACCGGAGCTGGAGGGTTGACGTGGAAAGTGCACCTGACGCTGTTAGTAGGCGTGACAGCGCCGAACGCACGGGTGCGTGGGTTGACGAGGGATGGGGCGCCTACTGCGTGGGGAAGTGCGTGGCGTGCGCCTGTGGGGATCGCTCCTGAACAGCAGGATGTGCATGTGGTTTCACCCGACCCGAAGGAGGTCGGGAAAACAACAACCGCAACCGCAAAGCTGGACCTCATACCTCATGAGCTCGTTCCTCGGGACTGGGGAGAAAGGAGTATCACGATGGGGACGACATTGATGACGATGATGAGGTTCCTTCTTCTCAGAAAGAAGAGGAAGCAGCGGAAGAGGGTGACTGGAGGGATGTGCAGGTTGAGATTGTGGAGTGTGAAGTGCCGGTGGTGGTCTGGCCAGGGAACACGGCGTTCAGCGCAGTAGACGTTGTGTTCGAGGTGTGATCGAGATCCGTGATCTAGATTCCGCGGATGGATCCGTACGCCCCCACGGGGCCTTTGTCGGCGGTGGCGGATGAATATTTATCGAAATGTTTTTTTTGTGTTTGTAGGATATTATTTTTAATTAAAAAAAAATTAAAGAGGCGTTCGTGATCGAGCTCGTGACCTATGGTGTCAAAACTGAACCCGAAGCTGAACAGCCTTGGCTTTGAACTTCAACTTCCGTTTTTTTTTTCACTGCTTATAGAGATATCTAGAGAGGGTGAGTGAGTTTCAGTCATTTGGGAAGATGAAGGTTGAATGGATGAATGGATGGTTTTTTCAGTGATAGAAACTAATTAGTGGGAGTGCCACACTCGTAGGAACACGCCAGCTGTCGCATCAGCTGTTCTCGCCACCGCCAGCTGTCATGCAACACCTGCCCGACGAGCTCGACTTTAATCGCAGGCATCGTTTCCTCGACCCAGACCCAACTAATTCGGGCAGGGAACGAGCAACAAGTCAACCCCCAAGACCAAACCTCACAAGTACAATCCGCAACCAAAACTCTCCTTCCTCATCCTCCTCATCTCCCTGGTCTGCAACCTCACCACGCATCCTCCAACAACAGCAACAACAACAACCAACCCGCACACCAACAGGTCTCCCAATGAGCGTACCCACCCGCAGCTCCTCCTTCTCAAACCCCCAATCAAACTACAGCTCCGCACTCCGCGAATCCCATTTCGAGTCCACTTTCGAAGATGACGAATCAGAAGCTCTCTCAGATACCTATGATCATCATGATGACGACCGCTACGTACCCACTTCATCCCGGGGTCGGTCCTATGCCCCCGATCTCACCCGCAGCCGCTCTCAGAGTCTCGCTACCACCACTCGTCCTGCTGCAATCGGCGCTCCGTTTCAGCAGCAGGGCTTATGGCCAGATGCTACTAGCAACTCAAACCCACTCCATATACCGGGGTCTAGGTATGGAGATATCAAACCACCCGCTTCTAGTCGCTACGGGAGCCTAGGCGCCATGGGCAGGTCCCCGCTCGCCGATAACGGCTATCCGAACCGGAACACCATCGACGTCTCCAACATGAGTCCCTTTGTCCGTGATGTCGGACAGATCCTTCTAGATGACGGCTCTGCATTCCGAGAACTCTGGGCTGGGATGAACCCTCCAAAAGACGAGAACGGCGGAGGCGGGAGTGGGACTACTAGTCGGAGACACAGCGTTAGCGTCGTTCAACCGCGCCGGCCTACCATCGTGGGGTTTAATGCGCCAGAGAGCCCTGGGGACGACACGCATGGGCATGGTCGTGTGTTTAATCCACAGCCGTTTGGAGGCAGAGGCGGTCTTATGCTCTCAGATGATGATCTAGCTGCTGATCTGGGTATGCTGAGCATGAAAGATCCCGGTGCGCCGCCCAGCTCGTCAACCACAAGCCAGCCATCCTCCCTCCCCATCTACCCCCGCAGCCCGCCTTCCGCAGACCGTGTATCCCCCTACCACCTCAACATCCCCTCCGGCACGAGCTTCGCATCCCGCCAACAATTCGGGTCTCCGAGCGAGAGCGCGCTTTCTACGGGTGGAAGCCCCCCTCGGGGCCATTTTGACCAGCAGATTTTGGAGGCGCAGTATGGGCAGCAGCAGCTTACGGCGCGGTTTATCCCGGGGCAGGGTATCCAGTACCTCCCTATGCAGAACAATGGTGCTGGGTTCGCGCGCGGGGGTCCGCTCTCGCCTACTACCTCCCGCCCCATCCAACCCCAACAGGGCCCGTACTACCACCAGATGCAACGCCGCCCGTCCGATGCCTCTCAGCAGCAATCATCCTTGAGCGACCTAGGCAAAGGGCTCCCTCTAAGCAGCGTCCCAGCTTCCTGGCCGCTCTTCATCGTCGAGTTCAAAGCTGGCCGTACAGACCTGTTCTACCTCACGGACCTAAGCCAAGATATCCGCGTTGGGGATTTAGTGATCGTTGAAGCGGATAGAGGGAAGGATTTGGGCAAGGTTGTTAATGATAGTATTACGCTTAAGGAGGTGGAGGCGTTTCAGAGGGAGGTGAGGGAGAGGGAGGCGGGGGAGGTGATGAGTCCTGGGGGTGTGAGTGCTGGTGGGGCGGGCACGGGGAAGAAGGAGATTAATCCGAAGATGATTTATGGCAAGGCCCAGGCTCATGATACTCAGTGCGTGTTTCTTTGCGTGGTTTTGGTTACGGGTGCTGATTTTGGGGGGACAGGCATCTAGTGACGAAGATGCAAGATGAAGTTAAAGCGCTGCAATTGTGTCAGAGTAAGGTCCGGCAGAAGAAACTTCCTATGGAGGTTATTGATGCGGAGTATCAATGGTGCGTTTTTTTTGTCCATTTCTTGTTTTCTGGTCTTCCATTTTTGTCTTTCCTTGTTTGCCATGCACAAGAACTAATGAAATGCACGCACTGTAGGGATCGACGTAAACTCACATTCTATTTTATCGCTGAAAAACGAATTGATTTTCGGGAGCTCGTGCGGGAGTTATTCCGGTTTGTCCCTCTCCTGCGTCTATATTCGCTTACTTGCTGACGAATCGTGCAGGTTGTATAAAACAAGAATCTGGATGGCCTCTTTACAAGGCCCAGGAGGGTACGAGCAGTAATTGCTCCCCTCGCATCTATACAAGTCACGACGGAAGGAGGAGCAGAACGGAATCCCAATCCCAATTCTAAACTCAAAAACGCCCAATCACAAATCATAAACCATAAACCACGCAATCGCAATCGCAAACTATCACGACCGCATCACGCCAGCGAATCGCACGAAATGTATGTATGTATATATGATCTAGATATGCAATATCCTCGCTCTTCGTCGCACATCTAGAACTCTTTCCTTTTCCCGCTCTTTCATTTTTTGTTCATGTTCATGTTCAAGCTATTTATGAAACAATTCGTTCATGTTCTCGTTTTTGGTTTTGTATCGTATTTTTTGTTGTGTGTACGTTTATCTGTCTTTTGATGGGGGGAGGGGGAAGGGAGGGGAATAGCCCTGACTCCTTGTATTAGTATCGTAAATCAATCTAAAATATATATTGTGGTGCTTTACGTGCGTAGAGGTCCGAGTCAGGGTGCATGCTATCTAGTGCGTCCGAGTGTTGGTACAATTAGCACTACAGGGGTAGGATGTGGCGTATGTGATCGGGATCACCATCGGGATTAAGTATGATCGTAATCACGACTCCAAGAACGTTGACCTGTTAACTTGAACGTTGATCCGCCTCGAAGACTGATCCGCTGCTAACTCGAAGACGGATCTGCTAACTCAAAGACAGATCCGCCCGTAGCTAGCGCTCAGCCCTGAAAGACGGCTCGTACCGCCAGCATCTAACTCGAAGCCAGCTCGTTTGCCTTGCGCTCAGCAGTGACTACAAATTGCAAATAACACGCGTCAGCGAGATTTGTAAAAAGCCCAGATCCAGGGCAATAAGAACGTACCCCATGCGCGTCGGTCCATAGGACACTGCTGTTTCGAAGCAGCCGTTCCTAGCCATTTGAGCAAGCAATGCATGTGGAATACGTGGCTGCATTCGCCCCAGACTGTGGTGGGAGTGTTAGATGGGAGTGAGGTGTGGGTAGTCATCAATTATTGTTACTTTGCGCGATTCTGTCAAGGGGATGGAAAGCAAGATGGGAGGGGGGAGGAGAAACGCGACGAAGGAAAGAAACGTGACATAGCGGACGACCAACAACCAAACGCACAAAGGAACATAACGAAACCAAAACTCACTTAAAGGACAATCGTCCCCCGGCATCTTACACGACGGACAGCACCCCTCAAAAGGGACGCGACAGATCCCACAGACGTCGCCTTCGTCGTCTTGATCATGGTTTGTGCTGCCTGTGTTCCAGCGCCATTGAGCGACGGCGCTCCAGTGTTTGATATGGACTTTCATTCGATTGGTATGGGTTTGCGTGTTGTGCGATTAATATTGTGCTTGGTTGATGGAGGGTAGGAGCGTGCGCGAGGAGGAGGGTTTGGGGTTATTTGGTGTTGTGTACGCGTCATGGGTATATAAGGCTGCTTGTGTACTTGTCCTTTGAACTTCGATCTTTGAACTTCAACCATTCATTGCACATACACATCCTTGAATAATGGGACCTGGTGAGATGATCCTATATTAATGGAGCTGCAACTCACGTCTCTAGCTACATATTCGGAGCTTCAGATCCATGGATACGGGAGAGCATCTATATTCTTCTAGGATGACTCAACGTTTAACACGGGGAGACTGGTCAACTGGTCATCGTCCTGTCTTCACGGCAGTTGGTCAAAGTTCTTCCGTGACTTGGATCCGTTTTCTTGAAGGCAGGACGGGACGCATTCGGGAAAATTCGTGTGGAGCGCAGTAATGCTGACCAATCACAGATATTTATTTATTAGTCATTGGGATTGTTTCTTTCCCTCTACTATCTATCCTGTGCCCTTGCAGCCAGTCATGCGCGAACCAGCTCATGATTGGAAGCAAGGACACGAGTTAGATACAGTCGCGCAACCTTGGCTTAGCCTATATCGCTCATCGCGACAATGCACGCCATAGGTTGAACTGAGGTCGAGTTTCCCCACAAGCACCTCTTTTGCGGCGCGCCTTAAAAATGCATCGTTCCAAAGGTTCGCTCACACAGTTCCTTCGAGTTGTTATTAAGTCCCACTTTACATGCCTCTGCAGGTGCCTGGCGGCTTTGCTCCATTCATGTTTGCATGATGTACGCTTGATGCACCCTTCCTCCCCTTGGGGCACAGTTGAAAAGTGGATGTTTATCGACATCCCACACGCATCGCCTTCATCGTTTTGGTCGTGGTTTGTGTTGCCTGTTTTCCACCATTATGCGATAGTGGTCCACTGCTTTCATTAATATTGGTTTTGCGCGGTCAGCTGTGTGGCTGGTGTAGCGTAGTTCATGTACGTGGTGCGAGGAGGAGCGTTTGGCGTTATTTTGGGGATTCACCTTCATGAAGACAGGATGAACATCTAGGACGACTTGTTTACGGCGGGGATTGTACCTTGTACATGGACTTGGATCAATGGCCAAAGGTCAGTCCCCCTTCGTAATGACTCGTATACAGGAACTTGGATCGTCTCATCTGGGACTGGTCCACATTAAGATTAAAAGCAGGGGACACATCTAGAGTAATACGTGTACGGGCCACAGTAATGCTTCACCGATATTTGTTGGCTATCAGCCTTGTTTTTTCGCTTTTGTATCTACCTTGAGTAAATGCAATGCAAATATACACAATGCTCGTAGAACAAGGTTACTGCTAACGAAACTTGGCCCCTTCTCTAGTAAGGTCATGACCTGGAAATTTCCAATATGCAATCCACAGCGGGCTGGACGGCATTCAAGGCAATGTCCGGGCATCCGTATTCGCGAACTTCCGGCATGACTGTTAGAACGTTAGATCCTTATAGATATCTTAAAGCACGATGTTCACCAAAGATTGCGTGGTCCCAGGTG
Source organism: Suillus lakei (assembly GCA_016628065.1). Lineage (NCBI taxonomy): Eukaryota > Fungi > Basidiomycota > Agaricomycetes > Boletales > Suillaceae > Suillus > Suillus lakei. The sequence continues at coordinate 502,781 of JABBWA010000017.1, forward strand.
AAGTTCCCCTGATGGGCCAGATCATCATTCGTGCGATCACTTGTTCAAAGATCACTTGTCTAAATCACGTCTTCGATTGAGGCAATGCTGCAGCGTGAATGTCGTGACACCTAGGTACAAAACAAAAACGACGATGAGAAGCCAAAGGTCTCCATCTCAAACCTCAGAGATGAATGCATGCAAGCGAGGAAGCGATTTTTGGTCGGCGAAGGTCGGTGCTGTAGTGCACACTGCAGATATCATTGAACCATAGTACTGCGATAGGGAATCAAGCTACCTCGGTGCCTTCCGATGACCGCATCGAGCTCGGTGCACGTTGCCATAGAACCCTTTCGCCTGTTTTCAGTCGCACATCCTCGGAAGCAACAAAACAACATCTCACTGCTTGTGGTCCAGGTACAAAAAAGGCATCAGCAAGAAAGGCCATCTCAGTCTCTGTCAAACTATAGAAATACCTATTTTCTAGCATATATTTCGTGAACGAAGGGCCGATGTCTTCATTGCTCTGCTGTGGAATGACTCAATCATGAAGTGAAGATCGAAAGAGAGATTCATACCATTTGCTCTTTCACGCGGCTCACTTGACCCAAGATGCTCCTCCCAAACCTTACCTTTAAGTCTCAGCAATATCAAGGAAGATATTTGAGCCACGGAATCGAATCCACCAGGTAGGTACCAGGGTGCAGAAGTGTACTTAACGAGTTGATGAACTTCAACGACTCCGGGATCAGTCGCAGAGACGGGCGTATTCCTCCCATATGCAACTTTCATAATTATCGTCGCAGCATAACTTCAAAGCACCCGTAAGCAAAATACAGTCTTTAAGTACTAATACTACTGACACCATTTACGTTATCACATGGTTCTGGAGGTTGTGAGGGTCATCGAAAACGCCAAGAACTATGTTCTTCACGTGAGACATCAGCATAGGTCTCAGCTGCTTAAGGCTGGAGATGCGAATGAAGTGCTCTGAATTACGTTGAAAGGTAAGATAGATGAGGGGAAGTATCGCGGACCACTAACCTACACATCTGACAGAACCTGTCCCCAAAGGGTGCCACTGAGTGTGACCGTCGAATTGAATCGATTCCTACAGTAATGCTGGCATGCGATGAACACGAGTCTCAGATAACCACCAAGGGGGTCTGGAGAGCCGCACCTCCGACGGCCATACACAACTGCGCAATATTAATACTTACACCCAGAGTACACCTGAATTGGGATTTGCAATTCATCTGGCCAGCATACTTCATTTGATTGGTGCCACGTCTTGAAGGATTTCGCGACCCAAAGTCTCCCGTGGAAGACTTAAAGTGTAAGCAAGAGCATTTTTGGAGGACAATTCTTGCAGCAGGACGTTCTAGGACCCAGTGTATTCTCTATCGCAACATTGATATTAGCAGTTTTGATGTCGTGTCCGTACGTGCCATCATATTCTGGGCAGACGCATGGTTCAGGATGATGCCGGCGTGGGCGGGAGTGGCTCCTGCCACCAGCGTAGACCCACTCACCAATGGAAGACAAGCACTACGGCATCAACCGCGACAATAAGACAGAATGTTGTGCCCGACTTGTCCTCGCCATACTTCCGTGACTTCAACAACACCCTATTAATCACTACAGTCAGCGCAAAATTCCTGCCAATCTGCCACGAACAGAGTCTCTGGAAGCACCAAGGAGTCACTTACATATTTGCTTGCAGTGTGGAAAAAACGGGAATAAGGGTCCTACGGAAAATTTAAATGAGATGAAACCATGGTTGCATACAGAAGTCAGTAACAGATCGGTGCATACCTCTAAGATGTTGGAGACAAATAACATAACTGGAAGCAAGACACAGCAACACAACTATCACGCGCGGAACTTCAGCGGACAAAAGAACCACGTAAGATTTCACCGTGAAGCAGTCCCTCCTGCCGACTGTCATCACAGTCCAAGGAAGTCCCTTACGGTAATGCAGACTGCAAATTCGTGTTAGACACTACACAGCACTTGGGTGGCCGAATTAGCATCATACTGTGAAAAACGAAAAATACACGAAGCGAGGATGTGGCACGAACCTTAGATTAGTTTCAAATTATCACTGTGGCTTCCGTAGTGATAGAAGTAATATCCGTTCCTGTCTTGATTGAACAAAGTAAGTGTTTTTCGTATGAGATCAAGTAGAAAAGGATACTAGCCCTCAGAGGCTGGTCGCGCCGGAGTGCTTGAACACCGCGAAAGCTCGGAGGGCTGTTCGGGTTTCAGATGCTATTTTCCGATGCCATTCTTAAGATGCTCTTACCACACTCGCATCAGTTAAGCAGTTCCATTGGTGAAATGAAACCTTCATCCATACGACACAGGTCTAGGTGTGATGTGATGCTCGAACAAGCCTGCGGTCTCAATGATCTCAGTGAGCATCGCATCTTCCCCGCCGCGCTGGGACCGTAACAGCTCCTGCAAGGTCACTCAACAAGGTCACATTCTGTTCGCATGACAGCAGAAAAGTCAGATATGACGCATAAGGGAAGTCCAGACGAAGCAAAGAGATAACTGACCTGTCCCACGCGGCTTGCCACCCCCCACTAAACCCTCTCAATGCCTAATGTCCGTTCTCGTCTTCCGTATCAGTTGCGTCATGCGCACCTTCTCGCTATCTGCTTTGGCCATCATGCCATAAGGATGCCGAACAATGATAAGTGTAGAATCTGATGGCGGAAACGCACTACACTCATTTGCACCGTGCAGTGGGTGAAATCATTGGTGATGCATCGGTTTTCACAGCCTGATACTTCCTGATTCGCAAACTGTGATTGATATATGGTGAATATACACACCATTCCTAAATACAAATAGCAATGAGCGCACCAGAAGAAAACAAGACCCGGTTACGCCCTTACGACCGCAGCAAGCCCGAACTTTTGTTCTTTGAATTGTAGAAGCTCATTTTATAAAATATTAAGATGCGCGATGATCAGTCCATCCGAGTCGGATCATGGATGAGCGTTGTCGGGGCATCTCATCTCATCTCATCTTGGCAAGGGTCTCTTGATAAAATAGTCACATTTCTATTGGCACGCTATCAGAAAGCCAGAAGTGAACAAGTGAATGTCACAAACAAGATAACGCACCTCTCGCCAGGCTGTTAATGCACGCTACTCGCTTTCTTCATCCATCCAAATCCTTGTTCCCGGAGTGATCGGTCGCATCATACGCGTTGTGCACCTGCTCACTTTCATCTGCCTCGGTCATTCGGCAATAATAACACAAGGACATGGGCTGATAGTAAGATCATCGGGAAAAGCCGATGCAAATAGGACTTGAAACACACTATCATACACCGAATCCATCGGCATGCAGTTAATGGCATTCAGTTTATTAGAATCGAATAAGATCATGCTTTGAAAATGTTGATCTGTTGATCTATCTATACTATCATTACCAAACTGGCGCTTTTTGTTGCGTAGGGATGTGCTAGTAGCGTGGATATCATCTCACATGAGCCAGCTAATACGACAACCCAGAATGACGATCAGACCTATCTCATCCAAAGTTAAGTTTCCAACATGCTCCGCGGCATTCTCGAGGAGTGAATAATCAAGAACACAGAAGCTGTGCGTGAGGAGGTGAGCTGATGAACATCGGCGGCGAGGTAGATGACAGAGAAGGCTGCCTCGGCAATGGGTGTACTGGACCACGGGGAGGAGTTGAGGGAAACAGCAAGAACAAGATACTCAACTACCTAGCCCTACTCAATTCCATTTTATTTCGTGCAAGCAACATACACTCATATACGAATGACAGGCTGTGATCTCAGTAGATATAAAATACATTTTTACATGAGGTCGCGATCGAGCATTATATTGTATTTTACTAGTAGACAGTAAGATTCGCTGAGATTACATAGAACATGCACATCAGAAGACGCAGCTCGAAGCCTCGAAGCCCATCGCTGGCGACGGATTCCAGTGGACATGCCACTGAAAACACATACCCGCAGGTTTCTACACTAATTTGGCTTTTGATCTCCCCCGTAGGCAAGAAGGGGGGTTTCGAGAGCGTCACTGCGTTCGCATTGTTGAAATTCCGCGACGACAAGTGTAATGACATACCCAGCAGGTCCAACAGGTATTTTATTATTTGGCCGTCTAGCTAGTTGTTCCCCACGGCAATATACGCTCGTTTGCAAGAAAATAAAATGGACAAAATAAAATAAAATGTTACTGCACAAGTCCTTAGTAACTGGAATTCTGCTCAACTTTCTGCAAGATGACTGATGTGACCAACCTGCTCGTGTTCTCAGAGGACTTCAAGGTCTTCGCTGCCTACCGGTCCACAGCAGTCGATCTCTGGACTCATACATTCCAAAAATTCTCCCAGGCCCCAGTGAGACGTGCCCCGTTTTCCTCGCTGCTCACTCTCGAAGAGCTCCAAAACTTTATCCACTATCCTCGCACGTTCTACACAGGCATCATCGAGGAGCCCACCCTGCGCTCATTATCATATAGCGGTAGCCGCAAGGATTACGAAGGGCGACTCAATGTGACCTATCCTCGACCCTATATCTACAGCGGCCGTGGCATCTGCTGACGAGAAACCTGTGAAAGAGTTCTGGCAATTCAGCAAGGACGTCTAACAATACTAGTGCTTGTTATGGCTAAGCCCACAAAAAACCGCCTTTCTCTCCAGCGGTGATGACAAATTCAAGAAGCTCTCGAGAACGACAATGGAAACACGTTACTGAGATCTCTGACGATGATACAGTGGACAGATCTTCAAAATGCGGTGTTTATGTCACTCCTACAACCAAAACTGGTAGAAACAAGTCCGCGGATTTCGCCTTACTACTTGATTTCATACAACTTACTGCCGTCAATAGTACCAGATGGGATTCCGTTTCTGGCGATCAAGGATGGTCGTATATCTACATAGGACGCCATCGTGATACATCAGGATATATCCACCAAGATTCGCCGCTCACTGACTCCTTTCAATATGACCATATTCTCAAATGATCACCACCTGGGGCTGCTAATTGGAGTCTTTCGCGTTGTCAGCTATTATGCAGGTTCGTGAAGCAGGTCAGATAATGCTGGCTCTATCTTTGACTGTGGTTTTATAGTTGCATCTTCCGTTGCGGTGCTATATGATTGGGGTAACCAAGATAGTACTCGCTGAGGAAAAAAGTTATTGACCTCTCTATGCTATTCTCCAGCATTGACCTTCGGACAAGAGGTAGGTTGATGGCATCACCAGAGCAGTCATCTCAGTACTAATTGTTTTATAGTATGAACTGGTCTGGGTAAGCAGAGCCCTACTATGCCAAAAGAACAACCGGATGATTTAGCCAATTCGTGGTAGAAGCAACGCTGGTCCCTCACGAGCGTCCTATATCTCAGCGTACGTATACGTGCAGCTGGCAATGGTGTTTACCTTAAGACATTCTAGCTGCGTTACGGTGGAATACTATACTCTGTGTATGTTTTCAAGGCTAACATGTTGGGACTGTGCTAATAAGCTATCTCTCACAATCAATCAGCATTGACATGCCAGGTATGCCTTCTCACCCACACTGCGCTCGTTTCTTCTGACCGGCGACATGCAGCAAGTACCATGTCACTCTCGGTGACAGATGCGGTGAGCAACCTGCACCGATACCTGTCATTCCTCTGACTCACTGCACGCCCACATAGGGGTGTGTGATAATTATTCTTGACTTGCTTGTTGATAACAACTGAACAGCTGTGAGGTTGCTCACTTGACGATCAACTCAGTCACCAATGCTCATCAGTAGTTGGGTTTTTCAGGCACTTTTTTTGCTTTCAAACAATTTTGGGCATCTACCATCGCAAACACCATCCTGGGCGGTGAGCCACCCGACTTCAGGAATTCAGTATTTTTCAGATTGACTGAAATACCACAAGTCATCATGATCATTCGGTTACATGTCATGTATCAGCGATTGCGAATTATGCTCATCTTTCTCGTTATAATCTTCCTTGCCATGACGATCACTAGTGGAATAATCACGGCAATACAAAGCTCGCATCTTACAGGGGGTAAGCTCTAATAATGACTTCAGCGCATCAGGCTCATAAGGCGAATAACAGAGGAGCTTTTCCTTTCCGATGCCTATCACTGGTGCGTTTATTCGGGAAGTGACCCGCTTCTAGTAATCGTCACTTGGATACTCGGCACTGTATGGGAGGTCCTCTCATTGAGTTTTGCACTCTGGATTGCTGTAAAGCACTTCCGTGGACGACCATCGACAGGATCGATCATCGAGGACTGTTTCACGGTGTTGATAAAAAGCCACATATTTTACTTTGCATCGTGAGTTTGTGATTTTAACGTGATTATCTTGTAGTCCTAAAGTTCTGCACGTTTAGCTTTGCTGCTGTCGCTTGCTTCCACATTGGCATGCTGTCTCCAAAGCTCCCGGTACGCATATATATGACTGACAACTGCAGCTCACCCCTCATGAATATAGAATGCACCTTTCGTGGAAACTCAGGTTTACTATGGCCTTTTGCAAATTTGCGCGCTTATGCAGATGTTTGTGCTGGGACCGCGGCTCATCCTTAGCATTCGAGAACATCACGCTCAAGTCATGGCTGACTCCAACGAAGTAACTGGCGTTAGTACAATTGTTTTCGAAGAGCGGTCAAACGTGTCGGGTGACGGCAGTGTGTAATACGGGAAATGCTCCAAGTGGTTGACGTATTGTCACTTGTCGAGGTACTTCTGCAGGGAATATGAGAATGTTATTTTGGTGTTTTTATATATAAAGTAGGTTTGGGAAACCCAAGATCATGCAGCAGCATCGCTACTAGTCAGCTTAGATCATTGTGCAATGTTTCGCGACCAAGTTCTTTGGTGCTTGATGCATACGGCTTGCAGATTCATTTTCTACAATCTGCAACACTTAGGCTCGTGACCTGTCGAAATCAGGATCAGAGCAACTCCAAGACGCTGGGTATCTTGCACGCCAGTAGCTCCTCGCTGACTCATATGGATATGAGAATATACATCATAATTCAACATACCATGAAATGCAAAAGATGTGTAGCATGCTCACGGTTACTACGGTCCGTTTACCCTGATCGTTCTATCCGTGTCAGTCATCATAAATTTGTCATGATTGACCTCATGATCACGGTGCTCGGTTAATGCCACTGGTTCACGTTGAGTTTGTTGGCAATCTATAGATAAGATAGAAGCCATTAAAACACCTCATTGTCCACAGTGGGGCTAGTTCATGTTGTGAGTCGACGGATAGTAACTGATCTATAGTCCTGGCGAAAGCGCTGAAGATACCGTGGCTGAATTTTTGAGGTCAGGGCTACCGTTTGTTTGGCATTATTAGAATCCAAAGCTTTTGCCTTATATGTGTTCCTGTCTATCTTTGCCGAAGGAAGTCGTGTGGCTATTTGTGCCCGTTCAAAAAGTAGCTCTCATAACAACGTGAAGGCAGTTACTTCTTAAACGCAAACTGTGAACTACATCCACCACCTGCAATGTTCTATAAAGTCATCGTGAAGGGGAAGAGACCTCTTCAGGCGGCGTCTCATGCTATCACGTCTACTGCGAACAGTTCTTCAGCCCTTTTTTCACGAGTTTTTGTGAAGCGTAGAATCAGTCTATCAGGAACTGTGCGCTCACTCAAGCGGGGTGCATTGAGACGATCGCTTTCAACTAGAAGCAGTATTCCTCCAGAGACTACACCACCACCATTGCCAAGCACGCATGGGGTTCCGCTCTACAGTATGTTCTTTTTGTGGATAAGAAAACATACGCCAATCTGATCTCGCGAAATATAGGACGTCTTATGTTGGCGTGGACGAAAACTCCGACAAAGTGGTACCCGCTTCCCTTGGCCGTTGGGGCCATCCTCCTCGTCGTCATCCAATACCGCAAGAAAGCAGCACGTGTGGAGAATGAGGTCCACGTCGATGACGAAGGTCGTGAAGTCATCAAGCTCAAAGGTCCATGGCATGTGCGTATCACTGATTAGTTTATCGAACCGCATTTACTCAACTGGTCTCGTGCAGGTCCACGTATTAGGCGCCCTTCCTCTCCGAAACATGTCGCGTGTCTGGGGTTACATGAACTCACTCGAGCTGCCAGTTTGGATACGGCCTTATGGTTTTCGGCTCTATGCATACGTTTTTGGCTGCAACCTTGAGGAAATCGACCCTGACGACCTAACGCAATATGCTAGCCTGGGCCAGTTTTTCTACCGAAAGCTCAAATCAGGTGCTAGGCCCATAGACAGCGCTATCCTCGTAAGAATTTCTCGCCATTCGGGGATTTTGATTTTAACTATTCTACAGGTCAGCCCCGCCGACGGCACCGTTTTACATCTCGGAACAATAGAAAACCTTCGAGTGGAGCAAGTCAAGGGAATCACCTACTCATTGGACGCTCTCCTTGGTGTGGACCGTTCGGATCCAGAGAGCCCAACTTCGACAATAATCGAATTCCCCGACCGAGAGATGTCTCACGTGACAGACCAAGAATTTGCTAATGTGAATGGCATCGAGTATAGCTTAGACCAACTCCTGGGTGCATCCACACCTTCCACTCCGGGTACCGTAACACCTCCAACCCCCAGAACTCAGTCAGTCTCTGAGGCAGAAGCATCTTCCGTGCCGAAGAAGTTCGGCGAGCAGATTGATGCGTCTGTGGAGCATCCAGGGTCTCTCCAAGAAACCATCGCGCATGATGCCTCCGTCGCTCGCGAAATAGGCCTCAGACCTTCGATTGAGCGGAAGAGAAGTACTTCGGGCACAAGCGTTAAAGAAGGCAATGCACTTTACTTCACTGTCATCTACCTCGCTCCGGGTGATTATCACCGGTTCCACAGCCCTACCGCTTGGGTAGTTGAGAAAAGGCGCCACTTTGTTGGTAAGTCCTCCTGTACATGATTGCGCGCTGCTGATGGCATGTGGCCTCAAGGTGAACTCTTCTCTGTTTCCCCGTGGATGGCAAAGCGGCTGCAAAACCTCTTCGTCCTGAATGAAAGAGTAGCGCTTCTCGGTCGATGGAAATTCGGTTTCTTTGGTATGATACCCGTTGGCGCCACGAACGTGGGTAGCATCAAGATCAATTTCGACACCGTATATATCATTTCATTAGTATATAATCGCAGTTTATGCTGATGTCGCACTCACAGGCTCTTCGCACCAACGTCCGAGGCAGACCCCCTCCTCCCGGAACTTATAATGAGGCTGTTTACTCAGCGGCATCTCCTATCCTCAACGGTCAACCGTTGACCGCCGGTGAAGAGATGGGCGGATTCTGTTTGGGAAGCACCATCGTGTTGGTTTTCGAAGCCCCGAAGACGTTCGAGTTCACCGTTAAAGCTGGACAGAAAGTCAAGGTTGGAAACCGCATCGGCGACGCACCCGATGGTTCTGCAACGGTCCGCAAAGTGAAGACCGACTAGATGTGCCCGAATTGCGGTCACTTGCCACAGACGATCTACATCGACACATCTTATGACAATGATGAATGTTCATAATACCCTTGCATAAATCACTCATTCAACAAAAATGATAGCATTGCAACGATGTCTGTGTGTGTCATTATGCGGGAACGCAGTACAAGTCCATATTATACCCATACAACAAGATAAGTCTACATTCAAGGAAGATACAGTGGCTACCAAGATCCCATACTGGGGCTGAGTTTGCTTGTCAACGCAAGAGCAATGATCAGCTGACAAATCAACGTACCCGAATGTCTCTGAGCCCTGTAGCTGGCGAACTGGAGTACCCATACCATCGGCAGTTGCATTAAATACCTTGATGGTGGATGTATCAGCAGTTTGATCAGGTAGTTCCATAGAGAGCCTACCGTATTGCCCCACCAATGTTGCAACTTCTCCCCAATCTAGTCAAAATGTTTGAACGCGTGTCAGCAACTGTGGCAACCTTTTACTCACCGACCCATTTGCCGGATATTGCAATCTGTCCAGCTCGGTGAATGACGGCCAATATTGTAATCAAGGGGACTTACACGAAATATATGAAGATAACAGAAACAGCTAGTCCAGCATCCAGTGCCGCAGACAAGACATCTGCGTAACTCTCGTTGTACGGCACGAATAACGACATCATTCCACTTACAATTGTATTTCGTCCACCATGAAAAATTGCGCCTGTAAAAATACATCAGAAAACTCTGCGGAGATTTTCAAACGGAAAACAAACCTTCGAACGACATACTGGAAGATGAAGCCGACAAGCCTGTGGTAAAACAGTAAGTCAATGCACTATATGACGGACGCTGCGCACGTACGCCCACGGTACATAATTGAGCGCAGAAGCTGGAGGAATCTTGTAGGTACCGTTAAATATTAGCGGGCTATGGTGTATGATGTCATACTGTTCCAAGGAATCAAACCACAAACTTACAAACTAGTCAAAGTGTTAATTAGTCAGCAATGGTGATTGAGATGATTGCGCACTTCATATAACGTATGAAACTGTTTGGATACCGCTTCATTGCTAACCATCCCATGATAGGGCTCACTGCTCCGATAATGAAGAACACCAACAGGGCTAGAAGTAGGTCTGTAAAGTTTCTGCTGTTAAGCTAGTACTGGGGACATACAGCTGCAAGAGGGCATTCAATTCCGATGAGATTAAAGGTAAAGTGGCGACCTACTGATATAATTGCCCAGAACTAAACAAACGTTCTGGGCCGATCACACCTGTTCGTCAGAGTAAATCCATCTTTTCCCAGAAGTACTAATCCAATGAACGCACCCCAGATGATGGATGCAGTGCCAAATACCTCCGTGCTAGGACAGGTGAAACTACACGATGTTGAGCAAAGATAAACGACATACTGAACATTCAAACATACCCGTCTTTTTGAGTGGCAGAGCACATGTCTCTACACGAAATTCAGCCTCATCAAACAGTCACTAACATTAGCGCTTACGGTATGGTAGAGAACATCCATGTTTGAACGCCCAATTGCGCGGTTCCAGCGACTACCGTAGCCACAATCTGGCACCAGAACATTTTTCGAGGGGGGATTTTCATGTAGTGACCGAGTTTGAAGTCGGACGTAAATGTCAAGGCTTGAGACATAGACTGCGAGAGTCAATATAGCAAGAGACCGGACAATTCGCGACGCACAATATAGCCGAAGGTCTTGAATAGCATCATTGCTACCGGTTTGCCAGGAAGCGAATATCTGGATAGCAAGCTGTCAGATGGATTGAAGTCATGGGCTAGCGTAGACTTGCCCGATGATCAGCTCTGTGATGACGCTAGGATACGTTTGAGTTATGACAAAAATTCATCCATAATCATGCAGCGTACTTCAACCCAACTTGCTGATTTGTGATTGCCTGTATCATACCACATGGAATCACATAAGTAATCGCTGAAGGGCATATGGACGTTAAACACTTTCACGCAGGCATCTTAATGACTCACCGATCAAGAGCGCTATTACAAACGCCCAAACCGGCATTTCTGTAGGCCAAATCTCGATACTGATGACACCCAATGCAAACATAAGGGCAAATAAGGTCAAGTACCACCTGGGGTAAGGATTTGCATTCAATTAGGATCCCTTTGGGACAATCAAATGTTTGACATACCATTCAGGAACTTGTGGGTATCGACTCATAAGGCGAGCATGAATGTCTGCCTGTTCTCCAAGCGACCGTCGCGCTTGATACCAAATTTGCTTCCGAAAGTGAATGAAGCAATGGACGATAGTCGCTAAGAAATTTCTGTCAATCTGTGTCATCTATTACCAGAGCCACAGCGTACCAGTGATGGAGGCAAACGAGAGACTAATAAAAAAATGGGTTTCTCAACAGATGATAATATCAGCTGCAGATTAGTGAGCTTACCCATAAGACATCACGAACGCCGTTCTGTTATAGAAGTGGGTATATCACCGGAGCTAAGAGTGTGGTCACTTACGGAATAAATATTGGACTGTATTCCTTGTATGCTGTCGCATTGAAAGTGTTTGCTGAAGTCAATATCCGTGTGACGTTGTATGTGTTCTGTGTGTTGTCGAAAGAGGTCCTTGACGATATACTAGAAAGGATTGAGCTGACGTCATGTGAGAAGAGACATAGATTAGACTAACGGCATGTATAGAGAATACCAGGTATTTGTGAACTACGAAGGAGTCAATTCGTCAGCTGTGAAATCTTCGTGGATCACTAACGTATAATATAGGTGTCACTATCCCTGGGATAACGGTTCAATTACCATTTTCAAGAAATATCTCGGACTCACAATAGAAAAGTACAAAGCCAACAAAAACGTTCGCCGTTGCCCACCCTGATGTTGACCACAATCAGACCGAACATTAAGAGATATCAGGAGGCTCACAAGGCACGGCTAGTGGTGACCCATTGTATCTAGACAACCAAGCTTAGAACGACAATAAAGTAGGAATGACCAAGTACATACGCAATTTGGGCCCAGTCAAATGTTACCACGGACATTCCCTGGTTCAAAATTCTAAAATCATGATAGGGACCAAGTAAACATCAACTCACCATGCCGTGGACGTATCTAGTTTTGTCAGCGTGTGGTGCATGATTCATTAGCGAACAAAAAGACGTACCCGAAGAGCTGTGAGACGACTAGGGGCTCTGCGTTAAGAATGGGTCATGTGTCGGTGTCTCGACACTCACCAGGATCGTCAGGCCAAATCCATGTTACCCAAGTAAACCACGAAAGGGCCTGGACTGTGCAAAGAAATTGGCAAAACATGGTCGCTATAGGGAATATGACTTACACAAGTAACCAGGGAAAAAGTCTGGTCCATCAAAATAAATTAGACAAGAATGAGAGCTAGAGAAAATTCATACACCATAAGAATGCACTTGTGAAAACATAGACGAAGAAGCGTTCTCGACTCAAGCCGCCTAATCGTCCAATACCTGCATACTGCTCGGAGTGAAGAGTGTTGAATAGTGCGCAGCTGACGAGAGTCGCGGGCCAGATCATGCTTGGAGGCGACACAAGAAACCGTCGTGTGACCCCCCCGGTGGAGAAGCCAATAAGTTGCGTTGACATCACCAAAAACCACTGATCTGATTAGGAACCCGTTCATGAGCATGGGTTCAATCTTGATAAGGCGGCGTGAAAGACGAACAACTGAAACTGAATTTCTGATTATAGAAAACTCTTTGCACGGCGATAATGTCTGTCTAATTTTGGTGCTTTGAATGCATGCTTTGTGACACTTCGGGAATGACTTACTGCATATGCAGATGTGGCGCCTACCGAAGCCATAATCTGTCGTGGCAGATGGATAAACCAAGGCTAAAAGGGTTCTCAAGAGAGGACCCACTGTTATCAGCACGTGCTCTTTGATGGTGAAGGGACCAGGATTTAGCGAAATCCCCATGATTTTTTTTCGAGGAAGATAAGCAGCACAGAGGCGGCCTATTGGAAACGAGAGTAGCTGAGCGACTATGCCAGTAATTGGCACGCTGGGATAGCGGAAGAAGAAAAACTGGTTGACACCAGGCATGATAATTGCCCAGGCTAAGCCTAAAACCCATGTACGAAGCGTGGTCACATGTATGGAAGGATCGTCTGTGTTTGCGACAGCAGATCGAACCTCTGGATAGGGCGACTCGTCGTCAAATTCTGTGCCATGTGAAGGGTCGAGGTTCGGGTCATCAAAATCCGCACTATCATTGATAGAACTCTGTGTGGTAAGATGTGTCATTTCAAAGTTCAACTATGACTTCATAATGAGCGAAAGGCAGACGTACAGTGAATGCAGAAGCTGGGAGCTCCGTTCGACTTCATAAATATGGGTATCTATAAGGTATTGTCACACAACGAACTCACTCGAGCTGAGAGGTTGCACATGGTCGTCAACCTGCTTATCCTCAATGACCTCGCTCTCGAGGTCGGTAGGGTTCTTGAGCTCCGAGTCGAGTCGTTGCAAAGGGAAAGCCGCAGATTCAGAGATAAACTCTGTGGGCATCATCACAGATGTGCAGGAGTTGGGGAAGAGCGTTTGTTTGATGCAGGCTTGAGAGTTTTCGCACTGCCGGTGTAATTATGGAATTTACTGATAGCACTGGAACCTTTATTGGTGGTACCTATGTAATTCGGCTCCAGATTCTAGGTGCACAGATTGAATCTTCCCACATGCAAAGCACAAATTGAGCACAAGGTAGCACTGTAGCATTAAGTGCTATAGACGATTGACAATGTTCATCAAAGTGTTGAGTAAGTACTCGCCACTGGTGTAACGCCAATCAAGTCATCAAATGATAGTGAACTAATCATCACACATGTCCTCATATGTCATGTGAGGCACTGCCCAGACTATGTCAGAGGCTGTGCATTGGCCCTGAGAAACTGTCCACAATCTGGCCAAACGTCCCCTGCCAGACTCAGATTGCCAGCTCATGATCAACGAGTTCATACACCATCGACTAGCATTTCTATCTTGAATTCTTATGGCTAGTTGACACACGACCATCTGAGAGTGCGATCATAGTATGGTCTAGATGACGATGTAGAACCTACATTTGTGCCACTACCAGCAACAAGTGGAAATCGTTCCGTTGGCTGATGTCCCAGACTCCCACAAAGTAAATGCTTTGTGACACACATTATGACAGTTCAGATAAACATGCAATGGCCAGGCTGTCGAAGCACTACACCGGGTCCCACATGAGATCATTCAATGGTACCTGCAAATCCTTGGCAAGCGCCCCTGCTACCCAAAATGAAATCCCACATTTATACATGGGAGGTCCCTCTAGTTTCTCGACAGCAGTCGTGCGATGTAGAGCACGCATGTACGTAAGCTCAGTGATCTTGGGAATGTAGGGTCAGATGGGATTGACACGGGACCGAGCCTGACACTCACTGCGGCGTAAATATGTACTCGCCCTAATTCCATGTCGGTGTGCTCCCCTGGAAGTTCAAAGCAAGGATCGTGAGGCCGGTTCTCAACATCATTCTCCTCCAGGAGAGCGCCAAGAATTGCGAGAAGCCTATCCAATGGGAATACTGTAGGGCCAAGTAGTCTTTGTGAAACCTTTCATCTGCCTTTGAATTACATACAGTGTGAAATAAACATGAATGTACCTTTGCAACAGTTGTCTGCACCCCGGCCTTCTTTGGTGACGCAGATTTCCGACGTCGCCTTTTCTGCTTATCTGCTCCGCGACCAAACATTCGCACGTCACTTTTGGCAGGATTGGTCGAAGCTAGGAACGCCGCGAGTAAGATGAACTTAGACATCCGTGGCAGATGGTCAACGATGATGCTCCCTTCCGTGTTTGTTTGAGACTGTGCCTCATCTGATACTTGCATGTCAGGGTCGTTGGCTGCTGCCCAGTCCGTAGCATTGGTTAAACGTGGATAGAGCGTATCGAGTGCCACCGTCAAAGAAGGGGTGAAGAACTTGAGCAGTCTCATGCGACCGTCGGAAGCAGGTAATGTCAGTTCATGACATGTTCCGTCTAAGTCTGGGTCCCCGTCCTCATTAGCTTCGCATTGCTCCTGCAACACAGGCTTAACAAACCCAGGCCATCGTGCAGCGGCAATATACTGCAATTCATGGATATCGGTTGTGTAGAGAGAACAAACATTGTAGACGTGTTCCACATATTGTTCGTACAGTGGCAGCAACGAGGGATGGTACGTCCTATCCTGCGTGCCTGCGCGTGCCTGTGTTGTGGACGTGGAACGGAACGCAAAAACAAGGCTGTCAATTGTGTCTGAAGAGACACCAATGACCCTGAGATACTAATCGAATACGCATGATTGGTTACTTACCTGGTTTGCTTGGAGGATCAATATCGATGAAGTACGGATCTGGGGACGCGCCAAGAGGTGGCTTGATATCCTCCCATCGCACAGAGGATAATAAAATGGTCGTTATCCTCACCTGTGACTGTAAACAGGTATTATCAGTCAAAATTTGCCCCTGGTAAATAAGACGCACAGTTTGGTAAAAAAACATGAGACCAAACCACTCACTAATTCTGCGAGACGCGTGAGAGGGACAATGAGGTCCGGGAGGTTGTCCTTCAACCTTTCGGCTCTCTCGATGAGGAGCACCATCGTCGGTTCCTCATCGACAGCTCTACCATTTCTTTTAGCCTTTTCCCGGGATTTGTTACGCAGATTACGGAGTCCATGTAAGAAACTATCAATACTGTCGTTGTATCTTTTCCCATCCTCACCAGGCCAGTTTTGACACCCATTCTCCCAGGCCACCTCCCATCCTGCGAGTGCATTGAGTACGGTATCATATAGCAACCGCGCTGTAAAACAAGCCGCCGCGCTTATGTGTGCAACGCGTGTAGGAGAACAGTCTCCGTTGTTGCGGTAGATTTTATCGAGTACTGAGGCTGTGATGCGCGGGTTGTGGCGGTCGGTAATGTACAAGAACGGGAGGGATGACGTGACACTTGTGATGTGCGCGGTGAACTTTTCATAGCCAGCAAATTGTTCGGAGATCCAAGACGGTGTGTTGATTTCATCCAGGGTCATTGCTATACCATGAACACTCTGGGAGAGGTCGCAAGCAGCGTTGATGCAACGTCGGGACTGAGGCTCAGTTGATTGATTGATCTTGTTGAGGTCAGATGCTGCTGACCAACATAAGTTTCCAAGTACATTATCGGCAACTTACCGCTACGAATCACTGAGTGGCCGGGAATTCTTAACCAGACCACTCTTTAACAAGTCTCACTGTGTGTATGCACTAATTTAGGAGATGAATTGCGCGTATCATGCATAAGACATGACAAGCGTGACCAAGATTTACCAGAGGGACGGTAGTAACAACTATATATTTATTCTGCAAGTCGAAACACAACCATAGCGAGCCATATGTGCTACAGGCTGAGCCTATGGCAGGCCATATTACGCTTGCGTAAATGTCTCAATCTACCCGGCGCGCGCGCCATGTAAGCTCTACCAGGGCAATCAGAACAGGTCATGCACAAAGGGGAACAAGATCTGTGATAGCTCGAGATTGATTTGAGGCGTATCATGTTGTCGCGTGATGTGGAATACCAGTAACCAAATGAAAGTACGTTGGAATTCCAACCCGTCAATACAGTACATAATATTTCTTTCATTTGGTTTAAACTTTTGTACGCTACCTTCAACATAGTTACCACATTAATATAGGAAACTCCGCCTACGATACATTCGCTACACTTTTTCCTCCGTTTTCCCCAGTCTATACACTCGACTGGGAACTCACGAAGACCTCGTCTATTTGGACACACTCCGTCTTTTTTTAAAGACAATTGTATAAATCAAAGATAAATTAAACTTCACACTATAGACGTTGTAACTTCCGTGGCCTTTTCGGAATCAGCATACAACTGAATGACATTCTGCTCTAGTGTTCCTATTCGTTCATTGTCAGTCCCCTCCGTCAAGTCAGATACAGTCCCTGAGAATGCGATGGCTGTAGGTATTGCAGGAGTTCGGGTCGACCACTCGTGTGTAACTGCCCGCCCCCGTGCAACACGAATGATGATGAACAATTGGGCAATGCCCTGTGACAACTAGCATCAGAGACGCAGGTAAAATAGGCTTTGTCTGCTTACCTGGATTTTGCCAATAGACAGGAAGCATAGAGTGGTGATACCGTCAGAATGCGCAGCAAATGCGGCTATGAAAATAATAGCGAAGACGGTGTATAACGCGGCGGATTCAATGACCATGAGGGCGATGGTATCGTATGTGCTAGAATCATATTGGGCTATGACCTGCCTCATACGCCCTCGCATGGCGAACAAGCGATTTGTCACGAGAATGGTATAAATGACGGTGAGCCCCACTTCGACACAGAGGTAGGCAAGCTCCACGACGATGTTGTAAAATGCGACACCGGTGCTCGCCTCGATCAGGACGATGATGGACAACGCTGGGCAGGATGTCAGTAATTTGGGTCGCTTGATGAATGATGAACGCACCGATCATGATAAGAAAGAGTGTGGTCATCGGGACCATTACCCATCTCGACCAATTCCATATCACAAAACATCGGTGGAGCTAAGTATTTCAGATATCAGGTTTGTAGCAGACGATCTGGAGAATAACTGGGCTCACGAGCAGAGCCTGCATGAACCACTCCTGAATGTGACCACTAGACGAGGTGTCAATACTAGAGGTGCGCAGATGGACGGTCACTCACACAGAAAGCGCCAGAACATTGATACGATAATTCATGTAGTCCTCAATTAGCGCGAGCGGACCGCCAGGCGCGTTACGGTCGTCTATCCAGATCATCTCCGTATACTTTGCGTTCACACCAAAGCTAATCGTCCCCAATACAAATGTGATGAAGACATAGAAAAGAAGAGCGCGACGGTGGTCTGCAATTTTCCCCCCATGTCGAGGCCGCTGCATGAGAGCAATCCAGGCTTGCATTGTAAGGAGAAAGAATATGCCTATTGCAGTACATAAGTCAACTTCCGCATTGTTGTATCGACAGAAAACATACCATAGCATACACACAATACCATCATTCCATCAAGGCGAAATCTTTCAATGGACAGATTTGTCTGTGGGGTGTAGGATGACATGACCGCAAAATAGTTCTAAGGTCGCCGACCAGGTGAAGGGAGATTAAGATGAGATACTTGGCCGGGCGCGCAGGCTTTGCCCTATTCACTGGCGAGTGGTGGAGACAAACAAGTGGACTGAGTCGCAAGGGACGAGCGGGGAACATGAAGAGGTTATATGAGGAACCAATTAGAATAGAGTTTCCGCTAGGGAAACAGAAAAAGCGGCAACCACGCGCATGAGGTTAACTTCAGGGATGTCACTCACACAGTGATAAAAAAGATTGACATGTCGAACCCCACGGTGGGACCAAGATAGTATTAGGCTGGAGGTGAAGCGCTGAAAGGCCTGCTCGATTCTAAATGTCGTTGTTGTCAATTCCAAACTCGTATTATGATTTATCCACTTTCAGGGTGAATGGTGACATGACGGCACAGAGGGGGACAGACAACCGAAGAAGTTCTGGGAGTTGTACGACATTGTCGCATGCTCAGAGGTAGGTCTGTATGGTGTTTTGAATATCTGCGAGGTCGTCAATCGCGATGAGAGTGAGCACTCACGCAGAATGCACGGAAGAAGCGTTACTCACGTTATCTATAATCATTGCCGGATTTGAATAAGGTGTGCTAACTTTCCTACCTACTTCGGCGAGGAGAGAGTACTTAAAGCCAGCCAGTTCTTGACACTGACAGGTGTAAATTTACACTTCTATATACGTCACTGTACGTACAATATTTGCGGAGACCAAACGAACTGGTCGTTTTCTCATTTTTGCAGAATGCTGATTGGATGCTCGGCGACGATAGTCTCATGCTGTCCCACGTCGTCCCTGCCCCAAAAGCTCCAAGATCAGGCCGCAGCACAGATGAACATTCATTCAGGTATCTACAACTTGTCAAGTACATATGAACTCAATTAGGCAAATTTATGTTTACGCTATAGACACTGCAACTCCCGCCGCCTTCTCGGAATCAACATACAACTGAGCGACCTCTCGCTCTGGCCTGCCTATTTGTTCATTGTCGGTTCCCTCTGTTATGTACGATACAGTCCTTGTGAATGCTATAGCTGTAGGTATTGCAGTAGCTCGAGTCGACCACTCGCGTGTAATTGCCCGCCCCCGTGCAACACGAATGATGATGAACAATTGGGCAATGCCCTAGTTCAAGACTAGCATCAGAGACGAAGGCAACTCAAATCATGTTTGCTTACCTGGATTTTGCCAATAGACAGGAAGCATAGAGTAGTAACACCGTGTGCATGCATGGCAAAAGCAACTATGAACACAATAGCGAAGCAGGAGTATAACGCCGCGGACTCGATGACCATAAGGGCGATGGTATCATATGTCCTGGAATCATATTGCGCCATGATCTGCTTCATGCGCTCTCGCATGACGAACAAGCGATTCGTCACGAGAATGGTATACATCACGGTATGCCCTACTTGGATGCAGAGGTAGGCAAGCTCGATGGTGATGTGGTAAAATGAAGCACCAGTGCTCGCCCGGAACAGGACGATGATAGACAATCCTGCTTGAGATATCAGTCACTGCTGCCAGTGTCGCTCGGTGAATAATAACTGCACCGATCATGGTAACATATAGTGTGATCATCGGGACCATCACCCATCTTGACCAATTCCATATCACAAAACATCGGTGGAGCTAGGTATTTCAAGCATCAGGCTCGTAGCACACGATCTGGAGAACTATTAGGCTCACGAGCAGAGCTTGCATGAACCACTCCTGAATGTGACCACTAGACGGGGTATCAATACTAGAGGTCTGGAGGTGGACGGGCAAGGGACACTTACGTGGCAAGCGCTAGAAAGTTGATACGATGACTCATGTAGTTCTCAATTTGCGCGAGCGGACCACCTGGGGCGTCACGATTGTCTATCCAAATCGTCTGCGTATACCTTGCGTTCATAACAAAGCTAATCGTCCCCAATACGAACGTGATGAAGACGTAGAAAAGAAGCGCGAGACGATGATCTGCTATTTTTCCCCCATATCGTGGCCGCTGCATGAGAGCAATCCAGGCTTGCACTGTAAGGAGAAAGAATATGCCTATTGCGGTACATAAGTCAATTTCCGGATCGTCGTATGTGGGCCGAAAACGCACCATAGAATGCACCCGACAACATCATTCCATCAAGGCGATATCTTTCAAACGACAGATTTGTTCGGCGGGGTGTTAGATGACATGTCCCAAAATTTGGTAATTGGACAGGTGAGGAGAGGATGCAAAGAAGACGCTGAGTCAAAGTACGTGGCCGAGGCGCCCTATCCACTGGCAACCGGTGGAGACAAGCAAGTGCGGATAGTTAGAGATGAGTGAACCATCATATAGGAAACTCGGAATAGAGTTTCTAGTGCGAAGACAGAAAAACTGGGTGCCATGCGTATGAGGTTAACCGTGACGTTGAATATGTCACTCACACAGACATGAAATTTTGACATATGGAGCCCTGTGCATGAGACCGAGATAACAGACTGAAGCTGTAGCGCGGGCGAACTTTTTCTGATTCGAAAAGGGCTGCTCGATCTCGATCTCGGGCGTCGTTGTCAAAATATTCCAACCCTGCTCAGTTCTGAACTCTTGGATGTCGTCGTCAATCCAAGCAAGTGTTAGTTATTTTACACGGACTCTCGCACCTAAACCTAACTAAACCACCTCAACGTAACAGTGCCCAGTAAGCCTGCCATAACTTGGGGCATTGGCAGACCAAGACCACCGATCAATCATTAATGGCATTTGACCCCGATACGCGACGTTCCCCTAGTCAACTCTGGCGAGACGAGTTTCGATCCTTGCGGTAACGAGGGTAGGCAGCCTGAGCTCGTGCGTCTGCAAAATGGCGGACCAGATTTCGTCCACAGAAGAATATTGTCAGAATGGCATTCCAGGCTCCAACGTTCACTGCAAAAGTACTGTATCAATATGGCGCAAAGGTTTTGACACTTACATAAAACCCCATTCGGCTCCGACGGTACCGGTTGCAACTCACAATTACGGCGTCTCCGATTCGGCAGAAGATCTAGAGGAAAGCCTGTC
Source organism: Suillus lakei (assembly GCA_016628065.1). Lineage (NCBI taxonomy): Eukaryota > Fungi > Basidiomycota > Agaricomycetes > Boletales > Suillaceae > Suillus > Suillus lakei. The sequence goes on from JABBWA010000017.1 coordinate 524,376, forward strand.
AGAAAAAAGGCGAATTCAGCGCATCATTCGAGATCAGGATCCACTACAGCTGCATATTCCGACATGATGGGCATGCAAAATAAAACCGTGAGGTCCAAGTAACGAAATGGCGTGATTGGAGGGTATATATTTTCGTCCTCCAACCAAGCCCTCTATCAAATAATGCTCCAGCTCATTCCGCGCCCTCATGATGTATGCATGCATCTCCTTCATCGCATTTCTGAGCTTCACACCAAAATGGCTGAGAATGTCCTGTTGCTATACCTCGTACTTGACATTTACTCTGGCCTGGACTTGCCTGTTATCCACGCCACAGACACCGAGACACCGCTTAGTAGCTGCGTTTCTGATGTGTCAAACGTCATGTTTTCTTGGTCTCAGTCAGAAGATGCTGCCAATGCACATTCAATGCCTAAGTAGTTGAAGACATTTTCCCTCAAGATCTCATAACGGCAGGAACTGTAACCACTTGGCGACGTTGTCTTTGAGCTTCTGAACTTTGAATTCTGAGAGAAACCCGTCGCCGCAAATTGTCGTCGGAGAATCGTGAGCCGAGGTGGAGCTCTTAGTGACGAGAGCTTAAGAAACAATACTTGACTGAGGCGCCCAGACCGCGCCCTACACTGGTGGGTCATAATGCATAATGCATAAACGGTGATGTGACGACATAATGGTAAGTAGCATACGAAGACGGGCCGCTGAATTCCTCGGCGAACGCCATTGACCTGTGGGGTGTGTCATACGTGCTGTGCTACTCCTCCCTGATGGTGTGCAGTGACTGGTTCCCCGTCAGTCTCCTCTCCAGAGTCAAAGCTCGACACAGAGCTGTCTTCCGAGAATTCAGGAATCAGCATCTGCACAACTATCAGTGGACTCGTGATCCAAGAAGGTAGTACATTCTGAGGTATCTGAGAAGTAGGAACTTGAGGACTCGCCAGACCCGGATGCTTGTGAGGTAGAATCAGTAGTGGTAGTAGGCGACGACTCGGAGGGAGAGGGATCCTCAGATTCTGCAACAGCCGTTGGGCACGTTGCTGACGTGGGGGCGTACCGAGCCATGATGTAGTAGGTAGTTGCAGTACAGTTTGACATTTATGTAACTGGACATACTTTCTACACACAGATCATTAAACGCCATGGATCGGGGGTATTCATACTCATGGTCAATTCACGGTCAATTCATGTTGGAGGTATTCAAACCCGCGGTGAAGAACCGACTTGAAACCGGAGTTAGAATCGAGGCGTGAATCGCCAAGTTTGACTCCCATGTACAGTTAGTGTTGTTGGCAGAACTCACGCGAAGGGAGGGTAGCAGAACATGGCAGAACTCCAGGACATCCGAGACTCGCTGAGACGTAAATTAGATCTGATAGCAGTGTTTGAATTCAATAGAACATGAAAAGTAACGTCCCTAAAGTTAGATGGTGCACGCGTACCCCCCACGTCATTGTTTGAGCGTGTGGAACGAGTTGAATAGAGCTCAAATCTGCTTCTAAACCTGCTTCTGGAAGTTCTACCGCTGCCATTCCCATCAAGAGACGCAGAGCGTCAAACCTGGATGGATATATTGAGCAATCCGCGCGAAGGTGTAATCTCTCAGTTGACAATTGAAACACTTGGCAAAATCCATGCAAACCTTCGACATCACAGCACCGTAAAAGCCGCGGAGGCTGGGAAGTCCACCTGCCGTCGACATGTCAAGACTGCACAGGATCTTGAAGCATCCTTCACGTGGGCAGCCCCGCTCTCGACCGAGCCTCGTGATGCAGATGACCTTCTTGCAGGCCTAGAGAGTATCTCGCCTGACAAAGTTGCTGCTGAATTTGCGGCTCTCGAAGAGTTGAAGAGGATCGAAGAAGTTCAGAGCATTGATGAAGTTGAAGTACTCGAGGGCAATACATTTGATTTTGGCGAGTTGGTCGAACAAGGAATCATTCTACAGGCTATTCTAAATGAGGTTGAGGTTAACTACAAGGGCGAGGATGACGGATGGGACGAGGCATGATATACATCGTATGCACACGCACCAGGTCCCCAACTCCTAGCTGCAGAGAAAAACGAAGAGAGACATCCGATCGTGTCTGACAAAGACCCTCCTCTACTAATGTGGGAGTCGGGGACTGAGTCATCAGGCCATCAGTCCCAGGCTCCAGTATCTCGTCCTTTCCAAGGACACGCGTTCCGGGAATAAGTGTCTCTGGAGCAGGAGGCAGTTCTTTAGATTCTTCGATAGCGGGCTGACTTCATCTACAGTCATCCCTAAAAACATTACCTGTGAGCTCCACTTCGAAGCGACATGAAAAACACTATCATGCACCATCTTTGTCGTCTTCGGCCTCTCCATCGACCACCTCTTCTGATTCGATTTCATCCCTCCAAGCATCCTCGAACTCACCATATCATATCGTTTACGTAATTCATTCTCAGCATGCTTAGCCCCGCTTCCGGAGGCCTTTGGGAATGCTTGGCCGTCTGTTTCCCTCATCAGTAAAAAAACCCACTATATAGCGCTATGTAGGCACAGTAGCACTATGTAGGCACACCTTACACTACATTGACCTATATAGTGCTATATAGTCTAAAGCCACGCTACATGCGGCTATATAGTTACCAAGGGAAACACCGTGCTACAGGTAGCTACAGGAGCTACCACTGCGGCTACAGGCAGCTACAGGTGCACCCATAGTACGTACGTGACACGTCGTTGTATCTAATTACTTATAACACATACGCGAAACATTTTGCCATCAATAAATGATAAACTACGACGTTGTTAGCTGAACATACAGTAAAGAAATATGTAAGTACTCACATCTCAGTCTTGTATTCAAACTGAGATGTGAGGGAGATTCTACTATATGCTTTATACTGGCTATCATAGAGACGGGGAAAATTTTCAGTAACGAAGGAATAGACAGATGATATCGATGATATATCGAGCACTCTCGGCCAACATCAAACATGTCGCTCGTTCGTCTCGTTTTGGGTTACGCTCGCCCATAAAGGATTAGCTTCTCCTGGTCATTCTCGGACGATTCGGATTCCAACATTTTGGTTTGAGAATGACGCTGTTGGGCGCGGTGTTGAGAACTGGTTTTCGGGGTCTTTATCGGGGTGCCACTTGGTTTGGGTCCAAGAAGCGATCCGCTGCAGCCTTATATGCGCGCAAGGATCAACTACATTTCTTCAAAGATATAGGTAAGATTCGTAGCGGATGACAATTATGCAACAGCATACGGCCATGCAGCACGGACTTCGATGACTCCGGCATAATGAACATCCCAGTTTCTTATTACTGCGTGAGTTTCAAGGTGATGTGGTGCCGCCTTAACAGTAGTGCCAGCTACACGTGTCGTGGCAATCTGACCTGGCCCGCACTACTTTGAGTCATGGTATGCTTATGTGCTACAACTACCTTGCTTCACCTCAAAGTAATAGAACCCCCCAGCCAAATCCTTGCACATCTAATGCGTTTCTCCTTCCTCGCTGTCATTGCTGCTTTGATAGCATCTATGTCTGTTAATGCCACACCGGACCGCTGAAACATGTCGTCCTTGGGGCGCTAGTTGCGCCTGGGATGGTGTCTGCTGTTCTCAAATCTGTGGAGAACTTGTGAGTACTCTGAGTGTTTTAGCTTTGAGATTCAACTCCATTTGACCCCACAATGTAATAGAAGGGCCGTACCTTTTGCGGGTAAGACCTCAGATACCGACGAGCCATCATGGCATGAGGGTGAGTCGTGTCACAGGTTTTGCTTTCGTGTTGGTGATGTGGTTTACAGAGTAATTCTTAGTAATTGAGGCTCGTTGGCTGTAGGTACTGCAGGGAATGAACAATGGGGAAAAGATGCTGGGGCACACCAAGACCAATGGAACCCATATAAAGTCATTGAGAAAGAGCAACATGCCCAAAAGTTCGAACCGCAGCTACGACCAAGGAATCGAGGCGTTGAACCTGACAAGCGTGAGCCTGTATGAGGGGCCGCTCAGTGGTTTCACAAAGTTTCATGCGACGGTGCTGCATTGAAGTGTACTTCATAAGAAGGGTGCGTTGGTGTGGGATGCGGCCACGGTGGTGCGGTAGTGTACAGCCACTGCCGCACCCAATCTCAGAATTGCCATACGATCTTGCCGATGAAAGAGGTCGGGGTGGAGCGGATGGGACCTACTTCTGCGTTAGCGACTGGGGCGATTGCACGCACGCCAGATGCGATGTATTGTATGTATCGGAAGGTGGTAAATACGGCGAGTCCTTCCAGTGCTTGGGAGGATTATAGAAGACCTAGAGTGAGGCCGGCGATGTAATACGTGCTGGACTTGACGAGTTTGTGGTGGACTGATTCCAATTTCCGTTATATATATGTGGGGTGATTTAGTTATATCACATATGTTGTGGCGCGCGGTGACTCGGAGGTATGTCAGGCAGCTTAATTTCTGGTGTCCGGAAGGCTCACTCGTGATATACGACTGTACAGTACGAAAAGCCAGGACGGCAAACTGGGATTTCTATTTTTCACTGCGAAATCTGTTTAAACAGTGATTAATTCCTTTTTCATTGGGTTTAAACTACGTAGTTCAAAAGTGTTTAAAACCCCGGTGAATAAATGGCCAGGGCAGGCCTGTTTATAAACAGCTGCGGATGAACCGCTCAAACACCTACCTTGAAACTCGACCTGCAAATTGACACAAGGTAGGCATCAGAACAGGGAAGACGTAGCGTTAATTTCACGGACAAGGCTATATCATGCAAGACCACGATCGTCCGACTATAAAATTAGCAAGTATTCCCCTTCAAGAATACGACGACTGAATACACGACACATTACCAGAGGAATGGAATAATGCGTGCAGGCACTTTCTGCATATATGCACGATATTCCCCAGCAATAGCAGGATCCTTCATGATAAGATCCTCCTACAAAATAAAAGTGGTCAACTCCTGTAATAAAAACGAATCAGATACTCACCTCGATAGGCACCTTGACAGCAAATGCCCCAGCAGTGATACCAAGTACCACAAGTGGTACATAAGACCAAAACATCAGTGTAAAAAGCACCCCCTGGATGAGCACGCTCCTAAGGAAGGGAAACGTCCGACTTGTCAGAACCCAACCCAATCCGACCTATGTAGATACACAAGAGACTCACATGTACAGCGGATGACGCACCACCGCGTATGGACCTGTCTGCACGACTCTAGGCTTCTCGCGTCTCTGGCTAGGGGTAATTAGCTTATGTCATAAGAAAGAACGAGGAATGACACGCACCCCGATCGCATGCCACTGGTTCCCGAGGTGTTTGAATATGCGTCCGCTGAACTTACGGATTACGAATGTCAATGCGCACGCTGCGACTCTCAGCCCAACTTCGGTCTCATGTTGGAAATAGTTATCGGGTAGGCTCATGCGTTGCATCCACGCAGGCTGTACGAAGTGGTTGAAAGTGACACATAGGATGTACGTCACGGGTGGGATGAAGAACGAGAGATCATGTATGAGGAATATGAACTTGCCGATCAAAGAGGTCGGGGTGGAGCGGATGGGACCTGCTTCTGCGTTAGCGACTGGGACGATTGCATGCACGCTGGATACGATGTATTGTGTGTATCGGAAGGTGGTGAATACGGCGAGTCCTTCCAGGGCTTGAGAGGATGATGGAAGACCTAGAGTAAGGCCGGCGATGTAATACATGCTGAACTTGACGAGCTTGCGGTTAATTGATTCCACTTTCCGTCATATATATGTAATAATTTATTTATATCGCGCCTGACTTGAAGTTGGAGGTTTGTCAGGTAGCTTATGTAACAGGACGCGTCTCTATCACTGGTGTGGTCCTCACGTGCACAATGGTCAATGACAAACACGTGTATGTCATGACACAAAGTGTCTGTATAGACGACGTAGACATCCTCGACATATAAAATAAGATATAAGATTCTATCAAGTAGGGTATGGCACCGATGCGGCAGGGGTGCGGTACGATGCGGCAAAATCCTAATGCCCTCGAGCACGTGGTTAGCTGACCAGAAATGTTGGTTACTTAGCTAAGTAATCTTGATCACTTGTTTCAATTTGTGAAACACGACCCATGATGCATTGATAGTGCACAACAGGTGCAAGCGCTAATGCACGGCCCTACAATGTTGTGAGGGATTGTATACCCGTCTGCATCTAGCGAAATGTCTGTGATGATTGATCTGTGCAGCTGTGTACTGGACGTGTGTATGACTATTCCTTTAAAACTGTGCCTGACCGGCATACACTCTGCGCGTCATCCCGGCAAGCCTGGCCCTGCCTGATGGCCTTACAAATAATCATTCCACGTTACCACAGGTTTTGGACTTTGCACCTTGGGAAATATTGCCAAGAGACGCGTAGCCATCCACAGGACGACGCGCGTTGTCCGGCGAGTACGCGCGTCGTGTATCCCTGGCGTCCCTGAAGGCCTGAACTACTATGGTGTCTTACTATAAATACAGACCGCGGTTCAACACGACAATCTCCATAAACTGCACTCCAAGCTACTTCTACTCAAATTTCAAGCAATTATGTCTCTACCTGAAGGGTGCGTTGGCTGATTGACTCCATGCCCTTTCTAATAACTTCATTTGTTACAGTTATGGATACATCCCAAGCTCATTGATGACCATAGGGTGGGTCCTTATGTGGCAGGGCTTCATGGTTGGAAGATACCGCGCGAGGGCAGGGATCGATTATCCTCAACGTGCGTCCGAGTGACTCCTTTGCTTGATCTAGACTCTTAGATACTCCACAGTGTATGCCGAGAAATCCGAGGCTCAAGAGTCCAATGCAGCACTCCGTTTCAACTGCATGCAACGTATGTTCTCTCTGAAATGTGTGGGTTTTGATTCACCCCTTACCTAGGTGCACACCAGAATACGCTTGAATCGGCACCCCTGGTATTTGTTTCGTAAGTCTGCATTGCATTTGAGGAGAAAGTGATACAGAATAAATGTTATCATCAGAACTGTCGTGGCGGGTCTGAAATACCCTGCGCTAGCTGCTGCCATGTGTGTTGCATATTCCTTCGGGCGTGTCATTTATACCGTTGGGTACAAATCGGGCCAGCCAAAGAGGGTTTGTTGATCTGTCTTATCATGATACTCGGGATCATCTCAATTATTTTCACAGCGGATGTTTGGAGGTGTCATCAGCAGTTTGACAGTGCTTGGTAAGTGGCATCATCATCTTCTGTGTCTTGCCTTCCCTCTCTTATTGTGTATCTTTAGGACTCTTGTCGACTGCTTCATGTGTTGCTTACCAGCTCCTTCCGCCGTGTTAATGTCGATGACACCAATCACAATATGATTAGTTTATCTCACGGAGATATCATGTAGTTTGCCTCACGAAAGGTTGAACACCAGCGCTCTTCAGCCATTTATTTCTTCCTGGCGAGCTAATCGATCCGTGGTCTTTGCAGTGAGGCTGGCCTTTGGCATATGCATTTCTCCGTGCTGCCTGCACTAACGTACGATTTTGTAACAACTCCCGGTTGTGCCGATATGATATATTCGCGGGAGACGGATGGTTTTGCAATTCACGTCTACTGGTGTCGCGCTGACAAGTTATGCTACAGGTATCTACGCGAGTGAACCGCAATGTTTCGCTGAAATTCATTGTTGTTCTGAGTGAATAGCCCCCAGTGCCATTTTGTTCTCCCGGGGTCATACAGATCCGCTATTATTCGCGAAGTCGGTTTTTACCCTTGTTCAAAGCAACAGATTTGTATGTAAACGTGGTGCAGTTAACGTTCGATGTCGGACAGAACAGACGAACGTCGAGCATGACAATTTGCCCAATACTGCTCAGCATGCACAGTGCTGCAGCACATATGTGGAACAGAACAGATAGTGGACGCAATAGCCACCTAGGAGCCGCCGGTTATTCGTGGTTAGGACTTACCGTGACATTGCCAGTGTGTAGATTTACGTATACTGTTCATCGATGAGATATCGAGCATCGATCATCCTAGATCTTCCTTCGTCTTCAAACTGACACAATGTCCGTGACTCAACCACTTCCTACTTCTCCCTCCAAGACGTCTTTCACCTATACTGCCATGTCAGGTACTGCAATTTCCGACGAGCTCATGAGGTTGTGTGCGCAACTCTTCAGCACGAACTACGGAATTTGGGGCGAAAAGGCAAGCAGTATCTCGAAGTACACCAAGTCTGGTCAGCTCTCACTTGTGTTGGATCCACTGTTACTTTGCTCAATTTGTTTTCTCAGGTCAGCCAGTCAAGATGACTGGTAGCAAGTTGCGAAGTCAATCTGTATCCATTCCAGATCACACTGTCCTTGTGACGTGTTTTCAGCATGAGAAACTCGTCGGTCATGCCTTCGCTAGTGTTTGGTCTTTTGAAGGAGGTACGTCTATGTGTGCATCATTATGGTTATGATGCTGTCGAAAGTTCACGTCGTCACAGGTGTGGTTGGGTGGATCACTCAGCTCGTCGTCGACAGGAGTCTTCGCAAACGATACATTGCAACTCAATTGTTGCAAACCCTCAAGGCTCACCCCTTGTTTCAAAGTGTCACGGCCGTTGGCCTTGCTTCGTCTCATCCCGCTGCATGCACTGCTCTAGCAAAGTATACCGGTATGTTTTAAGTTTATCTATATGAAGTTAGCTGTCATGACTAACAGTGACTCGAGGTGTTGGCGTGAATGCAGTCGACTTGTCATTCATATGTGAAAATGCGGCGAAGGTTCTGGAGGCCACCCCCATCGACTATCTCAAGGGCGCACAGCTTCGTGGTGATCTCTTCCAGGAGAATACAGGCAATGGGGCTGTCTCATCCGTGTTCACAGAATTTTATGTTGATCATGCGGAACCGTTGAACGTGTTGGAAAAATTCAAGGCGAGTGGTAAATGGTGCTTGGGTGAACTTCTCGAAGGACATGAATATCTTGCTCTCTTTCCCGTGTCGCCTTTGAGCAATTGATCTTAGCGGCCTTAGACTATGAAATGTGTAACGACTGAGTCTCTGGATATTTTCTCAAATACAAATACTTGAGCCTCAGTCGTTACTAGTGACATGCAAGGCCCAGCTTCAGGCCGTGGGCCGGGCCTTGGAGTAAGGCCTATTGGGGCTCAAGCTTGAGGCTCGGACTGGGACATGCGCATGAGCTGGGGCTGGGCCGGGGCTACAACTCTGCTTGTAGGTGCTACAGGGCTAAAGCTGAAGTTATGAGCCCATATCACTATTTAATGCTATCAGAGCTGTAATGTGAAGTGGGCTGATGATAACCATGACCTTGTGATCGCGCGAAATGACGAGTCGACGGATGTCAAAAAGCTTGGGGTCAGACATGGGCTCACGCCAAGTCGTAGTCGTGAGCACGACTGCGTGGTCCATGGAAATACAGTGAGTATCAGAAGACGCCTGAAACATACATGTAGTGAGCTGCGCATTACCTTTTTGCGGAGTGGCATTATCACACTCGAACTACTTATCTGGATATATCACCCGGTCGACGCGGCACGTCGGAGTAGTAAAACGTTAGGCTTGGCGACAGGGGTGAATGCGGTTGTCCAACGTTCGCCTAGGGTATTAGAGGGGGGTTCTTGCGCTGCAGCCCCTGAAAGTGAGAAAGGTTAATTAGTACATTTCGTGTGGGAGGAGATCTAAGACAGACAACACCTGAATTAAACATTGCATCTTCGTCCGTACGTGCTAGTCACTGTGTAATTATACTTAATTAGATCGGAGACTCGTGAATATCTCGTCCAGCGAACGCAACACGTTGATGTGGGGGTAATTTCGACCCGTGGAGATGATATCGATGGAATCGACACACGTGTCAAATCAGTCGCATCGCCATCGAAGATCTATTGAGCTCCACTACTCACGGGGTGTCAACAGAAGATGGTCCAACGCTTGCATCATAGAATACTAGTCTCCCCTAGCCAGACCATAAAAGAAGGAAGACAGTGATTTCTTCTTAATTATGAACATACAGAGGAATGTACTGGTATTAAGTCAGACATCATATACATCTATATATCGAGCAGCATGCCGACGAATAATGAAAACTTACAACCACAATTACACATGACCCAGGGAGCTTCAGGTAGTATACAGTAAAACTCTTTCATGCTATAGACGCTGCTATTTCCGCCGCCTTCTCGGAATCAGAACACAAGGCGTCCTGCTCTGGCCTGCCTATTCGTGCAGTGTCGGTTCCCTCTGTCATTTCCGATATAGTCCCTGTGAATGCTATATCCGTAGGCATTGTAGCAACTCGCGCTGACCACTCGCGTGTAATTGCCCGCCCCCGTGCAACACGAACAATGATGAACAATTGAGCAATGCCCTAGTTCAACAAAAACAACTAGAGTCAGAGACGGAGGAAACTCAGGTTTTGTCTGCTTACCTGTATTTTTGCAATAGACAGGAAGCATAGAGTGGTGACACCGTCAAAATGCATACCAAAGGCAATTATAAAAATAATAGCGAAGACGGAGTATAACGCTGCGGACTCAATGACCATGAGGACGATGGCGTCGTATGTGCTGGAATCATATTGGGTCACGATCTGCTTCATGCGCCCTCGCATGGCGAACAAGCGATTCGTCACAAGAATGGTATAAATGACGGTGAGGCCTACTTGGATGCAGAGGTAGGCAAGTTGGATGGTGATTTTGTAAAATGAAGCACCAGTGCTCGCCTGGAACAGGACGATGATAGAAAACCCTGCTTAAGATGTCAGTCACTGCTGCCAGTGTCGCTTGGTGAATGATGACTGCACCGATCATGGTAACATATAGTGTGATCATCGGGATCATCACCCATCTTGACCAATTCCATATCACAAAACATCGGTGGAGCTAGATATTTCAAGCATCAGGCTCGTAGCAGACGATTTCGGGAAACTATTCAGCTCACGAGCAGAGCTTGCATAAACCACTCCTGAACGTGAGCACTAAGCGAGGCGTAAATACTAGAGGTCTGCAGATGCGGGAAAGCGCACTTACGCGGATAGCGCCAGGACGTTGATACGATACTCCGTATAGTGCTCGATTAGCGGCAGCGGACCACCAGGCAAGTCACGAAGGTCTATCCAAATCATTTCCGTGTACTTGAAGCTCGCACCAAAGCTCATAGAACCCAACGCGAACGTGACGAAGACGTAGAAAAGAAGTGCGATACGATGTTCTGCTATTTTCCCCCCATGTCGAGGCCGCCCCATAAGAGCAATCCAGGCTTGCACTGTAAGGAGAAAGTATATGCCTATTGCGGTACATAAGTCCTTCCGTATTGTCGTATTCGAACGAAAACATACCATAGAGTACACACGCTACCATCATTCCATCAAGGCGAAATCTCTCCATAGACAGATCTGTCTCTGGCGTTTGGGATGACATGACACCGAATCTGGTGACCGACCAGGTCAAACAGACACCGAGACGGCCGAGGTGCAAGTAGTGGAGAAGACAAATGGGTAGTTAGAGACGAGCAGCCGTTATATGAGAACTCAGAATAAAGTTCGTACTATAGGGACAACAAACCCAGCTGCCACACGCATGAGGTTAAGTTGACGTTGGGATGCCACTCACAGACATGTAGGATCCTGTACCGTACATAAGTCCGAGATGACAGGCTGAAGCTGAAGCGCTGAAGGGTTCAGCTTTTCGGAAAGGCTGCTTTTGGCCTCGAGGGGTCTTGGTCAATTCCAAGCTTGATCTATGTCAGGCCTGATGCGTCGTCAATTCCAAGCCTGCGCTCGGTTATTGTATGGGGATTCATTAACCTCAACGTCAATTCCGTGTGTGCCTCTGACAGCTTCACGTAAGTTTTGATGATGCCACCATTGGCCAATAAGCTTTTCTTTTTCCCACTCGCCAGCCCTTGCAGTGACGCGCCTGGCATCTAGTATACTTCTGTGGACTCAACTGACAGGGCTCACCCTCATTTTATCGCAAGGGTCTCGCCAGAAAATTCTATGTAAGTAACGTTGTGGCGTCCAGGGATTCAATCGTGTTCAAACGCGATTGTGATTGGTGTTCTCATTCTACCATTACCCCGGGTTATGGCTGGGCCAGGTGATAGTCACGGTGGTCCGTCGGTGGTCCAACTTGTATTTTTCGGACGGCCCGCGCTAGCGCTTACGGCGTCTCCTGCTCGAAGAAGTTGAATTAAGATGTTTATATATGGCTTTGTCTATCCAGAAAAAAGGGGCAGGCAGGGGAAGGCACATCACTCGAGCTCAGGTCCTCAGGATCCATTACAAAATGTTACGCGTAACCGATACAATAGAACATGATGGGCATGCAAAATGAAACACAGCGTGAGGTCCAGATAACGAACGGCGCGATGCATGAATGGGTATCAAAAAGGAAAGAAGTATGTATACCACAACTTAAAATCTTCGTGCTCCTCCAACCAGACCCTCTATCGAATGGTGCTCCAGCTCATTCCGCGCCTTCATGATCGAGGCGTGCATCTCCTTCATCGCATTTCCGAGCTTCACACCGAAACGACTGAGAATATCCCGTTGCCAAGCATCGTACTTGGCGTTTACTCTGGCTTGGACTTGCTCGTAATCCACGACACAGACGCCGAAACTGAGCTGTGTTTCTGATGTGTCAAATGTCGACCGTGTTTTCTTGATCTCGGTCAGAAGCTGCTGCCAATGCGCGAGGGAATCGCCTAAGCGATTGAAGACATATTCCGCCTCCAGGTCCCACAGCGACTGGAACTGTAGCCACTTGGCGACATAGTCTTTGAGCTTCTGAACTTTGAGTTCTATGAGAGAAAACGGTCGCTCTAAAGTGTTGTCGGAGAATCGTGTGAGCTAAATGGAATTCTTCAGAACGTGATAGCATCGATATATTGTGGGAGATACGCACCAGAGAGGTGTATGTTGTTTCTGACACTTGCGTGCCCTGCATCTGCAGCCCAATTTCGTATCGAGAACTTTGGATACGTCTCAATCGACAGATAACGCCTATGCAAGAAATTAGCAAGGACTCCTCGAACAATTGAAGATACCACGCGTACCTAGCCAGTCATGCAATTGCTTTATCCAAGTCGCACGTGCATATTCTATCGGCGGATCAAGGAAGATCACTTGGTTCTGTATCCGAATCTCGTGAACGATGGGTTTTACAGTCAGGTTGCCCTCGGCGACCTAGAAAGATGAATTAGTACTAGCTTTGAACGAACAGCAACATATCATACCCTCTCCTCTTTCCCGCCTTTGCCGGCACGTCGCTTGTTGGTGATATCCCGCAAAGGCATTGGATCTCGGCGCGCATCACCATCATCCGTTCGATCAAATTCAGAACACCACACTTGGATGATATAACCCAGGCGCTGAAGCAGGATCCCTTCTATCCGCTCGTCGAGGTCAGCCACCCAGTTTTCAAGATTAGCGTATCCCTCCAAATTCAGGCGATCGATCTGCACATATTCAGCACACAAACAATAACGATGAAGAGTCACTCACAGCAGCTTGGATCTTGCCCAGAAGTTCTGAAAATGCCTCGCTGGTATAGGGGCATGTTGCAAGATCTTCGACTGCTCGAAGAATATTGCGATACAGGTCAATGACGTTGTTGGTCTTATCTTGTAGGATAGACACGACGCTCGCAAACTCCCGCACGAACTGTATATGTCGGTTTTCGCGGCCATCGGCACTGCTGACATACCGCGCGGTGTCGTATTGATTGACAAAGTAATCCCACCTGATGTTCATACCTGGCCAAAAAGCGTCAGAGACACGATGAAGCGACGAGCCGAATCTGATCACCTTTTGCAACCATCCGCTGAGCCTCGTTCCGGTATTCAGCAACCAACCACTCTATGCCCATGTTGTTCTCCACCAGATCCAGTGTCTGTCCGTAGGTTCTGACAGTCTCCATGAGACTGACAGCATGAGGATATACTCGTTTCGCGTCCTTCGCCATATTTGTGATCGCGTGCGGAACCTGGAAGTTCAGCCATAACAAATTGCGAACCTCCTTGAAGAGCGTGATGATTTGCGGGTCGAAGTTTACCGCTAATTGGAATCCTCCTCCCCGCAATCTCACAATCTCAAAGAGACGACCATTAACACCCATGTCGCGCCGGTTGATATCATGCAGCCAGGCTTCATACACTGGCCGTGTCTCTAGCTTCTTCCTGAATGCAGTGCTTTCTGACTGAAGCTTCTGACCCTCTGCATAAAGCTCCCAGCCCTTGCCAAGTACATCCTCCACTCGTTTCATGTAGGTGAGTAGCTGTCGTTCGATTTGCCGAGCCCAGATAATGGCACCTGCTATTGGAGGTAGGTCGCGCATTTGTGACATGTGATAAGCTTCAGAGAACCGGTATTGCGTTTTGAACTTGATGGTCATCATGAGCGACGGAGACGATACAAGAGTAGGCTACCTACCTTGTCGTGAAGTCGCTTGATATCCTCCTTCACTGAGTCGATGAGTTGAGTTTGATACTCTTGGATAGCTCCACGAATCTGTGGGATATGGGCTTGAACATGTACTGCATCGTCCCAAAAAATGAGCTACCTTCGGGCGAACAAAAAGTGCGTTGAACTTGGAGAACACTCTGAACATTTCATTCGCATTTCTTGCCGTGCCTAGCCTGTCGCGTAGCCGTGCAATGATTTGGTTCTCGACCCTCGCAACCCGTTCATTGTATGCATTCTCAGCAGCCACCCAAATCTCCGTGCCCTCTGCGAATGGCGTGAGATAATTTCAACAGCGACATGTCAAAGTCAGGTGCTCACCAACAGAAACATCGAGAACATCAATGCGCTTCACGACCTCATACGCCTCCTTCACTTCTTCTTCCATGTCCATTCCGCCCACCTCCTTAGTCATGCTCCCCAAACCCTTCGTAGGTCCCGTCATCACTGCCAGCTGCTCGTGCTGTTTCCTCCAGTCGCGTAGGTACCTCGTCCGCTCCTGTAGTTTTGCGTGCGCAGCAACAACTTTGATGGGGACAAACTTCTCTCCGCGTTTGCGCATAACCTCGCGAGCGACATTCGTGAACTCTTTGATGAGATCATCCCACGTCCGGAAGATGTTCATGGTCTGTCCGAGTAAGCGGTCAAAGGTCTCGTACGGGGTGTACGACAGCCTATGTGAAGTCAGTACGCGCAATAGCTGGTCGTTGAAATCGCGAGAAATTGCCTCGACGAGGGGTAGTGCCCGACGGATTGGGTACGGTGAAAGCTTGAGTTTGCGATTGATATGTCCAAAGATGAGCACCAGTGATTCTTGGATTTTTTCAAGATCTGTCGCAGACAACAGCTCATTGAGAGGAAAGTCTTTCATCAGCTGATTGTATTTGTGCACTGATGATAGATACTCATCAGCACTCGAATAACCATATCCAAAGGACGCGCACCAAGATCCGTAGAAGACTTCAGGCCGGTGTCCGTCATAAAACTGACTGTTGCGAGATACCGCTTCGCATTTCGAAGGCATTCCATGACCATGGTCACTTCATCGCTGCGTAGCTGCGTCTCAATGCCCTCCAGTGCCCGCTCAAGACTCAGCCAGAAATTGATTTCTTGCGATGCAGTACCAGAGGAAACGTCACGCGAAAGCTTGGTGACTGCTTGAATAGCCTTGATCCACAAGTTGACGTGTGCGTGCAAAGTGTTGAGGAACGAACTCTCGTTCAGTTGCTTTTGAGGTAGGTGCGATATGTTTGGACGTTGGCCTGTAGCATGAGCCTAGTGTGATATCTTCAGCCTATGGACAACTAACGTCACTGCGGAGGAACAGACCTGTTCTACGGCGCGCTGAATGGCTGGATGAATGATCAAATGCGTCTCAGGTATTTCCACGTTCTGTTGAAGATGTAATAATGACAATTCCAATTCGGCAAACTTCTTCTTGGTCATGGGTATCCCTATAAACGCAAGTGAGTGAAGCCAAAGAAAAGAAGTAAGAGCATACCCATTTTACTATCCCCATCCTTGCCCCCACCCCGTGCACCGACAAAAGCATCAAACCAGGGTTTAACACCGCAACTTACGACGGCATGCAAACTCTCGTACGGTGTTTCTTCGCCTCCAAACAAATTGAGGATATGTAGTTGCGTGGCAAGAGGTGTTACAGGATCTAAAGTGGGACCGCGTTTGATGAGTGCAAGTGATGTAACACTCGCAGGAGAATAAGTCAAATGCGAAGTTAGGTGGTATGAATAAGTCTGCGGCGCGTCCTCTAGTACACGTTAGGTTAGTTTCTAAACTGGATGCAAAAGCTCACCCTCTGCCTCGTCCCTCGTTTTTACCACATAAATCACGCCTCCACCCTCTGCCGCAAAGCGAGTGACTCTTTCGTCGAATTCTTCATCAAACAAGGTTACGAATTCCTCGGGTAGAGCGCCAAGTACCGGTGGCAAGAGCGACACGAGATATGACCGAAAAAGTGAGGTGTCGAAGGGAGGAGGCGTATCCACAGGGCTGTCGTGCGGAAGGGCACCGTTTGAACTCGTCAGAGGGGTCGTGGGGACATCTGGGGTGGACATGGCAGGTGATTCAGGACGATCCGGTGGTTCAATAGACGCGAGAGAAGCAGATGAAGAATTCGAAAACCTTGGTGTCGAAAAACCGATTCCTTTCCAGAACCCGGTAGCAGCACCTGCCAAGCGTCTCGGGATAGCCTTCCGGTGGCTTGTGTAGTAAACCTGACCAGGAGCGTTATCAGTACCCATTTTCTGAATGAAACATACGGTGTAGAAGGGTTTCATTACCTTGTCCTGCCACGTTCCACAAGAACGAGGCGCGAGCGCGTGAGCTGGTATGTACTTAGCTACTGAGACGCCCAGTCGCGTTTCGAGACAACTTCAATTTCGCACTCCGACAGCAGAAAAGTTAATTGACTTTACCACAGTCTAGACTATACGAGGACGACGACGTTAACAACGACATGGTCACTAGTGAAGAAGATATAAGAAAACAATGTCTATATGGGATGTGTTTTGTTATGAACCCATAGGATGCACTGACTGTCGGACACCTTCCAGCATCAGATAGCGTTGGGGTATCATTTGGATGCATAAATCATCTCGTTTTTGCTGAGTGCAATTATATATACATATATATAGCAAACAATAGTATGAGCATCTGTTGTCCTTGAAAATATCCCGAATCCTCATTAAAAAGAAGGTAGTACCATACAGTTTTCGGCGTTCTGAACTTTTGGAACGGAATGAAATCATGAGCAACGATTCGGAAGTGATGAGCATTTGGAAACATGCTACGAGCAGGACGCCACTGTATATCTTTGTACATCGCCTTCCTTAGTATGTGTCTTATTTAGAAGATGCTTGAAGGGATAGACAGGCTCTGACCAGTCTGACCTTTAGCACGATTGATCGCTTGAGTAGGCGAAAGGAAAGGGAGAACACCGACCAAATATTGACTCAATCTGAACGCCTCTGAAAGTCCAGGGAATCCAGGGAATCCAGGAATCTCAGGAATCTAGTACTGACTTCTGAGTTTCCCCAACCACCGCGGTAGGTTCGTCATATTTAGAATGCTGTACAAAATATGAGCACAGTTCTCAGTCTCAACCTCTTCTGAATCCCCTGGCATAACATTTTGCGCCTCTGCGGACTGTGTATGCCATGTCCATAATGGCCACAATGAAGGAGTATTTCCGTTATACGATAAAGACTAACAGTGAGAAACCGGCTAGACTGACCAGATAAATACCCCGTGTGACACTTCTGGGGGAGAAGCGCGACTGGAATATGATCCTTGATTGACTAGAGCGACTGTATCGATACGATATAGAAGGGATAGCGTGGTACCACCTCCACCGGTTCGCAGAAAACCTCGACTTCTGGTCCGAAGTCGCGCATCATGACGGTGAATGGGGCCAGGAAAACATACCTCTCAGATTGGATCACCGCGTTCAATGAAAAAGGGGTATGGCAGGGCACTTCGCTGAACCGAGAGGACATTCGAGAGGACAACGATCCACTTGATCTTAGTGCGGTGGAGTTCGCCATGATATACGTGCGCGGAGCGGGACACCCGTCCCTCGTGCTCGACTGGATGCCGTACCCAACGATCGATAACCGGTGCGCCGTGCGGGTGTACGCACTTCCATGTGAAGCTGGAATATAATAGAAAGTTTGATACGGTGTTCGTTTCGGGAGCAGTGGGCGTGCAGAAATGCTCGAACGCGGGTAGGAATGGAGTGCGGAGTAGTGCAAGGTCCGCGGTGAGATATTGGTACTTTATCGCCGGGATGGAGTAATCGGTGTACATGTTATGTTGCTTGTACTGTTACTTTTCCTTCATTTTATTGTTTCTCAGAGCCTCGTGATATAGAATTGTTCAGGATCCTTGTTGGCGTACGTCACAATAATCACGCATATAAGGTGATTGCACTTCCGTCTCCTTGAAAATTCGCGCTGAGCCCTACTAGGCAACACGAGGTGGGTCGATCCACGTGACCTGATAACACTGCACGATGCACAACTCGAGGCGACATTGACACAGGAAAGTTAGCGCACATCCAAATGCAGATGAACTCAAATGTGCATGAATGTGTAACGCACCCTTGCGTCGTCTTCCTTGCCGCTTCAATATCACGAAACGCAAGGTAACACAACACGAGTATGAGGGTGAGTTGATATATGGCTACATTGTGGCACTTCCATTCAACGTGATATCCTGTGTATCACAGCCACACAATACCAACCGTCAGCGCTTAGCCATATATGCTATATCAGAGAAAGTCACACCGTTACATCACAGAATCAGCTCCATCACGATCTTTGACGGACATGAATAGAAGTACATAGCACTTGATGCTTGGACGGACCCTGCACCTCGTTAGACGCCAGATTGAACAGCACCCCATGTGAGGCTAACAAATACATCACGAGAACCACGAAACTCGTGCAACACGCGCGCACCTCGGCTCGTGAACAACATGTGCCCAACGGCGTGGCACATTGTACATATAGCATGACCTTTCACCACAACGCCCATGAATTTTGAATCTATTCCCATTCCCAGCACATGCAAAGATTCGCCAATCCTGAAAGGCGCGAAGACGCACCCCCAGACCCCGCCGCGCGGCCTGAAGTGCTCGAATCGCAACAGCAGCAGCAACAACAACAGCGACAACAGCAACAACGACAACAGCAGCAGCAACCACCGAGTGCGAATCACCCAGAAACCTGTGAAAGACCGTGACTAACACAGACCACCACCCCCAGATATCCCACCCAAAGATGATCCCCCACGGCCCGATGACCCCAGCAGACAGCTCGCACCAACCGAACTCACCCCCGAAGATCGCGAGCGCAGCCGCTCGAGGCAGCGCCCTAGCCCAGTAGATGACCGCGGAAAACAACGTGCACCAGCTGAGCTCCTCTCCGAGGACCGCACCAGGCAGCGCCCTAACCCAGTAGATGACCGCGGAAAACAACGTGCACCAGCTGAGCTCCTCTCTGAGGACCGCACCAGGCAGCGCCCTAACCCAGCAGAGGACCGCGGAAAACAACGTGCGCCAGCTGAGCTCCTCCCTGAAGACCGCGATCGCACGAAACAGCGCCCACCCGCCGCAGAAGACCGCAATAGGCAACGTGCCCCCGCTGAGGTCCAGCAAGCCTCACAATACAACGAGCGTTCTCCTCTCTTCACGCCCCCTCAGTCGTACGCAGCCGCAGGCCCAAGCCGCGGGTACGACGCATACAGTCACCGCCAGTCCTCGCCCGCTCACTCAGATGACATCCTTATCACAGACAACCGCACGCAACCCCGCACGCAGCCCCAGCCCAAACCAGGCTTCTGGGCTCGCATCACAGCTGCTGCGAAAGACAGGGGCGAGCCAGAGCCTGTGAACGCACGCACGCGCGGCCGGCTCCCCCCACAGCCCTCCCGCCCCAACGTTGTGCTCTTCGGCGAGCGCGGCGCAGGAAAAAGCTCGCTTATCAACATGCTCGTCGGTCGGGATGTCTCATATGCATCCGACCCAAGCCTCACAGCGTTTGCGAGCAAGGGTTACGCTGTCGACGTGGGCGGGCGGGAGGTGGTGGTGTGGGACTCGGTGGGGCTGCAGAAGGGGGAGCATCACGATGCGTTGTCGGAGATGAACTTGCGGGGATTGATACAGAACCTCCATGGCGGCCTCAACCTCCTTCTGTACTGCGTCAATGCCGCGCGCGTGAGCGGGGCTCTAGAAGTCAATTACGACGCGTTTTATCGCATTATCGGAGGCAAGAAGGTGCCTGTGGTGCTCGTTGTGACGGGTCTGGAGAACAAGGATCCGATGGAGGGGTGGTGGAAGGAGAACGAAGCAGAATTTAAGAGGCATGGGCTGACGTTCGATGGGCACGCCTGCATCACCACTACAAGAGGAAAACCACTCAAGGACAATCCTGGCCACTGGCACGACGAGCAATATGAGCAGTCTAGACTGGCTGTTAAAGAGCTGATCAAAGCAAAACTTGGTGCGGCCGTCATCATTCGGGAGGAAGGTAAATTGGCGGAGTTGAGGGAGCTCTTGCGAGAGCAAAATGGGATCGCGGCAGGCCAAAACGCAGGTAAAGGAAAGAATGGATGGAGTCTGGGAGAAACGGGGGGCACTCGAGAAGTAAATGGTGGCTACGGAAGCACCCATGACGACCAGTCGGACGATGGCAGGACAGACAGAATAGAACGAGAGGGAAGGACTGCGGCGTTAGCATTACTGGGTGGGTTGTTTGCCGTATTTATTTTCCTACATTCAGGTGTCATCAGTTGTTTTTGATTACGAGACCTTCAGACAATACTTGAGCGAATTTCATATGCCAATTGCACTCACTCATTTCATCACATCTGTTGCAGGCGTAAAGAAAACTGATCTTTGACAAAGCTGAAAAGTTCAGTGGCAAAGCCCGCTCCATCTGAGTAAAAGGGATTACGCGACAATTATGCGTTGGTAAAACAATATACACACTTTGCAACCATGAGATATACCTCGTACAAGCCGATCTTTACGCATACCATACGAAACATAGCTTAGCATTGCGGATCAACGCAACACAAGAATGAATGGCTCACTCTTGTGAAGGTACCCATGGTTTTCTTCCTGGGATCGTCGTTATCGACTTGAATGCATCGCTCATACCAGCAATTCCTCTTGACTTCTTCAGCAGCAAGACTCATCAAGAGATCGCGATGCTATTCGAACCCAGTGCGGAGAAGGCGAGCCCTTCTCAAAAATCTTTCTTCATTTTCTTCGTAGCGAGCTCGTCGACGACAGTATCTGCACCGGCCACACGTTTTTGGACTTCTCCGAGGCTCATGCATCATCGCGGCGCGTTCCTCCCAAGGACAGCACGCAGACTAGAGTGAGAGAAGACGTGTCCAGAAGCAAAGATGGGGACAAATGGCTGTCCGACATTCATCCTTGAACATAAGCGGACAGAGGCACTGGGCAAGCATCGGTGAATATGTTAGCGAGTATCTTGGAGTCAGTTTGAGGACCGTCATGTCCTGTCGAGTTATCAGTGGGTCTGTCACATTGTCACGTCCGTAGATCAGAGCAGAGCGCACTTTCAACGAACGTATGTCTCCGCGAGTCCTGGAGGCTCAATTTAAGAGCTTCAAGTTGCCCCACGTTGGCCTCACTCGTTGAAACGTTGACACCTCTTGATGACCAGTCGATATCGATGAACTTTGAATTTGGACATTTAATGAAGTTGTAATGAAGCACAAGTTTCGGACGTTGCGCCGATCACGTGATGTTACATAGCTGATTCGAAGCCTGAGACCTGATGGGCATCTCCCCCAGGCAGACCAAATCAAAGGAAGAGCAAATCATGCGATGATCGACGGGAAATGTGACCTCGAACATCCCGGCAGGTTGCTAGTAAGTACTGAATTGCAGTGGTTTCCAACTTGTGGCAAGTCGCAAGTCACTGCAGTTCGGCAGCTTTCACGACTGCTCATGCAGATTGGCCACAGAATAATCCAAGTTAGGTGCATGAAGAACATTTCTCCCGATTAGAACTCCTTGATCGTTTGACATTCACGTGTTCGAATTTTGCTTAGTGACTCACTACCCCCGTCTCGCTTCCCCCAGTACTTGTCTTGAGCTGATCGATTGATCACTGGCACGAGGGTGGACGGAAGGGGATGCTGGGTGTGATTGAAGGAGTTATCAGAGGTTATCAGAGACATTCTGAAGTCGGGCAGCAGCAAGAATCGAGGGTTCTCAACTTGAACCTTAGTAGCTCCTTGCGATCGATTTATCGCGCTCGATTCCTTAAAGATAGGCAATATCTGGTATATCGACTGGACCTCTCATATCGGACATTAAACGTCGGCAGCCGCAAGAACAGTCCCGGATCCAGGCAAGTCATACACGTTTAGGTATTTACATCCATTTTACTCATCAGGGACAGCCTTAATAGGAGAGCAAACCGAGAGGACGGGCGCACACGCTGCTAAGATGAGTCAATGTCATAGTGAACGAAGACTCCAAACGAGCCGGATCATCGAAGACCATCATGATAAATTGACAATCGTTGAGCAGATGCTGCAGACAGACTTTCTGAAGAATGTCTTCCCGCGCCTGGTCTACACAGAGCACAGGCGACTCTAGAAAATGTGAGTTCTGTGCCCCGCTGTTGTTCGGACAACAGTTAACTTATCATACTCGTGCGCGATAACGATGGCTCGGCAGCCTCGCCAGACGTAGACTCCGTTATCAAGCGCCCTTCGCAGGCAACCCTCAAAAAGCTCTTTCACGCTCGGACTCCAATACGCTATTTCTACTGGGCGTTACATATAAACGAACATACCCTCATCCGTGCCAAGGCGAGTGCCTGTTGAAATTTGTGTCGTGTTGCAGGCCCGGCTTATTGCTCCTATTAAGAGAAGGATTCGAGAATTGATTATTCGTCATTTGGACATATCCAAACTGTACAAGGATCTGCCTCAATCTCGCTTGGATTTTTTAAAACGCGAGGTAGGAGATATTTCATTGTGTTTCGGCAGAACGCCGACGGCCCGACATGTTTGAGTCTGAAATCTGGATTGCAGATTCTACTGGACGCAGAATTGTCGTTCCTGATGCAGTACGAAGACGGCTGGGCCGTTGACGTACTGGTTCGTAACTTGTATTACCAACGTTATAGATTGGTGAAAGAGAAGGTGATTTCAACCATCTTCTAAGGATTGTTAACAGATTTCGCTAATTTATGACGAGCAGCTGAAGTTGATTCGGAACGCAAAGGTTTGAATTCCCTATTCCACTACAAAGTTTATCGCCCAACATACCTTACAGTGTGACCGTCGTCAAAGGTTGTTTACTAGTCATTCTTGCGTCTCTCCGAAACTCCGCCTAAGCGCCAGGCGTACCCGGACGAGCACCTCATCGCGTGTAGCTCTCCTGTCAACCCGCTTAGACTCAGTAACACCAAGTCTTCTTCGGTTTCATCCAGCTATCGTCCAGGCTGGCCTCTGCACGGACGAGCATCTGCATGAACTATTTCGCATGTTACCCACATCAAGGGATACATTCATGTCAAAAGCACTAGGCACAAAGAAGTCGACCTTATTTGAACGAGTCATGGTGATGGACATTTTGGAACAGATGGACAACGAGCAATTGTAGTTCGTAGATAATGAACTGGCAGTCCGCGGGTCAATACAAAACCTCCACGACGGTGCCGATTCTCCTGTATTATGCTGTATCAACGCCACGCGCGTGAGCGAGGCTGTGGAAATCAATCGATTACATCGTCGGAGGGGGAAAGGTGCCTGTTGTGCTCCTTGTGACGGGGCCCGAAGAAAACCGGCAGAGTTTAGTGAGCTCATGCGATAGCAGGATGCCACCACGAAGAGCTTTCCTATTTGTCGAATTTGTTTTCCTAATTACGAGACCTCCAGACATACGTGAGTGTTCCACATATGTCAATCGCACTCACTGATTCATGGCACCTATTGCAGGTGGAAGGATCTGATCCTTGCTATAACTGAAAAGTTCAGTGGTAGAAATCTATCTACCTGAGTAAAAAGGACCATACGAAATTTATAAGTTAATACAGTAACATACATACACTGCATCTATGAGCTACACCCGATAAAAGTCGATATTTACGCATACTGCACAGAACCCAGGTTAACATCACGAACCAATGTGATGAGCGAATGAACGACTCACTCTTGTGAAAGTACCCATAGTCATAAACGTTTCCTTCCTAGGAGCATCGTTCTTTCCCCGGTATAACGACTTGACTGCATCGCTCATGCCAGCCTTCCTCTTCGCCTCTTCCACAGCAAGACTCTGAGCAAGGGATCGCGATGCCGCAGATATCTTCGGGTTCAAACCCGGTGCTGGAGAAGGCGAGTGGTCCTCTGGAGACCCTTTCTTCTTATTGGTAGCGACATCGTCAGCCACAACATCTGCACCAGCCTTACGCTTCTTTGACTTCTTCGCAGGCTCTAGTGAACGACGAAGTTCCATCGCAGCATACATACGTTCCTCCTCTTCCAAGGGTGGGTTTATCATGAAAATGTCAGACGACCTAGAGAATTTAGTCGCGCATTGTGGACAGACTTCTAGCTGTTCGTCCTTGTCAACTGAACGTTCTTCAGCCGCGGTGTTTCCGTTCAAAGGTGATGAACCGAGGACGGTACGTAGACCAGACTGAGAGAAGGCGCATCCACAAGTCAAGATGTAAACGAAGGGCTGTCCCCCGTTCATTTCCTTGAACGTAAGCGGGCACACGAACTTGGCGACATCGGCAGATGAATCAGGCGGAGGAGGTGGAGATCTTGGGGTTAGTTTGAGGGCTTTGATGTCCTGTCGAGTAATAGGTTAGTCACATGTTAGTGGTGATACCAGAGCTATCACGCACCTTCAACGAACGTATGTGTCCGCATATCTTCTCCGCATCTCCATAGGCAGTCTTATCAAGTAGATGCTCAATTATGGCGTCCTTGTTATACAGTTTCCCAAGAGCACAAGACACGATAGGCTCTTGCAAGGGACGCTAGGAAGTCTGTTAGAGGCATTCAGCCGTCGAATCAAAATATTTGCTCACCTTTGAAAGAGCACAGAAAAACCATACAGCACGAGTCTGATTTGCCTTGTCTGCTTGTTCTGCCTTCTTTTTGCTCTTTACGAGGTCGCGTCTGTCGGGAATGCTGCCTCCATCATTCCCCATGGTGGTTGTAGCAGATCAAGTTGTGATGAGTAAGCGTCACGATCCAAGCTGTCAGACATACAACCACGGACGTTCCGATTCGCCACACAAGCTCCCTGCCCCTCCGGCAGCGCCATGCTGCAGGAACTCTCGCACATGGACCGTATCACCCAACTTCAAGATGAGATTCAACGCGTGCGCTCCGTTTCTTTTTAACCCAACTAAATTTTTCAAACAGCACTTTTCAGCTCCTGACAATTATGTCAAGCACCATCGCCTACCTCACCGCCAGGTCTACATTCCTGCAAGTCAGCGAGCAGATACCCATAACAAAATCTCGCAATCCGGATAAGTACGATCCCCCAGAATTATTCGAAGGTGCGTGTCTATGCATGCGGACGGCCGTGATGATTAAAATGATGCTTTAGCAAACAAGAACGAGCTCGTTCAGGATCTTATCGTAAAGGCGAAACAAATCGAATATCTCATCCAGTCATTACCGGTCCCTGAACCAGAACAACAGCAGGTCAGGCGTGCGTAGGTCTTGATACAGCTGAAATCTAAGTATGCGACAGGCAAACCGACTTCAAGCACTGGAACAACAAATGCAAGACGCGAATGAAGAGTATATCCAAGCGGTCGACCGTGCCAGTAAGCCATCCTTTCTCACTAGTCTGCAAACAGTTTACCGATGCCTAGAGAACCTCCATCGAAAAATATCAGAATTTCTTAGAACTATGTTGGACAATGCAGATGGTCCGGTCGAGCCCGTCCGCTGATTCACACCTGTCTCAGCGGACCATTTGCAGAATACGACAGCGCCCACGTTGAATACCGTTCGGCCAATAGTTCCCTCTCATCGTCATCCAAAAAGGAAGGTGGTGGGAGCGAGAACCATGAAAACCCTGCTGGAGTCTGATGTCGAGCTACACTGTCAATGAAGGAAAGTACTTCTTCTCGCGACCCGCCCTCATCCAGGTGCATGCGTAGAGGTCAAACGACTGTCCAAAGACGGACATGAGTCACGGTGATATCACGTCGTCAATACACGATATGCGTCCTTACGCTACGTAAATATACAAATTGCGATCTTCCGCATCCCGTCTCAAGTACTCCTGCTCGACAAGCCCGTCAATCCGGAGCTTAATGACGCTCACCTCCGGCACAAAGTGACTCTTCACAGCATCAATCGTCTCATTCTTCAACTGCTCATGCGAAAGCTCCTTCTTCGCTTTCATAATCCGCACAATCGCAGCATCCAAATAGTGCTTCCGGTCTCCCTCGATGTGCGATTGAGTCCGTTGGTTTTCCTCAACCTAAACAGGGGAGCGAACCGAATCAGAGATGCAGAGATGCGCTTTACCACAAGAAGAGAAACCTACCGTCTCCTTCGCCTGAATAGAGTTGATGTGCACCTTCGCCCGCGGATCAGTGAATTCCGCATTAAAGTAAAACACGTCGTTATCGTTCACGTCCTTCCCTACCGGCCGCTTCTTCAGCACCTTCTTATTCGCGCACGCCAGACTCTGCAACGTCCTCCTCAGCTCCCCATCATCTATTTTGAAACTGAAGTCAGTATATCATAACAGTCTGAACAATGATCACTTGCCCATACGCGTCTCCTCTAAGATCTGTCTGTACCCGATCTCTTTCTCCTCATTGAATAGAAGTAGCACGACAGCATGGTACAAGCTGACCGTAAGGTCTTTAGGACCAGCCGTAAACCGCGCCTTTACCGTAGCGGTCCCGAGCGAATGATCCCAATCGAGTTTGTGTCCCTGATGTTTGATCTTGTAAAAAGTCGTATAATTGTTCAGATCTGCTTGCATCTATATCATTGTCATGAGCTCACGCGGTCGTCGGAAACCGCATCGCTCACCCAAGAAGGCAAGTCCACGTCTTTCGTTCGCGCAAGGAACGGCCAGACACTGCGCTGCAAAACCATGACAGAGAGTTTCTGCGCGGAGCTATCATCCCTGATACGAGCGTAATACTCCCGCATGATATCTCGCGACAGTGCAAGGTCGTTGAACATATGATCTCCCATCCCAAACTCTGGATCATATTCTGCCCAACAACGATCAGAATGCGACTAACTTGAAACAAAAGCACTCTAGCACATACTTTCTTTGAGTTTCTTGAGCATGGCCTTCTCAAAATCATCAGAGGCACTGCGTTCCAACAACAATCTCTTCGCCAGTGCCCGATGATAAAATGTTCTAAACACATCCTTATCATCCGTAAACCTATACAGCGCAAGAGCAGCATCCAACAACGCCTCAAACGCAGCATCCGACATGCTCCGCTGTCCATGGCGCATGAGTCTGTCGACGTGCTTCGCGATCTGCTCAGCAGGCTTATTTCGCCGCGCCTTGAACCCCTTAGTAAACGCATCGATGAGTCCGTAGGAAAAGTCTTGGTTGTTTTGCTTAGTAGAGGGATTGACAAAAGCTTCCTTGAGCGTTGTGTCCGCAAAGGACTTGAATTCGAGGAGACGGTTGACCATCTCGTCATCCTTGGATGTATCTTTCACGATGTCTTGTACTGTTTTCTAGAGCATTAAAATATCAGCTGAGCTCGGGGAAAGAGACGATGAGACACCTGCCTGGACATAAGCCTTGAACTCCCGACAAAGCACGGGCAGGCCGTCTACCGATGAAAACAGCGTGTACGTTTTCTTGAGCTCAGTCGTGCCCTTGCACTCCATGAACACTGCACAATCATTTCAACACGACGACCCCATGAATCAAGTCACACTAACCTTCTTTAGCCATCCACTCCAATCTCCCCTCGAACAGCGCCCGAATGGCGGTATCCTTCACAAGTATCACCGTACCATCAAGCATGACGTCTCTTGCTCTACCCTGCTCCTCATTCGTCCGCTGGCTGCAGTGCGCAAGGAACACCTTCGCATTGGCTTTCTCAACCTCGACCATTTGATACGACTCTTTTGAGAAATACTCAAGAGTCTGCTCGACGAAATGTCGCTCGAAGATGGCGTCGTATACGTGGTGTGTGACGAGGTGGGAAACGAGCGCCTTGAGGAAGGGGCGGTGGATGTGTACTTGTCTGGGCGATGAATAAATGTTTTGTGTCGGTACAGACAGATGGAATGAACATTGAAGAACGTACCCCTCGTTCCTTTCCCATGTGACCCATGTGGAGATTCCTTTCTGAAGCTTGTCCACGATGAAATAACCGCTGAATATGCGCTCTCTGAAGCGTGTAAATGCGAGGTCGCTGAAGTTCTGAGCGTCAGCACATGGAAATAGCTCTCGTGAAGGAAAACTCACTTAATAGAAGGAAGACTAGGATTCTTGAGCACATAAGCACGATCGAGGTAGGTAAGGAGCGATTCCAGGAGCGCCTTGACGAGAACCCATGAATTAATAACCCACCGAATCCCCAAACTCATTGTAGGTCACTCACCACTTGTCCTTCAAACCACGCACACGTCTCGACGAACTGTCCGATCCACTCTACACCCTCCTTATTGGTTTTCTCAAGCTCTTCCGCTAGTCGGTTGACGCATTTATGAATCTCGGCTTTCAACATCGCATACAAGCCCTCGCCCCTCCCAGCAATACAAACGACGCCCCGGCATGCAGTGTAGACACCCTCATATGTCGTACTCAGATCAACAGATCCCTTCTCCAAGAGCGTCCTGATACTGCGTGATAGCCGCACCAACAAGTTATCATAAACCTTGTTCAACGCAGATCCGACCGCACCACCTAAAATGCCCGTCCTCCTATGAGCGCCACACCCCGAGAAACAACTTAATGAAATGCGAACCTGTGAAACCGTGGACCTGAATCCTTACTGGGCCGGCTCTGTTGACGTTCTTGCCTTTGACACCATCGCGCGACCTGGACGCAGAACCAGAGTCGGAGTCGGCATCCAAGCGTGGGGTTTTGCGTGGATGGGATGCTGACCGATCGTCAACGTCGACTACTGTAGACCGGTAGGCCGTGAATGCCTTCGATGTGTCTGGAAATGTGAGCAGGCTGATCACATCAGTCATCTCGCATTGATCAAGTTTGAAAGTTACTGGAAGCCTTATGTAAAACTTGCTATAGGACTTGGAAATGTATTCTCACTGTGCAGTACTACCAGCGTGTAACTTTAGTACTGAAGATAAGCTGCTTCACCAATAATTTATAAGGGATGGGCCGGATCATAAGTGCCTGGGCCCTGGGCAGTCACTAACTTACACCACGAAGTTGGTAAGTACTGGATTTTCCAAAACTATAGTAAAACTATTTCTCATAATTTAGAATTCACATATATCAATCAGTACTTACTATTGCGACGAAACTCTGAAAGCCAAACAGCATTCTCACCCCCTTGCAATAAGTACTTGCAATCAAGGTGATACATGCATAAAGGCGGACACCTTCAAATATTATATGGGCGATTTCAATATTGAGCCGACTGCCACTATTCTGGCGGTGTCGAGGACTCGAGGTGGACTTACTATACGGATTGTGGCTTGCCATAAGTTGAAGCTGCAGAGTGCGTGTAGGTGCGTGTACTGAGTTTTCCTGCATTAGACACCCGAGACTTGTCCAAGACACGAGGTTGTTCACCGAGGCCCAATCCTCCGTTGTTTGCAAAGGCCGTAGTCAGGTTATCATTTCCATGTCGGTCTCACTAGACAAATACCTCGGATGACTTCCACCTCTGCAGTTTTTCTGATGCCCGAGGTTTGTCTCGCCTCGGATCCTCGCGATCGCAGGCACCCCTCAAGCTCCAAGGTTGGTCTCGCCTCGGATCTCGTGCGTATGTTCATTTGCGCGATCGCCTGCAGTTTGACATTCTGCCAGATTCTGTCCACGACCTTCTGCCATCTGCTTGGCAGAACGGCAGACTTAGTGAGGGGCCCGCCACTACTATGCCTAGAATTCAACCAATCAACCAGAGGATGCTCGACTTGTCATTTGAACTGAAGGCCCTCCTTAGCAACGCTCTCTAGTTCAAACGAACTCTGTCAGCTCGTCTAAGATAGAATGTTTGCTGCTACATTGCGCGTTCGCCACCCTTCATTCCTTCGTCATTTCCCTTGTACTAAGTTCCTGCATTCGTGTCTATGGAATGCTCGACTTGACATTTGAACTCAAGGTCCTAGCAGCATTGGCCGCTCTCGCTCTTGCAGGCAATATTGACCGAGCTTAGATACGATCAAGGTCACGCCTACCTCCTCCTGGACATTTGCTATTGGGGGACGTTCTACCAAGAGCCCAGTACGTTTCAGCAACAATCTCTTTGCTAGCGCCCGAAGATGAAATGTTTTAAAGACGACCTCATTATCAACTGGTCGAATTGATATTCAGTTGGTAATACATTTACAGAATAGGCAGGTGCGAGAGACAGCTGAGGAGTCATGGAAAATGTTGGATGATACATGAACTTGGAGACTACATTATTTTTCATCGACGGAGGAGACTGGTTGTTTATATTTGTGCATTTGACTCGTTAGTTTAACAATGTACATTATCCACCCTCGATGCATCACACCAGCGCTTGTAAGAGATGAATCACTATAATGAGATGTATCAATGCGGTAAAGATGGACAAGCAAGATGCTTAATGCATCACAACTCACAGTAAGACTCGGAGTGTGGAGGCTAAGGAGCCGATACGATGCATCATCCACACCATTGGAGGGTGCATTACAATTTCAAGGCGGTTTGCATAAAATCTCAAGGCTACTGTGGACCGGTGGGTAGTCAATGCCTTGGATGTTTTCTGGAAACGTGAGTAGGCTGATCACAGCGGTAATTAGGACTTGTACCGTCTCCAAATATGTTATTCCCCTTATTTTCCTCCGTCCATGATCTTCCTAGCAATAGTCTTAAGGGCTCCTTGCCTCTCTTCGCCATCCACAATAAAGTTGTACATTATCAACCATCCTCAGACCTGCGATAACTCACCCGGAACGGACGATCAATCCTAGTTCAAAATTTATGTAATTTTAGTAGTGTTTCAGAGCGCCGCCGCCTAGACACGAGATGACAACCCACAATATGCTTACAATGATTTCAACTTTGTGCGAGTAGTGCGGGCAGCTACATTGGTTTCTCATGACATCAGTACCTTACCAAAACTTCAAACATCATTTTCTGAAAGGCTCCTTTAAGTTGCAGAGTACCATTTCCTGTACTACACACTGCTGCCTGTCGACACAAGTAATTGCGAGCATTTTCGAGGTCAGTTGACTTGGCTGCACTTGTAACATAAGGTACTTACACTAAGATATAGGACAGTCATGAGGGACCAGCGTTGCTTCTGCACAGAATTGATTGAATCATCCAGTTATTCCTCTGGTGTAGTAGGAGGAATCTGCTCACCCAGACAAGGTCAAAAACTATCGGTAACAGAAGTTTTAGTGAGATGACTGTTCGAGTGATGGCATCAACCTACCTCTCGTCCGAATGTCAGTGCTACAGAATAGCATAGGGACATTAATGACTTCCATAATAAGTGCTATCTTGCTCACCCCAATCGTATATCACAGCAACAGAGGATCCAACTGCGAAACCACGGTCAAAAATAGAGCCATCATCCATCTGACTTCCTTCACGAACCTGCATAATGACTACCAACACCAAATTTTTTGATTGGCGGCCACGAACTGAGATCGTTTGAGAATACGATCATATCTTGGGGATTGGTGTCAGTGTGTGGCGAAGTCTCGTTGGACGTATCGTGATACCGTCCTGTGTAGATATATGATCATTCCAGCGCTTGAATCGCCGGAAGATTTTATCGTGCGGAAACCGGTTCTGAATCCTGATTGAATGCAGCATGTACGAAATCAAGGGCGAAGTCCGTGGAATCACTCGCCTATAAATACTGCGTTTCGCAAAGCTATTCATGTCACGGATTCAAATACCAGCTTAACTTGTTTCCAATGCCGTTCTCGAGTTCGCCGCATCAATCACCACTCCATTGACAATACAGGCTTAGATCGACCAGGCTCTTCCTACCACCGGAAAGATTGATAGCCGCAGAGGGTTGAGATCATCAAGGCTCAATAAATGAGATCGGGTTGTCGAAAACGGTTCGACTTGGTATATGGGGTATCTGGAGCAGGCAGGTGAGAGAGACAGTTGAACCTAAGCGAAACCACCGTCATGGGAAATGCTGGATTACGGTAGAGTTATTGCACCTCGAAAGCGGGTTGAAAAATGTCGAAACTCCGGAGATGTATCTTTCAGTTCCTGTCATGGACGCTAATGTGTACTATGAGCTTTGACGAATATGATGGACTCCGAATTATCAGAACATTTAATCCAAAGACGCGCGAGTAGGCAAAGAACTTTATCATCAACAAGGATTATTCAGTAAATACAAAAATATGCGGAGCAGGTGGCGCGAGTCGGGAACACAAGTAATGTAGATATCAAGCACAAGGCTACTCGGCCTGCGGAAGCGGGTCGAAACTCGTCTCGCTGGGTTGTTCTAGGAGAAGATCGCGTTTCCTGGTCATACGCGAGCCTTTTTGGATAAGTCAGTGGTGAGCGTCGTGAAATGGTCCTTCATAGCATCGTGAGGGCGTGAGTGTCATAAAATGGTCTTGTTCTTATGGCGTCGTGAGTCTTTTGTCTTAAGCAGGTCTTGAGCGTCGTGGGTGATCAGCGTCGTATGTCATGAGTGTCGTAAAATCATCTTCTGAGTGTGGTAGCGTCCAAAGTTCGTGTTCGCGTTCTATCGTGAGTGTCGTAAGGTCGTGTTTCGAGTGTCGTGAAGTAGTCTTATATGAGATCGTCGTGGCATGAGCGTCATGGAATGTCCACTTCTTGATGGCGTCGTATTATTCTTCTCGTCGGTATGTGGTCCGAGACATTGGTGGGCTATCGCAGTGTATCGTTGTTAGTAGGCGGTGGTTGTTAGCGTTGCAGTTAGTAACGAGGCCGTGGGGGTGGACATAAAATGTTGGAGGTGAGGAAGTGCGTCGCTGGGGTAGTTCTAAAGGTGGAAAGGTAGTGGTGGCTGGAATCGCGGCTGCGACTGCATTTGTTCGATGGCGAAGTGATGTCAGGCGGGCCTTCATGCGCGAGCCAGGCGCTAACACTAAAAGGGTGTCGGCTCTAGGGGCGAACAGCGATCCTGGCGATGTTCGGTGGTTGCCAGCCAGCATTGAGGTGAGTCCCACCTCCGCCATGGCAGAAACCCAGCCATCCATGAGGCCTGATTGGTCAGTGCGAATCTGTTCGCAGACTTGCGCAAGGTGGCCAACTAGTAGCACTGAAATCAACAAACAATTTCGACATCACGAGAAAAGACTGACCGATCCTGTTGGCGTGTCGCCGGAGGTGGGAACGCGCGATACTGTCGTATGCAGCGTTCATTCGCGTAGCTCTAGGTTGACGCTAATAAAATATAATAAGTGAAATACTCAGCCCAGAGATGAACACGTCCATACCTTTTGCTGCTTGAGCTTGTGCGGGCGCGATTTCTCAGGTTGAAATCGAAGTGTTGCAGGAGGGAGAGTGATGACCCGCCTGGCGGCGTGTTTAGTAACGAGCATCAGGGGTTTCAACCAGGAAGCAGCAGCCTTAGTTTTTTGAGCGAAGACATCAGTGGGGTGGACGGATCCAGAATAGTTAGTGTTAGTATTTGTAGATGATAACGTTGGGAAGCTATCCAGTAGAGCAAGTAGCCGAAGGTTCAGCGGATGAGAGGGAACATTGTCGATAGTGAGAGCGTTGTCGATGGTGAGAGCGTTGTCGATGGTGAGAGCGTTGTCGATGGTGAGAGCGTTGTCGATGGTGAGAGCGTTGTCGATGGTGGGGGTTGGTGTGAGTGGATGTAGGGTGTCGATGTGGCATTCGACATCTTGGGTGTCTAAGGCTTCATTAGTGAAGACGTCCTCCCAGTTGTCGTTGGGGGCTATGGACGGACTGCTGTGGATGGAGCTGGCTGCCTTCGTCGTCTGAAGCAAGGCATCCGTGAGGTGGGCAAATCCAGGAAGAGAGTTGGTGATAGTAAGTGTGGGCGTCGTCGGGAATTTGTCGAGTAGGCAAAGTGGCCGAAGATTTGGCGTACAAAGGGGACTAGTGATGTCGATAGTAAGTGTGGGCGTCGTCGGGAATTCGTCGACTAGTAGGTAAAGTGGCCGAAGATTTGGCGTACAAAAGGGACTAGTGATGTCGATAGTTGTGTTTGGGGGTAGGACGCCGACGCGGTGGTCGTTTGCAGTGTGTGCTAGTGCGAGCACCCCAGTATAGTTATCCTGCAATGATGAAAATGTTACGCGATGGCATGTTTAGGTATGACACTACGTACCTCGTGGAAAGTCTGTTCGTCACCAGACGACTTGACGTCTTTGGTGTCTAAGGTTTCGTCGGCGACGATGTCCTTTAAGTCGTCGTCGTCGTCGCAGGCTATGAGGGTAGTGTCGGATGAGATTGAGAATCGGTTACAGTTGGCGAGATCGGGCAAATCGAGGGTAGTAGTGATGTCGCAGGGCAGTACAGGTGACGATAAAAATGGTTGAAATGGTAGACAGACCTCCTTCAAATGGTCGTCGTCGCAGGCTAGGGGTGTAGTATTGGATGTGGTTGATAGGCGCTTACAATAGGATAATTTCGACAAATCGAGGGTCGTTGATTGGAATACAGGTGACGATGAGGATGAAGATGGCTGAAATGGTAGAAAAACATTCTGGGCTGGAACAAGTGATGCTGAACTCGCGGGCGGGTGACGACCCGGAGTACCTTGCAGTTGACACGCTAGGCAGCACGTCGGTTTGAGCAGCTTCGGTGCAGCCGAGACGGTATCGGAACTGTCCTCGCCAGTGGAGGATGCACTCAGGCTGGCATCATTGCTAAGATATATTGAAGCGGCTTCGTCGGCGGCTAGGATTAGAATAATCGTCGACTTGAAAGCCGACACGACGAGGCCGGCGGAAACCTTCCTCGGTCCAGATCGAATGGGACGGAGAATAGTTTCATCAAAGAACGCTACCGAGATGAAGCCCGTGATGGCTAGGCGTGATGCAACGTAGAAAGTAGTAGAAATCATGATGGCAGAATATCGTTGAATGTACGGCGTGCTGAATGAATGGCGTGCTGGCAAGATATTCGACGAGGCGATTCCAAGATATCCCGCGATATTTATACCATGATATTTGTGCGTGCTTGCCAACTAGATAAACGGCGACGCGTCAGTCACGTGTTTTAAAATCAACCTATGGAAATCGCGGCGATTCTTGCTTCATACAGACTGATTAGCTTGTCGTGTAGAATGCAGAGTTTCGCCCTACCTTCGGAGTCATTTGTACAGGTTATCTCGGAATGACGGTCACCTTGAAGTTGCAAGACAGGATGGAACAGCCTGTCTTGACGCGAGCCTCCCAGCCACTCCGCTGGCACCCCATCGAAAATCTTCACTGTTAAGCGTCGCAGGATGGACAGGTATGATGCAGCGCCGTTCTCGAGCGCTAACGTATGTTGCTCGTTTCCAGCACAAGACTTGGTTGTTTATGATATGGGATCCGGCCGATTCTGCTTGAAGTTTTGAACCACGCGATACATCACCACAACTCGGTGTGTTGTCTCTAAATTGGATTCGTGTTCTTGTTCTCAGTGTTGTATTTGTTGATGTCGATTACATAGAACAAACCTCTTGAATGCTTTCCAAAAGACGAAGGCCCTTATGCCCAAATTGGACGATGCACGCATTCGTCTTGAGCACAAAGAATCTCTAGAGCCGACATCCATGGATTACACATCTTCTGGTATTAGTTTTGCATGACTCGTCAAAGTTGACCATAACGGACACATCAATTCGTGGTTCATCCAGCATTACGCCGATCTTATGACGCCGATCTGGGAAAATTGTTCAAGCTCCTGGAAGTGGATGATTGCAAGCAAACTTGCATCCGTTCCAGTCCGGCTCGTCGTACCTTGTCATTGATGGCCGAGGCTTTACCGACGCTATGGTACCCGGTGTAGAGCGTGGAGGGCCCTACCCATGCGCAGTGCAAGTGCTGCATCGTCATGGCGGCTTTATCTATTCACCATCTACAAATTAACACGGCACAAGTGCGCGAACGGTGTGTCCGTCTCATCGAGCTTTTCAAGACCGATACTTTCTTGCGACTGACAGTGGTCGATTAAATGTAACCCCGGACGGAGCCCTACTTATATGAGAGATATTATTATTCATTGATCTGACAAGGCGGCCGGCCAGAGCCATGAAACGTGACCTCTGTAAGGGGAACTTGTTGTAACCACAACGTTTATGTAGTAGTGATGTGGTGCGCACCGTTGACATGAGACCAAATTATATTATATCCTCACCATCTCACCATGCGGTTTATGTAGGTGTTGCGAACGTATTTGTCTCAAGGCACACCCTTGTACCACATGGTCCTTTTTCGTGGACATCACCTATAATCACCCCGCAAAATAATATCCCCTGTTGAGAATCCGGAATTGACGCCCTTCACAGCCCTTCACTCGGGCCGACACCCTCATTGGTGGAGTGTAGTGCGCACTGCGGACTCAGGCTGCGGACTCTAGGTGGTCTTGCCAAGTACCTGGACATGGTACATTTCCGGCACCCGCATCTGATGATCATCGGAAGTTGACAGGGATTACATCGCTGCATGGGATTGTTAACAAGTCTTAGTCCCCTGTGCTGCCGCAATCTTGAATCTTTCCAAGGAAACACAGGAGGTAATCATGTCATGATATCGTCAAGGACGGCGATCTGTACAGCCGGTGTACAGCCTGACCCAATGTATACCGATATTCAGCGCAATATTTTTTACGATGGTACAGTGCGTTCATCAGATTCGAAGCATAATTGAATGTGTACGAAATAAATGTATCAAGTCGCATCCCAGATCGCAAAGTGGCGTGATCGTCGATGATGCATGCAACATCGATGATCGTTCAAACGTTCAAAGATAGATTCCATCTCTACTCAGATCTGTGCATCTATGATCAGAGCAACATCCGAGCCCTACGAGATATATAATGTAATGATCTGGTTCAGGCGGTCGGCCGGCCAAACTCTCCGAAGTGGTGTGGAGTATGACCAATTCACTCGTAATGTCCTGATCCATGAGAGTGAATTAAAACTAGTGTCTATAGAAAGTAGCATGAAACACTGTCATCCCTATCTGGATTTATGCAATAGTCCTTTTCAAAGTCCTTAATAACCTTCAGACGTTGGTGGGTAGGCCCTTCGGGCGCCGCCATATCCTCCTTGTCCGTAACCGCCCTGGGCACCATAAGCTTGCTTAACGCCGTAATATTGCGTACCACTAACGCCGCCCACAAGGCTCGCAGCGCCAGCGTGGTAGCTTGATGTGTCCTCCTCGTAGTCTGTACTAGGAGCTGTAACAGAAGCCGTGAGAAGCGGATCCTTGACTTCCCAAACCGCAGCTTTAGATCCAACGGAGAACTCAAGGTCTTCACGCTGTGTAAAAAAAATTATATATAGATGGGTGTAACGGATAACCAAGGAACACACGTACCGTGATACTATCCCAGTATTTGTAAACCATCATCACACTCAACAAGACACACAGGGTGAAGAAGAACAGGCCATCCAAGTAATGCTTGATGGCATTACATATGGTGACGCTGAAAGCGAACAGAAGAACTTGAGCGATCGCGTAGAACGCGAATCCGAAGATGATGTCGCCGAGGGGCCAGCGGTCGTCAAGAGTCCGGAATACAAGAACGAGTTGTAAGATGGTATATGTAGCGACGCAAAGGATGGGCCAGATGAGGTAAATGACGAAGAGCCCGGTAGGTTTCGATGGGGAGAATGAAACAAAAGATTTGAACGTGGCGATAGCGATGAAGAATGATGCTCCGAAGACGGCGAAACAGGATATCCGAAGGAGCCAAAGAGAAAGAGGCGTCCCGTCTTCAGCGAATTGGAATCCAACGAAGCCGTTGATAAGGAGACAGCAATAGGCAGCTGCTACTAGACCTGTGTAACCTGCAGCAAACCACTACGTACATTTGTGATAAGATCATGGCATGGTTTTGCATGACGACTCACGGGATAGCTGACGTTGGAAGTCGGTATAATTCCCGAGTCTAGGAACATTGCGAGAAGTTCAATGACCATGTACATCCAGAAGAACATCACGATCTCTTTTCGTCCCACTGCGGTATACTTTGAGCGAATATGATAGATCATGATTGCGGTCATGATTATTGCAACGATGTGGACAAAACATGTGGCTGAACAGATGAAAGTCAGACTCGATCGGTGAGTACATCACACCCATGACCTTGGAATACGTACAAGGCTGGAAAATGAGGGTCTGGCCAATTTGAACGTTGCGTGAGTAGCATGTAGGTTCCACGCCTTGTCCAGAGGTACCCATCAATGGACAAATGACGAGAGCAGCAGTGCTGCATACTCCATCGAAGGAGCCAAATGTGATGGCCATGACTCCAACTAGATATGAGGTATTAGAGGAGTGTTGCTTTTAAGAGGTGAATGTCGGGTAATAATTGGTGGATCCTGGCCTGGTTGCGTTCAACGTGCGGTGTGAAGACCAGAACAAAAGCGAGCGAAGCGTGATTAGTCCGAACGAAATGGAATATCTAGCAAGTCTTCAGGTATCTGCCTTGCAAGTAAACCACCTGTCGGGTATTGGGTGAAAAGACAGAGCGGGCTCGTCGCCCTATGTGAAAGCGGTTCGTTCAAGCCGAAATGGCAGACAACGACTGCCATGCTGAATTGCGGTCCCACGCCACCTCCAGACAAGTCCAGCATGCTTGGACTCTCCCTCAGTAACTTTGAATCGATGACTTGTCCTTCGTATCCATATGGTCTTTCTAGGACGTGTTCTCGTCGATCAAAGGCAGCCGATACGCTCATTATGTGCGTTCGAAATGAAGTCAACGACACTCCACGCCACTCCACTCCACTACCACACTCGATGCCACGGCGAAGACATGTTTCGGAACAGTTTCTTTAAAAGACTTCTTTTGCCTTGGTGACCTTGCGTGGACATTTCAATATGGCTCCTCAAGGACTCTACATCGAGGACAATCGGTTCTGATTCCAATATGACACACTGCTTAGAAAAGGATGCCGCGGCCCGCCTTCAGTTGCTCGATTGCAAGGCAATTCCTGATTAGGTGCGTTCATATGTACTGCCAAAAAGTATAGGACGCCCTGGCCCACGCCCCGCCCATGACGGATTGTCAACGTTGTACGGTTCGGTTGTTGGATGGCCCTTTGCGGACTGAAGCTGAGCAGAGCAACCGGCGACTGCAAGATCCGCATTTTTTTTTTTACGAAACGTGCGCCCGGCCTACCAGCCCGACATGGTACACGTTGATATCTCCCACCATGTCACACGTAAATAACGGATCACCTACATGTCTTACGATTTCGCCGCGCTGTAGGCAGAATGTACGTGCACTGCGCAGCGCTATATTACCTTTGTTAAGCTGTTTCTGACATCCTTAGTCTGGATACCACGTGCCGCGCCATCACACCCATACACGAACACGTGTACATTATTACTGGTTGCAGGTATCAGTATTGGAACTCGGCTTTTCGAATCCAGACACGCTCGTATTTGTAGCCTGACTTCTGCGAACACCGGAACACTGACGACATCATACACGCTGATCTATGTGGGACTTTCGGGAATGCAATGCGTCCCTTGACTATTCAGTTTGGAGCATGACGGAAGTATCTCCATTGGGAGTAAGCCGCTAGTATCTGAAGACTCTGGCTAACTGAGGTTGAGTTGCACGCCCACTCCCATGGATGGGGTAACGGCTTTGCTCCATGGCTCTCAAGCACGTTTCATGACAGGCGGTTTTGTTCGGATCGTCCGTTTCGAATCAACGCACACACCGGCTGGGATTCTTGGCAAGAAGTTTTCAACGCCAACAGCCGCGTTGGCACAGAACCTTACTGAGTGGCGTTTTACGAGCCTTTTAGTTTTCTACATTCTAGGCCTTTGACTACACAGAGTTACAGTCCTATGTACTAGTTCGCCTGCTAAGATACCTCCGTGGTTCCATTGTTCAGAAAATGAGCCCTTGTTCGTTACCGCCAGATCAATGGCCATAGCCGAAGATCAAAAGCATCTTTTCCTTGCGTTCATCAAATGTAAAATGACACCGCAGGGTCACGTACATGCAAGTTTGGGAAGGTTTGTTTACAATCAGATCCGGATGGCCTGGCTCAGGCTCAGCCATTTCGGTGTGCCACAACTTAGTACTATGGATAGCAGCTTCTCGGAAGACTTCCTACCACGGAACCCATGTGGATAGTACTGATTCCGCATTGCGCAGCCCGAAGCCGCGCATCCTTCACAAAAGCCATTTCGACCGATATTTCAAAAACGGGTCCACCCTCATTTCATGGGCGGAATTCGACCAAGATGTCATTTTAGCGACAGTGAATGCCTCGGTGATTATGGCTACAAGCGCAGGATCCAT
The DNA here is from genome assembly GCA_016628065.1 of Suillus lakei. Lineage (NCBI taxonomy): Eukaryota > Fungi > Basidiomycota > Agaricomycetes > Boletales > Suillaceae > Suillus > Suillus lakei. Next base: position 564,951 of record JABBWA010000017.1, read on the forward strand.
TTGGTCTCAGCTGCGGAAAGTAGCGGCTAAATCGTTGTCAGCCAAACAGGGCCGATGATTGAACGTGGCATTGTTAAATGTCGATATGGTTGCTGTGATTTGCGTCCCGGCCAACTTGGCTACGGTTTGCTCGCCTCCATGGGCTGGATCATGCGTGACAGTCGTACGGACTTGTACATGCGGCAGAGAAGAAGTCAAACTTAGGCCGGTCAGCCCGTTGCGTAGCGATGGGGCCATGGCTGTTTACCAAATTCGTGAGAGTTCATGGGGGACGCCTATAAGTAGATTGCCGTCTATTCTGGATACTGATTCAGTACAGCAAACCCGCTGAAAGTCCATGATGCGAGATGCGTTGGCTCCAAATCTTCATATGTACGCCACATTTCTCCGCTTCGGGCGCATGGAAATCACTGTCGACTTATGCCAAGTGATCAAGGAATCAGAGCCATGGCGCCTTGCGGGGACTTCCTGTCTCCCACTTAATACTTGCAATTGAATGGATGCTGGGCTTTCCGGATAAAGTTACCTTCAATTAACCCCTCGCCTGCCGCTGCGGCTGGCTTGATATCGAAGATGAACTTCGAAGCGATATTGGCGTTTGACGACTGCTTACTATCTTTGCCAACCGCCGCCCACTAACCCTGTCAGCTCCACCAATCAAGTGAAAGCTTATATGCTACATTAGCCAACTCACGCCCCAAATGTAAACAGCCTTCCATGGCGAACAATTATTTGTGCCCCATGTACCTTAGCCATAAGGTGTCAATAGTGAGAAAAGCCCGGGCACTGATTCCGTGGCATACCCCCCTGTGTCGTGTACTATGTGGAACTTCGTCGAATTCTCCTGAAACACTCCTGAGAAGTCACAGCTTTATAATTTACGGACAATGCGCGGCCTGGCCTGGCCTGACGCGGTAATATCTATTGATCAATATTGCACGGCTACGTTGAATTATCTTATCTGTTTTTTTCAGGTCAAGTACTCGTGGCTGTGCGCCGCAAGGCACCACGGGGACTTCCATCATGAAAATAATGCCATTGTCAAGCCTTTGTAGTAATTTTGCGATCTTTCACTTTGGGCACGCGTAGTTATACCAAGAAGATTCGTATCGCTACTCGGGGCCTGCAATGTGAATGCGCGTGTGCCACGGCATGCTGTGGCTATCTTGGTGCTATCCATATAAGTGATTCCAATCGGATGTTTTGGTCGAAACGGCATGCCATTACCTGGCCCTTGATCTGAGCTCAGACCGGCAGGAGGTGGTACTACCCATCTCATCTTGTCACATGTGATATGTTGACCGAACCTTGCAATATCTGCTTTTCCTAGGAATCAACTGAGAACTTAGAAGGCCACTTTGAAATTCTGCCGCGAGCGTTTACCATGACATTTTGACAGGAAGTGGCACCTTATTTCACATGTGCGTTACCATTCGAACCTCCACGTTACCGTAAGTTATCTCAATTTTCATGTATCGTGGCTCTGAGGTGGAGGCACGGGAGCCCCATTTTTAACACGTATGGTGATTCATTGGCCATTTTCGTGTGTCCAGGTTGTCCATGCCAGGTGTGCCGCTTACTATTATGATGGCTTGACGGTAGTCCTGTGTCCGATCGGCACAGCATCCGACTCAATCACGGGAGAAGGTGTCTGTAAATTAATAGAAATGACTGTTTTGGATGAACCAGGTCCGAAAACTTGCCGTCTTTGAAGGTAGTATAATCGCTTTCCGAAGTCGCATGCCATTGCTATGGATCGTTGGTAGTTTCTCAGCAGAAATCTCACGTCACAGCTGAGCACCGCGGGCTTGATGAAAACATGATCTTTCAGGTTGGTTCTTGCCCATTGCAGTGTACATCCTGACGGCGTTGGACTAAGTACGATTCTCGTACTTAGTCGGTGCAAAAATTCTGATAGATGGAGTGATTGCTCCGTTTGCCAAGCGGGATATACTAGCGCGAGCCTGCCCTGCGACACATACGGATAGGTAGGCTTCCCAAGTAGCAGCACTGATAGTTTGATGACTTGACCGAGTCCGGATTCAGATCCGGTGTGGCGACAAAGAGCCAATGAACGGGTACTGTGGGGACAACAAGCGCCCCTTCATTATTATATATTATATTCTCATAATTATTTTACATATTCAAAAACACCGACATTTAACGAAATTACGCGTGCCGAATTGAGTAATTTTACTGATTACTACAAAATCAAAAGAAGTGGAACAGGGGAAGTTCCGGTGTTGGCATAGGCCAAGTCACGTGTGGCGAAGAAGGGTGAAACCGAGATCAGGGCGTGTCCAGTAGTGTTCAAGCACGAACAAAGGAGATGTTGACGGTCGTTGACGGCGGTCAGTTAAAGTGAGTTTGAATGAGTTCTGGAAGGTGACAAAAGCGGTATCGAAGTGAGTAGTGAGTTGTAGTTGGGATGGTTTGGCAGACAAAGGGGTCATGTGACTATAAATTACTAAAATAGGAAGTAGGTTGGTGGTAAGGCTATGGGGAATCCCTGGGGATTCCCCCGATGCCGTTGATGCCGATGAAAATGTTAGTCAAGTGAATAAGGTTAAATCTGTGAAAATCAGACAAATTTGACGGGGACAAGTCAATCTTAGCAAAAAAACGTCTAAGATCTAACGGAGCGCGAGCAGTTACTAAAGACTACGAAGCGGGCTCGGAGGCGCTGCAATTGTAGTTCTTCCAATTCAACTCACTCAACCCTTAGCATTCCGGGTGGCTAGACACGGTATCCCCTGTTTTTGTCTCTAAGCGGAACATGTCCGCCAATTTTACACCTCCATCCAATACATACGACATTTCCTTTTTATATATCTTCATGATCCCGACACACTTGTATCTCCCCTCCCGAACTCAATTGCAACTTCTTCCTCATGGCCCTTTATACTCCTCCATCTTTACCGTTAACTCCTTGCAAAATGGGCTCATCAACAACACGTCCCTCCTTACCCACTGAGCTCCTAGCAACTTGGTCAGCTTGGCGTCCACTAGGGCAGACCGGTCTCCTCACTCCTCCAATGTCTGCATCTCTACCAAGGCTCGGTGCTCCCCAGGTGACGTCCTTGCCACCCATTGCTCACTTTGATCGTCAGGTATCATACATGCATCCAAGTACGTGTCTCTTGTCTCTCTTGTCATGTCTAGTTTTTGATCTAGCTAAAGTAACACCACCGCGTACTCAAGACGCGTCGACCTGGTCGCGACCAGTTCAGCAATTAAATGTCCCTCACGTGTCACCCGAACCGTATGTGGACGACGAGATGGACCAGCAGGTGCATCCCTTTCAGCAAAAGGCTCCAGCATCTGAAGATGTCCCTCGGCCAATTGATTGGTTTGATGACTCCCTCAAGAGATCGTCACATTATATCGCAGAGAAAACCTGCGAAATGATTTGTTACTTGTGGTTCTCTGCGTCACTTTCGAGTTCTACATCTACCCAACCACTTACTCCTCCGTACTCCCCTGAAATTCCTGCCGCCACCTCCTCTCTTCAGCTTGCTGCAACACCCACCTTTGTGTCCTTTATGCAAAAGTTGCTAGAAACTACACAGGTCAGCCAATCGGTGATCGTCCTGTCTCTCCATTACATATGGCGACTCAAGGAACGTAACCGTTTCACCGCTGGTTTACCGGGAAGTGAGTTTCGCATCGCGGTCGCCGCCCTCATGATGGCAAATAAATTTCTCGACGAGTGAGTTCATTGTGCCTATTTACGTCATCGTGTTCTCAAAAATTATTCTAGCAACACGTACACCAATAAGACGTGGTCTGAGGTTTCTGGTATCGAGTTGGCTGAAATCACCCGAATGGAAAAGGAATTTTTAATGGGAATCAGTTTCAACCTTTACATTTCCAAGAAGACGTATGATTCATGGATGCACTTATTGAGGGGGCTCGTCCACGCCAAAGAAAGGGAGTGTCGTAGATGGCGTCATACTCGCACCCGGCATCGCACGCCTCGCAATTCTCAACCGATGTCCGCAGCCCCCATTCGCTCCTACAGATGGAGGTGCCACTCGACATCCCATCGCGCACGCTCGACCTCGCCCGAGCAACCCATTCATCCTCGTACTTATTCATCCTCATATCACGTGACACCACCCAATCCCGTTGCCTCGCCATGTCTTGCCCCCGGTTTGAAACGCTCAGCCGCTGATGCGTTCTCACCTACATCGTCATCGTTCAACGAGTTACCGCCCTTGAAGCGTCCCACAGGCATGACTTTGCAAATTCCAGAAACAAGTTATCCAGCTGCCCCACATTCAGCTTCGCCAGTTGAATCTTTGCAGTCCTTTGCCAAGATGTCGTTATCATCGTCATCATCGCCACACTCGTTACGGTCTGCGCAGTCCAACCAGTCACACCAAGGTGATGCGCGCCCGCAGACTCTGGTGGCTGCTTACAGTGCGGAAGGACCCGTGAATGTTCCTCAGGTATGTTCTTTCTCCGCAATTCACATAATCTATCTGACGTTCGTGGTAGAACCTTTATTATTATTCGCTTGCTGGGTCGTCAACTGACTATGCAGCGGAAGAGGAAAGGGTGCGCCGTAAAGCGCGATTGCGGTGTTACCAGCCTCAGCCACCGCCACCGCCATCTTATCCGCCCGCATCTTACATGCCACAGGATATTCAGTCCGAGTCTGTCAGCCCTTACGAAATACACGTCGACGTGCGAGCTGTGCCTCTTCCTCACCTTCACGATGCCGTCTGGTCTCGGAAGCTTGCTCGACCTCCTTCGTATGGCGAAGGTTCTTTGCAATTACCACCTTTGCGGGAAAACGCAGTTCCGTCAGCTCCATTCGCCAATGCAGGACCACCTGGCGTCCATTTTTACTCGACTTCTAGTCAGCGAGAATCCCCCGTATATCATTATAATTGGTCTTATGGCAGATAGTTCTCGGTTACTCATTTCTGTTTAATGCACACGATTATTGCATCTCATCGGTTCCCCCTTTCACATCGAACTTCAACTTAGCACTTTCGCCATATCATTTCGTTGCACGCAATATCATTGACACTGACATAGATTCCCGGCATCCGCATTTGTATTTCACTTACATTTCCACTTTCTGTTAGCAGAGATTACATTACCTTCATACTTAGCTACTATTGTACGAGAAAGAATGCTAAACTGACCATACTTCGAAGTCGTCGGAGCTCGTGAAATTACTCGTGAACCAACCGCAAGCTATATGAACTTGATCAGTGATGTACTTATTAAGTCCACTAACAACAGTAAGTTGGCAACTGTACAGTTACAGTGATGTTATTGGTGCGGCTTGATAGATCTATGGCCGAAACAGCCTAAAATTTCGATGGTCTTCCGAGTCTGGAATGCATGTGCGCAGAAGCCATCTTTTTCCCGCATAGGTCAGTGAGAATGACGGTATCATGCCTGATCATGGCCAGTTCCGCACTCCGCGGTCCCCATCCTGTCATCGGAGCCCTGTTACAGATCGCACAAGACTTTGATGGGCCCCTGCTATAAGTATGAGTCGATCTGCGTTCACGTCCGGTGCTATTGGCACAGGATGAATCCGTGTGCCTCCGGGGACGTCCATTTCCCAGTACTCTGTGCCCCTATATCCTCATTGTAACGAGACTTAAGTTCTTGTCTCGTTCTCACCGTAATCGAACCATACAGTTCAGAAATAGGTCGTCCAGTGTGACGAGACGACCTAACTTCATACGAGAGTATTTAGTGTTCATCCCGGAGTAACCCATCACCACCTACAACCAGAATGGCATGTGTAGACATAATATCACGGTTAGATGAATCAGACGGATACCAGTCCGATAGATAATACACATGGATCTTTTCCGTCCCACAAAGGCATTGACAATGAGGGCTTTCATATGTCGGACTTGTTCCTTACCACGCGTAGTAATAGCGTGTAGGCCATTTGGAGTTACATTTGACAGCTTTCGACGCCTCATACAAATGCCATGTACAATCGCCAACTCACAGGTTAATAATGATGGTCTTCTGAATTATTTGCGGGGCCAGGGGTCGGTTTCAGTGTCTGACGAGACAGATTTTGATCTCAATTGAGCCATGTTGGAGGCAAGGAACGCCTGGGTGAAGAAGTAACCGGATAACAGACCCGTCACTAAAGACAAGTTCGTTTCATCGAATTTCATATCAGTCATGACTTAGTATGGGTGATGATTCTAGGGTGGACTCACAAGCACCACTGATAATAGTTTTATTCCGGCCAAAGCCCATAAATTTTGAGCCTACCAGTGCTGTGACGCAAGCATCAGATATCAGACGGTTCGTTACAAGGCACATGACAAATTATAATATCAATACTTGCCTCCTGCCAGACCCGACGTCAAGCCAGCAAATATCCCATCTCTCCGAGCCTCCTGATGATATGCCATCAATTCAATGTCAATTTTCCACGCAAAATAACACGAACCCTCCATGCGGCTGCTTTGAGCTCTTCCACACCCGGCTTGTGATCTAACTCCATTCTCTGTGTTTAATTGCGCAGCAACAACAAATGGCGGCCGTAAGTAGACGGTAAGAACAAAGTTCTAAAATAAATTTGAAAAGTGCAAAGGAAAACTTGAAAAAACCGGGTAAGCTAACTGACCGGATTTGGAGTTACACCGATGAACGCGTTTCGTCACACCACGTTACGTTGTGACGGAACGCGCTTCTCGGAAGTTCTACGCCTTACAAGCCTTTACACCTATATTTTGTTATCAGAATTGTGATATGTCCCCTGGAGAGAAGAAGAGTCGGGCTCGGAGTCCACAGGAATTTTATGACGAGATCAAAGGTATCAATCTCCGGCTCCATCAGACTTATTCAAGCTCCTCATCTCATAACCCAAGAACTCTTGATCAAGACAAAACCGAAGCTGAAGGACGGAACTACGAAGGATGAAACCATAACCAAGAATTTACATAAGATCGCCTCGCTTGCACAGGCATTTACAGAACAGCGCCTGAAGTCGAGCAAAAAAAGCCAGTTATCAGATTTGCTCGATCAGGAAGGTTCGTAACATTGTTCGGCATCAGTGTGAACAAACATGAAACCCAAGTGTCTCGCTTTAGGTGTCAACCTGTGGAATGTGTCCGGCGTGGTCCGTCAAGGCTCTGCGACTGACAGCCGCGTTGTCGTCGCCGCTTGTATGCTTCTTTGTTTGCTGTGATTAGTCTCACTTAACGCCTTGCCAGTGCGGCTAGCTGGGTTTCGCCTCATGGAAGCAGGGTTGGAACCTAAGCCTGACACTGAAGGTTGGGAGAAGTTCGGAATTGCGTGATTGTCGCTCATTTATGTTCTATCAGCATTATTACATATTCTCCAAATCGCGAGCAAGACTGGCGCAACCCTGTCCGGTGCGTTTACCAAGGCCAATATCTCGTATCTTCAAATAACATCATCACCACGGATCCAGAACTGGGTCACAATGACACCGCATCTAGCGTGCTAGCTTGTGCGGCAAAGGTTATTTTTTTTTTCCTGTTCATGTCAGCGGTGGTTCATCACTAATTTTATCAAAGTATGAAGAAGCGCTGAGAAATATTGACGACCCGAGTGGCACCAATCAGCAAGCCAGGGCATGTGTTACAGCCGTCTACCTCTCAACCAGAATGGAAGCAGTGAGGACTCTAATCCTTGTGATGTGGAGACGTTGATATATTTAGGGCCTCGTGAAATAGGCTTGGAGGGAAGGAAATGAAGGGCTAGCGGCCTTTATGGCTGACAAAATCACAGGTCGTCCCTGAGTCCTTATTCATGTTATGAGCCGCTCTGATTGTCCTCATAGAGAATGACGGACGGCTCGTGCTCCTGTCTAATCATGACGTAAGTTAAGTCCCATTCAGTCGACTTACTTCTCATGGTAAAACATTTTCAGCGAGAGACGCTCGCGACTAAGCTTCTTGACATTGGCAAATCGCTTTTGAGAAGTTGCTATCAGGACAGCAAATCGGCACCAGAAGAAAGTAAGGCTAACGATGCTATTCGATGGATGCAAAAGGCGTTTTTCGTCATCGAGCCAATCGATTGCGCGACTAATGCCGAGCTTGCTGAGCTCAAGGTGAGTATTTTCAAGTATACTAATCACTCGTCATTCTCAACCCTTGTTAGAGATCGGTTCTCAGGAGTCTGGGTAAGTGAACTTGGCTTGATTCTATGGTACAACGGGGCTCAGATCGGCCCCCTATTAGCCCGTGGCTACTTCTTGTCATCATCCCAGGATCCAGAGAATTTGATCAGAGCGGAAACCGCGCTAGAAGAAGTTATTGCAACTATCGATCCTTCTGCAGACAACGTAAGCACAGTCCTGCCAGTGACATGCTCAAGCGGCATTTACCCACGTTCCTGTAGGTAAGCTCCGAATACCAACAACTCCGATGGATGAAGTTAGCTGTCATAAAGCGGCGAAAAGCTGGAGATACTGTTCTTCTTCAAGGTGAACTTTCTTGGACCGGAATCTTCCACATTTAGTGGCGAGTTGGGTTACTCACGTTCTTCATTAGCATTACAAGCCATCATTGATAACCTGACATATTCAGAAAGCAATCTTACCGAGTGAGTTTATGGGAATGCTGTAATTCACTTCGTTTCTCAGATCACGTTTCAAAAGTGTCCTACAGGAACTTCGGACGCTTTCTCAGTATCAGTAAGTCGTCTGATACGGTGGAGATTCCCTCGATTCAATGTGGGCGTAGCCAATTAGTCACGAGTGCAACTCAGTACTGCCTTCATCGGGCCTTACAGTGCTCTTGGAGCACAGACGCCGTGGAAAGGCTTCTCATATCTCTCATATTCCATTGTTCCAAAGATGACAAACACGACAGAGCCATACAAGATCTACATGCATCTTTCAAAGGTAGGTATCATTTTAATTTTATTGTTTTATGGCTTGTGCGAATTATTTACCTTTTTGCGTAGAACTGAGTGACGTGGACTTTGAGCTTCTCAAAGCTCCGGCCACAGCTTGCATCACGGTTAGTGCATGCTCTCTTCCGTTTATTCAGTTTATACTGGAATTTTTGAACATCTTCCACAGCTTTTATGGCAATACGGTGATCGCCACTATCACGCGGGGCGATGGAAAGAAGCTGGGGATTGGTTCAGTTGTGGCACTGATTCTATATTTGCAAGTTTGGGTCCCGTCAGCAGCTCCAAGTGTTTTCGGAAGGCTGCCCTAGCACATCTTAAGCGAAAAGACTATGCTCACGCGGGGTCGATCATCCGCCGCTGTCCTGACACAGAAGCCACCACACAATATGTAACCTTTCTTATTGCGGTACATCAAGGTTTGCAAGTGCATTGCCTGATAGCGCGATTATATCTCATCTACACTAATTCCAGGACTGGAAGACGAAGGTATCTCCATTCTGATGAAAGACTGGTGACCTTTAATCGATCGGTCGCTTATCAGCGATAAAATCTATACGCAATATGGTGCACGCCGTGAACTTCGATCGCAAGATGATTTTATTAGCCTGCCGGCTGGCACATGACTTGGACATGAAAATTCTTCTTCTTAACGTGCTAAAGGCTCTTCTGGAAACGCTAAACTTCAGAGAGAACGTGGAGAACATCACTGAAGCCGTGGCGTTGGTAAGATGTATCATAAGGCTTATCATCAAGCTCCTTGGAGAACCCGCTGCCGATTTGTGAGTTTTTGCGGTGTTAAGCATCGAGATGTCGAGCTGAAAGTCACGTCAGGGACCGCTTAGTGGCAGCATTACTTCATCACTTGAAGATTGGTTAGTCGAAATGTATGGACCACTCGCAAGTATTCTAACGCAATGAATGTGGCAGCGGTGACTGTTGCAGAATCTTGTGAACAACCTGCCATGCTTGTCAGGGATATATCTTGGCTTTGGAGGACTGCATACAACTGTGCTATCCAAGCTTGCTCGGATTGGGAAGACAGAGAAGATCAAATATCTGACATTTTTGACGCAGCGAGACGAGTCAGTGATTTTTGACAATGATCTTCCTGGGTTTAATGTCGTGCAGCTTCTCGAGCTCTACATACTACATGCAACTGTAGAGGTGGACCAGGCTATTTATGTTTACTTGGTGAATGCATCATTCGCATCCGCCTCGGGCCGTGGTACGCACCCTCGATCCATCCCTAAAAGACTACAGCGACCACAACTCCCTGCATAGTTATGTCTTTCAGGCGTTTGCGGTCGCAAACGGAATCAATTGAAGTATGTTCAGGTCCTCTTTGGAAACCTTCTACTGATTATGCTTTAGATTGAAAAACACCGCGATCTGTTCAACGAGGTCAATCAATCATTACAGCGCATCGTCAAGGTTTTGCGGGAGGAGAAGGTACCGCAAGAGGACCTTCCTCGACTTGAGTCATCCTTGCAGATTTTACGAGTTTTCATCGTCGAAGCGGCATCCCACCTGTCAGATTGGAACACGGTCCTGGCCACAATTGAGGGATGGTTACAATTCCCTGTTAACAGACAAGACAAGAGCTCATTCCGCATACAGGAAGCATCTCGCTCCAATCGTGATTCATTGGAGACGTACGAGGCGTTCGCTGACATTCTGGTAAGACAGAATAGTTCTTTCCACGCATGGCTTTTTCAACGTTACTCCTAGTGGGAGGACAAAAACTGCCCCATGCATGGTAGATATTATTTTCGACTTCACGATCAAACTTATCCTAGCCAAACCCTAGTCCTTTTCACAGCGCTAGAGGCTACACTTCACGCCTGTTTGGCCCTTGGACACTTTTCTCTGGAGAAATTTTCTCGGTGGCTCCGGGCGATGTGTATTATACTACTGACAAGAGCGACAGGGTCCGATCGATCCAAGGCAGTTGGCTACGTGGATCAAGCCATCGCTGTACTAGAGGAGCATGGCGACGCTAGGGACGGCGGTGATCTGGTAAAATTCCAGTCTCAGTATATTTTGCTCACTCATTTGTTCGGAAGCTCTATCCTTTGGACGAGCGTCAGTGGCTTCTGAGCACGGCGTATAACACTGGCATCGAGTGTCTTCAGTTAGTGAATATCTCATGTGATATATGCTGACGCAGGACTCGTCTACCTCAGTGCATCCATGGTCGATGAAGCGAAGCGTTGGTTCGAATGTTCCACTATTATCTGCCGCTTCGTCCCCGATGGTAGGCAACGCGCGGAAAAGGTAGGCAAAACGCAATGGCAAATCGGACTTCACCACACACTGCAGCAGATATCGACAACCTATAGCGACCTCCTAGCACGCTACCCGACTAGATGAAGCAATCGCACGATCATCAAACAGCTTTGACGTCGCAACTGGATCACTCCACATGTGCATTATTATGTGTATTTGTTCTTGTATCTGTAGCAAAGACCAATGGACTCCGCATTTTTTATTGCTGTGAGAAATGACGCAGCTGATAGAGTAGTACACGACCGCGAGTGTTGCCAATAGCCAGGTACTCGCTCTCACGGGAGAAATCGACAGAGGTAACATGTCCGAGAGGGGTACTTGACGTGGGCCAGTTCCCAAACACTGTCAACGACGGGCAATGGACCTGGGTAGGAACGCATCAAGTTGAATGAATGAAAGCCATGAAAGATGCGATATTGACGCACCATCCGCATCTGATCTTTTTTATCGTTGCTTGCTATCGCAAGTAACTGGGAGTCATGATTGAACCGCAACGTCGAGATACTTGTTGTCAGGTTCCCTATCGTCTTCAAAGTCTTTGGTTTGCCTCCCTCAACATCGATCGTACTCTCTGCATTGTAGACGTTGACCAAACCTGTGTTTGAACTTGGGGCCACATTGTCAGTGTGAACAGCTGCCTCACAAAACAGGATGACGTACCCAACGGTCAAATATTTTCCTTGGCCATCTCCACCAAGTATTCGACTGCCGAACCCGCCTTCATCTTGCCACCGTTTCACGCATTTGCGCTGCCCGATATTCCAAACATAAACCTGTGAATCTTCAGTCAGGCCCTAGAAGCTCGCCTGCTCCGGCCTTCGACCACCACAGAGACTTCACGTTCGCGTTTGCCTTGAGTTCGCCCACGACTTGCGCTGCACCTGACCGCCAATCGACAAGGTGAACCTGGCCTCGCCGTCCTGCAACAGCAAGAATTTCCCCTGTTGGGTTGAAGGAAGAAATCTCCATGCTCGCGCCTTGGTCCCCACGACCCGAAGAGAATGTGGTGCCCCATAGGCCTCGAGGGGAGCGGTGGGAGGCTCCAGACTGAAGGTCGTAAGTGTAGTAGAAAGGTCGTGGACCAGTCATCAATATGGACGTGCCACTGGGGTGGAAAACGGCATTGGTGATGGGAAGTGATGGGACGTGAAGTGTTTGGGCATGAGGATTCGTGAGACCGTCTAATCTATCAAGCAAGTTCAAGTTTAAGTACGAAAGATGTGGGGAGTAACACTCACCTGGAAAAGTCTCAGGCGACGGTCTGCACTTGCAGTCAACAGTATGGGAATGTGGGGCGAAGGATGGAATGCAACCGTTTTTATTTCGCCATCCGCTGGTGCAGCTTGATTAGCATCCCGCAATCGCTCAATGGAGAGTGTGCTCGGGAGTATAGGTCTTGACTTAGTAGTCCCCAAAATTCCAGCTGTTGATGCCAGCAGCTCCGGCACAACATCCTCCTCACTCTCAGATCCAGAAGCCGATGATCGTCGTCTCTTTGCGCGTTCACTTTTCTTGCGCGCAATGGATGCCCAGTCTGGAGTTGGGTTTATGTGTTCGAACTGCCTGCGCAATCTGCGCTCGTATTCGCGTCCTCCCACTGTATCGTCAGAGGGCGCGTCGCGCAGTTTGCGAAGACGATTATTTGATGCGAGTGAAACTTGGACATTCACATCGTCTGGGTCTGTCCATGCGGGAGCTTTACTTTTTTTGGGCTGCTGGGGGATGTCCTCGCGAATAATGGAGATTTCTTCGTCTTCATCGCTTTCTGGGACCTCCGGTGTTATGAGCTCTTCGTCATCTTCTGCACCAGACTGTACATTGTCTTGGGGAGCTTGGCTATGCTCGGATAGTCCAGCATTATCGTCCACGAAAAAAAGCTATAGGTAACGTGAATAATGAAGTGTAATTTCCAGTAATTCTGCACATACATCCGAGTCGAGCAAATTTTCAAACTCTCGTCCTACTTCAAGTTGCCCGTCCTCTGCCTCCTCATCAGATACGACCATTATTTCCTTGCCAGCCTTCTCAGGAGCATATGGGACGCCAAACAGCAAGTTTTCGAGACGCCTCTCCTCGTCGTCTTTACTGGCGTCATTGTGCAAGGTCAGCACCTAGCGGGACTTGTTCATGCTGGATTTTGCCTGTCTTTTGACGTTTCCGAGGATTTTTAACCATCGTGACACGATGCTATCACTAGTTGTTGTGGTGAAGACTTGGTGGATGTTGTGAGTAATAACATCTACTTACAGATATGATATCTCGAAAGCGCAGGTGGCTGTGTAGAACTTCAAGCTTATTCCGAGTCATCACGCTATCTGTGACTATCAATCAACTTCAAGTCGTCGATAGTTCGTCATCATTTTACATACTATGATACAGGCTTGAATCGGGTCATTCGCGTAGCACGCCTAACTCTCAAATCCATATGGAATCCGTCATGGATCACAGCTCCGCACAGCCAGGTGCGGTGGTTCTTTTCTTAAGATTATTATCAGGCATGTATCACGATCTCATCAGGTTGTGATCATTATGCAGACTCAACTGAGTATCAACCGTCTGTCGCGGACGTCTTACAAGTTAAACGGTACCTGCAATGCAAGCTCCCTACGGAGCTTATTGACAGGATTATCGACGACGGATCTTACTGGCCACACAGCACAGTTTACATCGAGCGGCCTACCACCGTTCCAATTTACAAGGATGGAAAGCGTTCTGGAGATGGAATTTATATAAGATCGCTCCCCCTTGGCGTTCATGGCACTGAGGGCGACTTTAGGCTTGGTGAGAAGGACTTCGAGGACGGCGGCGCAGCTTGGGAGAAGAAGTTGCGAATTGGCGGACTAGACGACGCCTCGCCGTTTGCGCCGATGCTATCATCGCATCCGTGCAGAAAGATACAGTTTCAGCTTTGGAGTCATGATCAAAGATTGCGCGAGCAGTATCCCCATACATTCACCGCATCATACATATGGTGTGACGTCAGCATAGAGAAATTGCAGACACCCATATCTGAGGACGACATCATTGAATGGCCAGCACATCTTCTCTTCGAAGAGTACAACGAAGAGCTATCGTGTATCCAACGGGACACCGGAAAACCGTTCTTTCCTCCTACCATGAAAGTGCGAAAAAATGTTGCGGCGAAGACCTCGGGATCAGACCATATCATGTCTTGGCACTCTCGCGATGCACCTGACAGGGATTCCGACGGTGACTGTTTTTGGCACTTTCTTGATAACACCTTTGACAAGGATGCCGCCAAGGCCGCAGAAGTGGGGAGACTGGTGCGCAGCTTGCAAGTAGGAGATTGCATGACCCTGTGGGCTCATGCTCGTTTCCCCAACTCCGAAGATAAAGTTCAAGAAGCCAGGGTCACTGTATATTGGGCGGTATAGCATACCATGGTATCTTCCAATATGCTGTGTCTAGCAGATTTTTCCAACCTTCTTATCTCTCATGACTTACGAGCCGAGCTCATTTACAGTACTTGCTGCGTTATAGATAAGACATCAGTAAATTATATTCATTACAAATTTTTATGACAGGTTCTAGTGGATCCATCCTACGACTGTCGACCACAAGCAGTTAGAAAGGATGCCATGATTTTTCCTGGAGGCAACTTGACAGTCATCGATTCATCATGCATGAGTCCCCCTCCCTTTACTGCAGAGACACTCTGTATACAACTCAGGGCCTCCGATGCAAACGAGACCTGCGATCCAAGCTCCCCACGGAGCTTGTTGAAACTTGACAGGATTATTGACGAAGCATCTTACTGGCCACATAGCTCAAATCAATCTACCTCGAACGCCCGTTTAGCATTCCTATGTGCAAAGACAATAGACGTTGTAGACGGGATATATATGATCTTAGACTTCGCGGTATTGAGACAGCTAGCAACTGTCGACTGGACTACAAACAAGTTGCAATGCGGGCGAAGAAGCTGCGGGTAGACAACCCTTCATGCACCATGACCACGCTATCACGCCCTTTCGGAAAGATCGAGATACAGCTTTAGATTGATAGCGAATACTGGACCTGGAGACAGACGGACGACGCATCTTACATACCGTTTGCAGACCTTGGTATTGGGAGAGTGTAGCTGTTTCCTGATGTGGCGGATGAAAAGATACGCACAATCTGCATGTTCCGGTCGTTGCGCTTCAAAACGCAGCTGCTCTGACAACTGCAGCAGTCTTGTCATATAGAAGTTGCAGACGTCCGGATTTATAAAAAATAACATAATTAAATGGCCAGCGCATCTTCTCGTCTGAGAATTCGACCCAGAGCCATTTCGTGTCCAAAAAGACACAGTCAAGTCATTCCTTCCTCCCGATACGTCACTTCACAAAAATTTCGTGACGCCGGGCGGGATAACAAATGTTACAAATTCACAGAACACACCATTAATGTTCTCTAGCACTTTCTCGACTCCTTTTGATGAAGAATCTGCAGACCGTTACGAGATACGGTCAAACTGGGGCGTGGCCCGCAGTCTCTGTATAATTTGCAAGTAGGAGATTGTATTACCCTGCCGGATTCGAGCTCGTGGTGCCACGGCGTTCCTTAATTGGTGCCGTATGCATATATAGAAGGACAAGATCACGATGTGAAACGACGGCGTCATCAATGTGTGGCTGGAAGAATAATTGAGGCGGTTTGGCAAGGTGTATAGCATAGTACGTCGTGCTTTCATGAATGCTGATAATTGGCCTGAAGATGCGGCTGTGTTTTTTTTACAAGCCCGTTAGGTACAATCCAGATAAATGAAGGATTGAGACAACTAACAAAGGGAGACAGATAGTGGTTTCTTCCTGTTGCCCACGGAAGCGACTTGTGCGATCGGCTTGGCTGCCAGAATACTTGCCTACGCCAAGCAACCCACGACGCCCCTTGCATTAGCACATTTCCCTTGATCACTTATCTCTCGGAGGTCGTTGTTCACAGACCTGATGCAGGGACCAGACGACACCGGTCACATCCGCGGGATTCCCGAATGCTCCGTAATTGAGCCGCACCAGCCGTTTCGCAGTACGATACTCCGATATGTAAGCAATACGTCGTTGTCGGCAGGAGGAGCTATAGTAGGCGGGCTCCATGCTGTCCGGCGAAACTGTGCGACCTATAGGAATTTACGCAATCAGCCATAGACAAAATCATCCCACTCATACCTCTTTTCCGTGAGAGATGATGATTCCCTCGAATCCCTCCCATGAATTACTTAAGTAGACCCATCAACTCGCGTGCATCTAGCTTGTAATTCTTGATTTGAGGCGGCTACCTTCTCATGGGACGTTTTTCGTGGTATTTTCATCTTCTATTCCCAGTGGGGAAAGCGCTGGATGATCGGGTTTTTGGGGTGCATGTGGTTCCGCTGATTCCCTTGCACAGCGAGCGTTCCTAAGGAGTGGGCCACATCACAAGAGCACAAGGGCCCTTTGATTGTACTACGCGAGTCTCGGAGTCTTCTAGTTGGTCGAATTTATTGTCACCATACCATGTCGCGGCCTCCGCAACACGTTGGCGCTGGTACCAGTATAAATTTTTCAGCCCTGCAGTTACTAATTACCTGCTGCCAATGCCATTTAGAGTTGACATCTGTTGTACGTACCCTCTGAGACAGATCTGAGTCCTTGTAAAAGTCACGTTTATTATCTTTGTACAACGTTTAGTAAACGTGCAGCACAAGATCTTATCACGTTCGCCAGGCTTTTGGAATGGAGGAGCTCAGCTGAGCGATGAGAGACCACCGCTTGCGATTTGCATCGTAAGATAATAATTAAGGAATGTCCGAGTCCGCGGTTTAGTCGCGTTGCTGGCTTTGGAAGAAGACGCAGACGTTAGCCGAGACAGCATTTTCCCTCGGTCCGCCCAGGACCACCACCACCCCCTTCAGACTGAGTCTGTAGCCTGCGCCGCGATCTGGACTTCCCTTCTGCTCTTTTTTTCATAGCAGGACGTTGTCCCTCCCTACACTGGAAGGAACTTGATCCGAAACACTCCAATCACTAGCACTGCCAACGTGTTGATACTTGTTACTGGTTCTCCCCTCTGGAACATTTGATCTCAGCTCTCCCACTCGCACAGCTGTTCTAACCATCATTCGTCATTCAAACTGTTCTTCAGTTGTATAACCTCGCTGTTGGATTCGTAGCCCCAGGGCCCTGCATTCGTTTCTGCTCCAGACTAAGCAATCATGGGTGCATGCATGTCAACAGGGGGGATGGTGGATATCTCGGACGATGATAAGCGGAAGCATAGAGAAGCGGAGAAATATCTCAAGGAAGTGAGTTTGCGACGCTGACCTTCGCTCGTCGTTCTGCTCCTGTCACTGGTAACATGATATTGACCATATCCATTATATAGGCCAGGGCCAAGATGACTTCCCAGGTCAAAGTACGCTCGATACCCAGTTCCTGTATGTTATTCACCTCATGTATGACACCTAGGTTCTTCTCCTGGGGTCTGGCGACTCAGGAAAATCGACGGTTCTCAAGGTAAGTTATCTCCCCCAGTTCACTTGCTGTCAGGTCACGAGGCTTCTTTCGTAGCAAATGCGACTGATTCATCGGGTACCCTTCTCTGCAGGAGAAATAGAGACATATCGTCAACTGGTGTTCAATAACCTAACGACGGGCATGAATTACGTTTTCGAGGCCATGGAGGATATGGAGCTCGAGATTGCGGAGGAGAACCTACCACACGTGGAACTCATTCAGAATGCTCGGGATATACATGAACAGGAGTCTTTTCCAATGTCATACTACGAACCTTTGAGAGATCTTTGGGCCGACAGTGGGGTCCAACAGGCGTACGGAAGAGGGAACGAGGCTGCTCTCCCTGAAAAGTGAGCCTCGTGTTTTGTGCCTTGCTTCCTCCGAGATCTTACAACACCTACTATAGCTTGTCGTACTTTTTCTCTTCGCTGGACAGATTATTCGACCCATCATATCACCCAACTGAACAAGATATCGTCCAGTGCCGAGCTCGCACTATCGGAATAACCGAGACCACTTTCCAACTTAAAGATCACGAAATGCTTATGGTCGACGTCGGCGGCCAGAAGAGCGAGCGGAGGAAATGGATTCACTGTTTCCAGGATGTCACCAGCATTCTATTTCTGGTCAGTCTAAGTGGGTATGACCAATGCCTTGTCGAGGATCGGGATGCGGTGAGTTACCTTGCATGTCGTGATTTGTCAGAAGACGAACCTTCATTTTCTTGTTCTAGAACCAGATGCAAGACGCTATGACAATATGGGACTCAATATGTCACTCGCAATGGTTCAAGCAGACATCGATAGTATGTCAAGTTGTCCTCGTGATTTTGAAAGCTTTTCATGCGTGCTGCCAACAGATTCTCTTCCTGAACAAGGATGACCTCTTCCAAAAGAAGATCCTCAACTCTGACATTAAAAATTTCTTCCCGGTGAGTCAATTTCCTCTGACTGGCACCTCCGACTCAAAGTACTTCAGGATTTTGAGGGTGAACCAGGGGACGCAAAAGCTGGACGAGATTACTTCCGGCGACGTTTCACGCGGCTCGCTCACAAAGCTGGACGTTCTAAAGAACGCGAAATTTACATCCAGTACGCCTTTCTCTTATTTACCGAAGATCCAGCCCTAACTCTAGAAAGTGTAACAACTGCAACCGATACGGAAATGTTGAGAGTAGTGATGGCCGCCGTTGAAGGTCAGTTCCTATGCGGATATTTTTGGAATCAAGTTACTAACACCTTGCTTTCCAGAGTAAGTCCTTCCTTCTATTGATCCTTTCCCCCGTCCGCCAGTGATGTCGTCCAACCGTACGCTCATCCATTTCCCACCACTCTCCACTTCCTTCCATAGCATCGTTCTTCGATCCAATCTCCAAATCGCGGCACTAATTTGATGTTTCTTTTTGCTCTTCATCTTATGATTTATCCATGTCATCATCAACGTTCGCATCTCGCTATCGTGCTCCAAAACATACTGCTATCGCCGGGACACAATCTTGCATACTCAAATTTCAACCTTAATTATCTTCTACGTGCATCTTACCATTGCAACCAATCTCTCCTCTATCTGGCATTCACGTAACCGTCCGATTCTGTGGGCTTCTTTTGCATTGTTCGAAAAAAAAAACAACAGTGCCGTCATAAGCAAAAACGTGAGTTGGCCCCTCTCCGATTGGGAGAAAATTTTCGCAGGAACGCTGATGCCCTTGTCACCAGATCCGCGAAATCATGCTTTGAAGATTGTCGCCCCAATTGTAGCTTAATGGTGATTAGGCTGCAAGGCACAATGTACTAGTACCCCAGGAAGCGGAACCCTTTTGTGGCGGCATACTATCTAAAACAAGAAGACACCCCGCTCACCTCGACGACTGGTTAGCATTTATTTTACTCATTAGAGCGGTGTGCCTTTACCTGTCATTTTCTTCACACATGTCGTGTGTCCTGCCTTGACACTTTCTCCCAGAACCATCACATCATTGATCAAGCTGTTATACATGTCGTGTAGGATACTGGTCATGTAATCTTTGCTTTGCTTTGCTTATGGTATCTAATTTCTCTTCCTCATCGAACGCTGTTTGCGTCTTGGCTTAGATTGATGTATTTTTCATTCGCTTCTTCCTCCATTGGCTGATGTTTGTATCGTTCTTTATGATATTGTGATTGTGATTCTGTATCAAATTATGACAAAGTGGGTCGACTCCGTCTGACAGACTAGTCTGGATGAAGTCCGTCGGCATTGAACAGGGTGCGTGAGTGTTCACTCAAGATGCATTCGTACCAATACACTCGTGCTGCCGAGCTGGGTAATTTTATTAATAAATTAGATCCGAGGTTACAGTGCGCCCTTCGCGTGCGTTCGAAGTTCATTTTGTCAGTACATATGTACCCGGAGGAATTGCGGAGGAAAGGGTATTCTGACTCGGGAACCGCCGACCCGCGTGGGCATCAAAACCTTCCTGTTGCGCATATTGTGAGCCCCAATCGTTTAGCGGCTTGTGCGGCGCCGGCGGATTTCTGGGGAAAACAATCGAGTAAGCGCGCCGAACAAGATTAATGCCAATGATGAGCGCTGAGCTCTCAACTCTGTTCCGACTCATCACCAGAATTGCTTTCGAGGTGCCATGTGATGTCTCTTCGGATGCGAAAAGGTTCTGCGCCGGATCTATCGGAAGAAGATACACATTGGCCATTTGATGGTATTATTTGCGAAGATGAGCCGTCAGCAAGTTCTCTATGCCCAAGTCGGCCGATGCTTCTTCGCCCAGCTGCGCCACCAGCTTCAAGCTCTTCTCAAGGGGGCTGAACTCACCCACAGTACCGGGAATACCAAGATGGAGTGCGTTCTGATATACACCACTGATCTGAAAACTTCTTTCTGTCCGTGGGTTCGAGGTAGTTGTGTGACCAGTAATTTGAGTGTCGTCATACCCCTGTTTCAGATATTGTGGGCATCCATATTTGATGACCAAACTCAGACTAAAATGACCTAGCTGTGATCAATACGAATTGGAAACACTTCCACAATAGACGGCCGAGATTTAGATGAGCAACTTGATGAGATCGTGGCGCAATACACGAGTAACACTATCTGTGGAAAGCTGTGATCCATACGAATTGGAGAAATTGAAATTTAGACGTGGGGAAGTTTGCAGAGAAACCCGTCAATAGGCTTATGTGCCATGGGCAGTGGGGGCTTGTTAAATATCGCGTTTGAGCCGCAGGCTGCAGCTGGATGCTACGTTTGTGCTGTAAAGTATAAGGATATATTTAGAACATTGGTGCTAGTGGATAGGCTGTTACTGGAACGCAGCACCTCTGACAAGGTCATGTACACACTCAAGCTCTGCGTTCGTTTTCGTTTTCCCGACGCACGTTGGTCGTGATATTACCTAGAATTTTGGCAGCCTTTTAATTATTTTCAGACGTTACCATCTCAACTGCGACTGCGACATGTAGGGGTTTCGTGCGGTTGAATTGGATATGGGGATGCGGGTGATAGTGGTCGTCGCATGCTACGCCCATCAGTAAGAAAGTGCCAGTTCTTGAGAAGGAGACGGCCGCCAACTTGTGCCGTGTTGACGTGACGTTGAATAAATAAAAACCGTCATGACGATGAAGCACTTGCACTGCGCATGATATATCCTATTAGAAGGGTAGAGCCCCACACGCTCTACACCGGCGATGCCATGGCGTCCGTAAAGTCCTCGGCCATCGATGACAAGTCGGACTGGAACGGATGAAAGTTTGCTTGCATTACGCTTCCATGACCTTGAACAGTTTTCCCAGATGTGTCATAAGATCGCCCGTAATACGGAGAGAACAGTCACGAATTCATCTATCCATTATAGTCAGCTACGACGAGCAATGCAAACTAGCACCACAAGATCATACATGGATGCTCGTGTCGGAACAAGCTGTTTCATCTTGTTATACAACTTGAAGGTGGCGGTAATTCCGAGACAGCCTGAGGCAATGACTCCGAAGGTGGGGCAAATTCTGCGTTCTACGTAACAAGCTAATCAGTCTGTGTATGAGGCAGACGGTCGACAATTGCTGTCTACCGCATTTCCATAGTCGTGCTGGTTCGATACGCCGTCTAGTCATGAGCAGAAAAATAGTAATGTCAGAGGGTATGTCAGTCAATTTAAAAGTTGCAAGTGATCGAGTATGGCTGCGACGATCGTGAGAATCGTACGTCACAAGCACGCTCGATAACTCGACTGCTCCCAGCTTTCGCAAGCGAGAAGAGGTCAAGAATCTTAATCAAGATCAAACTGACTTGGAGCTGGCTTATGCAGGTTGATTTTTGATCACGTGACTGATGCGTCTGTTTATCCAGTTGGCAAGCACGCACAAAGTTGGCCACTGGTGACGACATTTTAGGTGTTTTCTGAAATACATGTCTAAGACTAGTGTTTCACCAGATCTTCCACTTTGCTAGCCGGTGTGAATAACTATCCTATGGCGGGCATGAATATCATTAGTCCTCGACTCACGTTCGAAGAGAAAGAGGAGTGAGAAACGGCGAAACAAGTACATGACACACCTATATAGCGATCATAGCAAGAACCGTCCTCCTGGTGTTGATCCATCATTGGGCATTGGTCCGTGATCCTACAAGGTATCTCGCTTGCACATAATGTGTGGACCTTTCTGACCGAGCATCGCAGGCCCTGACTGCCGTCTGTGTTCCCAGTCCCGGTTGTCAAATTACGCACAACAACACCACCGTCCAAGTTGCTGTGTTGTTTCGATTTTGTGGTCATGTGGCTGTCGACTTGCGCACCTGGACCGTTAACTCGCCCTCACGCGCGGACATGTTACTCCCGGCCTCCCTTGCACCTACACGCTCACAGGCTGGTATACCCTCATAGAAACTGAGAGATGCCTTATTGCTCACATCGTTAGCACTCGGAGCTCGGCTGGAAATTGCATGTGAGACTTTGATATTGGTGTTGATGGCTACAAACGGTGGGGTGGCGAATGTCACCATGTCAGAATTCGTACGCCATTATGAGACTCCAATGAATCGTCGGAACATACCTCAGTGTGTTGAACAGCAGCCGAATGCCTCCATATCACTTGCAGCCCAGACACAATTGGTCGACGAGCCGCAGATCCATGCTGTTTGAGATAAAGTTGAATAGTATGATCTGTCATATTCACGGGTCACGTGCAAGCACCGCAGACGAAGAATTTGGAACTCACAATATTCAAAACTGCACCATCCTCATCATCTCCGACGTGTTAACCAGGCCAACAGTGGAAGCTGAATAGCAGGATCTGCCCCCCTCATGGGTTGTCTGAAAACACCGTAGATGATGGATTCGCGAGGCACATCAGAGCGGAATTGCGCTGGTGGAAGAGCATACGCACAGCATACTGGTAAAACATGCCTATGGTAAAACGAGTAAAACGTATGGAATAAGCACGGGTAAAACGCATACAGAATGCACGTGACCCAATAATGACCAAATGGATTCAGTCGATCATTGTCCTTTGCCTTCGAGACTTCGATCATCATTGCATACTGAACCTATTAAGTACGTACTTCTAAGTCTCTAAGATCTAACCATCAAGTGCTTCGCCACTGGCCTACACCGCTTGACTTGTAATGACTTTCGGCGAGGTTGTACACTACGTGACCCAGCCTACAGGTTGGCCTGAACCAGTGCGCGGTATTGCCTCCCTATTGTCGCCGTTTCACTGTCCCGACAGGCCAAGTAAAGAGCGTCTTGCGCTGCCCTCGACGTTCTCAGAGCCACTCGCTTCACATGAAGCACCTGCCTCGGGATCATACACTGCAACGGATTTTCTGGGCTTGATTCACTCAACAGCTGCAGGGTTGAGCGCACTTGCTGACCTTCCTCACTACGGTGGCGAGAGGTCTACTGTTCCCCTTTGGTCTCAACTTCTCCATGCGCTGGCCAACACACTGTCCCCAGAAATTTTGATTCTGTGAGTGACATCCTCGTCACGCATTGAACTAAGTTTCGAATATCCCTACAGCGAAGATGCACCGTTCGTCATGCCACAGTCTCAGAGCATGGCGAGTCAGCCCTCGAATCTCATTGACGGATATGCGACCCTTCTTGCCGCACACGCCATCTTTTCTATGCCTAGAACTCATTCAGACAATTCCAGGACCAACTCACGAAACGAGGAAGACGAGGACGAATCGATGTATTCCGCAGACTCTGACTCGTGCGATGGCTCAGTTGACTCACTCGACCTACCCTTGCAAGCTCACATGCTTCCTGGTCGAGGCAGATGCCTTTCCGCTGTGGTGCCAGTCTTACTAGTCGCCGACTCCCATAATATCGTTCCCCTACTTTGCAGCACTCTTTACCAGAGACATGTGTGGGGGATCCATCAGCCTGTGGTCGGCCTGTGCTGTTCGAGCACGGGCACGACCGCCACAGCCATCTTCGGGTGGCTCGACTCCGATCAGTCACAGGAAGGCCGCATGGCAAGTCCGAAATCAATCTATATTTTTCCATGTTGACCCTTCCTGAAGCCTACAGCGCACCTCGCTTCAGCAGCAGATGTCCGCTTAGATCCGTTGATGGGGGTGTTTGACTTCACTGACACCTGTTCTGCCATCAGCCTCGCGCAATTCGTTTTAGGGTTGCGGAGTCACTTTCAAGATATCAAGGGTGCTATATCAATAGAAGCAGTCGATTCTCTGACTCCACTGCGCTGGAGATCCGACTTACCCGACTTTGAAACTCAGTTTGGGGGACAACTGGACGAACGAGTGGCATCCTGGACCCACCAGGTACATGCGCAGACGAGTTCTAGGTACGGATTTTCGTTTTTAATGGCAAGTCTGAATTTTTATCGTCGATTAGTGAAGCATCATCCTCATCTACCCCTCGTACTCCGTCCCCCCTCTTGGATACTGTGGTTACATCACATGATAATATGAGTTCTACGTTGCTCAGTACAATCTCCGAGGACGAACAGGTGGGGGGCGCAAATTATGGGTGAATAATCTGATATATGTCGCACTTATCAATGCATCACTAACTTGAAGCCTCAGGCTGCCCCAAGGGACCCGTGCTGCGAGCAAGAAAGGGCGGTAAGTTCGAGGCTTTCAAATGCACTGTTCGTGATCTCACTTTAACTGTAGAGGAAGGAGGCCGCAACGACTGTCCTCTGAGTGCTCGTCGCAGGGGACGAGTTCATCTGCTCAACCACTACCTGAGGTTAGGAGCTCGACTTCATCGCGTGCACCTAGCCCATACGCAAACTCGCGGTATGGAGCCTGCTTCTTGGTTGACTACTGTTCAATGACCATTTCTCGCCGCCAGATTTGCCGCTCTCTCTGATAGCGGCCTCGGGGATGAAGTGTCAATATCCAATTGGCTGTTTGAACGCCATGCATTCACAGTCGGTCGGATCCCAGTCTCTGAGGAACTATCGAAGAAGACCGAAATCAATGCAATGGTCAAAACCTATGATCAACTGACGGCATTTACCTGGTCAGACAAGATTCAAACCATAGTGAGTCTGCAGCATTACTTTTTCTACTAATTCTCATTACGTCGTACGCAGCTCTCGGAAGCCACGGTCGATAGCTCTGTGTCGGACATCCGATCAGAACTATGCCGCACGGGTGGCAGTCCCAACCTGCAGCCCAGCGCGATCGATGCTCCCTCGTCTGATGTTCCCTCATTGAAGGATGTCGAGTTTATTTCAACCCGAATTTCTGCACTGTTGCACACCGTAAAAGGCGCCCGCCAGTGTGATGGTGTTGCAAAGGTGCAGGGTGCCAACGAGGCTGATCGGCGCCATGAGTGGGATGCTCTCCTTCTCAACTTCTTTGAACCCGTTCTTGGCCAACGAGATGTGTTGTGCGTGGTCCATATGCCAGGCTGTCTTCATACTAACTATTTGTGTAGGTTAGAGCGACAGTTGAATGTCACTCGCAACCTTGCTGCAGATGATGCTTCATTTGCCACGCGAGCCATCGAGGTCACTGAAGACTACCATGATATCTGTTTGAAACAGCGACGGCATTTATCTCACACCCCAGAGACCACTGGAAATTGGGAGCAGGCTGTGGCAGCAGATCAACAAGCATTTGCATTTTCTCTAGATATTACGCGTCGCTGTCAGAACGGCAATTTTGCTGAAGTGATTACACAGCACGCATCTCTGGATCCGACTACTGGAAAATGTGACGCTGTCCTGGTCGTCACATGTTCCGGCGCTGCTACTGCAATACTCCAGCGCATATCTGGTATCGACAAGCAAGAAAGATTTCTGAAAAATTTCATGCTAATCCAAGGTCCGAAACCGGATAAGAATGATTCGAATACGGGGGAAACGTCAAACGAAATTGAAAAACCCATCAGTGGCAACCAAAAGACCACATCCGACAGATCACTTCAGGTCCCCTCCTCTTCTTGCATACCAAAATCCGAGAAAATCGATCGAAAAAAGTTGCACGACCCGTTTCTTTGTCACCCTGATGGCAATCAAGTGACGCGGGAAAAAGAAGGAATACTTTCGAAGAAGACATCCGGTGACGAACCTAGTGGAAAGGACCTGCTACTTCCGGTCTTGTTGGCCGAGTACAAGAAGAGGGACGAGTCCGCAATTTCGACAGCTATGAACCAGATGAGGATCTACCTGGTTTCAGCACTCACCTTCCTTTCCGAGCTCGGCATCACAGACCAGCCTGTCTTTGGACTAGTGGTCAATGGTGCGAGAGGTGCACTTACCATGGGATGGAAGACGAACGGCGTATGTGCTTCCTCTGTTCACCATTCAGAAGGAGCTCACCAGTGATGTAGAGAATCTACGTGATGGATCGTAATGTCCGACACTACGACATCACGAACCCTCTTCAGGCACTGCAATTCGCGTCTGTCCTACCGCGCCTCGCGTGTCACGGCCTGAGACTCCGCAGTCTGTTAAACAAGCAGCTCGCGATTATAGATGTGAATCAACTTCAATCCGAGCCATGGTCAAAGTTTTCCCAACATGAAGATGGAAAATTGGCAGCAGCTAAGCCTAGCGGCGGATAGACTTGGAACAAGCGGTCGCAGGAGATCACATCAAATCTGACTAACGATGAGGCGGTGCAGAGAGTAAATAGAGAATATGTGCGGCATACATACATAAGTGGAACGCCCTAGCCTTTTTTTTAGTATGCACTTACAATATTATACCAACGTTTCTGTTCGTACTTGCAATATCACTTGATCGAAGCACGGATTACTGACTGGTGTAGTGCAACCGAGGAACAGAACGTCATGGCCGGTGCACTGTTTGTCAGCACTCCGCTGCATACATACAGGAAGATCCAATGATCAATCGACTCATTTAAGGCGCGGTCCTCGCTCAAGTTCCATCCAGGTGTTGTTATCTGGTCTTCGAAATCTGATGCTGATCTCAGTAATCTGAACCCTCAAAACTCAACCGATTCTCAAATGATGGGCGCCGTCGCTGAGTTCCCTGCGTGGATCCGCCCACCCCACTGATGTCTTCGCTAAAAAAACTAAGCCTGCTGCCTCCTGGCTAAAGCCCCAGATGCTCGTTACTAAACACGTTGCCAGTCGGCTCATCACTCTCCCTCCTGCAACACTTCGATTTCAACCTGAGAATAAGCTCAAGCAGCAAAAGGTATGGACGTGTTCATCTCTGGGCTGAGTATTTCACTTATTATATTTTATTAGCGCCAACCTAGAGCTACGCGAATGAACGCCGCATACGACAGCATCGCGCGTTCTCGCCTCCGGCGACATGCCAACAGGATCGGTCAGTCCTTTCTCGTGACGTCGAAATTGTTTGTTGATTTCAGTGCTACTAGTTGACCACCTTGTGCAAGTCTGTGAACAGATTCGTACTGACCAAGCAGGCCTCATGGACGGCTGGGTTGCGGCCATGGCGGAGGTGGGACTCACCTCAATGCTGGCTGGCAACCACCGAACATCGCCGGGATCGCCGTTCGCCCCTAGAGCTGACACCATTTTAGTGTTAGCGCCTGGTTCGCGCATGAAGGCCCGCATTGCGTCACTTCGTCATCGAACAAACGCAGTCGCAACCGCGATTCCAGCCACCACCACCTTTCCACCTTCACTGCCCCCGGGACGCACTTTCTGACACCTCTAACTTTACGCCCACCCCACGCGGCTTCTTTACTAACTACTGCGCCAAGCGCTTACCACCTACTAACAACGACCCTACGATAGCCCACCATGGTCATGGGCGACGAGACGAATACGACGCCATCAAACAACGACCCTACGATAGCCCACCACGGTCACGGGCGACGAGACGAATACGACGCCATCAAACAACGACCCTACGATAGCCCACCACGGTCACGGGCGACGAGACGAATACGACGCCTTCACGACAATTCCATGACACGCATCACGATACTAACACCACAACACTAACCACTCGAGACACCACACTCATGACACTACGACGCTCTCAGATGAAGACCATTCTACGACATTTACAACAGACAACGCTAATCACCATGGCCCACGACATTCAAGACTTACACAAGACAACACTCATGACGTTACGACGCCATCAGAACATTTCATGACATTCACGCTGCCACGACGCTATCGCTACTTCACGACACTCAGGACACCACGATACGATTAGCAAAGACCACTTCACGATACTCACCACTGACATCATCAAAATGGCCCACATCATCGTCGAGAAATGCGATGTTCCCTAGCAAGACTATTTTCAGTCTGCTTCAGAGAACCGAGTGACCTCGTTGGGTGGAGACGATTTGTTAATCATGATTGATATCTACATTACATATTTCCCTGACTCGCGCCGCCTGCTTGTGCATTCTTGTATTTAATGAAGATCCCTTTTGATGAAGTTCTTTGCTTACTTGCACGTCCTTGGATTGAATGTTATGAAAATACAGAGTCCGTCATATTCGTGAGGTAGCACACGAAAGACAATAAAACAACAAAAAATATATCCCAAATGCTCGCTCAACCTTGATGGGCCTGGAAGGAGACGTTCTGCCTGAAATGCTAGAAAGGCAGAACATCTCCTATCAGACCCAGCCAGTCTAAGGATCCCCCCAGCTGATGCGTTCGATGGTTTTGGAAGCGACCTTCATTTCAATCTGCATTTCAGATTTCTTCATTATCATCCGTGTCCGAGGAATCATCCCTGTCATCAATCTACGTGCCACTTGTCGGCAGCTAGCTGATCATCATAAGTTACGTGCTGGATTTCAGCATTGAAAGGGAGAGAACTTACTGATGGTAAAAGTCGTATGTGGCAGGACCTATATTTCTTGTCCGGAGAGCTTGTGCGGGTTCGCGAGGCTTCAAAGACAAAGTCGACTATTGGGAGCACTAGTACCAGCCGGAATTTGAAAGGGAACAGATAGTTACATAAGCTGGGAGTTACAACTGAATTCACCAAGTATTACTTCATTGCCTGCTAAGTACTCCAAATGTCTTCCATAGGCCCACAAATTCCTGTACATCTTCTTCCAACCGGCGTGTCAGCCGATGATTCTGACGAAGACGATGATTACACGCCGGCTCTTCCACCCGACCTTGCTGCTTCCCGCTCAGCTGGGCCTTCGTTACCCTCAAAGAGCGAATCGAATTCACTGCCTTCAAAACGACAACACGTAGGACCATCATTGCCTCACTCGCAAGCTCCTTACGATGATGACTCGGATTCAGATGTTGGGCCTCAACCGCTCCCAGCTGCTTATGCTTCGCGAGTAGAAGGAAAGTCGGGCGTGGAAGAGTTCTTGGAGAGGGAGGAAAGGAGAAGGAAACTTCAGGAAGAGGCGAACAAGCCGAAAAAGCTTCAGCGGCAGGAGTGGATGCTTGTACCTCCAAAAAGCGGTGACTTATTGGCGTGTACGTTTCACCCAGACGCGGGTCTCTAAGTTGTGTATTTATCGAAGTCATATAGCACTCGACCCGACGAAAGCTAGGCCTCGTCAGTTTGCACGTAGCGCTGCACCATCGCGGGACAATTCTGGATCTTCCCTTTGGACCGAGACACCTGCTGAAAACAACAACGCCTTGCTGACGAAGTTGCTGGACGGAAACGACGTGCAGCAAATGCCACCGCCAGAGGAGGATTCACATGACACAGCCAAGCGACGGCGACGGGATGAGGAGATACGCAGAGGGGTCGAGGAGCACACAGTACGTGTCCTTTCATTGTTCCTCCTCCGTTTAAAATAGAACTTGATGCATTATTTGCCAGCGCAAGGCTCGTGGTTCAGCCCTTGTCGAGTCACATATAGAGCGAGAAAAGAGGAAGAGATGCACAAGCAGAGCGAACCCTCGGTTATTGGGATCACGAACGTGGATATTCTCTAGGTGGGCGACTTAT